>OY720676.1:163406225-164056475 GCA_963170755.1 Amphimallon solstitiale | reverse complement strand
CACACTATATATTTATCCTGCATAGAAAATAGAATATATTAATTTTCTCGCATCTCAAGAATAGGTATTTATATTTCCTATTTAAACAATTATTAAACATTCTTATTTAGGAAGCATATTGTCCTAAATTCATCTTTTCCTTAACTCCCACAATTTTGTGCTTATGAAATAACTAATTAATATGAGTGGAAGCAACATCATATTTGAATTGGATAAATTATACCTGTGAAGAAAAAATATGCCACAAAACCTCAAAACTTACAACGGAAAGAACAGTATCAAAACTAGGCAATTTATCAAATTCATATAACCGCTTTCAAATATAACATATTAGGTACATATTACTTGATTATTTGCCGATTATGAATACCGTACTGCTGGTGTGTATCAATTTCAAAACAACAAAAATAATTTCAGTAGAATATGCAATGTTACATAATATTTAATTTGGACTTTAACGGCTTGAAAATTATTTTTTTCGATTAAATTATAAAGGCACTCTAAAGTGGCGTTAAGAAATATAGTTGGTTTGTAGCGCCATCTCTTGGTAAGTAGCCTACCAACCAAATGCTCTCATCATTCCATCCATAGCATTAAAACAGGTTTCTAATTTATCATTATTAAGAAGCAGGCAACTGTATAAAATAATAATCTTTATTAAGGTACTTCAATAACAGATGTTCCAATAATTTAATTTATCATTACAAATTCATAATTTCATATTTCCTACAAAAAATATATATTTAATATTAAAATAAGTATTCTATTACATTGTCTTATAAATATATAATAATATATATATAGGCAGATGTTGTCTAATTCCATCGAGTTGTCGACAGCATACATTTTACCTACTTGATCTCTGTTTATGTTTTATAATGATTATTGATGGACACTAAAACCTGTGCTGGAACTACAGATTTCTGTAATAATACTCTACGGTATGTGTACGTATAGTGCTTTGATGACATAAATCATCTAATTGTTGTGTTAATACTAACAGGCTTGCTCATTGTGATGTGCTGCGTAACAACTATGTACAATTTTCCAACTTTCTACGCAAAAGCAACTTTTCTTCGCGTATCAATTCGCCCAATAATTTAATTGCCTTTTCTATTTGTTTGGGCGCGGCTTTGCTGTAAGAGGCTCTTATATAGTTACAGGCTTGAGTGGGATCTGCCATGAATGCATGTCCGGGAACGAATGTTATCAATTTCTTCAAACCTCTGTTCATGAGCATTTCATAGACGTCGCTCACACCATGCACTTTGATCCAGACGAACATTCCGCCTGCTGGGATGGTCCATTCGCAAAGACCTTTCAAATGTTTCTCCATTGCTGCAATGGTGATGTCACGCCTGGCTTTATAGAAAGCAGTCACCGATTCCATGTGCTGTAGGAGTTTCTCAGTACCCCAGCTCTGAAGTAAAATATTGACAACAGCCTGAAAATAATAAAATTAATATTTTAGTAAATCGTAGACAAGTACATAAAGAAAAGGATTTTAAAAAAAGTAGGCGTGGGCACTATTCTCAGAATCAATTTTGTATTTTTTTTTTAATTAAGTGCATGCAAATTCGTAGAAACAGCAGTGAACTAAACACATGCATAGAACAATACAATTTTACCAAAAAAATTGGATCTTGTTATGATTGTCATCCAAACAATACAAAATGTCAACGATGCTGGCCTAAGGCTTACTACATAGAATAGCCCAGTTAAAACAAATATAGGCCTAGAAAAGTACTATTTAATAACTTTCGTCTAACAGTATTTTATAAGCAGAAGTTGTATATCCTCAAATATTTATTAATTAGTTGAACTTTATTGTTCTGAAATTGTTTCGGTCGATGGGAATTCGTAGTGGCATTAAATCGTTGTCTTTAGTTCGTGCTCTGGCCGTGTCGGTTGTCAAAAATATTCAACCATACAGTAGTTAAATGTTTTTCAAGTAGCTAATGATGTTTCATGAAATTAAATAAAATACTGTTAGCTCCTATCTTTCGATTAGGGGAGTTCATGACTGTGAATCTGGTGTGAAATCGTTGGAATTTCGCCTCCGTTAACGTCTTGGTTTGGATCCCATAATTCTCTCGATAATTCTCTTGATAGTCTTCTTAAATATTGAAAATAATATTGGTTAAAGCATGTGAATAATGTATGTAAGTAGACAAAGAAACAAACTCTGTCTTTCCGTAGGT
The DNA here is from genome assembly GCA_963170755.1 of Amphimallon solstitiale. Taxonomy (NCBI): domain Eukaryota; kingdom Metazoa; phylum Arthropoda; class Insecta; order Coleoptera; family Scarabaeidae; genus Amphimallon; species Amphimallon solstitiale. Next base: position 164,054,274 of record OY720676.1, on the reverse strand, counting down.
TGGGAAGTAACTGATATATCGATGCTGTAGAAATCATTTTTAAATAAGTCAGATAGTAGAGGATCTTCCAAAAAACCATTTCGGATACAGAAATCTTTCAAAATTATATGATGTGTATGCATTAGAAGAACAAATGACGCTGAACTCATGTTAGATATTGCCCCTGTAATTTTAATGTGTGTGTCACATATGGTCTCAGTCAATATAAGTTAAGAATTCATTCAATAAGTTTAATGAGCTTGTAAATCATTTTCACCTCTGTAGTTAATTTCTGTTAATATTTTTGATTATATCCATCTATTGTTATACTAAAGAATATTTTTTGAGATGTGCGGCCAATCGGGGTCTTAAGCTAACTTAAGCTTCCTAGAAACATCAACTGATTATCTCATCTGATTAGCTAAAAATTGCTTAGTCCGTTATATAGAAAAATTAGAAAATGTACAACGAATATAGATATCTATCGGATTTTTTATGTTTAACAGATCAGGCGATCACATGTAACCTATCCGCTGCTTTGATATATGATCTTATATTTCTATGGAATTATAATTTGGTAATTGAATTCATTCGAATTTACTCAATTTCTCTTAGATATTTCTTCTGATTTCTTTGTAAGAGTTTATAAAATACTGTATCGATTTCCCTGAGAAAGAAATAAATTGTTTTGAAATATTAGAAAAAATAGCATCTGGTTTCAAAGGTGGTCAAATAAACATACATTTAAAAAACGCAAAATTGTGCCAAAATTTCAGACGATAACAAGAAAGTAAAAGATTGCAACAATTATTACTATAAAAATAACATTTAATTAGGAATTACTAAACATTATAAACAAATATTAAGTGTATCAATCGGTTCAACTCCAGAAAAAGTATATACATATCTAATTATAAAGCATTTGATAACATATGCACTTTTAATTAATTGGTGTGTTAATTTCTTACTGGTTCTTTCTTACTTTTAGCAAACATTAGCTAACATACTTAAAAGGGTATCAATTTCAACGCAAAGAACGTCATGTATTTTTACGCAATTATCGTTCGACCTAAAAATGCATTGATAGTTTATCTTAATAACCCATAATATTTGTATGTCTTATCTCCTATACATCGAATTTATTTTGCAAATATCATTTATTTTTGATATCCAAAATAATCACGTGAAAGAAGAAGATCATTTACGTACAATATGACATGCCTAAACATTTATTTCTAGATTTGAATAATCAAAATAATAAAATTTATGATTTCAAAATATGTAATAAAATTTTCGAATAGATATTTGCATATTACAAAAGTGACTCATAGGTAGTTCTTAAGAAATGAGAAGCTCAATTGCATAGATACTACCAGCTTTCGTAACAATTTAATGAAATACTTGCCTGTGATAAGGTACTTGAGTGTAATGAGGAACTTTGTATATGTAATTCTATAGCTTGTACAAGTGGTTTTGGTCCGGTCACCCATCCTATTCTCATTCCGGAGCTGAGAACTTTTGAGAACGAGTCGAATCTCAACACCCTTCCTTCTGTGTCCATGGAAAGGAAGGAGGGTATTAATTCATCCAAGAAGTGCATGAAGTAATAAGCGTCATCTTCCAATATGATGATGTTGTATTCAGAGCAAATCTTATAGATTTCTCTTTTCCTTTCCAGTGTCATAGTTGTACCAGTTGGATTGGAGCCTGTAAATAAGGTTGTGTTTAAGTGCTAGTTGGAAAATTAAGATTTTATTGAGATTAATGCCAATTCAAAGAAAACAAAAAAAACGACCTCCATTTAGTTGTATTTCCTTCTACTGCACGAGCAAAAATTATGCTTTCTATAAATATTTATAGTATTTTTAATAACATAACTAAGGAAGTTAAATTAGCATCTGCCACAAAGTCCATCCCAAGTGAAGGTTGGGCGGCGTACATTTTTAAGTTGGTGACACTGACAAGTTGGTAGTATTAGGAGACACTTGTGTATACCTGCTCCCCGATGCCGAACATACGATACGATATTCGAATTCGAAAGGCGAGCGTGGTAGAGATGGGCAAGACAAAACAGTAGTCTGCCTAGCCACATTGAAAATTACTCGTACTCACCTAACTTGCCCATCTTTACTACGCTCGAGTTTCGAATAATGTATCGTACGTTCAGAATCCGGGGGCTGTAATAATGTGCGTATATGGTTTTGACGGATGTTTTATTTTATATTTAGATCAGTAAAGAAAATGGAGCCAATAATATTTTCAATTATTATAATAAAAAATCATTTAGATCCAAATGTTAAAAAGAGATTTGAATTTAAGAAAATTATTGGATTCTACATACTCTACATATACAGGATGTCCCACCGAAAACGAAACAGATTGAATATCTCGAAGGAGAAAACTTTTTTGAAAAAACGCAAAAACAGGTCGATTTTTGATCCAAGGGGGGCACCCTTCCATCATATCTTCAACTGTGATACGTCATTCCCCTCCCCTCCTTCACTCTAACCACTACAATTTAAATAGGGAAAGTAGGATATACGATACATCATTGAAAAGGTAATTGACGGAGAATTCAGCAATGTGATTGTTGGTTGCGCTATTTTTGATTTTAGCGCCCTCTAACGGGAAAAAAGACGGTCACCTGTATATACAGGGTGTCCAGAAACTCTCCTGACAAACGAAGACCGGAGATTCCTCAAATAATTTTAAGACAATTTAACCCAATTCACCCTAGTCCGAAAATGCTTCCTAAGGGAGCAAGAGCTCTTTGAAGATGGCGCCTTGTAATTAGTTTTTTTTAAATATCTGTAAATGAGCTGTAAATGTTGAGTGAGTGGGATGCTGATGATTGGGAAATTTTTCAGCGTATCTACGTTGCGCTGCTCGAGTGTTACACCTCATTTCGCCATAAACTAAATGCATATCGGCGTATTCTTCATTAGTAAAAAACATTTTTTTTTAAATTGAAATCGTTGTGTTTGAATGCTACAAAGTACAAAATTAAAAAATAAACTTCGCGAACTGACAACAAGTTGACAATTAAAAACGTAGGTTTTATTTCTGTTGGCAGTTTAGAGCGAACTAGTACAAAAAATAATAAATTGAATTTTAATGACGAAAAAACGAAAAATTTTCAAATCGATTTTTCTAGAAAACGGTGTATCCTACCGACTTAAAGTAAGAGTACCTTTTAGTACTAGAATACCTGAAAATTTAATAATCTAGTGTCACAAATGTTTAAAAGTTAAAGACAAAAAAGTTATGCGTTAAAATAACCGTTTACCTACCCAAAACGGACGCCTATGACCGGTACTAGAAATTCGCAATTGATGGAATCGATTCATCTCTGGATGATAAATAAGCATACCAGTTTTTGTTTGTCTAAATAGAAGCGTTGGGGAGATATTAAAAAAAAACTAATTACAAGGCGCCATCTTCAAAGAGCTCTAGCTCCCTTAGGAAGCATTTTCGGACTAGGGTGAATTGGGTTAAATTGTCTTAAAATTATCTGAGGAATCTCCGGTCTTCGTTTGTCAGGAGAGTTTCTGGACACCCTGTATATATAATATTTGCTCAATTTATCAGTCTCTTACTTAAAAAAAAACACGACTAAAGTTTTGTTTACACTTTACAAGTACATACTTGCAATTACATTTCCTTGTTTATACAAACTAAAACACGAAATTACAACTGAAGAAGTGAACCAGTTTTTTTACCTAGAAATCAAAATGCAAGAAAAGGAAAGTATTTAATTTATGATGATTTTTTTTTATATTGATAATTAAACCATCTACTTCAAGTGTTTGCCGTGAAGATGCGGTGTTTGTAAGATTGAAGGCTAGTTGTTGATTATTATTTAAAGTATGGATATTGATTGTAACTTGTCGGAGAGAATTTATTCGAAACCGAAAGATTGAAATTGTACCTAATATATTGAGTGATTTAGCTCGATTGCCGCTCGAGGTTTGGTACGTCTAATTCTATAATATTTCACTGGTAGATACGCGAAAAAATTGTATCCAGAAATAATTGAAACACAAATACAAAATACAAAAATACGTTTGAAATGACTGAATCAACTTTGAGGTGCATTTTTAAATAGGACTTGAGTTGCGTTTCTTATATGACATAGCAAGTGCACCAACTTTTGTCAAATAGCGAGTGATCAACTCCATTTTCATTTAGAGTGATTAAAAACTACTCATAATGCAAGAGTGTGAGATACAAGAAACCCCCGAACATTAATTGTATCCTCAGCTTGTTATAGTATACTATGGAAATGCAGAAGAGTTACTGATAGTAGACCAAGCTATCTCCATATAATTAAAAGTTTTCAAATGGCTACATTAAGTCAATCAAAAAATTCAAATTTGAAATTACAGAAAGATGGAGTTATGAATCATAAGGTTAGAAAGATATTTTTTGTACCAGTAGTAAAAAATCATAGCATTTTTACACATAATAAAACGCCACGAAATGTCATTTCTCGACCTGGAACTAATAACAGGTAAATAATGGGCATATTATTCACCTAAGTAAATAATGAAAAGAAATAAAACGAATGGTGCAACCATGCAATCGCAGTAGTATGTATGTCAAATTGTCAACCGTCAAAATTCATAGTAGTTTATTTTTATTTAGATCGGTATACCACAAATCATACCTAAAATCTAAAACTTATAAATGCTCGATCTCTAAGGTAAAATAATTAACTGTATTTTATGTCAACAATAGCTATATGTATAATATAGAAACAATATAACACGTAACTATTACAGATGTAAAGAATTATTTAATTTATTTATAAAAATTGATAGTGCAATTATGGCATGTAAAATTTATTGATAGTTCAATTCTATTTGAAAAACCAGGATTGTGCAGATCTGTAGGCACATTAATGACAGTATTACTAATTGAGTTAATTCCATAAGAATTTACTATATCTTCAGTTGAAATAGATTGTATTGCTGATGTTGATGGAATTTAATTCATATTGAAAATTCCTGTATTTATTGCAGGTGTGGTTGCGTAAGTAGATGTAGGTAGACCTTGTAACATACATGCTATATTTTTTTATTTACTAGGAAATCTTCGATATAACCTTCAGCTACAAAGTGGCTCCATTATTACAAAGTTTTGAGACGAACCATTTTTGCTATTGTGGATGTGAATAATAATTAAATCATCTTTCATGATGACATCAGAAATTAATAAATTACACAGATCATCTCTTCGGCATGCACCAGCAACACCAATTACAAGAGCAGTCTACAGGGTTATAAATTATCAATAATATCAAAGTATTAATATATAAACACACTACCTTAGTTGCAATGTAACATGTGTCGGGAGCTTCAGTAAGAAATTTTATAATTTCCTCTTGTAAATACTAATGATTTTTTGGGCTTATAATTTTCATTTCATCAAAATAGAGCCTTCCTATTTGTTTATATGAAGTTTTACTACATGGGCATTCTTACATATATGAGTAAATTTATTCATAATTATTAAGGTGTCAAGGTCCAATTAGACTACTGGTACAAAAAATAGTAAGTATACATACTACGGTTGAGAAGACTATTATTGCCCTTATGTCATGTTATGAAGGACAGAATCAATTTTTCATAATCAGCTGAAAATTAAATTAAATAAAATTACCGAAATATTTCTTAGTTTTATTTTATAATTAATGTTAAATTCACGTTTTGTTTGATATATAACTTTAATATTTAAACTTATATGTTTTTAACTAGCTATCTCATTTTATTCATACCTGTTGGATTAATATAAATAATCTTCGGCATCTTCAGCGTTTCATCTTGAATACACTTTTCCTTCCAACTTTCTAATTGTTGCCTTAACAACTCTGGCATCATACCGTATTGATCCTGATCCACTGGTATTAGAGGGCATTTATGCGGTTTAATCTAAAAATAATGAAGAATGGATAAGTTATTTTGCTTCCAACAGTTTCGGCAAATGAATAAACTATTTGTTAGATAAGTATAAGGGGTCAAATTATTTTATTTGCGTCCTGACAGTCAATTAGGTACAACTACATCCGTATTTATCAAATCATTCTCAATTTGAATTGAACGTGATTGATGTGTTTATTTGTGTCATTCATTATTACCATACGGTAAGACGGTAGTGATCTTGACCTTGCGACAATCAGCTGGTCTATTTTTATAAGCAATTGCTCGTTAAGATTTTACACGCCCCCTTGACGTATGTCCAATTATATGCAATATGCTGTTAAAATCTATTTGTTATTCAAGATAAACAGATGATTTCTCAAGACTGTGTGGCGTACAGTATTGACGTACACCAATTTTGCAATTGATACAGCTCTACTTTCGATGTAAATATGTTGTTTAATATAGGCGACATGTCTTCTTTCTCATAAAGAATTACACTAACTTAACACTTTTACTGTTATATAGAATTAAAAATATCGGTGATATCGGCAGAAAATTATCATAATCATGAAATACCTACCTATATCTACTCTTTTAGATATACAAGCAGCTTCCTTTCTTTTTCGTGAGAAATTGTGCAGAAATAAATGTTATAGCCTATTTTGTATACAATATTGCAGTTGATGAGATGTTATATTTATATAATCGAAAATCAAATTTCACAATAAATAGCAATATACGCATGAAAGCTACAAGTTGTAGTAATTGCAAACATTACAAATATCATTGCTGAATAAGTAACGATAAAGCAGTTTTTCTGATATAGGTACAGATTATTTTTGATAAATTTACTAGATGGAGTTAAAGAAGTATTTCCCATTTTAATGTGTCCTTGTTCAATATAAACATAATTCTAACATAATCTCAATAATGAAATCATTTGCTGATAACATCAGATTTAAAGTTACCATTGTATTAGATTCAAATAAACGGTTGTAAATCAATTTGTAAAATTTTAAACACAAATATATTTCGTAGTAATTTATGCACATAATTCATGTTCTTCCATCATAACATGGTTGATCAAGCAAGTGAAATATTGCAGATGCATGTCCTGGTTTTCTGAAGCAAAATTGTTCCAAAAAATGTGCTCGTGTTGTTATAGTACGAAATAGTTATTTGTGTAACACGGCAATAAAGTTACATTTTTCATCATGCATGTGGGTATTAGTTGCCAAGGCAAAAGCCATCTAGTAGTATAGTTCCTTGTTCTGAAGTCACATCCGAGGTAAAACCGATCCAAGTTCCCTTAAATAGCGATCAAAAATGAAGTGTGGCCACCATACGACTTTCTTATACGTATGAGCGTTTCAAACTATACAATTTTAAAAAAAAATTGTATACAAAACTTATTCAAAATCCTATTCTAAGTACTTTCATTCTCTTAATAAATCGCTATAGAATGCATACTTTGCAAGAAAAAAAAGTGCTATTCGCTAAAAGTAAAAGTGCTACTTCCGGTCCGAATTTTGAAATTTCATGTATACAAAAAGTATTGCAAATCCAACTCTAAATACTTTTGTACTCTTAATAAATATATATAGAATGCATAATTTACGACATATTTACAAAAAATCGCTATTCGGTAAGAGTAAAAGTGGTACTTCCGGTCCGAATTTTGAAATTTTTTTTTATAAAAAAGATATATAAAATTATAATTTAAATACTTTTATACTCGTAATGTACCTGTCTAGAAAGCATGACTTGCGAGATATTCGCAAAAACTGATATTCGATAAGAGTAAAAGACCTAATTCTGGTTGGAATTTCGAAAAACTTTTTAAGGCAATTGTCTAAAATTTAATTTTGAGTACATTTGAAATCTTTTTAAATTTGTTTAAACTTAGTAATTGACGAAATATTTGCAAAATTCGATTTTTTCACTGAAGTAAACTACTACTTCCGGTCTACCGATTTTACTGAAAGACTAATCAGATCTCAAGAGGGAGATTTTGTACACGTAAATACAAAATTTGGAATAGATATCTACAGCGGTTTGACCGCTATCGTGGTCACAGACACACACAGAGAGAGAGAGACATTTTTTAAAAAATGAGGTGTGGCCACCACACGACTTTCTTATACGTATGAAAGTTTTACTTCCGGCCCGAATTTTGAAATTTCATTTATATAAAAAATATTCCAAATCCAACTTTAAGTACTTTTGTACTCTTCATAAATATATATAGAATGCATAATTTACGACATATTTGCAAGAAACCGATTTTCGATAAGACTAAAAAACCTACTTGCGGTAGGAATTTCGAAAAATTTCTTTAATAAAATTCTTCTCAAATTTAATTTTAAGTACATATTAATTCTTTATAAATTTGTCTAAACTTAGTAGTTGACGAAATATTGGCAAAATTCGACTTTTTCACCGAAGTAAACTACTACTTTCGGTCGGCCGAATTTGCTGGAAATCTATTCAGTTCTCAAGAGGGAGATTATACACGTAAATACAAAATTTGGAATTGATATCTCCAGCGGTTTGACCGCTATCGTGGTCACAGACAGACAGACAGACAGACAGACAAACAGACAGACAGACATTTTTTAAAAACCACTTTTTCGGTATCATTGGACCTCAAAACGTGGACATCTGCAAAAATCTCGGGGTCGAAAATTTTCATCGTCACAATATTTCCTTATACTACGTATAAGAAAGTAAAACCACTTTTTTGGTATCAGGAGACTTCAAAACGTGGTCATCTGCAAAAATCTCGAGGTCGAAAATTTTCGTCATCAGAATACTTCCTTATACTACGTATAAGAAAGTAAAAATAGGTGCTATGAAAAATCGATCCATGTCCACGCGATTAATCATACACCGATCCAACCCTTAAAATAATAGGCGTTGGCGTGTAGGTTTCTAGATCAACTAATTTTGTTATTTAAAAAAAATGGTCGAGACTGTGCTTCTATGCCTTTAATTATTCCAAAAATTAAGAAAAAGAAAACTTGAATGAAAGTTTAACTGATGTGGGAAAACATATTCGCAATAATTCTTTTGAAACCGGAGATCGATACAATTGCAAGCGATTCAACTGCCATTAAAAAATAAATAGTGCTCAAAGAAACACCATTGTTTCTAAGTTGAATAAAATGTCCGATAGGAACGAGGAGAATAATAATTTGTGTGGGTTAATTACCATAGAAAACATTCACAGAAGACGACCAAGAAATTGTGAATCCGAAGAAATTTAAGAGAAAATTCCTTTAAATTTAGGTCGGTGTTATTAATAGAGGTACCTAAACGCTTAGTAATAATGCTGTACTTTAAATTCAGATGAAAATAATAAAATTGTCTTCATAAATTTAAGCAAGAAATTTCGGACTGTGTAGAGGAACTACTAGGGGCGCAAATCACACTACTGTTCTAAAGAAACTGAAGAACTTTACTTGCACCAAGATCTAAATGTGAAGAAGAACACAATATGGCTTACGAGGATGTATTGATGTAATTCTATATACTTATCCACAAACGATTGCCGCCAAAGATGCCGATGACGTGGCTTCTTTTTTTAATCATTTTTGTTTTGAGGTATTATCTCCCACAATATTTCAATCTGGTCGTCAGATTAAAATATTCTATGATTCTTGCGCTGGTCAAAACAAAAATTATACAATATTTAGATGTTTGCATTATTTGATTCACTACACAGGTAGATTTGAATGCCCAAATGTTACGTTTGCAATTAGAAGTCACTCCTATATAAAAAGTGATAAAGATTTAGGCCTTATTAATCAAAAGTCGGTAATGGAAGTCCCATCTCCATGGATAGAAGTCTTCAGAAATTCACTAGTAAAGCCCTACTTCCTTCAAAGTTATTGACTGCAAGCAAGAACTTTCTTTTGCATGGAAAAATTTTTCAGACCAGACCAATTAAGGAAGTTTTTTTTTTAACTTTGAAACACCACGGACTACTAATGTAAAAAAGAGAGCTAAGGCAAGTTTTGTTATAACGCATCAATAGCAAGAAATGCATTCTTTTCCGAATCAAATCAACGCTATTATGAATATTTGCCTTTCTCTGGAAGGGAAAGAGAGAGTGATGATTCTGGGGTATAAACTTATAGTAATTGCAATGAAATAAACATTGATGGGATGTGTTTTCAGCTTGAGTAACACCCAGTAGTGCTGGGACATTGACTTGATTCACTTTTCCGTTGGGTTTTTATTTGTTTTTTTTTATTTTAATTTTTAATCAACAAGTTTTACAATAAAGTTAATTTCGAAATATATTATTGTCAATATTATTATAGTCATCTTCATAAGTGTCAGACTATATTTATATTCACCAACAACACGATAAGTCTTCAAACTTTTAATGGCGTTAACCTCAAAACTACGAAAACTTGGCTTACATCGTTTTTCCCGTGTGGTCTTCAGATGTTCGTATATGAATTATAATAGGACACTTGCATTCTACTAAAATAGAGCAGTAGATCATTTCGTCATCATTAGGATCGCTTTATTTACAGTTTGGCTTTGCTCCAAACTAGAAATAAATTACGTAAAATAAAGGAAATCATATAATTACGCGATTATGTTACAAATAGCTTTAAACGAACATCTTTATGCAGTGTGCCGCTTTTTAAAAAATAAAATCCGGATTTTACCAGTTCTTAGGTTATGTTTAAGTAACATCTTGCTTATTTTTAATTAGGTCCACCGGATAACATATTTAATATATTCGTCTAATATCAAATTATTTTATTTGTATTTAATTCGTGATAAACGAGAATAGTGCGATAAGGATAAAATATAAATTTGCAAATTTCAGACAGATAAGATAATTTGTCAAGTTCTCGCGCTTTATAAATCATATATTCACTTACAATTGTTTCGATTCCAGCGTACAGAGGATTCTGTACCAGCACCGGATCACCTTCTTCGATAACCATTTCAATTGCCTTACTTAGACCATCTTGTGATCCATTGAGCAACAATAATTCGCTGCGATCCCAATTTGGAGGTTGGTGAATTTTATATGTGAATTCTTTAAGCGTCTTCACTAGAGGTGGGTAACCTTGAGTTGGAATGTATTGTAAAGCGGAACCTAGAGTTTGGCCTTTCAGTGTCATCACTGAACCGTCTTTCATCGTCAAATCTATCCTTTCGAATGGAAATGTCAATTCGTTTGGCATCCCCTCGGCTAAGGAAATGGATTCTTTCGGGGCTAAATAAGCTAATTTTGCTGTAATGGTAAAAAAGAATGTTTTCAGGAAAGAACTATTTTTATATGTACATTTAATAAGCATTATAAATTAATTTGTTATTAAAATTTGCTGTGCGTTCAATAGAAAAAGTTTCATTAGTAATATTTGTTTGTGGTAATATGTTAGGCAGTTGCAAAATATCTAATTTGCACATAAATATGTAGATTTAAATGATTTATTTTCATATGCAGATAAGTATATTGGAAGTAATTCGATATTCAAATTCCTATTGAATTTGTTTTACAATAATTGTCGTATTATTAAGGAATAATTATCCTACTACACAATCGTCAATTACTTCTGCTCTATCATTAAAAACTTTGTATTTTACTAGAAAAAAATATAAATTTAAGTAGGTCTGAAATGCAGTTCCTCACATAGTCAATATAATATCATTTTATTCATAATCCGAAAATACATACATATTGCTGTGACCTTTAAGTTAGGGTACAATATAAATGTTATGCCAAATAAATATATGCTGTGTCCTTTAATTCTTTTAAATTAGTGAATTTAATTAATTATTTTTAAGATAAATGATCACAGATATATTGTGAAACTACATGTACATGGGTTTACAGCGATTTACACACTTATTTTGTCTTTCTTACCTTTCCAAGATTACCTCCGGCTCTCTTGCTCTCAGGGTGTAGTTTTTTTTTTATTTTTATATATATTTATTTAAAACAATTATAATATTCTAATTTTGATATGGTATGGCAAGGATTAATTTTAAAACAAACAATACATCTTAGAACAAATATATTTATATATAGTTTTATCTGTATACATTAAAAAAGAACTATTATTTTACTGAATATCTAAAATAAACTAATATACTATCTAGTATCTCTTTCTCATGTATTAACAAATTACACGTTTTTGTTTTATGTTAAAGTATTATTTTTTTAAAAAAAATAAAAGATAAACCTTGTATACATTAAAGGTGTTTTTAATTCGTCAATATATCGTAAATATCTTACTATCTATAAACATTTGTACCTTTAATATTTTTAGGATGCTCAATCGGTGTCAAACTTACTGACGCACAAGTTTTTACACAATAAATTAGCAATGTTCATCATTTCTGTGTCATAATTACACAGTATGCACTTTACAGAACTGTTTTCTCTTTTGTAAGATATTTTGAAACTGAAATATCAACATATCAAAACTACATTTGTTACAATTGTTTAGTAAACTTACTAAACAATTGTAACTCTTTTAAATTCTCTTTAAACTTTTTGAAACTGAAATATCAACATATCAAAACTGTTGCTTTATATATCTTATAAAAGAGAAAACAGTTCTGTAAAGTGCATACTGTGTAATTGTGTCACAGAAATGATGAACATTACTAATTTATTATGTAAAAAATTGTGCTTCAGTAAGTTTGACACCCATTGAGCATCCTAAAAATATTAAACTGTTGCTTTCGTGCGAATGCCTTTTAACAGCTCACTCGTTTTTCGTTTGAGTCAAATCCTTTTTTTCTTTTTTTATCAATATAGAAAAAGTATAAAAAAACATCTGCAAACAAGGCACATACCCCTCTTATTTAAATGTAAAACATGGCCTAAATTCATATTAAAAAATGTAGACGAAAAACAGAAATTATGTATACACTTGCTTAAAGTGTCCTCTATACGTCTATATATAACTCGACGAATTATCGATATTTTTTAAAGTATACTGAGTGTTCTTTGACAACACACCAGCAAAAATTAACAATTATATTACATAATAATCATAAAGTTAAGATATCAAAAATATCTTGATTTTGAAATTATACTAAATATACAAAACATAAATTTTATAATGTTGCGAACCACAGCAATATATTTAAAAAAATATTTTCAATTTCGTCCGCACAACAGGCTTTGAAGAATCATAGGTTGTATTATAGTTATCTTACATTCTAAATATTTCGGAACGCTAAACGCGGGAGGCTAATGACTATATTATTATTATAACTCAAAGTTATATAGATTTATATTTTTAATAGTATTCTAAAATGTATTTACCTATATTTTCTGATAGAAACAAGGGAATAATGCTTGTTAGTAACAGAAAAGAATTAAAACTTTCTGGAAAAATATGTTAAATTCAATTTTCTTGAAAGAAACGACCAAAAATAGAACTATCAACGGTCGAAATCTTGAAAACACATTTCAACAACTCTAAAAATTAAGCATAAACCTGTAGATGTGAAATTTAGCGATTACATTATCATTCATAATTAAAAATAAGGGTATGTTTAAAGTTTTGCAAATAATCCTAAAACCATCGAATTCCAAAGTAAATCGACACCTTGGATACAAAAATATGGCTTATATCGAGATCAAAACGTCATGTATGAAACCCACTTCTATCAGGTCTCTAGTAGGTTACGAGAACAATTAAGAAACATGAATTACCTGAAGTTTTGAAAAGGAGTTGATTAAAGCACATCCTAACCCAACACACACTAGGATATATACAAATTCGAAATTCCTATCACCAAACGTGACATGTAAACAAGAATTTTTAGATCAGTTTATCATAAAATGATCCAACAATACATATCACTAGACACGCAGAATCTTTAACTTAAAATGCTTCTGAAGTCGAGACTATTTCTAGCATATCACTTCTTGACTGGGATACTGAGCTTAGAAATGGCATGGAGTCTAGATAGTAAACAAAAGACTCGTTAAAAATTATTTTTATGTATAAGGAAGCAATTGCCAAAGAATTACTGTTGAGCAATGGCGTTATTTTCAAAAAATCATAAAGTTACTAAATGTTAACATGTATTTCTTGAAGAAAGCAATTTTATAGAAGCCATACCACAAACAAACATCCAAATCTGCAAAACATAATTTTATGATCAAAATACAATATAGTCAGCAAATAAGAATAAAAAATTATCTGTGTATTAAGCTTCATAAGTCACACCATGAAAATGTTGCACAAAGATTAACTACCACATTATCCTTTTGAAATTGACTAGATATTCTTAAAATGATATACATACTGTAAGCTTGTAGTTCTACATTTGTTTATTAATACCAGGCTTGTAATAATTTACTATTCTGTACTAAGACGAAACGGAAGAAAGAAAATCTAAGGTTTTTATGTTTGCTTTTGGATAATTTATATCAAATATTTTAAAGAATATTGAAGTATAAGAACATATAAAAAGAATTACAGCCTAATCAAGAATGAGTTAATTGTTTCGTTTAAAACTGCAAAAATTTATTTTTACGAAAAAAATTAAATATGGTGATGAAAGAAAAATAACAAAGTAGAAAGAATTAATATTTATAGAGAAGAAGTAAAGTCAAAGGCAATTAAAAAGAAACAAAGGGAGATAACATTAGAACATAAAACTCATAGAATAAGAATAAGAAATGGAAAAAAGTTGTGAAATGGTAGCAGGCAAATTTTGCCATAAAGAAGTAACTTAAAAGATTCGAGGGGAAGAGAAGTGAAATAAAACTTTGAGTACAAAACAGCTGGAGAAAGGATAAGGGTTATAATAAGATTAACTTTTAATACTTTAATTTCTCTAGCAGTTCTTATTGGAATGTTTTGAAGAGTAATGTATATTGGAATAGCTCCATAATTGGTTACATAGATGCTCTATGAAGATTGTTAATATATGGAATAACAAAAGAAAATAAGATATTTATTGAATATGTTATTAAAATATGTTATTTAAATTAATCATAATAATTTAAACTTTTAAAATTAGAGATTTTTGAAACTTCAAAACTTTCATTTCATTGAATTATTAGTGTTTTCATACTTTAATACAAGTTTTAATTATTTATATACCAACTACATATATGCATTACCACATATATAATATGTATGTATATGTTACTGAATTTAATTTTAGTTATTATAATTTTGGTAGGTAATTGTTAACGATTTGTAATTTCGTGAATTAATTCAAGTTCATGATAGAACCTTGATAAAGATAGGCATTTTGGCAGTAACATTTTAAATGTTTAAATTTCAATATCAGATATTTAGAAACTTAGATTTTACATTGAAAAGGTATTTTTATATGTTATAAATTAATTAAAAAACATACAAGTGCATGTAATAATAGATTTATACCGTTTCAAAATTGAATCTCAAGTTTACATATAATATCTTAATGATTATAATCAACCACATTTTTCTTTTTATTCAATTTTCCTGCAATACAACCTTGTTTAAAATCGATAACACAGAAGATCTTGAAAACAAAACAAAATCGGAAATAAGATCATATAGATATCTTTTCTATAATCAACTTTAGAACTTTAGTACTCTATTATCGCAAACTTTTTCTGAGACATCCTGTATATTTTTATATTCTTGTCATCATTTTATGTCTTAATTTATAAGTATGTGGATACCTACCCACATACTTATAAAATAAAACATAAAATGATGACAAGAAATAAAATAAAAGTGTCTTTCGCTATAATTTTGGCTAATTCGAAATATTTTAAGATATTTTGATGGTTTGCTATATTCCTACTGTATATAAATTATTATTATAATTAACATTAGAAAATAAATATATTTGTGCCTATATGCATTAGATATTTAGATATTATGTGACTAATGTTTTATCGCTTATATGATAGGATAAATCTAGAGTAGCAGGGAAAATAATGAGTATGACAGATAAGGATTACTGTCGAAACGCTTTACCTGAAAAAACAATTTAGCTCAACTTATTTTAAGTTTACAGAAGGATAATGCAAAGTTAAATAAACTTTGCATTATCCTAATCAATAGGCATGTAAATAAAACGTTCTTTTAATGTAAATTAGATTAAAAAAAATTATAAACGAATTATTAAAAAAGATGAAGACCTATCTTCTGTAAAGAAAAATTGTTTCATAAATTTGTTTTTTATAATGAGAGAAGTCTATTAGTTTATTATAATTATTAATACATAAACAGTAGTTTTAATATATCTATTTGATAAAATACATATAAAATTTGGCGATCTCTAGGTAATTGCAATTTAATAATAAATTAATTATATAGAAAATAATTATCCACATTTTTCTCATGTAGTTAATTCTTTTGAATGGTAATATGTATAATATTAAATCATTTTTTATCTGTGCTTTTATAAAACTGTGCAGGCTTATAAATGAAAGCGATAAAAAAAGAAACACGAAGTGTATAGTAATTTAAATTGCTTGAAAACTCGCTAGGCGACTAAGACAAAAAAAAACAAGAAAGTTAACCGTCTTCATCTGGTGAGATGTTTTTTTAAGGGCCCACATTTTTCAACTCGTTCTCCTTTTTTTTTTATTGATACCTATTAGCCGTCTAACGCTACACGCGCAACAGGTCAATGAAATAATATAATTACTTGAAAGATGACAGCCGGTTTATTTTAAAAAAAAATTAATTAACGTTTTTGAAAGTTGAACTTACTTAATTCCCTTGTTAAAGCCGGTCTCCGTCTAGACGATAAAGGACAAATGAAATAACTGTAATCCAAAACATTTTCAATTTTCTCATCAACACGTGTCTCCATCTTTAAATAGAATGTCTCTTGATTAGCTTTCGCTATACGGAATTACCAGTGAATTACTTTAATTCTACTTCTTGTCTTTCAAAAGCTCGACGATATTTATTTAGAAGTCACGAAAATAGAGCGCGCTGGTAACTTGTTTTGTAGTAGCTTTTGACTGCGAGACCTTCACTCAAGGCTTGTTCACACGAAATGTGTTACTGCAACAGACGATGTCTGGTTTTTATATAGTTTCGATGCGTTCGTATACGTTGGCTGCTACACTACTTTGCTCTTGGATAAACCTATATAGTGTGGAGGAACGTCATAAAACTTATAAACACAAACAGAATCGTGATGACGATGATGTAATTTTTGTCTTATTATCATAATAATCGGGATGATGAAATTTCTCAAACTTCAATCGTTTGGCTAAGGCGGACTCGGGGTGTTTATTTCTCCGTATTTTGAATGCATTTACCTCTTGACATTGGAAGCGTGCAAAACAGGAACACAATAATATTATGTTACATAAACGTAAACAATAATAATAATAATAATGAAATAGAAACTATTCTATGATTTTATGCAGATGGAAAATTCTTAGAATAAGTGCATATCTAGCAGTGCTTGAAGGAAATCCTAAATTGTCTTATTTATTTAACATGAAATATCACATATTTAATTTAGTGTTATATATTTGTAATATACATAATTTCATTTGATAAATTTAACAAATTAGCTTATATTTTATCATGTTAATACGTAGTCTTTTAGACAGCGGAATAATAAGAAATTGTGTAGATATTGTACTCTATATAAATACATACATATAAAGAAATTGTAATTATTAATCAATATTTCTAGTTTCTGAATTATTTTCGACAATTAAAATTATTATTCTTTTTTATTTAGTGAACAATTATTAAACAGTGATAGAATTAACATAAATATTAATGAATTATTTAAAATTACAACCTTTGTACTTAACATTTTGAATAGCGAAATTTACTATAACAATTTCACGATCGTGCTCTGCCAATTAAGCCACTTTAGCATTGGCATGTGCAAATTCTTAAAAACTGGAATTATATCAATTGCCAGATAATAAATATATTGCTAGTAGTCAGGCGTTTTTATTCCATGAAATGAAGCAATTAAGAAACAAGAAGAATGAATGAGTGTGCTTAAAACCACACGGCGGAAGTGTAAACTTCATCAAGGCGAGGTTAATAATACCGTAGATAATACGAAATACACGCATATAATATTCAGTAACGTATTAAATAAAAAATATTCGCACATTTATTATATTTACGCGAGGGTCCGTTTCGTTTGGTCGGTTCGGACGTATGTGTATGTATAAATAGACGATATAAATACTTGCTTATGGTCCCGCGCTTGGTCTGATGGTAACGTATCGGCTTCATAACCGTGCGGTCTCGGGATCGAATCTGTTCTAGGACATGAATTTATTTATACATTTAAATTTCAATTTAATTGAAATTAAATACCTCTATATGATATATTTATTTATCTTGTTCCCTTAGCCGACTTTACCCGAAGAGCGTTACATATCCGAGCGTTGCAGGTCAGTCTTGTTCACTGCCTACAATCAGCACAACGCGCCTAAAGAAGTTTACACTTCAATAAAAAAAAATATTGTTGATTAATGTTATTGGTACCACACCTAACCTAAGATAGATTACCTAATTAATTTTAGCATTTCATGTACGTAACTATTACTCGCCTATCCGTAAAATTAAGTTATTATATTCTTACACATAGCAAACATGAGGTATTTATTCTTATATTTATAAATTTATAGCACATTTATTGCGCTTTTTGGTTTAAATACAAACAATTCCAAACTGCCAATATGAATGTCGATGTGGTTCAAATAGATGGCGCTTGAATCTTGCTTAAGGTGTCGCTTAAAATGTCGTCAAATAGATGGCGCCACAATTTTTTTGGAAGAATTATTAATTATTACTCCTATTTCCCCAACTTTTAGTGAAGAATAGTGGAGGGAAGTAGTATTTTATAGACTAAATTTTATTACTACCTAGTTAGATTTTTTTAAATGTCCCAAAGTGCCAGTGTTTTTTTCAATTTTTACAGTCGCCTCAACCGGGAAAACGTATTTACCAGTCGAGCTACACATGCGCCAAATGTCACTTTACAGGTGGTGAGTAACTATAACGTACTCGAGATTGTCTTGCCTCGGCCGCAAGCATTATTAAGGAGATTTTAGGACGCATGTATATATATAAATAGACGATATAAATACTTTTTTACTGTGCCTAATTGGTCTAATGGTAACGTATCGACTTCATAACCGTGCGGTCTCGGGATCGAGCCTGTTCTGGGACATGAATTTATTTATTTATTTAAATCTCAATTTAACTGAAATTAAAT
The DNA here is from genome assembly GCA_963170755.1 of Amphimallon solstitiale. NCBI lineage: Eukaryota > Metazoa > Arthropoda > Insecta > Coleoptera > Scarabaeidae > Amphimallon > Amphimallon solstitiale. The sequence goes on along the minus strand of OY720676.1, from coordinate 164,035,162 downwards.
AATAATAAAATTGTTCCCTTATTCGGCTCGAGCCGACATTACCCGAACGAGCGTTACATATCCGAGCATTACATATCCGAGCGTGACGGGTCAGTCTTGTTCACTGCCTACAATCAGCGCAACGCGCCTAAAGAAGTTTACACTTCAAAAACGGAAAAAAAGGAAAGTGGGTTAAAACTGTGTGTATTGTACTACTAAACAAATAAATCAGGTAAAGGACATTTATATATATCTAATTAATCATTTAAAGAAATATTTAGAGCTTCTAGGAAATTCACTTTGATATTCTTATTTTGTACCCCGAGCACAGAAAAATCTTCGTTAAAATTATGTTCTTCGTTCATTAAATGGTTCGCATATGTCGAATCTGTTTTTTGTTCATGTAACGTGGCATATGTTCTTTGATGCGAGTTCAAAAGATCTTCCTGTTTGTCCGGTATCGAACATCGGGCAAGAACCACAAGTTAATTTATAGACCCCTTATTTATGTCTTTTTTCCGTACTATCTTTATTATTTTTGATGTATTTGTATAGATTGTTACTGGTTTTGAACGCCGTGTTAACATTATGTGTTTTTAGTAGTTTAGATAAATTCATGTTTTGGTCTGTCATGGGGCATGTTAAAGAAACTGATTTTAATCATTTTCGAGACTAACTTATCAATCATGATCGGGTCATAACTATTGTTAAGTGTAATTTGTTTTATTAAATTTAATTCTTTGGTAAAGTTATCCTAGGATAAGAGGACATTCACTAATCTGTGTACTAAGCTATTGTAAGCCGCCATTTTTTGTTGTATGGGATGGTATGACGAGTTATGAATCATTATGTCCGTAGAAGCATTAGATTATGACAATGTTGTAATTGTAAAAGAGATCATTGATGCTCTTGCTGTGGTCACTGAGCTAACGTATTCTTTCAAACTTAAGAACATATTCTTCCACAAACCACGAAGAGGCAATAATGCAGGTTCATGGTACTCATCCAAATCATTCAAGTACAACCCTGCGCATATACTTTTTATCCATTCATTTACTAGTTTTGACACTAAAGCAGGCTTTTTTTGGTCATGGAAAATCGAAATTGTGCTCTCTACTGGGAAAAACAGCTACACCTGAAGGAATATTCTGCTGAGTGACCATACGTTTGTGCCCTCGATGAACGGAGGGTGTTCAGCAAACCAATTGCAGACTTTTCGACGTCACTGTTATCCCGAGTTATTCGCGAACTTCGCATGTGAACACGTTGTTCCGATGCAGAACTGAATACGCCGCAGAAGTTTTCCATTTGTTCGCAGATAATTTGCATGTAGACCATTCCCAAAGTCCATCTGGTGAGCGTACTGTCAGTAATTCCTCGACCTTGCGTAAGACCTCCGGACGTTTTCATAGACCGCATTAATGTTTGTTCGATCGTCATGTACTGAGGTAGTGGAAGGGGTAGGGGAGGAGACATTCAGGCAGGTTCGAACAAAGGCACAGACAATGTTGGGAGAAACCCAGCACCGTGCAGCTGCTTACTTTTCTATATACCTGTATCCTATTCAAATAGAATATTCATGTTTAAAAATCGATGAACATACATGTATAAATGAATATCCATATATCCTTTTTGTTAAAGAACGCACAGACGTGCACTAATTACCTCCTGCAATACTTACCGCCAAGATGTCGCGTCTCCTTACACTTGTTCTTGACATGCTACAGCAACGTATTAAACAATAATCGCTGTTTTCATAGACCTGACGACAACTTTAAATGCGCTATAACTCAGCAACTATCGATTGAACAAAAAAAAAGTTTCATACAAAAATTGTAGAAAATGTTATGCTCTACAACTTCGATAATTAATTTTTTTTTCGTATTTGCAAAAGTTATCGAGATATTTTCCAAAAACAAAAAATCGTCTTCTTCAATCGACTATATCTCGGTAAATATTGACAACAGAGAAAAAAGTTTTAAACAAAATAGACGGGAAATATTATCGTCTACAAAAACGGTCCTTACAATTTTTAACGTAAAAGTCACTGTTTTCGAGATATTTACAAAAAGGTGTTTTTCAAGATGGCGGCTAACACTCGCTGTTTTGGACGACACAAATTTGGTTTTATACTTAGGGGCACCCTCTGACATAATCCAATCGAAAAATCAATTATTAGGATTTTTTGCGAAGCGAATATCTAAATATCCTGGACTATATATTTTGTATATCCACATGCAAAATTAACAGCCATTTATGGACTTTGGTCTATTTGAATGTTATTATATAAAAAAATTGACAAAACGAATTTTGCTTTTTTATCAGTCATTGTAACAATAAATAGATTAAAAAATACATTAATTACAAATATGTATTTAAGTATATAGACAAAATATAAATACCTAAATCGTTCATATAATTACTGCACACATGATTTATAAAGTATTTAAAATATGTTTATAGAATCAAATAAGAAAAGATAGTGTTTAATACCATACGTATCTTATTATTTGAGTTTTCTATTTTACATCAATGTAGGTACGGTAAATTGCACATATTTAAATGCCTAACTTTATCTTTTCCTGTCGAAATACGCGTATATATCAGCATCACAATTAGAACACATATTAAGCACATATGCGTGTGCAGTTTAATGTTTGTAAGTTATCAATTTCTTCGTAAAGTTCCTACTTTAAGGAAGCAATCCTAAAATTGTATTAACATTACTTATGAAATGTATTTTTGCCTAGTAAAACTACCTATTTAACAGGTAAGTTTACGAAGAAAGCAAAAATACCACTTTATGTATGGGAAAACTTCGAAAACTTTCCAGAAAAACGGATTTTTCCCTTTTTATGTCAATTTTACCCTAGGAATTTTCCACGGGAATGAGGGTAAAATTACCAAAGTGTAGCTGTGGTGACGATTGACCCGTCTGCAATTTCATCTGCGTGTTTCACATGTATACTTTCTTTTTCCAATTCTCGTATCAACATACAAATTAAACGTATCTTATCATAATAAGAATAATCATTTTATTTTGTCATTAGTTATAAAAATATCGACATCGTCAAAAAAATATACAAAATGTACAACACAGATAAATACAACATTTATACAATTAAAGCGAGATACACACAAGTGTTTTCATTCATTATTCTGCGTATTATATTTCGATATTATAAAAAAAAAACATTGAAAATGTGTGCCAATCATAATTCAAAAATTCCACCTCACTAAATTCTGGAAATCCTTTTTCGCCATCTGCGTATTAAATATTTAATGTAACGATGTTATGAAATTTCCTATTCACCAATTATATTTATCAGTCGAATATCCAGCCTATATTTATAATAAATAGTTTTATTGGGAATCACTGGTAATCTTTCCACATAAATAAATAGTTTGGGAGTGAGTGGCAGCGATTACGGTAGCTGATAGAAGGCTTTTCGCAATTGCATCAGCCGGTATTTTGTACAACATAAACGCGCCTTTCAAACTATGTCCAATCAAAAAAAACCTCGTCTCAATGAAAATTGTGTATTCGAGATACACGTGAAGATACATTTATTATTCATTTCAGATTTGCATATCTGTATATGCCTAACTATCAAAACTAAAAATAAACAATATCAATTCAATCATTTGAGAATATTAAACGTAGTTAATTGTGGAAGGAGGATGTTTTCAAAATACATACTTTTGAGATTAAGAGTGCAAATTATTTGAAGAACATTTCCGTTCATACATAACAGGCGGTAAACTTTTATTGGTTGTTCTAGTCGCGTGGTTTACTCGGTCGATTAATTAATACCACAAATTCAACTTTATTGGGGACGTAGATGATGAATAGACGACACATGGCACAATAAATATTGAGAAGGCATATTAAGTGCACATACAGTATAGAGTACATGTGCGGGTTGATTCAATTGACGCTAGCGCTATTTTAAATGAAATAATTTCACGTACATTAAATCATAGATGAAGTGGGGCAAGAGAACCTTAGTGCTTTGACGTATGTCCCGCAACATTTATCATATTACTACTTGTATATAATGCAAGTAAATTAGATATAATATTAGAGAGTTTGCGGTGAATTATCTTCCCTTACAAAAGTCCTGGTAATAACTCATAATGCAGATTATATAGCTATTTCTCGTACACTATATCTGAAAATAAGAGAGCCAATCAGAATTTAGTTCCGTATGAGATTTGTCGCTTTTGAACGCCTGACTCCACTGTTCACCAGTTTGAGTTTGAGGTTATGTCAGGTTATATACATATTGCCGTGGTATCTTGCATATTAATGAGATAATAGTAATAGTATTAAGACTTAATTTAAGTGTACAAAACATAAAAGAAACAATAATAATAAGTTTATTGTATTTAAAAAATTTTAACATGAGTATATTGGGTTGCATACACTTTTATGTGAGAAAATGTAGACATAAAAATTGAATTTATATTTACAATTTAAATAAGTACTAAAATAAAAGACGAGCTAGAATTTAAGATGTATATATATTTCTTTTATAGAAAAGAGAAACAAGATGTATGGTTTGTGTATAATGAAGAATTCAATATGCACGAGAGAAAGATAATTAAATAATTATGTAAACTTGAGAACGTGCATAAGGTAATAAAATTTATTAAATAAATCATACAAAAAGAATAAATATTTACCTTAACTTACGACTAGATAAGTAAATAAAAAAGGATATACATAAAAATATTCTGAGACATCAGCAGTAGTGTTTTTTTATAAACGACAGCTGGTAATAATAGAATACATTCAGGAATTTGTATATGTAATATTATGTTTCATAAGCTGTAGAGAGGTTTGTACGGTTTTCGACGACCTACAAAATAAAAGGAAAATATAATGTAAACTTGGTTTGTAGTTTATTACAGATAGATATATCACCGTTGGAGAAGTCTTGGATAGAAGGAGGCGACGAAAAGGCAAACCAAATGGACCATAGTAGTACAAGTAATCTTATTAAAAGAATACCTGTTATTTACAATGTTTTTCCAAGATTGCCGAGAGCTGGACATAAAACAAAATAAGATTTGTGTTAGCTAATGGAAAGAATAAATTCATAGACAAATATAAAGAAGAGATATATAAATACAAGTATACCTACGTTGGAGAAACGTTGGACAATTGATGGGAAACTTTTAAGTTGTAAACAGACAATTCTCGGGGTGTTGACCTTTTGCCGTGAGGAACTGTCAAAAAGACAACAAGTGCGTGTGTGTGGGTATTCAAATCACTACGGCAACTTGAAAGCCAGGAGCACTGAAGAAGCAGGGTGACAACTTAAATGGTAGTTTCTGAAGATGGCGTTGAGAACGGTCACGTGCCTTTCCCGGGAATATAAATTGAAAACAAGAATCGACAAGATTCATTCATTGATATGCATTCGATTCATTCATTAATTGATTCACAGTTTAGCTGGTTATATAAAACTTAAAATCGTAGGGTTAGATACACCACGATTCATATTGAGTTCTTTTGTATTAGCGTGTTAATTTTATTTTAATTCAAGTTTCATTTATTTTTATTTTCTTTGTTTAATTGTTTTTGTGTAATTTTGTAAAAATAATGGAGATGCAAATGACCGAATTTGAAAAGTTTTTCAATGATTCAAAGTAAGTTAGAGGCAAAGACTTATCAATGTAGCTATACGAGTATTGAAATATATCGTGCGAACGTATATTCAGTATAACGTTATGCAACAGGGATAATAAATATTTTCCTGAGATAGTAATAATCATTCTTTAGTTTCAAGTTTAAAAGAGATAAAATAATTAATGGTGTTGAGTGTTAAGAGGATATAGCGTGCAAATGTATATTTTCTGGCACAGTATTTGGCATCATTAAAAGTTACAATAAAATTTTGATTATGAATTAATGATTTAAGATTAGATTTGAAATAAGGAAAGTGTTTCTGGGTAGCGGACTCTGAAATGCTAGCTATAACGCGTGCGAATGGTTATAGATAGTAATCAGATTCAAGCTTTTCTCCAAACATTGACCATAAAATAAACAATATACAAAAGTTAATTGGATTTATTCGTTGAAAAACAGGAAAATATTTTTAGAGTTCTATTTAATTAAGTATAAGAAAATATATTCGTATCATAAAGAAACGTTACAACCTAGAACAAGGTACAAACGTTTTCTTATAATTATGTTTCTTTTAAAATATATATAGTGAATACAGTATAGCGATGCTATATTTATTTATATGTAATAAATATTAAATAAATTCGACAATTATGTTTTATATGATTTCTGGTTTTTCATTTTAGATAAGCTATAACCTTATCCCAATCTTAAATAAAAACAAGAGATTTGACGAGAGGGAAGAAATTCAGATACACTGAAGAATTCACGTATACTTATAAAGTACGTGCTGTTAAGATAAATAAAATACACATTAAGGATGATAAAAATTATCATCATCTTAATTATTTATGTTGCTGGAACAGCACACAACATAATTTATTTGGCAAGGCCTAATGTATGGCAATACTACAATTATCATATTCAAAATAGTTATGTTGCCACAGCAATATGTGTCAAGAAAACTAAAAAATGCAAAATTATTCCATTTAATTATTGTTTGATCCGGAATCTAAACAAACATACCGAGACAGGCTTGATACAGAAGACGCTGCGCGATCTAAATCTGGCAAGAAAGCTTTAGTTCAATTTCTTGTTTTGTTTGCAGAATCACTGCAATTTCATACAATATGCACTCATAACAGAGCGACTATTGAGAACGAGGAATCTGTGGTAACAACCAATGAACAAGAGTCGGAGCACGAAAGATTTCTCAGTTTCTCCTCCACGAGTAAAAAATGAAACGGTTTAGATTTACCGATAACGAAAGGATCAATGTATTAAGGAATTATTACAATTTTAGCTGATGATAGTATAGAAATTGAAGACGCATCATGCTCTAAATTGCACCAAATGCTAATGTATGACAAACATGATAGATTTGATGTTTGCAACAAGTAACCAGATATTGCAAGTATGATTCAAATGAGACGACTGAATCCGGGAAAGAGAGAATGCAAACAGAATGGGGAGGTAGTATGAAGGAACTAATGCGGGAACTAGTGTGGGAAAATTATAACAAACTATCAGTTAACAATTAAAAGAATTATGTGAGTTGGCCGCGAGAAGAATTAGTTTCCCAAGGTTTTTTCTTATTTGTCTGAAAAATCTGGCAGTGGTGGTTAAGCAGGTCAAATACTCAAAATTTTTTGCTAAACATGAACGTCTTTTTCGTATATTTCTGAAAAAGCTAAAATGGACAATAAACTTAATATAAGACAATTACAATTAAATGAAAGAAAGCAGATTACAAGAAAAAACGCATGTTTATAAAAATTAGAAGTTAGAATATGAAAAAGTGAAATTTTTACAATAGAAAGCTGCCGAAAGAGAAAGAAATAATTTACTTTTTCATTTACGAAAAATTCGTAAGTTTTTTTATGTTCATTTTATTTTTAATTTTAGCGTCAATAAAGTTTTGTTTGCGAAATACGATACATAAATGTGAAGTATTATTATACTTTTCAATTTTTCTGTGGGACAACAAATTGGTTTTGAAAATACTCCTTTAATGTAAGAGATTCTATACCAAAATAAGTAGAAGTTGTACTTTTATATAGCCATGTGTGTTAATTTGTTAAAAGAGTTGCCACATTGTAATATATCCTCACAGGTTGCAAATACAATTTTTGATCTTTTTTTTAAATCCAACCGGTGGAATAATTTTCCCAAAACTCCATACATTGTCTAAGTTTAGATATTTATCGATTAAGTAGTGCTTGAGTATGGTCGAATTATTGCTGCTTCAAGGGACACTCTTCATCACCGTAAACACAATGTGAGGCGCAGTACAAATGCGATTGTTTGAGTATGAGAATATCTTTTAACATAAGTGGATCATGTCTTTGACCTGGATGTGACATGCCCATGTGTATAGTTATTCCGTTTGTTAACGTAATTGCTTGAAATGTCATACAATGAAATCGTTTGCGACTACTATATGCTTCTTTCTGGTTTCTTAATGGTCTGCATGATATTGCTCTGGCAGTACCATCAATAAAACCAATACAGTTAGATAAATGAGCACCTTTTGCTTGTACAACTCGAGCTAGTTTTTTTTTTGAACAGTTGGAATGAACCACTTATTTTCTGAAAGGTTGAGAAGTAATTTTCACCAATTTTTGTAAGTAATACATATCTATTGTTGCCTTTAGAAATTTGCTAATAAAAAGTAATCTATTCGAAATTCATCTTGCAGTCCTTTTAATCTATTGGTATAGGCAAATCATCTCAGACATAAACCCACAATTCCTACAAAATAATTCTTAATTTTGATTTGAAATAAACCAAATTTCAAACAATATATAATATATGGTAACTACTTTCAAATCTATTAGGCAATTGTAGAGCTATGATGTTTTTCAAAACGAGAATCAAAAATTGATCTAAAAAGTTATCTAATGCCGGTGAATGTATAATAAAAAATTTCACTATTGCGAATGTATTTCCTTTTCTTCAAGTACGTTTTCCAGTGCATTGAATGCAAAACTTTTATCTGTGTCATAAGTTTCTGTAGTAACGGCAACAACTCTAACCATAAAACATAAAACTGTTCGAGGATGTCAGTCCTAACATTAGTTTAATTTTTATGATTATCGCAAACGATTTGTTTTTAAATATTGGTTACTTTATAAGGACAAATATGTTAGTGCAAACTCACTATTAATTAAAAAAATATTAATGTTGTAATTCATAAATTAGCATATCATATTACATAATTTAATGATACCGCTAATTTTTCAAAACATCAACAATACATATATATGTATATAATATTGGAAAAATACTTAAGCGGGCAATATATCGAATAACCAATTAAATCGATCTTATTTCATTTAAGGTCAACCACTTAAATATATATGTACGAATGTTATGTATATGTATAGGAATATAATAATAAAGATAATACTATCATTTTTTTTTATTTATTAGACATTTTGTAGTAAAAAGACATGTTTCTCAATTGTATTATACATATACTTATAAAGTTTGCAATGTAATTAGTAACTACAAACGATAATTATTGACTTTTCCCACTCTAGTTAGCTTCTTTGAACATGAGTTCTTTTTGCATTTTATTGTGCACCACTGCCACAGATTTGCAAAAGTATAGGCAAGCGGAAGCATAAGCACAATAAAGCGACTCTCATACTACGTTTCAACTAACCTGTCAGCATTTAACTGCAATTAACTGTGAATGTTAATGTGTTACTTTCGTCAGCTTTTTTGTCTTAGTACTTCTCATTATCTCACGCAAGTATACATATACAAAAAATTTTTTTTTGTATATGAATAAATGTATGAATGCACATCTACCCTAAGCCGGCATTGCGAACAAACAACGTGCAGACAGCTGTTTCGACCTTACATTGGTCTCATCAGTGCACGAACGTGTTTGATCACAATCCCTCAAAAGCTTAGAAAACCTGATATTGTCAACTTACATACCAAACGCCATCTCTCATGGTGTTTGGTACGTTAATAGTGTGAGATCGCTTACTCTCCAAGAATTACTGTTACATTGTACTTCTCATTATTGTTATTGTTTAATTACATTAATTGAATAATAAAAAGCTTTCGGTTTTCGATAATTGTTCAATTTTTACTACAGCAAAGAGTCATTGAAAAATAATTAATGAATATGGAGGAAGTGTTAACACCTCAGAATGTGTTTCAACATATTCTTGGGCCACTACTCTTTATAATTTTTATGAATGATATCGGCCCTATTACATCTGATTCTAATAACAGCATAACTACTTATGCAGATGACACCAACTTAATTATAAGGGGCAAGGACTTGCATGAAATCCATCAGGAGAGCTTAAAATGCTACAATAGTTGCAAGATTGGTTCGCAGCAAATACGCATTATGAATAATGCGAAAACTGCCATAATGTGTAGAAGTTTTAATGGTATTCCAATCTCGTCGGGTATTTTTTTTTTTTTGAATAGTTTGAATATTGAGTTGTCTCCTTGCACAAAGTTTTTGGAAAATTTGGATAGATTAACACTTCAAGATACTAATGAGGGTATGTTTCACTATGCGCTTACTAGCTAACTTACTGGATGAAAATACCCTGTTATCAGTGTATTTCCGCTTTTTTTTCAAGTGTAAGGTTTGGAATTACCTTGTGGGGTCAATCATCGCATACGCATGCGCTACTTAGACAGTTGCCGAAATTTGTTCAGGACAAACAATTGCTGACTGTATAGGGTCATACATGTATGAGTGTTTGTTGTTTGTATATAAAAACAAAACGTTTTTCAGTGTTTCCTAAACTAACGACGCTTACGGCACAAGAAACAACAATATTTATAGATTACAGCAACTTCTTTTAGTGGTAACGGAAAGGAACCTTGGCTACGCCGGTATATTATTTTTTAACAAATTACCAAATGATACAAAAATTGAGGGCAATATCAAGGAATTTAAAAGCAAAGTGTTCCTATCTATGTAGCATTGAGTCTTATTCTATAAATTACTTTTTGGATCATAAGTATTATTCTGATCATTATGGAATTTCAGTCTTGCCTCGGCTTATGTGTTTAGATGTAGTTCTTTAAATAAGTAACTTGTATATTTTCTATTGCGACGTTTTCTTGCTAAGTTGTAATGCTGTCTTAATAAAAAATAAATATTATTATTATTATTACGCATGCAAATAATTGACTTAATTTAATCGAAATTTATATACCTATCTTCTCATAATAAGAATAGTGCATTAAACATACTGATCGTATCATTTGTACTGCAATTGTAAAATGATTAATAGCAGATCAAGTTTTCTAATACATAGTTAATAGTAGGTTTGTGTGCATATAGATAATAAAAACGTCAAGATATATTATCAGTTCAGTGATTCCGTCATTGTTTATAAAACAGTAGTGAAATTAATATGTATGTATATAAATTTCACGTGCTGGTATCGATTATTGACTATAGCAACTGCTATAAAAGCAGTTTAATTGGATGTGCTAAAATGTAATATTAAATGTTATGGCAACAATATTAAATGATTTCAATTTTTTTTAAACCCGTAAAAAATAAGTACAAATCTTCCGTTTGTTTTAAATCTGGAAATAATATCAATATTTTTGTAGCAGGCATACCCATGCAATACAGAAAAATACGTCAACGCTATAATATTTATCAATTCATTTCTTTCGTCATTGTCAAATGAAATCAATTACATTATGTATATGTAATGGTAGCATATTAGTTACAATATAAACACGTCAATTAAAAACAATGAAATTTTAAATTTGGCGTGAAATAATGATCTAGTGTATGCGATTTTTCCAAAGTATGAATTACTGACTACTTGTATATGGACCTAAATGACTGAAATTCTTAATGATGTGAAAGGGAAAAATTAGCAAGAAAATAATATCTTTATTGTTATAAGTTTCAAGAAATTTATGTTTTCATCTATATAACATATAATGTAAGTATAGACAGCGAAAAAAAATTATTACAAAAATTGTAGAATATTACCAGCTCTATAATACGAAAATAATGAAGTGTGACAAACACACGACTTTCTTATACGTATGAGCGTTTCAAATTATACAAAAGTTGTTCTAAATTGTTTTAAGGGGGCGTTTTACTTGATCGGCGTATGCCACAAAATGGTCAAATTCAACGCAAAAAATCGCAAAAATCAAGGCACTTGAAAAAGTTGCTGCTACGTTAACGAAATAACGAATATTTGTTCTAGCGACTGACGATTAAAATTTGCAATTATATTAAAAAATAGTTAAAATACAGCATTTTGAATTTTTTTCGTTTTATAGCGATATAAAGCTTACTCTGTTTAAAAAGTCGTGAGTACCTAGATATTTTTATTTTGAACTCGACAATGTATTTACTTTACTTTCAAAATAACCCTGGTCTCCAAAAAATTACTTTGAAACCAATGAGAATGATCACAAAGTCCGCACTGATAAATGGCAAATAGGCAACACACAATTCAACCTCTTGCTCACATTTTCGTAATGTCTAAGACCAGCTATATGGAAGGTATACCTGGTCGACTGTATTAAGCCAAACATCATATAAACAGAGAGATCTTCACATTTTTTTATTACCTTAGGTAAACGAATGCTTCATTCAGATATCGGCTTTATTTTCTAATTATTTTAATGATATTTGGGAGAATGTATTAGATATTAATTCTTCGTCTGGAATAAATATATGTTGTTTCTGTGCTGTAACAGTAACAGTAACAGTGCCTGTTTTGTTTTTTAATAAAATGTAAATATATATATTTTATAATAATCAGATGTTTTGGATTGTTGAATATTATATTCTTTCCAATCGGCATTGATGGAGTTGATTAGCAAAATTAAATTATAAAACATTTTGTCACAGGGAAGATTCGAACTAAATTTTATCACCAAATAAAGTTGTATTCATTATTTCATACATAAGTTTGAGTATACATTAAACATATTTGTAAAAGAAAATACGTGCGGTTGATATATACAAGCAAATTTTAATATATTTCAGATATTTGTGGGTGTTCATTTATGATTGATTACGTGATAACATTGATGTGTCTACTTTATTAGACTCTTTTTCTGTTCCTTGATATTCTTCTCGCTTTCAAAATGTATTTTATTTTTCAAGGACAAGGTTTCGGCTTTATGGAATTTCAGAAATGCAGTTTTCTTCGGCAATAAATATACATTATTATTATTAATTATGAAGTTGCACGACTTATTGTTATTTTTAACCTTACATGTTGAAGCTTTTTAATAATATGAACAATGTTTGTAGAAAACTAAAATCTGACAAAAACAACTTTATGTCATTGTAAGATACGAAATTTAGAGATTTTCCTGACTCTTCAAACTAAGATTCATTGGTTTTACACAGCAAGTTACACAAATTTCAGTTTTCTAGATGGTAAAAGCATTTATTTAAATATCTGAGTTTGTTGTGCCTTCATGTTTTTGTTTTATTTATACTTTGTATTTTGACCACAGGACAGTTTTTAGATTTTTTTTTTGTATATGTGAATAAGTAAAAGAGCATGGGCCAAACGAACGCATAAAACCTAATTACAGCAGTTTATCAGGAGTGACAGCAATTGTTGGGTGGCGAGCGAAAAAAATGTTGTATGTAGGCGTAAAAAACAAATTTTGTTTAATTTGTGCAAAATATGGTGAATCTAAAAATCAGGTATGCTACAAAAATTGGTCTTCGTCGTCAACAGCCATGGAGTCGCCAATTATTCCGGAAGGTTTTCGACATTCTGGTGAAATGCACGGTGTAATTTATGGTAGATTAATAGGGGACTGTGATAGCAGCGTTCTTAGAAAACTACGTGAGATGGCTCCTTACGGTCCCCAAAAAATTATTGAAAAAATTGAGTGCCGAAATCATATATTATGTAATAAATAAAATTAGCGACTGTTTGAAAAAACGTAAATTCAATTCGGACATAGGACAATTAATAACAAAAAATTTACTTAGATTCAGAGCGGCCTTGACAAAGGAATTGAACATTACAAAAGTTCGAACTTAACAATAACAAACCAGATTGTGAACCTGCAACGTCACATTATAAATGGGTCAAGACATATTGTTGGTGAACACTCGGATTGTGCTTCTTACTTTTGTCAAGGATCTAATGAAGGTGAGATCAATATGTTTGAAAAATTTCAGAATTTTAATATGTATGATAACTTTATTAACGCTTTAAGTCGGCTCAGCCTAATAGTAGATCTTTAATAGGAAACGTAGATACCAACATTGTTGAATCTTTTAATTCAGTCATTGCAAAATTTGTAGGAGGTAAAAAGATTGTATTATATTCAACGTAATTCTTACAGTGCACGTTGCAAAGCGGCAGCAGTTTCATTTAATTGGCAAATATCACTCAAAGCTTCAGACCAAATATGGATGTATACGACAGTGTGTGAAAAAAACGCTATGAGAAGAAAATTTTTTTATAGGAAACAAAAAATACATTCAGGAACTACGGACGATCGCGACTATAGAGGCAAATGCATAGTTATTGAAGATATAAATAATCATAACAATACGAGTGTCGACTGTGAAGAATATAATTTTCAATAATTTAAAACATGTGCTATTTAGAGAATATAAATTTTTACATTTTGTAAGAAACACCGGCACTGTTTTTTTAGCAGATTTTAGTTTTCTCTAAAACATTACTCATATTATTACAAAGCCTCAACATGTAAAGTAAATACAAATCATGGTGAGAAATAATAAGAAGTACAACTTAAATAATTGTTAATCATAAATAATAATAATAAAGTTATATATTTATTGCAGAATAAAACTTAATATCTAATTAATTTCGGCAAATATCATTAAAATAATTACAAATTACATAATTCGGGAGTCTTAATAAAACTAAATAAATACAAGCCAGGAGAATACTCAGAAACAGTAAAAACAAATTTCGAAGAAAGTAGCCGCACCAATATTTTCATGCAATAAATGCAGGAGGCAAATATCCCAAATTTATTTGCTTTCCAGTTGACCAGGCATATCCCTTCATATTGCTAGCCGGTATCTGCATCGTGTAAAAGATGCAGGTATTTTAAACTCGGTAAATATATTTAATTTATTTCAGGCAACCCGACATACGCCGTTCGGGAATTTTTCTTAAGGAAAGCCCACCCTTAAGTGCTTTTGTCTTAGACAAATAAACCGAAAAACAAACCTTCAAGTGCAAATTTTAAAAAATAATTTTTATACAAAAGATATTTAAATACTTCTATTCTCTTAATAAATCTCTAATGCATACTCGTACTTTGCGAGATATTTGAAAAAAATGCTACTCGCTAAGAGTGAAAGTGTTACTTCCGGTCTGAATTATGACATTTTATTTAGACAATAAATATTCCAAATCCAGCTGTAAATACTTTTGTACTCTTGACAAATATATATAGAATTCATAAATTACGACATACAATCGACACTCTATATAGTGAAAGACTAAAATGTTGACCGAAATTTTACTATAAAGAGTTTTTCACTGTATACCTGATTTAGCGTTATGAACCCGTTAAGAACCTTTTCAAAACAATGCGTTATAAAAATGGAATTCGTGCTAATGTTAGGTAGAAATGGGAAACCCGAAGTGGCCAAAATCTTAATAAATGCATAAAAATTTATACATGAAATTCCAGTAAATATTTTATTATATAGAGCATTACTATTTTACAGATTCACTATATGCAGGGCTGTTTACATGAAATTTCAGTAAATTATTCTAGGGCTTGAAAAAATTGGACTATAAAGAGTTTTTCACTATATAGAGTTTCACTGTAAACAGTGTCGACTGTATTTGTAAAAAAATAGGATACGAGTAAAAGTGTTACTTCTAGTCCGAATTTTGAAATTTTTTTATACAAAAGGAATTGAAAACTAAGTTTTAAATACTTTTATACTCGTAACGTGTCTGTCTAAAAAGCCTGATTTGTGAAATATTCGCAAAAAACTTATTTTCGATACCTATTTTAGGTAGGAATTTCGACAAACTTAAAATTCTTCTCAAATTTAATTTTGAGTACATTTGATTTCTTTAAAAAGTTGTTTAAACTTTAAATATTGGCAAAATTCGGTTTCTTCACTGAAATAAACTACTACTTCACAGATCTCAAGAGGGAGATTATACACGTAAATGCAAAATTTGGAATTGATACCTATAGTGGTTTGACCGCTATCGTGGTCACACACACACACACAGAGAGAGAGAGAGAGAGAGAGAGAGAGAGAATTTTTTAAAAACCACTTCTTCGGTATCAGGCAACTTCAAAACGTGGACATTTGCAAAAATCTCGAGGTCGAAAATTTTCATCATCACAATACTTCACAAGAAAGTAAAAGATGCAGCTGCATAGAGCAATACTACATACTGGGGTTTCTTCGGTAATTTTCACTATTATATTATAATTTTATTTCCTATTAAGAAGTGTTAAGTAGTTATATGTAATAAAGGGGGTAGTAAAGATTTTACGTGTTCATTAGAGATGAACATATTAATAAGGTATAACCTGTACAACATAATATATTTTTACTGTTCAGTCGTAATAAAACTTAATTATTAATATTCAAGGCAAAATAAACTCATATTTTCGTATCTTACAGATAGGTAACTACTTTGGAATAACATATCTACACGTACAAGCACAGTGTCATTTAGAGAGAATTTCGTGTTAAATATATTCATGATAAATTTAGAAAATTCCATAAATCAAAATAGAACGATTCTCATCATTGTGTGTCAAGTTCAATTTGCGCAAATGAACTTGTTTTCAGTACTGAGGACCAAAACACACCCATGTGTTACATGACATTAGTACACTGATCTCTCCACGTAATTTGGCAAGTAGGCATACGTGAGGATCTTTTAATAGTTACAAGTAGATTTTTGCAGATCTGTACGTTTCGGCTTCTGCTAATTACAGAAAAGTGAGTGGTCTGTATGTCTGTCTTCCAAAGCCAGGTTATACCGAACCAGCTGACGCTATCGACAGAAGGTTATTACTAGGGAGCGGAATCGACAGAGCTAAACTACCACGGAGCCACAACCGTGAAAAGAAATAATGTAAACAACTGCGTGTTGTTTACATTATATCTGAATAGCACTAATTCATAGGGCGAACTGCAACACCTGTTTACGCCCGAGAATCAGAGAAAAAACTGCCATAAAATAAGGAATTTTATGAATAAAATCCTTTCTTCATCGGCGTAGGTACAAGGGTGACGAGTTTTTAAAATTTATTATATTTACCTTATATTTCGCAATATAATATGTATGTTTCAATAACATACGCGTACATTTTTAGTTATCATTTATTTAGATCTAGAACGTTGTTTATGTTACTTTTTCTGAGATAAAAATTAATTGTCAGTGATTCCGAAATTTATTGCAAAGTCTGTAAAATATCGTCACTTAGCTTTGCTAAAACATACACAGAAATAGTTTTCAGGCAGAGAATTTCGATAGTTTACAAAATTTCGTTACATGTTTAAACGACGATGCTCGAAGTATTTCTGAGTGCAAGGAACTAACACAAATCCCAAATTTAAAAAATCAGTTGTTATTCCTTCAGGAACACTTTGGAAATTTGCCTAAACTAATGACATATTTTGAAAATCGAATCTCAAATTAAAAAATGAGGTGCGGCCACCACACGACTTTCTTATACGTATGAGCGTTTCAAACTATACTATATTTTTTTTACACAAAAATTATTCAAAATCCTATTCTAAGTACTTCTGTTCTCTTAATAAATCGCTATAGAATGCATACTTAGCAAGATATTCGAAAAAAGGACTACTCCCTAAGTGTAAAAGTGTTACTTCCGGTCCGAATTTTGAAATTTCATATATTCAAAAAATATTGCAAATCTAGCACTAAATACTTTTGTATTCTTGATAAATACATATGGAATGCATAATTTACGACATATTCGCAAAAAATCGCTATTCGATAAGAGTAAAAGTGGTAATTCCGGTCTGAATTTTGAAATTGCTTTTATGTAAAAGATATTGAAAATTACGTTATAAATACTTTTATACCCGTAACGTACATGTCTAAAAAGCATGACATGCGAAATATTCGCAAAAAAGTGATTTTCGATAGGAGTAAAAGACCTACTTCCGGTAGTAGCTTCGAAAAACTTTTTAAATAAAATTGTTCTCAGTTTTAATTTCAAGTACACATGAATTCTTTATAAATTTGTTTAAATTTAGTAGTTGACGAAATATTGGCAAAATGTAATTTTTTCACTGAAGTAAACTGCTACTTCCGGTCTACCGATTTTACTGGAAAACTACTCAGATCTCAAGAGGGAGATTAGACACGTAAATACAAAATTTGGAATTGATATCTACAGCGGTTATCGTGGTCACACACAGACATTTTTTAAAAACATCTTTTTCGGTATCAGGGGACTACAAAACGTGGACATCTGCAAAAATCTCGAAGTCGAAAATTTCACATTACTTCCTTATACTACGTATAAGAAAGTAAAAATGGATTAACCACATTAGATGTGGCTATTAATAATTCCAAGTGACTTAGACGCAGTTTTTAATAGAAATCCAGGTTTAATAACATTGCGGCAATTGTGTATGCTAAATACGCTGAAATAAAAGAATATTTCCATTACGTAAATATAACCAGTTGCGATGTAGAAAAGACGTTTTCTATCTACAAGGATGTACTTAATTCAAAGAGAACAAGTCTTACAGAAGGGAAAATGAACAAATAGTAGGGTATTTTGTATTTTATAATCACCAGCCACTTGTTATTCAATTATATAAATAAAATTAAAACCTCTTTAAAAATACAACATTTCAATAGCGCGCCCATGGGCGATGAGTCATGACTCGCTCGATTCCGCTCCCTAGCTATTACTTAAACATGTAATGTATAAAGAGTACAAAGGTATTTAGAAGTTAATTTACAATAACTTTTCTACGAGGACAGATTTTCGTGTTATCTATCTAATCATGATAAACGTAAATATTTGCTGTCAAGCTGCTGTGATACATTGATGTTTATTGAACAAGTATGGTTTACATCCAAAGAGTCTTGTTGATTTTATGTAAACATAACTAACACAAATGAGTAAAATTCAGCTAGAACATAGAAGCAACATAAGATTTTTGACGTGGGAAAGAATTAAACGTGAAAATATTTACTAGATGATGATTGATGTATATAAGAATCATATATATCATATTTTACGATAAAAATTTGGCCCGAACATTTTTAGATGGAGTAGGAAATCAAATAAAGAATACAAAGACGTAAAACAAGAACGAACACAAATATTACGAAATTTGAGGTTTTGATCTTAGCAGATCGAAGTACAGCTCACAGACTGAGACCTGGCCACTAAGATGCCCCTCCCGCAAGGTGGGTAGTGGATCCTTATAATATTAGGATGAGCACGAGCAGTCTGGAAAAATTGTCAAGCGTTACACATATATGTATCTCTTTTCAGAATATTACAATTTCTTATCTGCATTTACTCGTTCGTTCGGCTAATGTATGCGATGATGAACAAATGTTATCATTTCTTTTTTCCGAATACTTTCTCTGTCACGCACTGACCTATAAATCTGCGCGACTTGTAGGTCGAGGCTCCTCCCATCGGCCAGGACTCAGTCTGTGTACTGTACATATAATTCTTTCAATGATTGTCGATGAAGTAGGTTTATCGAAAGATGCAATATTAACAATTTTCCGCAGATATTTAGGAAACAGTTAGGTTTCAGGACGTCGGATTCCTAAATCGCTTACTCCCCCCCCAAAAAAAAATAATTTTGGCTGAAGCGCTTATTCAGAAATTATGACGCGTGATGATACATGGGTGTATCGGTGGGATCCACCTACAAAACAAAAATCCATACAGTGGTTTCACAAAAGATCTCCACTGCCATAAAGCAGGAACACATATTCATACGGAAAGCTTATGGCGACTGTATTTCACAGTATGGAGGCGTGTTTCTGACATGCATATACCGCATGTGTAAAATCATATTGGGGATAGGATATATGTATACACCGGCAACAACGCCCAATCGTGGCCGTAGTCATGGTACAAGGAAACAAGATATGCTTTTGCGCATCTCTGGATGACGCGCATTTATCGAAAAAAATGTCACTTGACAACTCTGACAAAAGTCACTGACTGAACTCACTGACAGAAGTAACTCACAGAAAGCATTTTCCAAGACTCCGTTTAACAACTAAAATTGTATTTGGAGATCGTGTCGAACAGCGTCGTTCTGTGTTTGTGAGAGGCGGGGTCAATGGTAACAATGCCTCGCTACACACCAGAAGAAAAACTGCAAATTATTAAATGCTACTATAGTGGTTATTCTGCAAAGGATTGCCTAAATTTATTTCCGCAAATATTTGCTGACAGACCCGTACCCTGTGAGCAAAGCATATTACATATTTTGAATAGCTTTGAAAAATGTCTTTGTTTAAATAATTGCACAAAGTGTAATCCTAGAGAGGTTAATCCACTACAAGCTGAGGAACGAGAAGAGCGGGATATAATGATTTGTAGCACTCTCGAAATAGAGGATACGCTATCTACCAGAAGTGTTGCTGAGGAATTGGGCGTGAGTAATAAAACCGTCGCGAACATATGGAAGCGAAATAAATTAAAATGTTTCAAATACTCGAAAACGCAAGAAATATTTCTCGATAACAATTTTAGAAGAATGGAGTTTTGTGAAACCGTAATGGAAAAGACAAATGAAAATGAGAATTTCATCGCAGATATTGTATTCACAGATGAATCGTCATTTCCATTACATGGAAAGCACAATCCTTCTGTTGTTTGATATTGGGCTCTGGAAAATCAGCACAGATATTTTATTAAACACACCCAATATCCCCAGAAAGTGAATGTCTGGGCGGGTATTTTGAGTGACCATTTGCTTGGTCCACTTTTTATTGATGGTACGTTAAATGGGGACAAATACCTCGATATGCTACAGAATCAGATACTTCCCGCCATTGATAATACCGAAATAGATCGGGAAATCGTTTGGTTTCAATATGATGGCTGTCCAGCACATAATGCGGTCAGAGTAAAGCATTTTTTAATGAATAGTTTTCCTAATCGTCTCATTAGTGGAACAGGAAACATTCGTTGGCCTCCGCGTTTTCCTGATCTATCGCCAAATGATTTCTTTTTGTGGGGATACATCAAAAATAAAATATACAGTGCACAAGCTGGCAGGCTAGAAAATTTAGATATTTTGAGAAGGCTAATCCTAGAGGCTTTTGAATCCGTAACTGTTGATGTGATTCGTAATGTGCGAGAAAATTTTTATGATAGGCTTGGACAATGCCTTGCTGCTGAAGGAGGCATTTTTGAACCTATGCAATAACATTTTATTTTTTAGTATTGTTTAGAGTATATTTTTTATTTTCATTTAAATTCCGTTCTTAGTAAATTTATAGAATAATTTACTAACAATTAATGTTTAATTAGAATTGTGCTTTTATTTCCTTACTGTGTTGTATTCTATTTCTGTTAAAAAGGACTTTATTGAAATAGTGTCCTGTTCATAACTTTAATAAACTTTATTAAACTGGTAGTACTAGAGGTCGAATGCGCGTCATCCAGAGATGCGCAAAAGCATACCTTGTTTCCTTCCACGATTGGGCGTTGTTGCCGGTGTGCCTAGTATACATATATCCTATCCCTAATATGATTTTACACATGCGGTATACAGGTTTATTTTTTTAAATCTTGACATAGGCTAACTTTTTTATTTGAAAAGATAGACCTATGGCTCCTGAAGCAAAATTTTAGGAATTAGTCCAAATAAGAAAAATGTGTGGAAAAAATGAACACGTTGTTGCCAGATTGGGCGCTATTTCAGAGAAACGTATTTTCTTAAATGGCAACACCATTTCTTTAACGATTTCTAATATACCTTGAGATTCAAAACAAAACAAAAAGAGTGCAAGTTTTTGAATAGAGTGGCGGTTTATGAGCTGATAGGGCCTGAACTTAATTTATTTTCCAACATTAAAAGAATAGCAATAGTAACAACAAGTACCTAACGTTTATTTTTTAAAAAATGTTTGAAGTGATTTCCTTGTTGGGTTCTGCAGCAATAAATACGTTCAACAAAATTTCTATTAACATTATGTAACATTTGAGGGGTTATGTTTTGAATTTCCCGTTGTATGGCTAGTTTTAATTCATCAATTGACACAGGAGCGTTAGCATAAACTTTATTCTTCAGATGTCCCCAGAAAGAAAAAAAGTCTGAAGGAGTGAGATCGGGAGATCTGGGCGGCCACACCACTGGTCCACTTCTTCCAATCCAACGCTCAAGTAGCAGCTCATTAAGATAGGCTCTAACTTCTACACTAAAATGGGGTGGTGCACCATCTTGCTGAAAATACATTATTCATCTGTCGTTTAGAGGAAGCTCATCAATAAAGTCTTCTAATTGATTTCGTAACAATGTCAAGTACATTGCCCTTTGAATTCCCTTCTATGAAAACAGGTCCCATAACTCTGTTAAATATGCCACACCAAACATTAACTTTAAGATTGATCTGTCCCCGCCTATCTTCAGCCCAACAAGGATTATTATCAGACCAATATCTGTAAGTTTGCCGGTTTACCAAACTGTTTAAATAAAAGGATGCCTCATCGCTAAATAAGCTATAATTTTGAAAATGTGGTTGTAGCCGCTTTTTCTCCAAAAACCAATCGCAAAATTCCAGTCGCCGATCACAATCATCGTCATGAAGTTGCTGTACACTCATCATTCTATAGGGATGGAATTTATTTGAATTTAAGTTTGTCCAAACTGTAGTCTGAGAACAGCCCACTGCTTCCGCAATCTTATTTGTAGATCGATTTGGGTTTTCAACACTTTCCAAAAGAATATTTTCTTGTA
Organism: Amphimallon solstitiale; assembly: GCA_963170755.1. Lineage (NCBI taxonomy): Eukaryota > Metazoa > Arthropoda > Insecta > Coleoptera > Scarabaeidae > Amphimallon > Amphimallon solstitiale. The sequence continues at coordinate 164,012,609 of OY720676.1, read as the reverse complement.
CCGCAGTATTTTTACTTCTTTGCCGAATCCTTGGACGCATACTTCCTGTAGCTTTCAACGTAACCACATTTTGTCTTAAAAATTCTGGACTATGACGAGGTTTGTTGGGATGTCTAACATGGAATTCAGTACATGCCTTTCGCAAACTTAATCCACCAACATGCAAAAAATTAATTCAACTTTCTCTTGAGGTGTAATACGATTCAAGATTACATAGAACTTATTGTCTTGTTATGACAGCAGGGACAAACATAGCCTCCTTGTTATTCCTTTATTGTTGGAAAATGTATTTAAGTTTAGGCACTATTAGCTCGTAAACCGCCACTCTAATCAAAAACTTGCATCCGCATTGTTTTGTCTAGAATCTCAAGATATATTTGAAATTGTTTAAAAAATATGGTGTTGCCATTTAAGAAAATATGTTTTTCTGAAATAGCGCCCAATGTGGCAAGAACGTGTTTATTTTTTCCACACATTTTTCTTATTTGGACTAATTCCTAAAACTTTGCTTCAGGAACCATAGGTCTATCTTTTCTAATAAGAAAGTTAGCCTATGTCAACATTTAAAAAAATAACCCTGTATACTTTTGTATTGTGATGAGATGAAATGTATGAAATAAATTAAATATTCGTAGAAGACGATTACGGCGTTTGTTTGTTATGTTTTATTTATTATAAACTCATTGCCTTATCTAGGGGTCCTGGCGCCTTAGGCAAAGATAGGACTTAGCGCCCCCATGTCAAAATGTATACACATAGAACTAGGACCAAAATAGAAGGAGTAACTACTTCATTTATAATATATAACGAAAATTTTTAAGAAAAAAATTATTTGGGAAATTGTAAAACTTAAACTATACTTTTCTTGCTTTTAATCAGACAAGCTCTGTGATTATGTCATATTTTCTACCACACGCCAAACGTGCTTGCCCCATGCTGGACCGGAGGTAGTTTTCAATATGTTTCAACTTACTAGAACTGTGTTAGCAGGAGGTCGCTGTAATCGGTAAGTTCAAAAAAATCTTTTCTTCAATTTCTATATTTGGATATGCTTTTTTAGAGGAACATTTGCATATACACATTAAGAAGTTAAGTTGTATAGCTGACTCTATATCCTCAATAAGTTCAACAACTTGAGTTTTGAAACATTCAATTTCATTAACGAAGTCTTCAACATTAATATCCTCGCACTATTGACGCCCAAAATTACCAGAACATTTTTGAAGGTAACTCATAGATATATTTTGCATTGATTTGCCCGATAAAAAACTAATATTTGATGAAATAAGTCCAATAATTTCATATCGCTTTGTCGTTTCTATCATTAGAGCTTAAAATCTTTGCTTTCTTCTCCTTTTATCAGAAAAATTCGGTTTAATACCCATAACTTCAGCGGTTTGCCTTCTATAACCAAGCACTGACTCTATGCCTTCATCGCGCATTGTTTGGATAGATTTTGTAAAGCCTCGCAACAATTTGGAAACTTCATTAAGGGAAATACTTTTGTGCTGAATAGAATTGTTTATTTTACCAATGCTGGCAAGAATCATATTTGACATCTGCAAAAAGCATAGAAATTGGAAAAGATTTTGTTTTACCACCTGGTTTCACAATGGCCCTGAAGATGCATTCCAAGTGTGTCTATTAAAATTTCTCATCGACCCGTAGAACAACTGAAGAATATTTCTTCCAATATCCTAGAGAAAATTATCATTACAGTAGAAACACAAGCTGCATGTGTGTAACGAAGTTCAAGCTATGATCGGCACAGAGAAAATATATGGTGTTTAAGTAATTCGTCTATACTTGAGATATACGGCTTGGATGCTTTATCCTCTCCAGTTATGTTAGAAGCATTATCATACCCTTGCAGTCTTCGATTTTTAATCCATCAGACTAAAGCTTTTAATTATTCCAGCTGAGAGCCCTTCTCCTATCTTTTGATGAGTGTGGATAAAGTCAATAAACTTTCTTCGTTTTTACAATGCTTATATGATAAATCCACAAATCTTATTATTTAAGTCATTTGCTCTAAAAAAATTTTAATATATCACGTTCGCCATTATTTCCATTCAAGTGAATTGTTTCATTCTGAATAATTGGAAAATTATAGCGCAGTGCATATTTCGTTAATTTCACATGGACAGTATGTTCTTCTAGCTGTGGCTGATAATGACTTCCAAAGTACTCAAGAATACATTACAACTCCAATCTTTCCAGTACTATCCCTAAGGCTAAGTTATTTTCCGCACAGTATAAAATGGCATCCACAATTACTCTTAAAATGTTTCACTTGTTTCCTTTCTGATCTACTAAAAGAGTTTCAGGATTGGAACCATTTGAACCTTTTAATTTAAAAACAACAGCGGGGCCACCACCCCTAGATACCGTACTGTTAATAAACGTAAAGATATGATACACAATAATATGTTCATCTTTATATTTAGTCTAATAAAAGTTATGTACACATATTTTTTGCAGCTTCCTTCCGATAACATGAAACCCAAACATACTTGTGAAACGCTCTCACTATTTTGATTAACTCTTTTTTCTCCTTAAATAAATTTCGCAAATACCAACATTCATTAAGATTAAGACGTACACGTATTCATAATTTATAATTATCTTCATTAAATGACGATTATCTTCTTGTTTTTGACAAGGTTAGTATTATCGAAGAAACACTGTTGTAGTCATCGAGTAAAATTAATTCTAAAGATTGTCGAAAATAAACGAAATTATGCGTACGTATATGTATGTACACACATGCATATCATACGATATTGCATATCACGTGTTTCATCAATGAATAAATATATGAACGTTCGAATGAAAATTCCCAGAATTTCTTTATATTGAAAATATTTGGGTATTTGTCATTTATATTAAAACGCAGAATATAGAATGTTTTTAAATATTGGAGACTGGAAATTTCGAATGAATTTAGGGAATATTGTAGCTTTACACTTTTATATACAACAATGTAACAAAATAAGTGTAAAACATTTCAGGGGGTGATTCCTTAGCGAAAAAGAGATAGGGTCTTTCATATAAAAAAACTTCAATGGAGCATCCCTTGTTAAGATACAGCCCCATAAAGGGGGTACATAAAATTTGTTTTACAATTTTTCTCACAAACACTAAAAATGTAATTTATTTCCAATGTAACTTTTTGTCTGATTATTTGATTACCATTTAAAAATCTATTTCCAATACCTTGTTTCATTCGAAAGAAAAAATGTCTCTTGAATTTTTTGCCCAAAAGTAATCAGTTCGCAGCAAAAAATTATTTTACGAACAACTACAGAGATACATCGTCATAAATGCGAACTGGATTAGTATTGTTATTTTGTAGTTACTACCTGCATCAAAATACATATGATTCAAGATGAATAAACAAAACTAATTTATTAATAACAAAACATAAAACATGTAGAAATCATAGTAAATGTTCAATATGTCCACCTTCAGTCATTCCACATGCGTCTAGACGTCGGCGCATTGAGCCACGTATTCACTCAAATATTCCTGGATTCTCTCTAATTACCCTGCACGCATCGATGACGCGGTTTCTTAAGTCCTCTACATCGCGAACAGGAGTAGGATAAACCAAAGTCTGTAAATGGCCCCAAGTAGAGAAATCGAGAGGATTGAGATCCGGGGATCGAGCGGGCCAATTATGTGGTCCTCCTCGACCTATCCAATGATTTGGATATGTTTGGGTTAAATGCTGACGCGCTGTTTGACTAAAATGGGCGGGAGCCCCATCATGCATAAAAAACATATCCCTTCTGACGCCCAAAGGAACTTCCTCCAGCAGTACTGCATGCACTTCTCTTAAAAATTGAGTGTATACCTCACCATTTAATCGAGGAGGTAGAAAATGAGGGCCAATTAAATAATCCCCAATAACTCCGAGCCACACGTTAAGAGAAAAGTGTTCTTGATGGTTAGCTTGTACAATAGCGTGAGGGTTTTCATCAGCCCATATGTGGTTATTATGAAAATTAATTATCTTGTCCCGAGAAAAAGTACATTCGTCTGTGAATTCGATCGTCTTCAGAAAGTCAGGATTTCTTCTAATCATTTCCAGCATCCAATTGGAAAATTCAAGACGGTTCGGAAAATCTCGCTGTAACAGTGCCTGTACTCGTTGCAGATGGTAAGGGTATAAGAGTTGTTCCTTTAAAATTCGAAATACCGTCATATGATCAACATTTAACTCGAAAGCAATCTTTCTAGTATTGCTAGTAGGTTGTTCTTCAACCAAATTAAGTACTGCTTCTTCAAGATGTGTTGTTCTAACTTCTCGATGGCGACCACAATCCTGCGTTCTTTTGTCGAATGAACCATATTCTCGTAATCGTTGATGAAGTCGGGCAAATATTCTATGCGAAGGAAGCTGCCGTTGAGGATACATTTCAGCATATCTTCTAGAAGCTTCTAACCCATTCCTCTGCGACAGACCGTAAACGTAATGCATATCAGCCATTTCCTCATTTGTGTATGCCATTTTAATAACAAGTGAATTATTAAACTAACAAATTACGAACAAAACAACGACACACAATTAAGTATTAATTCAATTTCAAAAATTTACAAACTGACAGCGTGATACCACTACTGGCGGCCTACTAAATAAATTAGTTTTACATTTTCGTTTTATGACGATGTATCTCTGTAGTTGTTCGTAAAATAATTTTTTGCTGCGAACTGATTACTTTTGGGCAAAAAATTCAAGCGACATTTTTTGTTTCGAATGAAACAAGGTATTGGAAATAGATTTTTAAATGGTAAACAAATAATCAGACAAAAAGTTACATTGGAAATAAATTACATTTTTAGTGTTTGTGAGGAAAATTGTAAAACAAATTTTATGTACCCCCTTTATGGGGCTGTATCTTAAAAAGGAATGCTCCATTGAAGTTTTTTTATATGAAAGACCCTATCTCTTTTTCGCTAAGGAATCACCCCCTGAAATGTTTTACACTTATTTTGTTACACCCTGTATAAAAAAAATGAGGTGTGGCCACCACACGACTTTCTTATACGTATGCGCGTTTCAAACTATACAATCTTAAGAATTTTTTTATACAAAACCTATTCAAAATCCTATTCTAAGTACTTTTATTCTCTTAATAAATCGCTATAGAATGCATACTTTGCAAGATATTCGAAAGAAAGTGCTACTCGCTAAGAGTAAAAGTGCTACTTCCGGTCCGAATTTTGAAATTTCATCTATACAAAAGATATTGCAAATATAACTCTAAATACTTTTCTACTTTTAATAAATATATATAGAATGCATAATTTACGATATATTTGCCAAAGTCGCTATTCGGTAAGAGTGAAAGTGTTACTTCCGGTTCGAATTTTGAAATCTTTTTTATACAAAAGATATTGAAAACTATGTTTTAAATACTTTTATACACGTAACGTACCTGTCTAAAAAGCTTGACTTGCGAAATATTCGCAAAAAACCGATTTTCGATAAGAGTAAAAGACCTACTTCCGGTTGGAATTTCGAAAAACTTTTTAAATAAAATTTTTCTCAATTTTAATTTTAAGTACATATGAATTCTTTATAAATTTGTATAAACTTAGTATTTGACGAAATATTGGCAAAATTCGATTTTTTCACCGAAGTAAACTGCTACTTCCGGTCTACCGATTTTACTGAAAAACTAATCAGATCTCAAGAGGGAGATTATACACGTAAATACAAAATTTGGAATTGATATCTCCAGCGGTTTGACCGTTATCGTGGTCACACACAGACAGACATACACACACACACACACACAGACATTTTTTAAAAACCACTTTTTTGGTATCAGGGGACCTCAAAACGTGGACATCTGCAAAAATCTCGAGGTCGAAAATTTTCATCATCACAATACTTCCTTATACTACGTATAAGAAAGTAATTAGATGTGTTCGAATTGGTTTACAGAAATGTTGTTCCTAGTTAATATTGAATGTGTTTATCCTCTATACAAAGCTATGCGCATCTTTTTTCTTCCAGTCCTGTCACTCTTGCATACACTTTACACAGCTCATAAGACCTATTGTGATGTGCATCACTTGCGACATATTTGCAAAAAGCTGCTTGTCCATAAGACTGAAAGTGTTACTTCCGCTACGAATGTTGAAATTTTTCCTATAGAAAACTTGTTACGAATTAAGATGTAAATTTTTTATACTTTTACTAAATCTCTACAGAATGCATTATTTGAAATTTTCTCATATGTGATGATTTACAATGTTAACAAATCAAAAATGAAGAATTTCAAAAAAGTCGCTCATAATGATTATCCTTTTATAACATATTTTTTAAGCAGATAATGTATGATATAGTTTTCATGGAACATTCATTTTAAGTACATTTTGTATATGGCCAAGATTTGTTTAACATGGCTGGCATTAAACACTTTTTGACACTTTACCGTGATGACAACTAAAACGTCGCCTTTAGCATCAATATCGTCAATAGACTTTTCATTAGCTCATCACACCGACAATCTCCACTCCTCCGAATACTATCACCACCTTCAATAAAAATCAAAATAATTCCTCCTTTATCGGAGGTTTCTCTAATAAATTACCTAATGTCTCATCGCGAAAATGTCTTTAATTTTTTTCCTTGATATCCAACGGATTTTCCCCTTAAATATGCAGTTAACTTGGTAATTTTTTATATCAACGTTTTTATTCAGTAACAAGGTGGATTTTAAAATAGAGAAAATGCACCACAAAGTAGAGGATTTCTAATTATTGGCCTTCTCTGCTAAAAAGCTAGAATAACTTCTTCTGTAACTACTGTGACATTTTTAAAATTGCACCAATCTTCAAATATTGAGTACGCTTTCTGATATCGGTATTTAGACATGCTTGGTAGTAAACCTTCCATTGCAGCATTGGCAGCTGCACTTATGTTCGCTGGATAGTCTGCAAACATTACTTCAAAGGCACTCATATTTATCACATCGTTATTAACTCGAAGAAAGAACTAGGGAAATTGCAAAAAATTATGAAGTTTTAGTGATGTAAACGTTTGTTAACTAGTAACAGATTTGATCTTTCTGATTATTTTTATTGTCACCATTAATTTATTTTCTAAAATGTAATTATTCGATTTCAGAAAAAATACACGTCAAGAAAGTGTCTTACCTGACTCAGACGTTAATGTACTCGGCCGTTACAGAGCCTCGTACTTCAAATTTCGCCTCGTCAGGTGAAGTATCACTTTCTTGACTTTTATGTAAATAACTATTGCAGGCTGTATAACTTGACAGGTAAAATTTTGCAACATCTCAAATTTAATGCCATTTTAATTCACAGGTGCATATCCGTTGCCAAAGCGTTTCAGCCATATCTGTATACAGCATTCTCCAAATAGACGGTTAGAGGTGTGCGCCATACGTATTAACGACTTAATTCTATATTAAGACGTGCATAAATACGATCTATTTATAAACTATCATTCGATGGCGGGTATAAACAATATCATGAATGACGTTCAAATTGCGGGGTAAACACACTATAATTTGTTTGGCAGTTAGAAAACTAAATAAGTACACTCGCACTTTCAATTGCTTCAATTTAAATCAATTTCTTTTAAAACGAAAACTGTATAATATGTTCTATTTCGATACCCTTAGCAACAATATTCAAGTAACATTAGATAAACAGATAAACAGAGAGCAATAAAGACATATTAAGAATTCATTAGTAATAATAATTTACGTATCTTCTCGTACTCTGTATAAAGCCCACATTCACGTAATACCCTTTTACTTTCTTATACGTAGTATAAGGAAGTATTGTGATAACGAAAATTTTCGACCTTGAGATTTTTGCAGATGTCCACGTTTTGAAGCCCCTGATACCGAAAAAGTGGTTTTTAAAAAATGTCTGTGTCTGTGACCACGATAGCGATCAAACCGCTGTATATATCAATTCCAAATTTTGTATTTACGTGTATAATCTCTCTCTTGAGATCTGATTAGTTTTTCAGTAAAATCGGTAGACTGGAAGTAGCAGTTTACTTCAGCGAAAAAATCGAATTTTGCCAATATTTCGTCAACTACTAAGTTTAAACAAATTTATAAAGAGTTCATATCGTCACCCCGGAAGAAAAGTGACACAACTCAAAATATTCAGGTTTTGAGTTATCTAGTTGAAACGATCAGAAATTCGATCAACTTTCTGGTAGAAAAAGGTCATAACTTCAATACTAATTCTCAGCGCTAGGTGGCACTTGTGTCACTTTTCCCGCCGCTGCAACTATGAGTCACTGAAACATCAACAATGTCACAGTTTGAGTTGGTGCATGTTGGTTTGTGGTTTTACTCGTTAAAAACGACATAACTCGAAAAGTGACTTATTTAATTTAAATTCTTTTACAAGAAAAGTGTCATATTTAGTGTTGTGACGGTTTTCGCGTTAAGGTGGGTAAGAATAAAATTGTATTAGTTAGACTTCTGCCACTTTTCGCGATTCAGGTGTAGGTTAAAATTTTTTCAACTTGTTTTTTTTTGTGTTATCTCCTTATTCTTCTTAGGATGTTCTTAGAAAAACGTATTTCTGAATTTGTGAATAATGCTTTTAGTGTTGCGTCATTATTCTAGTAAATTAATTCTCAATTTTTGTATTTTAGTGACAATGTTGAATAGGACAACATTGATTTTAGAACTTGCCAAAAAATGTTCAAATATAGATGAAATCGTCGAAAATGAAGACAACACAGACGATCAGGGCACAACCAGTTTTGAAATCTCCGGAATTGAACAAAGTAGTAGCTGCTGTGTACCAAATGAGGGGGGTTCACCCAGTTCAAAAGATGGACCTAACGTGATTTGCAATGTAAATTCGGGTACTATTTTGGTTTTTAGATATTTTAGACGATTTAATAAACGTTATTTATTTACAGAGCAGCTGTGTTCAGACAGTTCGAAGGACCTCCAAGCAGAAAAACCGACCTGCCCAAATAATGAAAGGGGTAATTCGTCTAGTTCGTCCAGTTCATCGAGTTCGTCCAGCTCATCGAGTTCCTCAGCTTCAGATTTCAACGAAGATTCTGATGACAGCGTAGCAGATTCTAATTATAACTCGACTGAGTCATCAAGCAGCCAAGAAGATAATGCCCCCAACGTATCCAGAAATTCTGACAAGAAAAAAGTACTGCGAAAAGTAAACAATCCATGTAATACAAAAAAGCAAGGGAAAAAACGTGTTGCACAGCCAGAAAATTGGATAAAAAATAAAGCAAAATGTGCAAGAAATTGTGGTAAATCCTATACGTCTTCATCTACTTCCAAGAAAGTCTTCCAAGAAAAGAAATTATTGCCTCCTTGCACGGATAAGTGTTGGTTGAAATGTTCCACAAAAATTATACATGAGGATCGGATGTCCATTTTTAAAGATTATTGGAATTTAGGCAATTTACAACGACAGCGTGATTTCTTGCTTGCAAGCATTAAAGAGATTAAACCAAAATATCGGTATATTAGAGAAGATAGAACAAAAGTACGTAGTCATAACAATGCTTTTTACTTTGAGATTAATGGGCAAAAAATCCAAGTGTGTAAAACGTTTTTTAAAGCAACTTTATCCATTAACGACAGACCAATAAGAACTATTTTAAGTAAACGAACTTTTTCAACAAACAACATGATTTCTACTGACTTAAGAGGTAAGCATGGGAAGCATGCCAGAATAGATGACAATATTAAAGAGGGTGTCAGAGTTCACATAAACTCTATACCCCGAATACCCAGTCACTATTGTCGTGCTAATACATCAAGAGAATACATAGAAGGTGGTAAATCATTGGCAGACATTCACAGAGATTACGAACAAAAATGCAAAGAGCATAATGAGCCGGCTGCAAATTACATGATGTACTCCAGAATTTTTAATGAAGAATTCAATATCTCTTTCTTTATACCGAAGAAAGACCAATGCGAACTGTGTATCGCATATTCAAATTCAACAGATGAAGGAAAAGCCGAATTACAAGATAAGTATGAGACCCACCTGAGAGAAACCAAATTAGCACGTACAGCAAAAGATGAAGACAAAAATTCACAAAACACAGCTGTTGCTGTATTCGATTTACAAGCTGTGCTTCCATGTCCTTCTGGTCAAGCTTCATCGTTCTATTATGTTTCAAAGTTGAGTGTTTTCAATCTTACTGTGTTTGATTTAAAATCAAATAACGTTAAATGCTTTGTTTGGCATGAAGCCGAAGCGCACAGAGGATCTAATGAAATTGCCACATGCATAAAGCAATATCTTGATGATCTGGAAGAAAAGGCCAATAACAGCAATGATCCCAAAGATATAGACGTCATCTTTTACTCCGACAATTGTGCTGGACAGCAAAAAAATAAATTCTTGTTTGCAATGTACATGTATGTCCTTTCAAAATATAAGTTCATTAAAAGCATTACACACAAATTTTTGATAACGGGACACAGCCAGAATGAGGGAGATAATGCCCACTCGGTCATAGAACGACAGTGCAGCAAAGCCAAAAGAGCAGGACCTATTTATACTCCTGATCAGTATGTTCAACTGATAAGATCCGCCAAAAAAACTGGCAATCCTTATCAAGTTATTGAAATGTGTCACGCCGATATTTTCGACTTGAAGTCTCTAGTTGCTGACCTTGGTTGGATAAACGCACCCAAAGATGCAGAAGGAAATAATTTTAAGATAACCGAGATAAAAGTGTTGAAAGTAGTCAAAGAAAACTTTGGAAAACTACTTTATAAAACTAGCTATGAACAAGAAGAGTTTCAAGAAGTGGAACTTTTAAAAAGCAGAAGAGGCAGAAATTCGGTCGATATTAAGAATATCGTTTTAAAAAGAGCTTACCAAAATAAAGTAGGTATTCCTGAGAAAAAAAAGGAGGGCCTGCTATCGCTTTTCACAAAGAAAATAATTCCAATGTCGTATTTTGGGTTTTACAATACCTTGTAAAATGAAAGCATAACTGAAGTCGTTTATTTTTCTGGGAATGTAGTTTTCATTTGAAGCTATTTTTTTATAAATTGTAGTTTCTGTTTGATGTTACTTGGTTTTATTAAATTATAGCATTTATATTTTATTTCTTGTTCAAACGTTTAATAAAAGTTTATTAACATGTGCACTTTTTATTTATTTCGACGAAACCATAATTATTATTAATCGGATTATCTCAAAATTGTGGAATTTACGTTTTCGAGAAAAGTGACCTAAGTCAAAATAAGGGTGGAAATTTTAATTTTTGAGGGATAATGACTTGAAATCGCACATTGCAAACCGGGACTTTTATAAAACTATTTAATAGCTACGTAATCGCCAAAAAAAAAGTTGGGTTTATCTTATTACAGTACACTCAAGAAGAATTTGAAAATGTCATGAAACTTTAATCGGGTTTTCTGAAGAACCACGGTTTTTGTGTTGTGTCACTTTTCTTCCGGGGTGACGATATGTACTTAAAATTAAGTTTGAGACGAATTGTCAAAAAAGTTTTTCGAAATTCCACCCGGAAATAGGTCTTTTACTCTTATCGAAAATCAGTTTTTTGCGAATATCTCGCAAGTCATGCTTTTCAGACAAGTACGTTAGTACGTTACGAATATAAAAGTATTTAAAACATGATTTTCAATATATTTTGCATAAAAAAAATTTCAAAATTCAGACCGGAAGTACCACTTTTACTCTTATCGAATAGCGATTTTTTGCAAATATGTCGTAATTTATGCATTCTATATATATTTATCAAAAGTATTTAGAACTCGATTTGTAATATTTTTTGTATATATGAAATTTCAAATATCGGACCGGAAGTAGCACTTTTACTCTTAGCGAGTAGCACTTTTTTTCGAATATCTTGCAAAGTATGCATTCCATAGCGATTTATTAAGAGAATGAAAGTGCTTAGAATAGGGTTTTGAATAAGTTTTGTATAAAAAAATTCTTAAAATTGTATAGTTTGAAACGCTCATACGTATAAGAAAGTTGTGTGGTGACCACACCTCATTTTTTATATTCTTATACGATTTTCAGTAAAATCTCTAGATCGGAAGCAGTAGTTTATTTCGGTGAAAAAATCAAATTTTAGCAACATTTCGTCAACAACTAAGTCTAAATAAATTTATAAAGGATTCAAATGTACTCAAAAGTAAATTTGAGAAGAATTTTATTAAAAGAGTTTTCGAAATTCCTACCGGAAGTATGTATTTTCTTGAAAATCAGTTCGAGTATCTCCCAAGTCATGCTTTTTAGACAGGTAACATTACGAGTATAAAAGCATTTAAAGCTTGATTTTCAATACCCATCGTTAAAAAATTTTAAAAATTCGGGCCGGAAGTAGGGGAAGTACGGCTATGATGGCAGCGTTGCGATGATGGCACGATTTTCTATGATATCTCGATTGCTATGGTTACAAAGTAGGCAGTCATCAATACAATAGTGTAGTAGCGTCTTATCTGTGTATTTGCAGCTAAATTACTTGGGTATTTCTGGTACAATATCCCAAATTTAACTTAGCAGGTATGTAAAATTTTTATTATGGTTTTACTAAAGTACGTTTTTTTTTTGATTCAATTAGTAGAAACATACAAATTGTATTGATTGAAATATAAATGCTCATTATAACATCAAATTAAGGCCGGTAGTTAGTTCGTACGTTACAATACACGTGCTACACATTCCCACAAAGACGTGTCTTACACTTCGGGCATGATGGCATACGTTTACTATGTCTATGATAGCATCATATGAATCTGCAGATGTTTATATGTACATTAATGTTTTAAATGTTGATAGAAATTATAATTTTCTATTTGTTATAGCATATACGACATGAATAACAAGCAAGAAAAATCTTCCAAAAGCCAGCAATGGTCAGCTGATAATATGGGAGAAGCTATAGATGCTATAAATTCGAAACATATGAGATGGAAACTCGCTTTGAAGACATTTAATGTTCCAATAAGAACACTTCGGCGAAGGGTTTCGGATAGTAATAAGGTGCTAAAAGGTAATGATGTAGGATTTTTGGGAGGTAGATTACCTATCTTTAATAAAGAAAGAGAACAATAAATAGTTGACCATATAAAAATGTTAGAACTAAGGTTCTTTGGATTAACGTGTACTATTGTGAGAAAATTAGCTTTTCAACTTGCTGAAAAGCTAAGTCTAAAACATAACTTTAATAGCACAAAAGAATTAGCTGGGTGGGACTGGCTTCGTAGATTTCTAAAGAGAAATCCTTCCATAAGTCTCCAAATTCCTGAAGCAACCTCTCTTGCACGAGCTCAAGCATTCAATAGATCAAATATCAAAGCATATTTTGAAAATTTAATCAAAGTAATTGAAGAATACAAATTTACGCCTGAAAAAATTTTTAACATGAACTAATCTGGATTGTCCACTGTCCAATCTCGTTCTGAAAAAAATTTTGCCTGCAAAGGAAAGAATCAAGTAGGCTCATTAACTGCTGCTGAAAGAGGTCAGCATTTCACAGTAGTTTGTTGTATGAATGCGATAGGACATTTCTGCTTAGGTCAGAAAAACTTATCAGAATCTTTTGTAGTTGAAGTAAGTAACGTGTCATCACTAAAGATTCCAGTGACTTCTTCAAATGCGACTGATTTTATACAAGAATTATCACCAGTCCCTTAAAGGGATTCAATACTAAAACAGAGAAAACGCAAAAGATCAGATGCGCAAGGTGTTTTGAATAGAACACCCATTATTGAACTACTAAAAATCAAAGAAGCAGACCAAAAAGCAAAAGAACTGAGAAAGTCCGCAAGAATAATTAAGAAATTGGTCGAATCCGATGTTGATAGTTATAAAAATCTGGATCCAAATGTACCACAATTTCAAGATGATTCTTATGATGAAAATCCTGCTTGCATTATTTTTTTCATTACATTATATTGGTATATGATGGCACACTTGGCAATAAAATCAAAATATATATTTTAAAGAAATATATTATTTTGAAATAGCTTAGATTGGTTATTTATGAAACTACTTCCTATTCCTTGAATTTTGACATGGTTAAATATCTATTGCGGCTTAAATGAACACAGTTACGCGTATTTATAAAAAAGGATGCCATCATAGCCGTACTTCTCCTAACACTTTTACTGTTATCGAATAGCAAATTCTATGCTATGAATATAGGTTATCTAGGTTTTTACGTTAACTTACTATAATGTACCGTAAATTGCATTTGGAAAAGTTTCAAATAACCAGGTAAAATTTGTGAACCTGTCAGGTAATTTCTGACCGGGTCACCTAGATGCTATACATTTTCTAAAAACGCCAGTAGCAACCGTAATATCTCATTCAGCAGCTAATATTTCAATTAGTATTGTAGAAGAAAAACTTGCTGAATTTACTGCTTCTATAACAGACTATTTCAGGTAATCGCAGTAGACTTTACAACTCTGATGATGTCCCATAGGATAGTGAACGAAACGCCGACGGTAGAAATGGAGACTACGATACAATTTTAAATCAGAAACTAAAAAGATATCAACGTCAACCTTGGAACATTATGATTTACATTTACAATTAAGCATTCTTTCTATTGCTGCATTTTGTTCCGCAACATACATAGATATATATTTCAAAATATTGTTCAAGAAATTTCGACAATTACATCGTACTGGTATCCATTGCGAATTATATTGTTTGAACAATTCAAAAAATATGTTATTAATCACAACTTTTATTACTTCAACCATTAGTAGTTAAAGTAACACTTTCTTTCGCTCACACTCAAAAAGAAAAAAAAACAGATTTAATGTAACTATAAAATTATGTAAATATACTAAAATAATTTGCAATGTTAACAAGATATATTGACAGATTTTATAATCTTGTTGTTAAATCAAGAAAAACATTTCTTTAATTCTCACTTGGACCTGAAACGACTAAAAATTGTAGTAGTTATATTGACAATACTTTTTTAAGATATAACGTAGAAGAAATAATAATTTATTAATTACTTGTTGAACTTGAAAGAAAATCATGAACATGAAATATTTAGCATGTACTGCTAATTTCCTTTTTATATGATAAATATTTCTCCAATATATCTTAAGTAGAGCTTCTAGGATATTCATTTAGGTACACCTTATCCATGGACAATTACCTATATATGGCGTAAATATGTTGTATATGCTTAGTATAGGGTGCAGTAAATATCATAGTATTACAATTTGTATTACTCGTATTTAAGTATTATAATTATTTTTAAATACATATTGTACACTTATTTTAAAAACATTCGCATGCAATTAAACATGTTCCTTTCCAGCTACCTACAACAAGATATTTCATACACAAATTCGCTATGGCTAGGGGCACGCGAGTGTGCCGCTTAGTTTGGAATAATAGGCACGTATCTGACGTCACTGCTGTTATGACGATATCATTTAACGTGCACTGAAATCTGAAATTAGAGGCACGTGTATATAAAAACGGAAAATATGCATGTTCTAGTTTGTGGTGCGAATTTCTGTTGGTGTTAGTGGATTACTGCAGTTATAACGATATAAACTATTAAATTTGGACGGTCTACCAGGTAAACGCTGTATTTTAATAATTTCTATTTAATAATAGTTAAATAACTAAACAGAGCGTACACCGATTTTGTATTATGCACACGTAATGCATAATACAAAATCAAACCTTGAGGAATTGAGGTTAGATAATAATTTATCCTGACTGGATTTATGTGATAAACAGCACTTCATGAGGTATCTTATGTCTCATTTTTTTAGATAACATTATGGCTACAGTTACCATGAATAATAGTATTAATGACAGAAATGAGACTATTAATGAAAAAAAAGAATAAACCCTTGGTCCCCAATTTGGTTACTATAATTAACAAGACAAAAAACAAACATTTTAGTCGTACAATAAGGTCCTCTCTTAAATACATACAAAGACCGTTGAAGTCCTCTATAGAATTTTACGAACTTTGAATATGCATGTATCCATATGGTAAAGAACGTTCTAATAGAGGAAATGGATTACGACAGACCATGTTACAATAGCTTTTAAATAACCGATAAAATTGTTTTGACTTGTGTAATAATTTTCAGCACGCTACGCTTAAGATGTAATCCGAATTTCAAACTACGTATTTGTTCAGAAGGCCAATATTTAAAATTATATAGTTGTAATTTATAAAATACACAACATGAACTTTTGAATGTAAGCAGATACGTAGTTAATATTATATATAAACATAAAATTAAAATAAAGTTTTATTTTCTAGAAAGTTTTGATCATTTACCTTCAAATCGTATATTAAATGAAACAGACTTTGGAAATATGCAAAATTATTTATGTTTGGACGCTAATAAGAAGATACAGGATAAAATCTGTCTAGGGACATGATTCTACCACAGTAATAAATCTTAATAAACGCAATAAAAAGAGTAAAAGAAAGACATTCTCACATTTATTTTAAACGATCAACTAGACGCTATAAGTAAAGCAGCCTTTGATACAGAACGTTCTACTAAAACTTTCCAATAATATTTTATTTATCCTTTGTAAGAGTTTTGTGACTTTGATGTTTTGAATTTTGTAATAAGAATACTTATTTTGACTCTAATTGTTATTTACTTCATTAAAAAATTAATAATTAAAACTATTATTAATTATTCGCATAACTTATAGATTAGCGCAGAATAAACTAATGATTTGACGTACCTCTAATTTCAAATTTAGGCGCACGTTAAATGATATCGTCATAACAGCAGTGACGTCAGCCACGTGCCTATAATTCCAAATTAATCGGCACGCTCGCGTGCCTCTAGCCATGGCGACTATCGGCACGCGCCAATGCCTCTGTGAATCTGTGTGGATCCATACGAGTACACGCGCAAGTATAAACATGTATCGTTCGATTCCATTGTTATTTAACTTAAATCGTTACTTTTAAACTGACTTGCAAATAATCCATGTTTATTTACTTTCCCATAACTTTATCTGCCTTAAATTGAAATTGCTTTATTTCTTTAATCGTAATTTTCTTTTAAATCGTGCCGACATCACAATTAATATCTCATTGTTCACTATACGGCCTTTTATAAAAAATTATAACCACCAATATAATACAAAGTGCAACAATTTGGCGCACAACGTAAAGTGTAACAATTTAAAACCTAACGTAAAATGTAACACATTAGGCATCATGAATATATCCATAACAAAAATAATTAACATCAAATTGTATCACACTTCGGTAGCGTGATTATCGATCCTCCACATTTTTTTCTAAGCTGTTGCAAAACTCTTCGCATTGCTAATATCGCTAAAATTAATTTTGAAACAAATTCAAATGTATGTACATACCATCATATTATACAAAAAAAAACGTTCTATATATATTACGTTCAAATCTTAACCATATGAAATAAATAACACGGAATTGTTCACGTCAATGGATATGAAAATAGATAGGTGGCATGAAAAATTACTTGTTATTGAAAATAATAGAAACGTGTAGCTTGTTTTGTTGCCATTCCTTGCGCATGGGTGTTTTAGAAATAAAGCATAATTTCTAAAAGGGTGCGTTGCAATTTTCTGCGATTTTATCTACATATTATCAAACACGTAATCTAATGAGTGTATGTAATTCACTTATGCATTGCTATTTACAAATGTTATTAAACTTGAAAACGTCTTCCTCCATTTCTTTTACCACCAGTGTCTAACCTGTAATTTCGAATTAATATTCTATTAATGTTAATTATTTTATATCAATAATTTTCAATAAACACCGCTTATGGAATTCTAATGTTAAATTTGATGTCACGTAAGGGTAGAAGTTGAACAACGCAAAAAACGCTAAATTGCAAATGGCGGCGTAAATCAATTTCAGACCCATTATACGGGGTGTTTTGGAATTACACGGCACTATTGTAGGTATGTGTTCTCTAGTATAAAATAAATAATAAAGTCCCTATAAACATATTGCTGTGGTATCTACTTTTTAAATATCAAAAATAACAATGATACCTTAATATCTGACTATAGCATAACAGCATAAATTTAAAATTTTACGTGGATTCTAACAGCGGTTTACTATTACTTACCCATCTTTCTCTTATCTGTTTGAGTATGGGATAGAGTAAAGAGATTAAATACAATTTATAAATCTTAATAATAATAATGAATATATTTTATTCATGTATGTATTTATCTTCCTTGCAATATATTGATGTTTATCTGATTTATGAGGATTTATAACAATTAACATGATTAGTATTATTTTATGTATTCTATATAAGTAAGACTAATTCTTTTCAAATGATTCTTATTTTAAATTGTTTCTAACGTAATATTGTTTATATCGTGGAATGAATATGAAATAATAATAATTTAATGTACGTTCACTATACATTATTATTTAAAAGAGTTTTAGTAAATACTGAATACAATGCAAGCACTATTTCACCAAAGCAAATATTTGCACGTACTACTCTGATAATCTAGCGTCTTGCTACTGAAATATTTTGAAAATAGTTTCCACTAATTGTTAGAAGCAAATATTTTCACATACTACTACAACAGCTTAGTGTTCACACATCAAAATATTCTCATATATTTGTGTCAGTTTATTTAATTTATAATCCTGTGATTATATAAATCTTTAATGGCATGTACCAATCCACTTAAGGCAAACATGTTCACATAGAACCTCAATGGTTGATTCCATATCATTAAAAAATATTTCGAATTAATAAAACAAAAACAAAATTTTTAAACCAAATGAACATTCATTTAATTATCAAAAATAAAATAAAACTTCTATGATTATAACTCCAATAAACAATATTGTATAACTTACTTAGTTTGGTCAAATAATTCTTCAAATTCTTTAATATAAATGTCCTCCATTTTGTTTACATTTTCTTAATTAATAAGGATACTATTTACAAAATTAAATCTATTAATGATATATTCAAATTCTTTAATATCAAAAACAAGTAGTGCATACAGCCCTACTGTGTCTATATCTATATAATTCAATCTTTAGTATGAAGAAATTTAAAATATATCGCAGGAACTCCGTTTTAAATTTTTGAGTTTAAGTGCGATGTAGGCCAATATCTAACTCTCCCTTTTCGCTTTCGGTACCGCATTTTATAACCATGAACAAATGAACATAGATGCTTTAGCGCCCTCTGACTTAATTCTTGGGTTGGCCCTACTGCTACTTCCTTAGTTAAATATTTTTCTTATTCAATTTAAGTTGGTGCATCTACTCATTCACTTTGAGAGTTATTAAACGATGCCTGTCAAGTAAATCTTCATTATTCAAATATATAAATTTACCTCTGTCTATTTCAGGTAAGTGTGTTGTTTATTTTTCTTTTAACGTAAACATCTGTTGTATTTATATATGTATGCATTACTCTTGTTATTGTTTGATAAATATCTTCTTTCACCATTTATTAATCTTATTCTTGTTTTCTGTTTTCTAGTCTCTTCGATTGGAAATAGAGGAAAAACGTCGCAGATGACTTCTATCTTCCTTGGTGTCTTACCATGAAGGCTCGTTGATGTTTCCCTTTCTTTATTTTTAAACCAATTCCTCCAATATCTTTTTATTTGTACTAGAGTCATTTATCAATTTATTTTATTTAAATCAACATTTATATTTTCTTCGAGATACTTTTATGGCACTTAAATGATCTACTCCTTTTTACCCTTCGTCTATCATCGTAATTCTTTGCTCACTTTTTTACCATTTGTATTATACTTCAATGACTTTGTATATCTAATGTTTAAACTTTTCTAAATAAACATTATAAATGATCATTTATATATTGTTTCATTTACAGTATTTTTAACAACACCCTTTATTGAATAATTATAGTATCTGCAACCTATATTACTTAAATAATTCATTCTATTTCTATACTTATTTGATAAATTCTTTTTACCTCTTTATATATTATACTTATTAACTTAATGATTAGTATTACTTTTATTATTTGAACTTAAATAAATATTTAATTGAACTATAACGCTTATACTATAATTAAATTAATTCTTAACACAACTTATTTTCTGTCCATTTTAATTTTCTCTTAGTTTAATTAATTTATTTAATTACTTTTACTATCATTTAAAAAAATGTAAGTTTCGCAGCTATATGTCTCAAATTAATTTATTACTAAGATTTATTTAACAATAAACATTGAATGAAACTGGTCAAAGTGGCTACCGTTTTGTTAAATGCAGCATTCAACGCGACGAATCCATGCTTCTTTGGCACTTCCTATAGCATCAGGACGATTCTTGATAGTTGCTGCGGCTTCCACGAGACACAAGCTGTTCTTGTTCCTCGATAGACGAAAAATAAACCATAGACTAACGGGGTTAGATTGAGAGATCGTGGTGGTCATTGAAAAGTCCGTTTCGACCAACCCATCCATATGTCGTGTTTAAATAACTAGCGATAATATGATAATAATAAGCTGGAGCACTGTCATGCATAAATCAGAGCCCATGCAAAATAGCAATTGGAATATCTTCTAGAAGCTCATGAAGATTGTTTTGCAAAACATGCAAATAAGAGATTATGAAAGCCTAGGTAGCGAAAAAAAGGGACCGATGAAATTTGTGCCAAGCAGACCGCACCAGACATGGACAGGTATCTTGGTAACAGTTGTATGAGGGTTTTCTGCGTCCCAAGTATGGTGTTTCGAATATTTGTAATCCCATTTCATGTAAAGCAAGATTTATCGATAACCAGCAGGCAGTTCGAGAAATTAGGATTTCGTGTGGATTGTCGTGCGTTTGTTATAATCTTGTGGTAACAAATCTTGCGCAAACGTAACGTGAAATCGATACAATTGCTGTTTGCGCAATGTTTGGTATGTGCGAGGTGTCGCAGACAAACCATTCGAGTTTTTCCTGCATGGTAGATAACAGGCAATTGATTGGAACATGGACATGTCAAAGACCCAATCAATAAATTGTGGAGTACCACAGGGATCAAATCTTGGCCCGATACTATTTATATTATATATAAATAATATGCCCGAGAGCATTATTGACACCATAGTATGCTGATGATACCTCTTTCCGTCTTGAAAGTGGTGGTAGCGTTATGAAGGATAAATAATTACATATTATTACAAACTACTGGCGTGATACTAACAAGCTAAAAGCAAGGAAATAACGCACACACTTGTCTTTTCTCTAGCTACTCAAAGCGAAATGTCAAATTTCTTGGGATACACTGGATCGTGAGCATAGGTGGCCTGAACATGTAACAATTTTTCTGTCGATGTTAAGTAATCCTATATATAGGTATTAGAAGGAGGACTGAAAAATTCGTAACTCATGACGCCGTACATTGGACCTTTTATTCAAACTTTTATAGCATCGCATCGTATGCAGCAATAATTTCGAGTATAACTTCAGGGAACTTCATTTCATATAATACAATAAACATAGTTATTAAACTAGTGAGGAGTAAAATTTTATTGAACATTAGATAAACGTCATTTTTTTTTAAGTTGCATATATACCAAAAACAATTAAATTTAGAGGTAGAAATGCTACAGTAGTAACTGCAAAATTGAATAACTTTATAAAATCTATACCATTCAGGTTAAAATAAGAATACTACTGTATACCATACGGTCAATCGGAAATGATTTATCCATGTAAATATTTATAATAGTTGATCTAATTACATACTAATTAAGATTTTTTATAGTTCTTGATAGTCTTGAATTCTGAAAACCTTTAATGAACAGTATTTGTGAAATATCCTGTATACAAACATATAATTAATCATATGCCAAACACATATGTGTATATACCGACATGCAGTTGGCAAAATAAGTTCCAATTATGAGGTAAAGGAAACAGTTGTTACAGTGAATAGTATAAATAAATGTAACCGGAAAATAGAATTCTATTCTTGATGTATTACTTACGTCATAAAATTAGAGAAAGTATTTCAGCAACAGATGTGTTTTCTAGTTCTATCCATTAAGCTCGTGCGACGCAACCCTGAAACTGAAAAATGAGAGAGACAGAGACACACCAAAATAACTTTCCCGTGACTCGTGATTTGGTCTTTCGTGTTAGGCATTACATGCGTATAGCGACCCGCAAATATTTGCTACCATCATATCCTTAAAGCCTGTCTAGGATATACGAGTATAAGAGAAAATTAAACATCTAATACTATCTGGAATTGCGATAATTTTTGTGAAAATACCCTAAACAGCAAAATATCAAAGTCAATATCTCTACCAAAATTTAGGTTTATAATTTATTTCATTAATTAATGCTTGTAAACTATTAATCTTGATTAATGCTTGGCTGACTCCATTCATATGCTATACATATAAGTCCGTTTCAAACCGTTTTAAAATTGATATCAGTGCAGTAGGCCGTTTTTTCTGTAATAATGGGGACATCTATTGACATATCTCTCAAATATTAACATAAACATGATGAGAAAACTACTTCTCTGCAATATAAGAATATTTTTTCACATTTTATTTTAAAATTATATTTTTAGAAGAAGTATTTTTTGTCCTTCTTCATCGTCTAGAAGATCCGTAGATCTGTTCCGTAAGTGATTGTTATTTTCCTGCGACAGCGAGTG
The DNA here is from genome assembly GCA_963170755.1 of Amphimallon solstitiale. Taxonomy (NCBI): domain Eukaryota; kingdom Metazoa; phylum Arthropoda; class Insecta; order Coleoptera; family Scarabaeidae; genus Amphimallon; species Amphimallon solstitiale. The sequence continues at coordinate 163,989,940 of OY720676.1, read as the reverse complement.
CCAACTGTCTTGCCATCTTCTTGGTGGTCTTCCGGGAGGCCGCTATTCTCTCAGTTTCTCTTCCAATGCAATGCCGGCTATTCTGTTTGTGTCCATCCTTGTTATGTGCTCGTGCTAGTGCCTTCTCGGCTGTCTTCCCAATCTTACTATGTCTTGAACTCCGCATGTCATCATTTCTTACTCGATCCCAAACAGTTTTATTTGCTATTGTCTTCAGAGTCTTCATTTCGGATGATCGCATTGTTCTTTTTGTTTACTGGTGTCTGCTCAAGTGGCGTTACGTGATTTTTTGGGACGGGAGGGTTTAATATCAAAAATTAAGTACAGACAATAAAATAAACTCAATATGTTATTTAATTAACTTGTTTGAAAATAAAATCCATTCGCCGTTCCTTACGATCCGCAAAATGATTAATAACTAATTCATTGAAGTTTGGTGTTGATGTCAGTAATTGTTTTTCAAGGGAACACATTGCTAAGGCACATAGTCTGCTTTCTTGCATGGTATTTCAAGAGAATGTTTTTATTCTCTTCAAAATAGGAAAACACCGTTCACTTTCAGCTGTTGTCATCGGCATGGTACAAATTATTATCAATAGCTTCACAGATTCGGCAAATGTAGTAAAATTATTTTCATACAAATATTGCAGTAATGTTAGGGCACTTGAAGCAGTTCCAAAATCTGGTCTATTATACAAGACTACCAATTCATGCTTATGCCATCTGGAATTCAGTTTTGGGGAAGGAATTTTGATATGTTGAATATAAGTGTGGTTGAAAAAGATGAGCTATAGGTAGGTGATCACTGTACAAAAAACGGTCATCAATATTGTTAATAATAATGTCGCACACTTCTATAGCAACCATTTTGTGTTTGTGTTCACAACGACTGCCATGGTTACTAGATTTATCATTTATGATCCGCGTCAGACATGTGATAAGATCTTTTTTATATCTGAAGACACTCACAACACACCTTGATTTAAAGTTCCATCTGCTTGATGCAGTCCGTGGAAGTCGATTTTTCACAACCACATCCAGTATAGCAGTACGCTTTGAGGATCTTGCAAAAGAAACATCTGGATTGCAAAAGAATGATTCTCTGGTTGCAGAAAAGACATAAATCGTTCTTGTATAATTCCGTTCAACTCGTATCGAACTATAAAAGCTAACTGGGAAAATGTAGCCGAATCTGTCGTCTCGCCTGCTTGTATAGCGATATAGTGGGCTTTGTTAATTTCGTCTAGAATCAAAGTGCGAGAAACTTCGTAGATACTGTCTAGCAATTCATTTTGAATGTTTTTTTTGACAAACCCATAAAAACTCTATTATTATACTTGATGTGGTCCTTGAGGGTCCTGTCAATTCCTGCCAATAAATTAACCAATCCACGAAAAATCCCCGGATTCGCACTGTCTTGTGTTTCGTCATGGCCACTTAAAGCGATTTAAAACATGCCACAAAACTTAATGCAGTCTATTAATTTTCCAAGAATATGTCTGTTTTTACTGACGTTTGTGCTGAATTATATTTAATCTATTTGCAGTGTTCAGCTGGCACATTATATTTACCTTCTCCAAAACTGAATATTCTATCATGTTATGATGTTTTTCACTTACTTTGTCTTCTTACTTTTTCATCAAAGTGTTTTAAATCCCTAATACCTTTCGAAGTCCAGGCAGGGTCGCTTTGTGGAGAAATCGTAATTAAGCACACATAACAAAAAAAAGCATTTTGCACATTACACCCACACAACTAGTCTGATAAACTGTAAGAGCGTCCGTTGAATTTTCTCGTCGCGGTTTTATTAGTTTTCGAATTATGTTCTTCTAGTTTAATCAATAAATCTGGTCTACGGGGACCTAGATTTTTTAATTCTATCTTAATGTCATAGCTCAGTGTGTTATTTTCTATCATTTCCATTATGTTACTAACGCAATTCATAGTCGTATTTGCACCGATAGAAATTACAACATACACTCACCGCTGTATATTACATACTGGACTTGCGTCACCGGCACCGCAGAGGAGTGCCCTCTCGCTGACATATACCAGCTATCTACCTCCGCCACTTTCATCGCTCGATTCTTAATACAGACGGTGCAGTCCAGCGAGATACCCCGGAGCCTACGTCAAACTGCGATTTTTAAACTTAGCGCTGAGGAGACGGACTGTTATTTCCGAAAACATATTATTTGTTATCAAACAGATCAGAAAAATTACAGACAAATTAAGTATTTATAATTAATTTATCTGTTAAAAGACATTTGTCAGGGGGGGGGGGGGAGTGCTCCGTTGCCGTCCCTCTAGCAGCCGTCACTGCACACATGTTTGATGAATGTGGAGTTTGCTTTCTATTCTCATGTGTTTATTCTTCGGTATTATGCCAATGCCCCGAATCTTAGACGAAAGTTCTGGCAAACAGACAAAAAACATTAACCGGAAATATATAGGAACAGTATTTAAGAGGATCCAAAATGAATCTTGAATATAGGGCCAAAAGTTTAGCAGCATCAGGAGAAAGAAGTTTTTAAATAAAACTTTTATCATTCATAAACGGATCAAATTTATCTATATAACTACTGATAAATATGAGTGCGAATCTTTAAAAAAAAAATTCTTCAAATTAAAAGCTGGAACAGATTCGCGTTAATATAAATATCTGTTTACCTATACTGTTTATTATTTATGTTGCCTATTATTTTAAGCCCTTTGTCTTGTTTTGAAACTGGATATTAAATTTATGCTTTTTCGCATGTATAATACACTTAATAGATGTTTATGCGGTAGTTTGGTGTACAGCATTCGTAATTTATCTTTGTTTTTTAGTCTAGCATTTAATTGCACAATTGTTTAATGTGTTACTTTTGAAATAAAAATTAAATTGAAATAGTTTCTTCTAATTTACTAATGTTTTATAAAACTAAAGAAACTGCCCGAGTTCACCCAGCCTAAATAAGTCTTTTTTTATTTAAATAACATTAATAAACTCATTAATAAAATAAACAAGAATCATTTCAGAACTAATTCAAATTAAAAAAATTAGGTGTGTCCACCACACGACTTTTCACACATGACAGTTTCAAATTATACAATTTTAAGACTTTTTTTATATACAAATTATTCAAAACCCTATTCTAAGTACTTCTATTCTCTTAATAAGAGTAGTGTACTTATACCGATTCTGGACCCTCCTCCCCCTCTCACCCAGCTCCCCCTCACCCCCCTCGCCCTAGTGGCGCCCTCTGCCAACCCAACTGATGTGGCGCCCCCTCGCGGTCGCCAACCCAACTAAAAATTGCAGATTTCATCATTACCAACCCAACTAAAATTGCAGATTTCATCATTACCAACCCAACTAAAAATTGCAGATTTCATCATTACCAACCCAACTAAAAATTGCAGATTTCATCATTACCAACCCAACTAAAAATTGCAGATTTCATCATTACCAACCCAACTAAAAATTGCAGATTTCATCATTACCAACCCAACTAAAAATTGCAGATTTCATCATTACCAACCCAACTAAAAATTGCAGATTTCATCATTACCAACCCAATGTGGCGCCCTCTGACGGCCACTAACCAAACTAAGAAATGGCAGATTTCATCATTACCAACCCAATGTGACGCCCTCTCACAGCCACTAACCAAGAAATGGCATCTCTCATGATTGCCATAATGCAGCATCCTCTCACGGTCACTAGCCAAACTAAGGTGACGTCAGACAAAATGGCGGACCATCAAGATGGTCTTTGTTTCTAGAGAATCCCTGAATAAATTACCAGGCTTGCTACCGCGCTTCTCAATGTACTTTAAACAGGTCTAAACATGTTTCCAGCGGAAACCGCAACGGCTGTCTGCTTCTGTGATAGCCGCATGCTTGAAATGTATATCTTACTTATAAAATAAAATAAATCAAACAATATATTTTTTAAGAAAAAACAATTTATTTATTATTATTTATAAATTAACAATATTATTTTAAATTAACAATATCTCCAAGCTTCATACCATCAAGATGGTCGATAAAAATATAAACTTTACATCTAAGATCGGCATACCATTTCAAAATTATAAAATAAATATACAGTATGCTACTGGACGAGATAGCAACCAAGTATGAATATACAGGACGTTTCAAAGGTAGGGACTTTTAGAAAAGCAAGATGGCGAATCCTAGATGGCCGCCAAAAATCTAATAAACTAAGGTGACGTCAGGCATCCAATCTATCAAAACCATGCACTCAAACTCCTATGAAACATCATTTCAAAACCATCGCTAGAATCAGCTCACAACCGGGTCATGAAGCGGTTCTGAAACCCCTATATTAAAACCACACATTCAAACCACTATCAAATCCCTCTTTTCTCAAAAGCCATCCAACCATCCATCCATCCATCCATCCATCCATCCAACCATCCATCCATCCATCCATCTTCAAAACAATACTTTCAAGTCCATTAATCCGTCCATCCATCTGGACGAGATAGCAACCAAGTATGAATATACAGGACGTTTCAAAGGTAGGGATTTTTAGAAAAGCAAGATGGCGAATCCAAGATGGCCGCCAAAATCTAATAAACTAATGCCACGTCAAGCATCCAATATATCAAAACCATGCACTCGAACTCCTATGAAACATCATCTCAAAACCATCGCTAGAATCAGCTCACAACAGGGTCATGAAGCGGTTCTGAAACCCCTATATTAAAACCACACATTCAAACCACTATCAAATCCCTCTTTTCTCAAAAACCTATCCAACCATTCATCATTCCATCCATCCATCCATCCATCCATCCATCCGTCCATCCATCCATCCATCCATCCATCTGGATAACATAGCAACCAAATATTAATATACAGGACGTTTCAAAGTAGGGATTTTTAGAAAAGCAAGATGGCGAATCCAAGATGGCCGCCAAAAATCTAATAAACTAAGGTGACGTCAGGCGAAATAGCCGACTATCAATATGATCGATCAAAATATAAACTCAACTTCTAGAAAATACCCAACTCCGTATCACGCATCACAACAACAACCACCCAACATAGTTTCAAAACGCCACAACACCAGACCAACTTAGGAAGATACATCTAGCTCAAACCCAACATACTTTCAAACACCACCACCGAGGATTTATATTTGACATCAGCATACCATCTCAAAATCATAAAATAAATATACAGTATGATACTGGATAACATACCAACCAAGTATGAATATACAGGACGTTTCAAAGTAGGGATTTTTAGAAAAGCAAGATGGCCGCCAAAAATCTAATAAACTTCGGTGGCATCAGGCATCAATCTATTAAAACCACTATCAAATCATTCTCTTTAAAAGCCATCATTCCAAAACAATACATTCAAATCATACATTCAGTGATAGACACATAAATGAAATGTATTTGTGCAGCCTAACAGTTCAAAAAAGCTTGATATCGAGCTTACCAGCATATTTCTAACAGATCTAAACACGTTTTCTAATGGAAACCACAACGTTTGATCGCTATCAACACCTCTATGATAGTAGCCTTATTTAATATATCTATATCATAAAATAAAAAGGAACAACATATTTTAAGAAAAACAATTTATTAAAAAATAATAACCACATTTTGTAGGTGAATTATGGCTAATATGTAGCATATCAATCATAGGGAAAAAACATTAAACGAATTACAACGATAAACAATTATGACATATAAATCCATAGGTAAAAGATATATAGCAATCAAAACCCTTCCTATATCTACCTCTCTTCATAGAAGACCTAGATATTTAATACCACATACATAAATACATAGACACTCTAATCCTCATATGAATAAATTGATAGACTTATAATAATTATTTTCATCCATAAGTATACATACATACTTTTATATATATCACTACAAGAAATAAGTCGACACCGCTGTGTTAGTCACCTTATTTAATATATCTATATTATAAAATAAAAAGGGCCAACATATTTTTAAGAAAACAAGTTATTAAAAATAAAACAACTACACACATCAAACAAACCTCAACCATACTTTCAATTTCACAAATATCAAAATTTAAACAAAACAATCAAATGCAAAGGCAAGGAATGTTCTCGAGATGATCCATATAGTGCAATATAACAATGCAGTAAAACGATAGAGCTGAGATACATGGTCTATCAAAAATTTTATTACCCACTCTTTCAGCAATCAAAACTTTTGACAAAACACTATACATATGAAAAATAGACATAGCATTAAATATTTCCATTTTAGAGATACCCCAGTTTAATCCCAATTTTAAATAACATAAATTCTTAAATTGATTTAGTTAACTTTCTTATAATATTTAAAAAAGGTTGAAAAAGAAAACATACTAAGTCCCACAACAGATAAAATATGTACTATCTTTTTACACTTCATGTTTAGTACTGTCATTAGAAGAAATATGCCTGAGGTACAGCTTTTAATATGAAATTTAGGGGTTTTTTACACAAAAACATAGTTTATGCCTAATAAAACTCATTTTGAAACACAATGTGCACATAGTATTAAAAAAGAGAATAAAAACATTAAACAAGGTACGCTTCACACGAAACATTATTATAAATTACATTTTAAAAACATGGAATTCTATTTTATTTGGATGACATTGTATTTACAAATAGTTTTTATATCATTACAAGAAATATGCTTTTCATTAAATATTAACCACTGAACAACAGCAGTATACACAAAAAAAACTTGATAGTCACCTTATTTAATATATCTATATTATAAAATAAAAAGGAACAACATATTTTTAAGAAAACAATTTATTAAAAATAAAACAACTACACACATCAAACAAACCTCAACCATACTTTCAATTTCACAAATATCAAAATTTAAACAAAACAATCAAATGCAAAGGCAAGGAATGTTCTCGAGATGATCCATATAGTGCAATATAACAATGCAGTAAAACGATAGAGCTGAGATACATGGTCTATCAAAATTTTTATTACCCACTCTTTCAGCAATCAAAACTTTTTGACAAAACACTATACATATGAAAAATAGACATAGCATTAAATATTTCCATTTTAGAGATACCCCAGTTTAATCCCAATTTTAAATAACATAAATTCTTAAATTGATTTAAAAAAGGTTGAAAAAGAAAACATACTAAGTCTCACAACAGATAAAATATATACTATCTTTTTACAGTTCATGCTTTTTGTACTATCATTAGAAGAAATATGCTTGACGAGCGGCTTTTAATATGAAATTTAGAGGTTTTTACACAAAAACATAGTTTATGCCTAATAAAAACTAATTCATGTTTGGTAAGCCTACTATTTAAGACAAAATTATTAGTTATTTCCATTTACAACAGATAGCCCACTATTTATCAATATTTAAGGCAAAAAATTATTATTAATTCCCTCATTTACAACAGATTTCCTTGCTTAATCTCAATTTTTAAATAACATAAATTCTTAAATTGATTTAGTTAACTTTCTTATAATATTTAAAAAGGGTGAGAAAGAAAACATACTAAGTCTCACAACAGATAAATATTAAAACTAAAATAAATATATACTATTTCAAAATGTTTCTACCTTTTATAGCTGTGTTTTGTTATACACAATCCAAACCATTTTGCATGTAAATATCAGTCGCCATTCCAACATGCTTCAGAACTAACCCCATCAGGTTAACTGAAAGAAGAAACACAATCCTATCAAGAATTTTATCTTATATGGTATATGTTTGAATATCTTTTTCGACCACAATTATAGGAATACAATTAGTTTCACATACCTAATGCGGGTGACAGATTGGGCAAAGTATCGGGGGGATCACCAAACTAATCCTTTCAGAACATCGCTCGCATCTGATTATTTCATATTCTTAAAAAAAATATATACCGAATAATATTTTACATCTCTTTTTTTCATAAAACTCACCTATCATGAGTAAATTAAGCACAAAATGGCTCAGCACCCTGTGTCGATATATTTCCCGCAGAGGTGCAGAATAATAGCACATCGTGCATAATATATCATCACCCCCTTCATGCACTCGCACGAAGCCAGCAGCAATCACGCACATATTATTAATAGGTATCAATTGATGACGTCCATATCCGTCATCTCGGTACACATCAACCACAATGTCACCCGAACCACGAGATTCATAACCATTGTCTGTATCAACAGACGGCAAAGTTAATGTTGAATCTGAATTTTGATCATCCATCACCTTAAACAAAAATTAATCAATATTAAATTCTACACCCCCAACCATCTTTAAACATCAACAAAAATTATTTGATATTAAAATACCACTCACAAAAATAAACAAACTAAATAAACACAATTAATAGCCAACAATAAAAGATGCAGGGGAAAAACAAAATCTACTTCGAGGCACACTATCAAAACTAATATAAAATGATCTACTACACATCTATATATAACCAACCCCCACTAATGACCTTAAACGAAAAAAATTCTCACTGGAAATGGATAAAGAAAACACAGGGTTACCTAAAACAATCTTCTCCACATCTTCAAATGATTTTTTTTTATTATCATCATAAACATCCAAACAATTGCCAACCCAATTAAAACTAGGACCCTTTAACGATAGACGATTAGCATTAAATTAAAAAAAATATAACCAAGTATCATAACTTTCAATACCATAAAAGCAAATTACCGACATCCGTTCCAGACAAAAAGCCCTAAAACTCGGCATTGGTCAAATAACTGATTACACCCCGTACCGTAAGAATTATTTACATAATGAACCCTTAGGGAAGAATGCGATATATATACATATTTAGTAGATAAATTAAGAACAAATTTAGTTTCACCAATTATAGGAACCCCCACATATCAGTCAGCAAATTAACAAAAAAGATTGATTTAACCAATTCCAACGTTCTAACAAAGAAACGCACTTTATGTATCCGGAGATCTCTTCAACATAATTGAAATTCCACTTAGTCCGAGCAGATCACAACCCCATCATACCGACAAAGGAATGAATACCAATAAACCTGTCACAATCAACAAACCCATTAGAAAACGACACAACCTCCCAGCAGCTGTAAATTAAATGCTAATGATGCAAAAATACCTAAAAATATTTCGTAAAACAAGAGTATTTTAGTTAAATATACAATAAATATTATTCAGTATTGGAATACACAATGAATAACACAAATTTGAGTAGAGAAAGATAAATATTTCTAATTACACATGTGTGAATTTGAATTTACATCACCTGCCCGAATAGAGTGTCTTATATATGGATAGTAAAGTCGTCGCGTCCATACAAATGCATTTCTCACATACGTATGTATATAGTCACCGCGCTTATGTACGAACTACTACGGCGGATACAACCCTTAGCATACATACGTAGGGTAGACAGGTAGTCATTTGCTGACCGTCATTATTTTTAGTCCCATCGCTTCGTATATATAATGCCTCATTATTAGAGGTTCCTAATAGATGAATTTTATTCATAAATATGGGGATGTTTAAAATGAAAAATAGGAAGTATACATATTCTCTTTATTTATTAATGTATACAAGATATATTTATTTATAACATTTTTATATATTTATTTTAGCAATATTTATCACCAACGCATACTCTCTAAATCGGATTTTGATTTCTTCAATTTCGGATATAAACCTCAAGAAACCTTAACGATAGACAATTAGCATTAAATTAAAAATATGGCCAAGTATCTCATAACTTTCAATACCATAAAAAGCAAATTAACGACATTCATTCCAGGTAAAGAAAAATTGCACCCTGTGCAGTAAGAATTATTCACATAATCAACCCTTAGGGAAAAAATGCAATATATATATATACATATTTAGTAGACAAATTAACAAAAAAAAGATTGATTTAACCAAATTCCAACATTCTAACAAAGAAACATACTTTATATATCTGGAGATGTTTTCCACATAATTCAAACCACAACTTAGACCGAGACATTTTTATATTTACCCGACAAAGGAATAAGTCGAACACAGTTATGATGCCCCTGCAATACAAAAAAAAGATGCCCAATAAACATGCCACACTCAACAAATCTATTAGAAAACGCTACAACTTCCCAGCAGGTGTAAATTAAATGCTAATAATGTAAAAATACCTAAAAAATATTTCCTAAAACAAGGTTATTTTAGTTAAATATAAAACTTTGTCTGCCCATGTGTATACAGAAGTCCAATTTGTTTACACAATCAGTAGGTATAAGTAATATATATTATGCGATATGCTAGCATATATACAGAGTAGTGTTAGAAAAGGGTTATAATAGAAACATAGTAGATAGAATAAAATTTAAACTAGAGAAGAAAAGATTAATTAGTAATAAGACTACCCTAAATTCAATAAAACATAAAAAATATTGTAAATTCACTTGCAATAAAATGTTTGTCCTTAAATACTGATAAATAGTGGGCTATCTGTTGTAAATGGAAATTAATAATAATTTTTTGTCTTAAATAGTAGGCTTATTAGCTATAGGCGTATATTTATACGATTATATAAAGTGGGAAAATAGGATGTGCACATATACACATTTTTTAATTAATAATAATAATGTACATCACATATATTTATTTATAAAATTATAAAATACCAACAAATTGACGAACAACATCACAGTTTTCTATTTATACATACATATATTGGGAATTATTGCACTAATTATAAAACAAAATTAATTATAGATAGACAAACATTATACAGGTATATCGCAAACATGTAATGCTAAGATAATCAGAGTCCTGCTTTCGGAAATTGCTGCAAATGCCAACAAATTGACGAACAGCATCATATTTTTTTTATTTATACGTACATATATTGTGAATTATTACAGTAATTATGAAACAAATTTAGTTATAGGTAGACAAACATTATACAGGTATATTGCAAACATGTAATGCTAAGATAATCAGAGTGATATATACATACATGTAAAGAAATTTATAGTTTATTCAATCTCTTATTAAAAGACTTATTAATAATTTTCAAATGAATACCTGACAATGGTGGAAAACTGTTGAAATTTGGATAGATTAATAGTTACATATGCGAGCTTCAGAATAGCTTCTGAACATGTTGGGGAGAGGTTTAAACTGCTTTCTATTCAACTTGAACTCCGGTGAACTTGCTAAAAAAAAAAAAAAAAAAATCGTTAAAATCGTCGATTCCCCATCACAGAAAAATAGTGTATCATACAAGGGAAAAAAGTATTATCGATTCCCCATCACAGAAAAATAGTGTATCATACAAGGGAAAAAAGTATTAGATTTTAGCTCGAGGTAAGATAAATTACCGAGAGCTAAAATTTAATTTTTTCCATTGTATAATACACTATTTTTCTGTGATGGGAAACCGATAATACTTTTTTTCCCTTGTATGATACACTATTTTTCTGTGATGGGGAATCGACGATTTTAACGATTTTTTTTTTTTTTAGCAAGTTCACCGGAGTTCAAGTTGAATAGAAAGCAGTTTAAACCTCTCCCCAACATGTTCAGAAGCTATTCTGAAGCTCGCATATGTAACTATTAATCTATCCAAATTTCAACAGTTTTCCACCATTGTCAGGTATTCATTTGAAAATTATTAATAAGTCTTTTAATAAGAGATTGAATAAACTATAAATTTCTTTACATGTATGTATATATCACTCTGATTATCTTAGCATTACATGTTTGCAATATACCTGTATAATGTTTGTCTACCTATAACTAAATTTGTTTCATAATTACTGTAATAATTCACAATATATGTACGTATAAATAAAAAAAATATGATGCTGTTCGTCAATTTGTTGGCATTTGCAGCAATTTCCGAAAGCAGGACTCTGATTATCTTAGCATTACATGTTTGCGATATACCTGTATAATGTTTGTCTATCTATAATTAATTTTGTTTTATAATTAGTGCAATAATTCCCAATATATGTATGTATAAATAGAAAACTGTGATGTTGTTCGTCAATTTGTTGGTATTTTATAATTTTATAAATAAATATATGTGATGTACATTATTATTATTAATTAAAAAATGTGTATATGTGCACATCCTATTTTCCCACTTTATATAATCGTATAAATATACGCCTATAGCTAATAAGCCTACTATTTAAGACAAAAAATTATTATTAATTTCCATTTACAACAGATAGCCCACTATTTATCAGTATTTAAGGACAAACATTTTATTGCAAGTGAATTTACAATATTTTTTATGTTTTATTGAATTTAGGGTAGTCTTATTACTAATTAATCTTTTCTTCTCTAGTTTAAATTTTATTCTATCTACTATGTTTCTATTATAACCCTTTTCTAACACTACTCTGTATATATGCTAGCATATCGCATAATATATATTACTTATACCTACTGATTGTGTAAACAAATTGGACTTCTGTATACACATGGGCAGACAAAGTTTTATATTTAACTAAAATAACCTTGTTTTAGGAAATATTTTTTAGGTATTTTTACATTATTAGCATTTAATTTACACCTGCTGGGAAGTTGTAGCGTTTTCTAATAGATTTGTTGAGTGTGGCATGTTTATTGGGCATCTTTTTTTTGTATTGCAGGGGCATCATAACTGTGTTCGACTTATTCCTTTGTCGGGTAAATATAAAAATGTCTCGGTCTAAGTTGTGGTTTGAATTATGTGGAAAACATCTCCAGATATATAAAGTATGTTTCTTTGTTAGAATGTTGGAATTTGGTTAAATCAATCTTTTTTTTGTTAATTTGTCTACTAAATATGTATATATATATATTGCATTTTTTCCCTAAGGGTTGATTATGTGAATAATTCTTACTGCACAGGGTGCAATTTTTCTTTACCTGGAATGAATGTCGTTAATTTGCTTTTTATGGTATTGAAAGTTATGAGATACTTGGCCATATTTTTAATTTAATGCTAATTGTCTATCGTTAAGGTTTCTTGAGGTTTATATCCGAAATTGAAGAAATCAAAATCCGATTTAGAGAGTATGCGTTGGTGATAAATATTGCTAAAATAAATATATAAAAATGTTATAAATAAATATATCTTGTATACATTAATAAATAAAGAGAATATGTATACTTCCTATTTTTCATTTTAAACATCCCCATATTTATGAATAAAATTCATCTATTAGGAACCTCTAATAATGAGGCATTATATATACGAAGCGATGGGACTAAAAATAATGACGGTCAGCAAATGACTACCTGTCTACCCTACGTATGTATGCTAAGGGTTGTATCCGCCGTAGTAGTTCGTACATAAGCGCGGTGACTATATACATACGTATGTGAGAAATGCATTTGTATGGACGCGACGACTTTACTATCCATATATAAGACACTCTATTCGGGCAGGTGATGTAAATTCAAATTCACACATGTGTAATTAGAAATATTTATCTTTCTCTACTCAAATTTGTGTTATTCATTGTGTATTCCAATACTGAATAATATTTATTGTATATTTAACTAAAATACTCTTGTTTTACGAAATATTTTTAGGTATTTTTGCATCATTAGCATTTAATTTACAGCTGCTGGGAGGTTGTGTCGTTTTCTAATGGGTTTGTTGATTGTGACAGGTTTATTGGTATTCATTCCTTTGTCGGTATGATGGGGTTGTGATCTGCTCGGACTAAGTGGAATTTCAATTATGTTGAAGAGATCTCCGGATACATAAAGTGCGTTTCTTTGTTAGAACGTTGGAATTGGTTAAATCAATCTTTTTTGTTAATTTGCTGACTGATATGTGGGGGTTCCTATAATTGGTGAAACTAAATTTGTTCTTAATTTATCTACTAAATATGTATATATATCGCATTCTTCCCTAAGGGTTCATTATGTAAATAATTCTTACGGTACGGGGTGTAATCAGTTATTTGACCAATGCCGAGTTTTAGGGCTTTTTGTCTGGAACGGATGTCGGTAATTTGCTTTTATGGTATTGAAAGTTATGATACTTGGTTATATTTTTTTTAATTTAATGCTAATCGTCTATCGTTAAAGGGTCCTAGTTTTAATTGGGTTGGCAATTGTTTGGATGTTTATGATGATAATAAAAAAAAATCATTTGAAGATGTGGAGAAGATTGTTTTAGGTAACCCTGTGTTTTCTTTATCCATTTCCAGTGAGAATTTTTTTCGTTTAAGGTCATTAGTGGGGGTTGGTTATATATAGATGTGTAGTAGATCATTTTATATTAGTTTTGATAGTGTGCCTCGAAGTAGATTTTGTTTTTCCCCTGCATCTTTTATTGTTGGCTATTAATTGTGTTTATTTAGTTTGTTTATTTTTGTGAGTGGTATTTTAATATCAAATAATTTTTGTTGATGTTTAAAGATGGTTGGGGGTGTAGAATTTAATATTGATTAATTTTTGTTTAAGGTGATGGATGATCAAAATTCAGATTCAACATTAACTTTGCCGTCTGTTGATACAGACAATGGTTATGAATCTCGTGGTTCGGGTGACATTGTGGTTGATGTGTACCGAGATGACGGATATGGACGTCATCAATTGATACCTATTAATAATATGTGCGTGATTGCTGCTGGCTTCGTGCGAGTGCATGAAGGGGGTGATGATATATTATGCACGATGTGCTATTATTCTGCACCTCTGCGGGAAATATATCGACACAGGGTGCTGAGCCATTTTGTGCTTAATTTACTCATGATAGGTGAGTTTTATGAAAAAAAGAGATGTAAAATATTATTCGGTATATATTTTTTTTAAGAATATGAAATAATCAGATGCGAGCGATGTTCTGAAAGGATTAGTTTGGTGATCCCCCCGATACTTTGCCCAATCTGTCACCCGCATTAGGTATGTGAAACTAATTGTATTCCTATAATTGTGGTCGAAAAAGATATTCAAACATATACCATATAAGATAAAATTCTTGATAGGATTGTGTTTCTTCTTTCAGTTAACCTGATGGGGTTAGTTCTGAAGCATGTTGGAATGGCGACTGATATTTACATGCAAAATGGTTTGGATTGTGTATAACAAAACACAGCTATAAAAGGTAGAAACATTTTGAAATAGTATATATTTATTTTAGTTTTAATATTTATCTGTTGTGAGACTTAGTATGTTTTCTTTCTCACCCTTTTTAAATATTATAAGAAAGATAACTAAATCAATTTAAGAATTTATGTTATTTAAAAATTGAGATTAAGCAAGGAAATCTGTTGTAAATGAGGGAATTAATAATAATTTTTTGCCTTAAATATTGATAAATAGTGGGCTATCTGTTGTAAATGGAAATAACTAATAATTTTGTCTTAAATAGTAGGCTTACCAAACATGAATTAGTTTTTATTAGGCATAAACTATGTTTTTGTGTAAAAACCTCTAAATTTCATATTAAAAGCCGCTCGTCAAGCATATTTCTTCTAATGATAGTACAAAAAGCATGAACTGTAAAAAGATAGTATATATTTTATCTGTTGTGAGACTTAGTATGTTTTCTTTTTCAACCTTTTTTAAATCAATTTAAGAATTTATGTTATTTAAAATTGGGATTAAACTGGGGTATCTCTAAAATGGAAATATTTAATGCTATGTCTATTTTTCATATGTATAGTGTTTTGTCAAAAAGTTTTGATTGCTGAAAGAGTGGGTAATAAAAATTTTGATAGACCATGTATCTCAGCTCTATCGTTTTACTGCATTGTTATATTGCACTATATGGATCATCTCGAGAACATTCCTTGCCTTTGCATTTGATTGTTTTGTTTAAATTTTGATATTTGTGAAATTGAAAGTATGGTTGAGGTTTGTTTGATGTGTGTAGTTGTTTTATTTTTAATAAATTGTTTTCTTAAAAATATGTTGTTCCTTTTTATTTTATAATATAGATATATTAAATAAGGTGACTATCAAGTTTTTTTTGTGTATACTGCTGTTGTTCAGTGGTTAATATTTAATGAAAAGCATATTTCTTGTAATGATATAAAAACTATTTGTAAATACAATGTCATCCAAATAAAATAGAATTCCATGTTTTTAAAATGTAATTTATAATAATGTTTCGTGTGAAGCGTACCTTGTTTAATGTTTTTATTCTCTTTTTTAATACTATGTGCACATTGTGTTTCAAAATGAGTTTTATTAGGCATAAACTATGTTTTTGTGTAAAAAACCCCTAAATTTCATATTAAAAGCTGTACCTCAGGCATATTTCTTCTAATGACAGTACTAAACATGAAGTGTAAAAAGATAGTACATATTTTATCTGTTGTGGGACTTAGTATGTTTTCTTTTTCAACCTTTTTTAAATATTATAAGAAAGTTAACTAAATCAATTTAAGAATTTATGTTATTTAAAATTGGGATTAAACTGGGGTATCTCTAAAATGGAAATATTTAATGCTATGTCTATTTTTCATATGTATAGTGTTTTGTCAAAAGTTTTGATTGCTGAAAGAGTGGGTAATAAAAATTTTGATAGACCATGTATCTCAGCTCTATCGTTTTACTGCATTGTTATATTGCACTATATGGATCATCTCGAGAACATTCCTTGCCTTTGCATTTGATTGTTTTGTTTAAATTTTGATATTTGTGAAATTGAAAGTATGGTTGAGGTTTGTTTGATGTGTGTAGTTGTTTTATTTTTAATAACTTGTTTTCTTAAAAATATGTTGGCCCTTTTTATTTTATAATATAGATATATTAAATAAGGTGACTAACACAGCGGTGTCGACTTATTTCTTGTAGTGATATATATAAAAGTATGTATGTATACTTATGGATGAAAATAATTATTATAAGTCTATCAATTTATTCATATGAGGATTAGAGTGTCTATGTATTTATGTATGTGGTATTAAATATCTAGGTCTTCTATGAAGAGAGGTAGATATAGGAAGGGTTTTGATTGCTATATATCTTTTACCTATGGATTTATATGTCATAATTGTTTATCGTTGTAATTCGTTTAATGTTTTTCCCCTATGATTGATATGCTACATATTAGCCATAATTCACCTACAAAATGTGGTTATTATTTTTTAATAAATTGTTTTTCTTAAAATATGTTGTTCCTTTTTATTTTATGATATAGATATATTAAATAAGGCTACTATCATAGAGGTGTTGATAGCGATCAAACGTTGTGGTTTCCATTAGAAAACGTGTTTAGATCTGTTAGAAATATGCTGGTAAGCTCGATATCAAGCTTTTTTGAACTGTTAGGCTGCACAAATACATTTCATTTATGTGTCTATCACTGAATGTATGATTTGAATGTATTGTTTTGGAATGATGGCTTTTAAAGAGAATGATTTGATAGTGGTTTTAATAGATTGATGCCTGATGCCACCGAAGTTTATTAGATTTTTGGCGGCCATCTTGCTTTTCTAAAAATCCCTACTTTGAAACGTCCTGTATATTCATACTTGGTTGGTATGTTATCCAGTATCATACTGTATATTTATTTTATGATTTTGAGATGGTATGCTGATGTCAAATATAAATCCTCGGTGGTGGTGTTTGAAAGTATGTTGGGTTTGAGCTAGATGTATCTTCCTAAGTTGGTCTGGTTGTGGCGTTTTGAAACTATGTTGGGTGGTTGTTGTTGTGATGCGTGATACGGAGTTGGGTATTTTCTAGAAGTTGAGTTTATATTTTGATCGATCATATTGATAGTCGGCTATTTCGCCTGACGTCACCTTAGTTTATTAGATTTTTGGCGGCCATCTTGGATTCGCCATCTTGCTTTTCTAAAAATCCCTACTTTGAAACGTCCTGTATATTAATATTTGGTTGCTATGTTATCCAGATGGATGGATGGATGGATGGATGGACGGATGGATGGATGGATGGATGGATGGATGGAATGATGAATGGTTGGATAGGTTTTTGAGAAAAGAGGGATTTGATAGTGGTTTGAATGTGTGGTTTTAATATAGGGGTTTCAGAACCGCTTCATGACCCTGTTGTGAGCTGATTCTAGCGATGGTTTTGAGATGATGTTTCATAGGAGTTCGAGTGCATGGTTTTGATATATTGGATGCTTGACGTGGCATTAGTTTATTAGATTTTGGCGGCCATCTTGGATTCGCCATCTTGCTTTTCTAAAAATCCCTACCTTTGAAACGTCCTGTATATTCATACTTGGTTGCTATCTCGTCCAGATGGATGGACGGATTAATGGACTTGAAAGTATTGTTTTGAAGATGGATGGATGGATGGATGGTTGGATGGATGGATGGATGGATGGATGGATGGATGGTTGGATGGCTTTTGAGAAAAGAGGGATTTGATAGTGGTTTGAATGTGTGGTTTTAATATAGGGGTTTCAGAACCGCTTCATGACCCGGTTGTGAGCTGATTCTAGCGATGGTTTTGAAATGATGTTTCATAGGAGTTTGAGTGCATGGTTTTGATAGATTGGATGCCTGACGTCACCTTAGTTTATTAGATTTTTGGCGGCCATCTTGGATTCGCCATCTTGCTTTTCTAAAAGTCCCTACCTTTGAAACGTCCTGTATATTCATACTTGGTTGCTATCTCGTCCAGTAGCATACTGTATATTTATTTTATAATTTTGAAATGGTATGCCGATCTTAGATGTAAAGTTTATATTTTTATCGACCATCTTGATGGTATGAAGCTTGGAGATATTGTTAATTTAAAATAATATTGTTAATTTATAAATAATAATAAATAAATTGTTTTTTCTTAAAAAATATATTGTTTGTTTTATTTTATTTTATAAGTAAGATATACATTTCAAGCATGCGGCTATCACAGAAGCAGACAGCCGTTGCGGTTTCCGCTGGAAACATGTTTAGACCTGTTTAAAGTACATTGAGAAGCGCGGTAGCAAGCCTGGTAATTTATTCAGGGATTCTCTAGAAACAAAGACCATCTTGATGGTCCGCCATTTTGTCTGACGTCACCTTAGTTTGGCTAGTGACCGTGAGAGGATGCTGCATTATGGCAATCATGAGAGATGCCATTTCTTGGTTAGTGGCTGTGAGAGGGCGTCACATTGGGTTGGTAATGATGAAATCTGCCATTTCTTAGTTTGGTTAGTGGCCGTCAGAGGGCGCCACATTGGGTTGGTAATGATGAAATCTGCAATTTTTAGTTGGGTTGGTAATGATGAAATCTGCAATTTTTAGTTGGGTTGGTAATGATGAAATCTGCAATTTTTAGTTGGGTTGGTAATGATGAAATCTGCAATTTTTAGTTGGGTTGGTAATGATGAAATCTGCAATTTTTAGTTGGGTTGGTAATGATGAAATCTGCAATTTTTAGTTGGGTTGGTAATGATGAAATCTGCAATTTTTAGTTGGGTTGGTAATGATGAAATCTGCAATTTTAGTTGGGTTGGTAATGATGAAATCTGCAATTTTTAGTTGGGTTGGCGACCGCGAGGGGGCGCCACATCAGTTGGGTTGGCAGAGGGCGCCACTAGGGCGAGGGGGGTGAGGGGGAGCTGGGTGAGAGGGGGAGGAGGGTCCAGAATCGGTATAAGTACACTACTAATAAGTCTCTATACAATGCATAATTTACGACATATTTGGAGAAAACCGCTAATCCATAAAAGTGTTACTTCCGGTACGAATTTCGAAATTTTTTTTAAACAAAAGGTATTGAAAATTAAGTTCTAAATACTTTTATACTCGTAAGGTACCTGTCTGAAAAGCATAAATTGCGAAATATCCGCAAAAAACTGATTTTCGATAAGAGTATCAGACCTACTTCCGGTAGGAATTCCAAAAAATTTTTTTCATAAAATTCTTCTGAAATTTAATTTTAATTACATATGAATTCTTTATAAATTTGTTTAAACTTAGTAGTTGACGAAATATTAGCGAAATTCGATTTTTTCACCGAAGTAAATTACTACTTCCGATTTGCCGATGTTACTGAAAATCTAATCAGATCTCAAGGAGATTATACTTGTAAATGCACACACACATACAATTTTATTAACAGTGCACCGCATATTGCTCCTTTTCAAATATGTATATTTTAATTGTTGTTTTAACTTCAATCAGAACTTAAAACAATTAGATACAAATATAGGCATAATATTAAAATACATTTAGCAAGTGTGTAAGAAATAAATAAGTAGTCATAATCATTGTTTTTCCTTTTCATGTCTGTATTTATAATTATTTTAAAGTATAAAATTAAATTTGCGAATAATATTTTTTTTTATTTCTGAATTCTACACCTGTACAAAGAAATTCATACCAACGAATCTTTCTACATAATTTTTATTTTGTAATTGTATAAAATATTTAATTATTTCTCTATTAAAGAAAATAGAAGCTAAATATCTACTTCATTTTCATTTCTAAAATCAACATTAAATAACATAAAGAACTTAATGTATTTTAAAGCATACAGTTACGCTATTATTAATTTATAATGTATTTTAACATCAAGAAATTCAAACTTGATATATACAATCATTATACAATTTAACGTTTTAGGGATGTTTAAAGATTTATGTAATATTGTCGATTATACGGGCA
Source organism: Amphimallon solstitiale (assembly GCA_963170755.1). Classification (NCBI taxonomy): domain Eukaryota; kingdom Metazoa; phylum Arthropoda; class Insecta; order Coleoptera; family Scarabaeidae; genus Amphimallon; species Amphimallon solstitiale. The sequence goes on along the minus strand of OY720676.1, from coordinate 163,969,378 downwards.
TCTATGAACCATGTACACAACTAAGCACACACTTACAGCATTCTACTACTATTTCTTCTCTGTGTGATTTGACGTCGTACCAGTAGATGCCCCTGACCGTACGCTGCTTAATTTAGGAAAATAAAATTTTATTTATTATTCTAACACTTTCGAAAATAATTATTACGCTATTAATAAATGTACATTTTAATACGTTTATATACAAATTAAAAATGTGTAATATTAAATATTATATGTTCTTTTTGATCAAAATTATTAAGATTTGTAATGTTAAAAATCTAATTAATTATACAATCAGAAGCAATTGATTTAAATGTAACTTTCGAAATACATATATACACTTTATCATAAATGTATTTACTTGATAAAATTATGTATTTAAGTTTTCAATTTATATACATTGACGAAACCAAATAAGGTAGAAACATATATTTCTGTAATTACTAACATATTAACACTTGCATATTTTGATTTACTTACACAATTCTATATTGTATCTTAGACACATAGTTAGTTTTATTGTGTGACGAGATTGGTTACTTCGCCAAAGATTTATCTTGGCTTTCTAACTGACTCACATAAATAGTATCAACAGCTCTACTCGTAATTTTTAATTACATAGTTGCGTCGTTATTATTTATGTATTTCCATTAAATGCATGTTTATAGTAGACCTAAACCTTTTGGTGGGACTGCATAAGTAGTACCGGATTATTTTTAACGTAGGTGTAGTGGCTTTATTTATTAATTGTAAATTTATCACAAATTATTTCGTTACGTTTCGGCATACACTTTTATTGCCTTTTTCAAAACATTATTTTGTATTAAAAGAGGAAATAAATATTAATGCCGAAACGTAACGAAATCATTTGTGTTTAATATGTATATAATATGGGTTGTAGGTATGTTGTTTAGTGATATTTAGGAAATTGTAATACTGACAATTTTTGTTACACTATTATAGTCTTCGCTGTGCACCTTGCTGCAGTACTTAGAGCTGAACTAGCAGTAGTTATATCTTCCTTGTTTTGGCTAATTACTCTAAAATTTTCAAGTAATTTGCATATTGCATATATACTTCCTAAAATAACAAAAATCACATAGGTATATATTATACATAGCAATAACAAAAGATATCCAAATATCAGCAAATACAAAACACAACAAAATTTTTTATTTATACAATTCCAATGTTATTCAGTATAACAATTCAGTTATCATCGAATCCATCATAAGTCAATCAAGTTGCTAGCTACCGTTGTGTTAGGATTATCTGCTACAATGGAACACTAAATTTGATAAAATTTATATCACAGCTGTAAAACTCAAGAGTTCTTTGATTATACAGCCCAATAAAGTTTTTATCCTAAGCCAGTCACCGACAAAATTAAACGCCACAAGTAAAGCATAAATTAATCCAAAAACACTAGTAATGACTTAGCTCTGGTTACGAAGAAAATGAATGTACAGACATGTTCAGACTTGAAGTGACTCGTTCGCACAAGGAGTCACGCGAGCGATATTTTATTATATTTAATTACTTTGAAATTTGAATCTATTAAAATCACAAGCAGAAATTCTTGTGTCGCAATTACAGCAAAGGAAATCAAAACACCTAACGAGAGAAACATGAATTTGGATTTATAACATATTTATAACAACAGACATGAAAATCTTCTGGATTTCTATAGTATGGCCGGCAATTTAGTCTACTGCAATGATATTTGTAAACTTTTCTGGATACACCATGACCCCAGTTCTTGAAGACTATTCATAGATTCGTCCAAGATCAGCCTGAAAACAGTGTTTTGATATAATGAAAACCTCTACCAATTCATTACCATAACACACGCTGTTTCTATAAAAGAAATTTATGAAAATCGAAGAGAAAGCACAACTACTATTTATGGAATATTTGTGTGAATTTTGAAGTTATTGCAGCTATTTTGTGTATGAAATCAGGTTACATAAATAGTGTTGCTTTTATATCAATAAAAAAAAATGGTTTTTCTAGGAGGGACTGGAAAAACCAGGACTTTATACCAGGAAATGAAAGTGTGCGGTATCAACCTTTAGTGAAAAAAGAAAAAATGATAATACAACCGCTGCTCATAAAGCTAGGGTTCATGAAAGACTTTGATAAGTCTTTGGATCAAGAAAGTAACGATTTTAAATAGATCATAAAAACAACAGAAAACTCAAAGAAGATATTTGGGTGTCTATGGAATAAGTTTTTGCCAGTTTTTTTGGGAAAGAGAAAAGCAGAAAATTACAAAACTTTGGTAATAAACAAAGTACATTTCCTAGTGCTAAATACAATATATCCCTTAAACTACGCAATCCATATTTTCACTTGGACTTTTGTCCGCGAAATATAAAATAATATACTCCTTTTTATTTATGGCAAAACCCAAATTTGTTGGTCAGTGTTACTGTACAACTTTAACCCATTTGTTCCCAGTGTACCCATTTGAGTACGGTTAATGAAATATTTTTTAAGCTCCATATGGTACATTCAGAGTTCTATGCTTAGTGGCGATGCAAAGTACACTAAAAAGGAATATTCTTTTAGAAATTGGCCACTAGATGTCGCTTTTATGTATGGAAAACGTAACCTTACTTTTTGCTACAAATTGTGCCAGTGTGACTGTGTAACTTTTTGTTATTTTTTACCTATCTATAAAAAAAAACATTTTATTCTACTAAAATTAGTTACTGAGGTATGTATGTTTTACTATTATTTTTGTGAATTTTACATAAAATACATGCACTGGTATTTTTTCATACTTACATATAGGTGTACTCATATGAGTACAGCGGGAACAATACGTTGTTAGAGCTGTATTTATTTTTGGTAGATAAATTACTATGGATCCCAAGCCCATCAGCACTAATATGTTTTATGGCAGATCCTACTAGAATTTGCAAGCTGCTATAGACGATATTACTGAAAATGAAAAAGATATTGATATCGTTATAATACCACCGGATGCCGATTATCAAACAGATGAGGACGATATCGATGAAGATGATATTCAAGCAGATACCCTCCCATTCGATGTTCCTGGTGCTGCTGAAATTTTTTCTCAGGACAGTACAGAGAGTGACCCAGAAGATAATATTCCGTTGAGTATGTTACGCAGTATTAGTAATACTGGTGAATCATCTCCGAAAAAGGGAAAAATTGCAGAAAAAGAACCAAATTGGACTGACGAAATAATTGATATCACAATGAACCAAGGAAATGGATATTTAGCTCGCGAAGATATTGTCAAACAAGAATTAGCAGGACTAAATCCTGTCCAGATTTTTGAAAAATTATTTGACGATGAAATAATAACTTATATTATCAAAGAAACCCAGAGATATGCTGCTCAGCAAAACAATCATTTATTTACTGTAACAAACAACGAGATAAAAATATATATAGGTTTCTTATTATTCACTGGATATCATCGATTACCAAGAGAGAAATTATATTGGTGTACAGATGAAGATCTAAACATACCACTAGTTAGAGGTAGTATGTCCCGCAATAAATATTATGAAATAAAAAAATACTTTCATTTAGCAAATAACGAAACAGTTGATAAAAACGACAAGATGTATAAAATTCGTCCTCTCATGGAAAAACTGAATAAGCGATTCTTGCAGTGGGGTATATTCCATGGCAAGCTCTCCATTGACGAGGCTATGGTAAAATACTTCGGACATCACTCGTCAAAACAATTTATCCGTGGAAAGCCAGTGCGTTTCGGCTATAAAGACTGGATGATTTGCAGTTCTTCTGGTTATTGCTATCAGTTCGATACCTACTGTGGGGCAAAACAAAATAGAAAAGGGACGAATCAAAATTTGCCTTTAGGGTCTAAAGTTGTGTTGGACTTATTAGAAGTAGTGACAGAATCGCAAGATCATATAATATTTTTCGACAACTACTTCACAAGTCACGGTTTGTTGAAAACTCTTAGGGACTTGGGCTATAGAGCGACGGGGACAGTGAGGGACAATCGCACAAAAAAATGTCCTTTGCCTGATCAGCAGCAATTGAAAAAAGAAAATCGCGGTTTCTTTCAATACAAATACGATAAAGAACATTCATTACTTCTAGTAAAATGGAAGGACAACAGTATCGCGTCTATGATGACCAATTACGACAGTATTCATCCCCTTTCAAATGTAAAACGTTGGTCCAAGGAACAGAAAGAAGAAATTGATGTACCTCAACCTCGTCTCTTTGCCAATTATAATTCAGCTATGGGGGGCGTAGACTTGCTAGACCAATCTGTAAATAATTACCGAGTGTCCATCCAAGGTAAGAAGTGGTGGTGGCCCCTTTGGACCCACATGCTCAATGTTGCAGCAATCAACGCCTGGAGGTTACATTCATTGGCAGGCGGTAATATGGATTTGCTCAACTTTATAAGAAGTATATCAAGGCATTACTTGAGAGTTTTTGAGAAAGCTCAACACTCCAGGCACCCAAGCACTGTCCCAAGAAGTATTGTAGAAGATCAAAGAGGGCATTTTCCCAAAAAAATTGAAAAGCAATTGCGCTGTCGCAAGTGCCATCAACGAGCTAAGTGGATTTGTATGAAGTGTAATGTTCCACTTTGTTTAGAAAGGGTATGTTTTATAAAGTTCCATAGTGAATAACATTTTCTATTGTAAATCACTAAAATAAATTAGCTAAATATTATATAATTTATATTTTCATTAACGTCCCTATATTCCCGTTGTACTCATTTGAGTACATACCTTTTTTTCATATTCTATTCAAAAATTTATCGAAAAACTGTCATATTTTGTTCTTTGGGCATACCTTTAATAAGAAAAAAACGACCTTATTGAAATTTTGTAAAAAAAATAGTTGTGGGAACAAATGGGTTAATAAACTCAGTTCGCAAATGTAACAGAAATTGTTAGTGTATATGTCGCAGGCTAATAGTCATTTTCGGCAAATAGCATTTGCCTAGGCAAATGATATCTGTCTTGGCAAATAGCTCCATATCATATATTTCTGCCCAAAAGCTATTTTCCTAGGCAAATGGTTTCTGCCAGCTGGGTTTTTAGTCAAAAAGATTCACAATAAGACAAATGTCGTAGGCGAATAGACTTCTTCTCTTAAAATGAAATAAACAATAAAATAAACACAAATAAACCAGGGAGATTGTATTTTTGGACAAAAGAAGCTGTCAATTGGATAATTTATTTTGGCAGGTATTGCTAGAATGGCATCTACTGTTGCACAAATTTCCAGTCTTGAAACAGGCACATCGTCTAGTATGGCACTGGGTTTTTGAAGGCCTACATTGGCATTTTGAAAATCCTTCACCCGAAAACATAGACTGCTTGGCGCAGGAAATAAAGCAATCTTGGGGAATATCATCATAAGTAAAACTAATTGACGAAACAGGTGGTATGTCACTCCTGGTCAGCCAGGTTTTTAAAATACCACTTTTGGTGCCAATGCGGTAAACAATCAATTAAGTCAGCTTGTCCTCTTTGATTGAAATCTCTTGATGTTATCAGTTTTACAACCAAACCAGCATGCTTCTGTCTTTTTTTCAAGTTGCAAGTCTTACACAATTCTGCGTATACTTCAACTGCCAGTCTTGGAATGTTACATTTCTTTTTCAAATTATAAAGCATTTTGTCCCTTCCCCCGTGTCCTGTCGCTTTGTGTTGTTCGTCAATTTTATCAAAAAATTCTTCAATTCAATAATTAAGGTCGTCGTTAACAGATTTTGCTTTCCGAATAACTTTTGATACACCGGATATCTCCAGGAGGTCATATGTTTAGTCATAATATTTTTCTTTTGCTGAGTGGGCCTGAGTATTATTCTGAACTTGTTTTGAACGAAAACTGTTTAAAATCGCACTAATTTCATTGATTCGTTGCAGGGTCCACGGCTTTTTAATTGTTGTTTGTTCGTACTTTGCATTCAGCCATAAATAAAATTCATCTTGGTGTTAATATTAACTTACATGTTATAGGTAGAAAACTGATAAATGAAGAACCGAAGCACATAAACATAATGTAAACACGGATAAACATAACCTCAAATAAAAATTGAAAATCCATTTGCATAAAAAATGTTGTTGGCAAATACTATTTGCCTAAAATAACTATTTGCCCACGACATTTGTCTTGTTGTGAATCTATTTGCCTAAAAACCCAGCTGGCAGATACCATTTGCATAGGAAAATAGCTTTTGAGCAGAAATAAATGATATGGAGCTATTTGCCAAGGCAGATATAATTTGCCTAGGCAAAAGCTATTTTCCGAAAATGACTATTAGCATGCGACATATACAATTCCATCAAAAAATTTGTATGGGCAACACAACGGGTCTTTTATATCTTTTCAACCTGCATTAATTGACGGAGTTAAAAGTTTAAGCATATATTTCCAAGATGATATCTTTAGATACACATTTTGAGTCGAAGGTGAAAATATATTCGTAACTCTTGAGCCATTTTGAACACTTTCTAACATCTATTAGGAAATATGTGCCATATCTTTTACAGAATGTCAAGTATCTGGTGAAATTTGTGCGTTGAACAACAAATATTAGAATGCTGAAGGGGTCTTCTATTCTTCTCTAAATTATCATTGTTTGCTTCGGATTATTTCAATTATCCAGTTACAAATGCTATATTTTTTGCAGGGTTCCCCATTTTTTAAGCATACTATCCACTAAAATAACAATGTGAACCTTAATGGAAAGTCAGAAAAATGTGAAAACACTAAAAAAACATTTCCGTAGACGGAAAGATCGTTCGTAAGAGCGCTCGGCAGAGGAAATGACAAATTTAGTAGTTATTAATCGGTGTTGACAAGACCGTCAGTGGGGTAAACATCGATATTAAACGTGAATCGAATTTGAATTCGCGTAATTGAGTTAGGACAGGGGGAGAGTTGTTAACTTCATTACAGACCAACACCGGACGCCACTGCCAGTCTGTGAATCTGTTCTAAATTCATATACTTCCGTAGGCATTAACGATGAGGTCTGTGTTGGCTCTTCGATAATAACGAAGGCTACGTAACCTAAAGCGTAACAGAAATGAGTAATATTATTATATCATAATTGACTACAAGATTGTTCTTAGAATGAGGTTTATTTATTCATAAAGCGAATATATATTCTTTGTTTGATTACTAGCAAATTCATTTTACAAAAGTATTCCTATGATGAGAAATATTTTTGAAGTGTAAACTTCTTTGGGCGCGTTGCGCTGATTGTAGGCACTGAACAAGACTGACCGTCACGCTCGGACATGTAACGCTCGTTCGGGTAATGTCGGCTCGAGTCGACTAAGGGAGCAAGATAAATATAGCATATAGAGGTATTTAATTTCAATTAAATTGAAATTTAAATGAATAAATAAATTCATGTCCCGGAGCAGATGTGAACTGGAGCCGTTTGGGTGAGAGGCCGGCACTTAACCATTAGACCAAGCGCGGCGATCGTAAGCGAGAATTCATATCGTCTATTTATATATATATATATTCATACGTCCAACCGACCGTTACATGGGAGAGCATGACGCATCAGTCGTATAATACGTTACTGAATATTATACGCGTGTGTACATGTGTAAATGTAATAAATGTGCGAATACGTTTTATTTAATACGTTACTGAATATTATACGCGTGTATTTCGTATTATTAACCTCGCCTTGATGAAGTTTACACTTCTGCTGTGTGGTTTTAAGCACACCCATTTTCTTTTTTTTTAATTATGAAAGACACGATTGATTCAACATCAGAGATATAATTGATTCCTCTCCATTTTCCTACAAGCTGTATAGGTAAGATAGGCGTGTTTAATCGATTTTTATTTTTTGAGATTTTAAACGCGTATATATCGAAAACTGTAAGATATAGAAAACTTAAAACTTTAGTCGCGAATATCTCGTAAACCGTAAGAGGTGAGCGGTTTTCTTGAAACCAGCTTGTTCACCGTGACAAGTTTGCATAAGATAGGCCTATAAAATAGATTTTTTATTTTTTGAAACTTTAAAAGCGCATGTTTCAACATGAAAACTTTAAAATAAGTAAACTACTTCCACAAATATTATTGGTGGAATAAACTAGTATCTGACGTAAACCTATAAATAAATTATTTTGAACAATCCAAATGCATATAGTTGAACAGAAATTCCAAAGGATTGCATTTTGCAACATAAACAATTATGTGCAATAAAAACAAGGAAAATGCGGACCCTTATCAAAGAGAAGCAAATTGAGTGCAATGACATTATAATAAAGGTAAAAGAAATTGAATTTGTTGTTTCAATTGAGTTATTTCTATCCCGGGAGCATAACGAACAGTATAGAAGAAGCATAAACCTAATATATCTCGATCATAACTGACGTTAGGAACCGTCAGTTATGATCGAGAGTGCAAAACATTATGATTTTTGTAGTTTCTCCGACTTTTCCGACCTTTTTTTGTAATTGGCCGGATTTTTTTTCCTGTAAAAGTTTCCTGGACTATAACGAATAAAACAGAAAAAGAATTACGCATATCTATCTTAGGTGGGTTATGCTCTTTAGTTCATACACAAATTGCATAGAAAAAAGCACTTCCGCTTTTTCCGAATTTTCCAATTTTCCGGGCAACTTTTCCAACTTTTTTACTTTCTTATACGTAGTATAAGGAAGTATTGTGATGACGAAAATTTTCGACCTCGAGATTCTTGCAGATCTCCACGTTTTGAAGGCCCCTGATACAAAAAAGTGATTTTTGAAAAAAGTCTGTCCCCCTCTCTCTCTTTCTCTCACTCTGTGTAACCACGATAGCGGTCCAACTGCTGTATATATCAATTCCAAATTTTGTGCTCCGTTGCTCTCCCTACAGAGTAACAGACCTACTTCCGGTAGGTATTTCGAAAAACTGTTTAAATAAAATTGTTCTCAATTTAAATTTTAAGTACATATGAATTTAAACTTAGTAGTTGACGAAATATTGGCAAATTCGATTTTTTGACTGAAGTACAAAAAATTTGCCAATTATTTCAATTTTGCCAATATTTCGTCAACTACTAAGTTTAAACAAATTTATAAAGAATTGATATGTACTAAAAATTGAGAACAATTTTATTTAAAAAGTTTTTCGAAATTCCTATCGGAAGTAGGTCTTTTACTCCTATCGAAAATTTCTTTTTACACAGGTACCTACGTTACGAATATAAAAGTATTTAGAACCTAATCTTCAACACCTTTTCATAAAAAAAAATTCAAAATTCGGACCAGAAGTACCACTTTTACTCTTACCGAATAGGTATTATTTGCAAATACATATGTCGTAAATTATGCATTCTATATACTGTGTGTCCAAAAAGTCTGGAAACACCCAAATAAAATCGAAACGGATGATTTTTGAGAAAAATGCAAAAATAGGTCAATTAGTATTTTCAAAAAACTACTGGCTGATGGTATCTGTTTGGAATTTTTGATGACATTTTTAATTTTATTTTTGATAGATCTTTTAATTGTCTAAATGACTGTGAAAAAATTTTCATTTTACTTAAGAAAATGACCGAGAAAAATTTAATTACTACTTCGAAAATGGAAAAGTTTGTCTTTAAAAAAAAATAAAATACGATAATTTTAAGTTTCAAAATAAATTTAATAGTAATTCCACTACAATATTGTTTCGTCACACAGTGACTTCATCAGGTGGATGAATGACTGATATTTTTACAAATGTACAAGATATATACAGGGTGATTCTTAATATATGCGACAAACTTTAGGTGCTGATTCCTGGGGTTATTTTGATCATAAAAGTTCATAAGAACATATGTCCAAAACTGCTTAGTTCAGAAGTTATACAATGTTTAATAGAAAGTTAAAATAATAAATGGTTTTATTATAAATTAACAAAATAATTAGTAAAACAAAATTAACTTGTAGTAACTGTCAATGTCAATTTCAACAGTTACTACAAGTTAATTTTGTTTTACTAATTATTTTGTTAATTTATAATAAAACCATTTATTATTTTAACTTTCTATTAAATATTGTATAACTTCTGAACTAAGCGGTTTTGGACATATGTTCTTATGAACTTTTATGATCAAAATAACCCCAGAAATCAGCTCCTAAAGTTTGTCGCATATATTAAGAATCAGCCTTGTACATTTGTACAAATATCAGTCATGCATCCACCTGATGAAGTCACTGTGTGACGAAACAATATTGTAGTGGAATTACTATTAAATTTATTTTGAAACTTAAAATTATCGTATTTTATTTTCACAAGTGTTATGGAGTTTCAACAACTGACTGTCTCCCTTATCAATTAATTACTTAAAAAAAACAGTTGGCTTAAGGATCACTCCTGAAATGATAGAAAACGTTCAAAATGAATTTTATTATCGTTTAGGGTATTGCCAAGATGCTCAAGGACAACATTTTGAACATTTATTGTAAGAGTCTTTGCTGATTTCTACGATTAAAATTTTCTTTGTTTTCTATAATGATTTTTTTTTTCAAAATTTTTCTTAAGTAGAATGAAACATTTTTTGACTGTCGGTTAGACAATTAAAAGATCTATCAAAAATAAAATTAAAAATGCGACGTTGCCATTTAAATTTTTTTTGATGACATCATAACATTTTCAAGGTCATCAAAAATTCCAAACAGATACCATCAGCTAGTAGTTTTTTGAAAATACTAATTGTATGCATTTTTCTCAAAAATCATCCGTTTCGATTTTATTTGGGTGTTTCCAAACTTTTTGGACACACAGTATATTTATCAAGAGTACAAAAGTATTTAGAGCTGGATTTGCAATATTTTTTGTATACATAAAATTTCAAAATTCGGACCGGAAGTACCACTTTTACTCTTACCGAATAGCGATTATTTGCAAATATGTCGTAAATTATGCATTCTATATATATTTATCAAGAGTACAAAAGCATGTAGAACTGGATTTGCAATATTTTTTGTATACTTGAAATTTCAAAATTCGGACCGGAAATAACACTGTTACTCTTAGGGAGTAGCACTTTTTTTCGAATATCTTGCAAAGTATGTATTCTATAGCAATTTATTAAGAGAATGGAAGTACTTGGAATAGGATTTTGAATAGTTTTTGTATAAAGAAATTCTTAAAATTGTATAGTTTGAAACGCTCATAGGGTCGACACGCCAGTAATTGACCAGCACCCAATAGTTGACCAATTTTTCTATGAACGCAAAAAATAAGATACCTGTAAAGTTTTTGGCACATGTTGTGTTCCTATTATGATAACTTGTCCTTTGACTACTAGATGGTGCAAGATAACTGCCATATGTTGAATAAAAGGTTTCCTGTAAGGAGTCTGCGTCAGATGAAATGAAATTATAGTTAAATGTGCGTTTCTATACTAAGCATGGTAAGCTAACAACCTTAATTAAATCGGTAATCATCCGAAGTTTTAATATTTTTTTTTATATCAAATATATTATACTAGCAACAAGACTTGTAGAAGGAAAGGGTTTTCAATATATTTATTTAAAATAATGTTTTTTTGTCGAAAAAACAAAGTTGGGCAATTACCGGATTGGAAACATTTTCAACTTTTGAATAATTGACCATATGGTCAACTACTGGGTTAACGAAACGTTAGGAATTTTGTTTCTTTCTGAGTCTTATAGTCATTCCATTTCAGTCATTTAGTCTTGCCCGTGTTTCTCTCATTGTAATAATAAACTCTTTCCAGTAATTGACCGGCAAAAGCCCAGTGGTCATCCACTGGCTTTTAAAGTGGTCATCCATTAGTAAGTTGAATTTTTTTTTTATATAGCAAGATGGCAGAAAACACTGAGAAAAAGAAAACTTTTTTTAAATACAGTGAAGCACAGTTGGCGCTAGCTATAAGCGACGTTAGAAATAATGTTTGCTCTATTCGCCAAGCAGAATGAACTTATAATGTTCCTCATTCAACCCTAATAAATAAATTAAAGGGAAAAACTCCTGAAATGCGAAAAATGGGTCCTCCCACAATAATGACACGGGAGGAGGAGGAACTATTAGTACGCTGGATTTCCGCTTGTGCAAGTAAAGGATTTCCACTTAACAAAAGACTGTTGTGCGAAACAGTTAAAGACGTAATTGACAGCAATAACCGTCCTAATCCATTTAAAGATGGATTACCTGGTTCCAAGTGGTTCAAAGCATTTCTTAAACGCCACCCAGAAGTTAGTCAACGTCACGCTGAGTCAATAAATACAGCACGAGCATGTGTTTCTGAAAATTCCCTTAGACACTGGCACGGGGAAATTCGCAAATATTTGGCCAGTGAGAACGCGGAAGATATTTTAGAAGACCCGACCAGAATATTTAACTCTGATGAGTCAGGTTTTGCTACAAATCCTAAAACAGGTCTGGTGCTAGGACCAAAAGGAATGAAAAACTTCTATGAAATAAAATCAGGTTCAGAAAAAGAATGTATTACAGCTTTGTTTACAATTTCGGCGGATGGACAGATTTATCCCCCGATGATTGTTTTCCCTTATGCACGGATTCCAGCAGAAATAGTGCGCAACACGAATCCCGATTGGGTTATAGGTAAAAAAAAAATTCACTTAAGCAATTTTTAAAGTTAACCTAATATGATGTTTCTTTTAGGGAGGTCTAAAAAAGGATGGATGTCAAGCCAAACATTTTATAGCTATGTGTGTAATACATTTTTACCTCATTTAAAAGGAAAAGGTGTAAAGTTACCTATACTATATTTACTCGATGGCCATGAATCCCATCTAACCTACAATCTTAGTAAGTTTTGTGCAGAAAATGGCATCTTTTTATATGCCCTTTTTCCAAACGCCACACACATCATACAGCCAGCAGATGTCTCTCTATTTGCACCATTAAAATGTAACTGGAAAAAAATTGTTTTCGATTGGAGAAAGGCGAATAACAATAAGTGTGTTAACAAAGCTACCTTCCCTGTTTTGCTTGAAAATGCTGTACAACAAGTCACTGCAGATACTGTTAAAAACGGATTTAGAAAGTGTGGGATATATCCGTATAATGTAGAAGCAATAGATTTTACTAAATGTATGCAAGGCACTTCACGGACTTTAGGAGAAAATGAAGAAGAGAAACTAAAGCCAACTGAATTTAAAATATCACATTTTCTTTATTTTGAATCAGTAATACCGTCAAAAAGAAGAAAGGAGTTTAGAGAAACAGAAATGGGTGAATGGGTAGGTGATGAATCGTCAAAAGAGTTGTTTGAAGTGTGGAAAAAACTAAAATCGAGATGCACGAAAAACAAGGAAGAGGAAGAAAGAAGCGATACAGACACGGAGCAAGAACTGTTGACAGTAGAAAACCGCAACACAGAAATATATGAGAGTACTGAAAATGATCCAAATGTAATACCTACTCACGAAATCAGCGAAGTGAACAAGAATAGAGAAGAAGTTAATATTGATAAAACAGATGTGAGGAAAGATGCTACCAAGATTTATGAGACTGGGAATCACCAGACAATCATCGTTGAGACTGAAAAACAGGCAACAGTACATGAAGAAATCAGTGAAAATTTAGAGCAACGTAAAGAAAGTACCACAGAGGAAATAAATCAGGAATCGCGTATCATTATCCATAGTAATGTTGTTCAAACTAGACCGACGACACCAACGTTAACAAACAACAATCCTCAAAAACATCAAAAGCAAACAATTAGTATTCTTTTATAGACCACATTTTTTGGCCAGAGGAGTCGCCACAAAAAAATGATAGCTGTAGAAAGAAAGAAAGACTCCCTCATGCCACTACTTCGCTCAGATGGCTACAATATCATGAAGACAAAGAAAAGTTGAAAATGCAAAAGGAAGAAGCAAAACGAGAAAAAGCAATGCTAAGAAAGAAAAAGAAAGAGGAGAAGCTAGAAAAAGCTGAAACTAAATTAGTGAAAGGATGCAGAAAGCGAAAAGTAAAGCAAAGGGACGATTCTGAAAGTGAAGAGCATGAAGATTGGTCAGAAAGTGGAACCAGTATTGATGATATATCTGACGAACATTTTACAAGTGACAGTGATAATGAGACGTTGGCTAAAATTGCAAAAAGAGAAGAACCTTGTTCAAGTCACACTGAAAACGAGAGTTTGGCTAAAATTGCCAAAGCAGACGAACGCTGTTTAAAAGGAGATTTTTATTTAGTTAGTTTTCCTGGAAAAAAGAAGTCCCATAACTATGTTTGCTGCATTCAGAATATATTTAGCTCAAATAAAGTAGAGGTCCAAGCCCTTTGTGCCACCGGTGAGGACAGATCAACGTATAAAATTATAGAAAATGATATTAGTACTGTTGATATTGAACAGCTTCTATACAATTAAGCTAGAAGAACCAAAAATTATAGGTACTGGAAACCGCCGGAGATATAAATTTTCTTCTGAAATAATGTGAAAACATGGAAAAATATTTTTAAAAAATGTTTTTGTATCTTTAAGAATGTTCGTTTTTATTTTTGTAATACGTACCTGCACGTACTCGTGTTTTTTGTTAGACATAAAATTGGTCAATTACTGGAAAAGGTGTGGTTCAACAGTGGATGGTTAATGGTCAACTACTAGAAATTTCTGACTTTTTATTAAATATATTTTTTTTTCTTACAAGAAATACTTTTTCTTTTGTTAATAATTAATTTTAGAATCATAGATTATAAGTTTACATTATAGTATTTTTTATTTTATTCAAAATTAAAAACATAAAAAATTATAAATTTTTATTTCTGAACAATTTCTTAAATGGTCAATTACTGGCGAAGGCACCCTACGTATAAGAAAGTCGTGTGGTGGCCACACCTAATTTTTTCCTTAAATGCCATATTCGGACTATTACAGGCATTTTTTTTTAAAAAAAAAAATCCAATCGTTTTCAAATGAAGCTCTTACCAACAAACAGCATTTAATTTTTATTTAGGTATAGATAAATTTCTATTCGCATATCACGGATGACGTAACTCGACTGCTACTGCGACATCGTGTAATAGAATGTAAATTAGATTTATTTGATATTTGTTTCGTATTATTTTTCCCATGCAGCGTTAAATTCAATCTATAAGAGGGAATGATTAGAAAAAACAATACATTTTACATTACATGCAAGCATAGGATGTGAAAGAGCGATTTTATAAACGACTTTTTATATGAATAGGAAATTAAAAGGCCAGAGGAGCGCGAAAATTACATTCCGTTTTCACCCTCACTGAAGAGTCAATTAAACATGTGCCCCCTGTATACAAATGATTCGAAGTTTGCCAAACACGGATGTAACGCATTTGTCAGTGTATATACACACATACATAGATAGATACATGTATATACATATTCTGTATTTCGTATAAATACATCTCCCCACGAAACAAAATAGTGTATAGGGGGACATTATAGAGACATTACCACCCCGGGCGAAGATGTAATGATTTTTTGAACGCAATTAGGTTTGTTTCGACATACATTTAATAAAAACGTTGCGACATTTGGCGGGGGATGAAACGTTTTTCACTTATCTGATGGCCCTTTCTTTCTTTCGCCGAATTACATTAACTAACATTCAGTTTATTTCGGCTTGATTGGAATGGGGAATTGTCACCAACTGTCTAATAATATGTTCCTGACTGTGATTTCCTTTATATTATAAGATAATGCAAAAAATTCATAATTCGTTTGCCCAGTGAAATTGGTGCTTTAAAGTAATGCACAATGTAATATAATTTACTGCCAGCGAGAATGTCAAGATGCATATTGCTGTGACCTTCAAATTAAATAAAAATAAGATGTTAAGGATTAGCTTAGTTGTTAAAAAAGAATATTAATTTTTATTTTAAAACGTTTATTTTTAGTTTTAAGCATTGACAAGACAGGTAACACAAGGGTATAATGGGTTGCCTATATTTAACGGTAAACTCATATCAAAACAAATATAATTTTATTAGTATATTCTTAAGTTGAATAAGTACTAAAGATTAAGTATAAAACAAACACAAAATAAATCTATGCAATCTATATTTTTATAGAAAAGACAAGCGTGAGATATGGTTTGAATACACGGAAGCACAACCTAATTTTTCACAAGGCGTTAGGATAGCTTTAAATATCTTGAATAATGGACCATTATTTTAAAACAAAAAGGTACTGAAAGTTAACAACAGAGAAAGAGTTATGTTGAAAGATGGAACGGTAAAGAGAATAAATCATTTGAATGCCATTAAATTATATCAGCAATGTCAGATTAGATATGCTCGAGACGAGAATATAATATTGAAAAGTAAATGTAAATTCAGACATGCATAATGGTGCCAATTCATGAGAAAGTTACTATAATCATACTTAAAAATATAGCAAATACCTTGAACTTATATCTATGAATAGTAAAAGGATACCGTGTTGTATTGTACCGCGCGATCATTTAAATTTTAAATTAGAGCAGGCTGTGAAATTTAAATTAAGTTGGTATATAAGTACTAATTTACAATTTGAATTCTCAAAGTAACGTTTCAAAATGTTAGTTAATCAATAATTGACATTCTGGACAACCTAATAAAAAAAATCCCGCCTGCTATAATTTAGAATTTAAATGATCGCGTGGTATTTCTGTTAAAAAGGACTTTATTGAAATAGTGTCATGTGTATTCACAACTTTATTGAACTGGTAGTACTAGAGGTCGAATGCGCGTCATCCAGAGATGCGCAAAAGCATACCTTGTTTCCTTGTAACATGACTACGGCCACGATTGGGCGTTGTTGCCAGTGTGCCTAGTATACATATATCCTATCCCCAATATAATTTTACACATGCGGTATACCTTCCCATAGTAAAATACTATTACATGAAAGCTAGTTACAAATTAAATATTATAAATAAAGCTAGTAAATATTATGTTTTCTACATCTATATTTTATATAACATTTAGCTATTTATTTAATTATAATAAATAGCCAAATGTTTACATGACAATTATAACAATTGTGAAAAGATGTATGAATATTATTATTTATGACAGTTCTGAAATGACTTTTGTAGGTTATATTACTTGGCAGATAAAATTTTGCAACATACCAAATTTGAAGATATTTTAATTTATTGTCGCATGTCAGCTGACAAAGCGATTCAATTATATACCTATGGTATATACAGAATTATATATACCTGAATTCATAACTGTCGAATTTTTATGATTGATAGCCGTCAAATTATTGATGAAATATAAATGAAATGCATAATACACAGGGGATGATTAACTCCGTGAAATTCAAATTCACAACTTATATTCGGAGAAATTATAAAAAAAGATAAAAATAAGTTTATCAGTAAATAATGTATCTTTATTATCTAGACCTCGACACAAAAATGGATATAACGTTCTTACAATAAACTCTAACTGCACACCTAATTTACCTATAACCCTCACATAAACACAATAGACGAAAAACATTCACATATAATGCCTGGTCTTTATTAAAAGGTGTTGAATATATACCGTTTTTATATAATAGAGCTTTCATCTTCTAAATCCTCTATGTTAATATATAGATTTTTCGGCTTAAAAATGAATACCCAAAACATTCCCATTTACACCCTGAATGTAGCCATATACACAGTAAGTAAATAGAGAAAAAACACACAAAACTAATGGGGCACATAATATAATGAGCAAACCACAAATAACAATACAAGGTAGCAATACAGAGGACCTAAAAGCATAATGTACTTGTGTTTGTCCGGTACCATTGTGGTCGTGGAACGTGAAAAGAGCACAAACCAATACAAACACGAAAATAAAACGGGGATCTATTCAGAAGAAGAAACTTTTGGTCGGAATATTGCGTTTCAACAGTCTAGTATGTCTTAATGCCTTGTACACATGTATCCTTTTCACTATTTTTCAATGGATATATTTACAATATCTCTTGCGGATCGCAACAAACGAAATACAGGAGTATTATTAAGGCAAGATATTTCCTTGTATTGTACAGTATGTACTTCTGTTAGCCACGGGTGTACTCTCTTTAGTACATTGTCTTCGGCTTTTAGGAAGTGTCCTGCTGCGCTTTGGCCCGTGTCTTGAGCGTTAACACAAGAAATCATATGGTTTAACTGTCTTATCTGGATACATCTTATTCGATTATATAGAAGACCTAATAAGTTTGTTGAAATTTGCGGATTTCTTATCTCAAAATAGATGCAGATGTTCACTGCAAATACGATGGATATACAGATTACAATCTGTTGAAGTGATTGGTCAATAGAGAAATTCAATTTTAGATTACTTACTGGGCATAATATGTTTATCGAGTTTTACAATCTGCAATTTGCATCCTCACTTAAATTTCATCACTACAGTTGTCAAATTTGACAGGTATTATTTCCCAGTTTCATTATGGAAATAAAGCGAAACTTCTCAATATTAATAAAATATTCTGTGTATTTTCTTGATTGTTTTGGTTATATATCTTTAGCAGTAGTGGCGGCTGCTGCAGGGAGGGCAAAGGGGCACTGCCCCCCCCCCCCATGATAAATTTCTTTTAACAGATAAATTAATTATAAATACCTAATTTGTATGTAATTTTTCTGATTTGTTTGATAACAAATAATATCCCTAGCAGCAAAACCACTATATGCACGCTTGTCCGACGTTAGCAAATATATATTTTTATACTTCTTTAAAATTGTGATTTTGCTGCTTTGCGCGTTTAAAAATCACAGTCTGGCGTAGGCTCCGGGGCATCTCGCGCGACTGCACAGTTTGTATTAGAAATCGAGTGGATAAAAAGTGGCGCGGGGCGAGAGCGGTATATGTCAGCGAGCGGGCACTACTCTGTGATGCCGGATGACATCCAGTATGTAATATCACACAATAACAGAAGTGTCAAAAGCCTCACTTGCATAATTCGGATATTTGTACGCAAAATCAAACAAAGGCACATTTCAAAATGGCGTGTTTTGTTTTTGTTGTGTACCTGTATATTGTTGTATAAATATAACCTGTAATAATTGTTGTTGATATAAATAATGGAAACTGTTCGAAAGAAGAAATCTGGTGTACGTAGATGTTGTATTTTTACTTGTAAAAATGTTAAGCAACAAAATATATTCTACAGTTTCTTTTAATTTCTTAAAGAAGAAAATCGGTAAGTTATAGCTATTGAGTAACAGTTAATTTGTAATAATTCATCTTTTTTGTAGTGTCTTACAGTGAATAACCTTCTAAGTAAAGATTTGTCAAAATTATGGCAAACAACATTTGCGTGTGGTAAACACTTTGAACCACACATGTGTTTAAATGATTTAAGGAATCCAATGCAATTCCCGCATTATTTCTCTCACTCTGCACGGAAACACCAAAAACATCAACAGCTTTTGATGCAAAATTTCACACGGGTAGGTTATTTTTCATAAAAGTGTTTTTAATATAAAGTATCATAAAATTAAAATATTTCCAAAATTATTTGTTAGCATTTATCTTTTATATATTCAACAATTTTTGTCTATATTAAGTTGCAATACAGTTGCATTGTAATGTTAAAATATGTAACTTCATACATCATCATTGAAGTAGAATAAATATAATAACATGACTTTATAATTTGAAATATTCCACAAAATCTGAACAAAATGATGTTAACAATGTTTTACTTTAATTTCTCTAATAAGATATGTCGTAATTTAAATTTGTAAACTTATTTGCTATCTACAAAAAATATATGATCTTATTTATCATTGTTAAATATATTTAGATAAGGTTTGCACTTATAATTAAAGCTTATATTAAAGATGAAACATGAAAATAAATACTTCTAATGTGGTTTTTATCTTTTTATATTAGTGGAGGAACCTCCTTCGAAAATAAGAATTTTAGAGAACATCGTTATCTCTTACAGCCATGACCATATTGAAAAGAAATCAATTCAAACCTCACCGGTTAAGGAACTATCTACAGGTAAATGTTTATTATAAAATATTATTTTATAAGAACTAAGTATTATTTGAAATTTTAAAAGCATACTAATTTCAAAATCTATTTTAGAATGTGTGGAAACTATGAATGTTCCTAGCACAAGTGATATTGGATCCCAAAATTTAGCAGAAAGTGAACCGCAATATGTATGACAATTAATATTTACAATACAAAATTATATTATGAGCAAAAAATAAAATACGTTTAGTTGTTTAACTAAAGAATTCGAGGTCATTTTTGAACAAAAATTCAACACATATGGATTTAATCTAGTATAAAGTAGAATAATATAGAACTTTTCAGTTACACACATGCAATTAATTTGTATTTAATGAAGTGTATAATTTTTTAATTGTATTTTAGCAGTTATTGAAATTCCTACTACAAGTGATGTTGGGGTTCAAACAGAAAAAATCTCTCTGCCCATACACCCAGAAAGGAGAGACTGAGAAAATCTCTAAAACAGCGAGTTGTAGCTACTAAATCTGAAATGAAATCCTATCCTAAACAGAGAATTTACAATATTTTCTACGGCTTTGTGACAGATATTTATTAAAAGAACTGGCAACTGTACTTAAATTTAATGCAGCTAATAAAAATAAGAATATTGCAATATTGTTTTTCAACTTTGAAGAGAATAAACACAATTTCTAGAAATACTATGCAGGAAAGCAGACTAAGTGCCTCAGCAATGTGTTCCATTGAAAAACAATTACTGACATCAACACCAAACTACAATGAATTAGTTATTAATCATTTTGCTAATCGTAAGGAACGGCGAATGGATTTTATTTTCAAACAAGTCAATTAAATAACATATTGAGTTTATTTTTTTGTCTGTAGGTACTTAATTTTTGATATTAAACACTCAGATGGCCGCCACTGATCTTTAGCATTTTTCAGTATTAACTGTAAAATCTTTGGCTTCTTAAGAGCATGTTTGTCTTTTTTGTTAATAAATAGACTCATCAATTAAAAAAACTGAAACGACAAAGCACCTATTGTTGTGATTTTAACATACAAAACTTACAGGATATGTTATGTTGTTATATGTGCGCATGCTTAGATTAAACTTGGCACGTTCTTCCACCATAAAGTTGACAGTTTACTCACAGAGAGAGAAGATGAACGTGATACGTACTTTAAGTGCACATAGCATGTTCTTCCATTTAATTTCCACAGTCATCCAATCGCCTCATCAATTAATTAACTTATATGACTTTTAAAATTACTTGTTACGAAAGGTAGGTATTTTTTTGTCTGTACTTAATTTTTGATATTAAACACTCAGATGGCCGCCACTGATCTTTAGCATTTTTCAGTATTAACTGTAAAATCTTTGGCTTCTTAAGAGCATGTTTGTCTTTTTTGTTAATAAATATACTCATCAATTAAAAAAACTGAAACTACACAGCACCTATTGTTGTGATTTTAACATACAAAACTTACAGGATATGTTATGTTGTTATATGTGCGCATGTTTAGATTAAACTTGGCACTTTCTTCCACCATAAAGTTAACAGTTTACTCACAGAGTGAGAAGATGAACGTGATACGTACTTTAAGTGCACATAGTATGTTCTTCCATTTAATTTCCACAGTCATCCAATTGCCCCATCAATTAATTAACTTATATGACTTTAAAATTACTCGTTACGAATGGTAGGTATTTCATCCTATTGGTTTGTGTTAGACGATTTGGTCAAAAATATTACAGAATATGTTGTCTGTGTATTGATCCCAAATTATGCTTATCTCAAAGTAATGAAACAATATTTGCAGATTACCATTCATTTAGCAAATTAATTATCCACCACCACTTCCTTTCCCTGTTTTTGTGGGAATCCTGGATGAAAACGTGCTCCTCAGTATACTCATTAAAAACTTTCCTTCTCTACATTAATCGAAATATGGATCAGATGCTCTAAGTTGAATATTCCACCTGCTCTTTCCTTGAAGTTGTTTCATCGTCCCATTAGGGCATTTGAAAAGAGTGTTATTTACGTGTCTTACTCTTTGTAAAAAAGTGCACGGGTTTGACGCCACTCGATTCCGCTCAACAAGTATTTATAGAAAGAGGCATGTGCTGTCTTCGCCATAAGGTCTACCAATCCAGCCGTTATTTTATTTATGAACTTCCAGGACCACCCGCTTTTGTCATCGTACTCCCAGCATCCTACCACATACTTAGAGATTTACCTCGCTCCTCAGCTTTGGTTTTCTTGGTGTGGCCATCCCCTCTAGTATATATTAAAACATACCTACTAAAAATTGTGTGCGGATATTAATAGCCATAAGTGTAATATTTGAGTTTTTATTAATTTTCAAATTTAATAAACATTTAATTATAATTTGTAAATTAAGTGATATTGTGTGAATGCCTATTGTTTAAATACTCGTATTAAATAAAACACTGATAATATGTCACTATCTTAAATTTATCTAACACTTAAAATGTAAATTGTTGAAGCCTAACACAACTGCTTCGTGTGGAATTACTATCCAATAATTCTAATTCATACTGAATTTCATTAAATTCGTCTAATATTGAATCAATCTTTTTTAAGCGAGATTTTAATTCTGTGTTGATTTCTGTATTCATTTCTTTTGTTTTAATTTGTTGAATATAATTTACAAATCTCGTCAAGTTGCCTTTGATATGACCGCGTTTTATGATGAGCGATTGCTGATCCGCCATATTAATTAAACTTAAATATTAATTAAACTTAATGCAGTTATAGACTTGGAGACAATGATCGAATAAAGGATATTGCACACTTACCTTGTAGTAGAGTCTGATGATTCCTTTAGTAATAATGCCTGAGTTTCTGATGCCTTGTTTTGTTGTTGATGTGCTGCTTTCTGATTCTTTGCTTCTGCTTTGAAAGGATGAATTTTGATTCTTCACTTTCTGATGTCGTGTTTTGTTCTTGATGTGTTGCTTGCTCATTCTTTGTTTCTGTTTTAATTGATTTTAAAACCACTGTGGTTTTATCCGGCTCGAAGGACCAAATGTTGATTCCTCCTTTTTTGAAGGAATATACATGCTTATTGTTTAAATATTAAATAAAACACTGATAATATGTCACTATCTTTAATTTATCTAACATTTAAAATGCAAATTGTTGAAGCCTAACACAACTGCTTCGTGTAGATGTTTGTGCAGAACTTGCTTAAAATGTGATATGTTGAAGACTAACACAACTGCTTCGTGTGGATGTTTGTGTAGAACTTGATATATTTTATCGTTATTTTATCAAAGATTCTTCCCTTCTTCCAGTTACTGTACTTTCTTTTCAGGAATAGGAGCGGCAATTATTTACCAAGAAAAATGTTTAATCACATGAGGTTGAAAATTACAATATAATATTCGAGTAACGTAAATACCAAGTAATAAAAGAATGGTTATAGACGGTCTCTAATGATTTTATGGCGGTCGCGTCGAAAGAAAACTAACTATTGTACCTTTATAATGATTGGCAATAACATAAATGTTTACGTACATTTCGTCACAATAGAAGAGAAATCTGGGTTTTTCTAACTAAACTTCTAGTTCTAGAATACATATACATATACAGTGTGAGTTATCAATATTTAAAATTAACGTATTACACATAAATATATAAAACAATTGTCTTTCTTATACAATATTATTTATCGCCCTCAACATTATTTTCATGTCATTTTCCTTTATTATACTTCTGCTATTCTTTTTGTTGTTACTCTGTTGTTACGTATTATTAATTTTGCAATCAAGTCATTTATTATTATTATTATTAATTAATATTCCTTAATTAAGTGTAAAAGTAATAAAACAATTAGTCAAGAATATTTCAAAGTGTAAAGAAGAAGTGTAGGTTAAGTTATAAATGAAATTAATAATTAAATGTATTATCAAACTAAATTAAATTATTTAATGTTTGTTTTTGAATTTTTTTGAAAAGTTAAATAAAATAAATTGTCGATAAATTTGTATTGATAATAAGTTACGAAACACAACTTCATACAGATGGAAAAAAAATTGTTAATTATTGCATTTTTAAGAGGGACGTTGTGAATCTTTTGAAAGAATAAGTCAGGTTTCAAGTTAATTAGCAATTTCTATAGAAATTGTCACCCAAAAGAAAAAACGAAAGCGTATTAAAAGGCAGCATTTAATATTTAGTGGCATTTTGAGGTAAATCTTTGACTGATATATTCAAAAAAATAAACCATTGATTATATGAAAAATTTATAAAAGGGCCTTATTCTATTATAAAACATTTTGGTGGCCCAAAAAATATACAGTAATTGTGAAATATGTTAGGTATTTATTAAATTAATATTATATCGCTTCCGTCTGATTTTAATTAACCGTTGCATTCAGTGCATAAGCAATCCCCTACTATAATGTGAGTGTCAAAAGTTGGCCCAATTGTTTCTCTAATTCTGTAAGGAGTACCTATTTAATATGTAAATACAACATTTAAATGAATAGTGAGTACAGACAGTAACAAAACAATAGTTATTGGAGATCTAAGTGTATAGCTTTTATTACATTTCATATACAAAACATTATCAAATACCTAATGCGCAACATTTGTAACGTATTGAGTGTGGACACATTTAAAATTGTAGCAAATTTTGCGCCTCGTCGGTTCACAACACCCCGACGCTATTGTACCACCTAAAGTGGATGATACTCGTGATTCGAAATGAAAAACTCTTTTATAGGCTCGTTAATTCCGGTGCGGTTATCGGCATTTAGATCTCTCACTCAATCCATCCATCTCGTCTGAAAGTATACGCACCACGGTTGTCCCCCTTGCTTAAAACGGGTACAAATACTAAAGTGCAATATCTGCTTAGATCGCCCGTAACATTGACCGTACTGTGACGAAAATCATGCAATCCAGCCAGAGATCCCTGCAAAAATCATTTTGAGTTTTACACGTTTTGACAGACTATTATGTATACGCCGTGTATCGAAATAACCTTTTTCTTCTTGTACCATAAAGGATTAGGTAACGTACCTTAAAAGAACAGGAGGATTAATTCCTCATGCTCTCGTCTGATTAGTAGAATAGATACGATCACTTTTCTTGTGGTTGTAAGCATATGCACGGGTGTTTTTAACATGGTAATATTAAACTGATTACTGTCACTATAAATAAGTGGTATTTATAGCAGATGTTATTATGTGAGGGAAAGAAATTCAAAGCAGGTAAATTAAGTTATGAAAGTCTGTTCTACTACAGCACCGTGACAAAATTTACAAGCATAAAAAAGTCCAATTGAAATTATTTGCACATTAAAAAAAATTACATAGGTATATTAAATGTTTAATTGGGAATTTATATAATACTAAATTTACCTTATGCGGACTTGTCTTGTCTTTTCGCCTAAAAGCCCTTCTTACCTTTTCCCTCTTTATATTCACTGATATTTTGATTGCATTTTCTTCTTCAAATTAAACACATATGAATGTCTATTTATGCCTTTTGTATGTTTAATATAACTGCTTTAAACCTAGTGTCTTTGTAATCTTCCTTTTATTTTTTTTTTAATTTTGAGAAACAAGTCAATCAAGTTAAATAAGATTTACAATTGACAATTTTCCTTTCCACTATTTGTATGTAAGTTTTCTAACTTCACTAATCGTCAAATATGTATATGCTTTTTAAAGTATTGGTTTACTAATTGCAAATTGACGATCAGGCTATATATGTCATAACTGCATTGCTTAGGTGCTCTACAGATCACTTACAATACTGCCGCTGTTTTTACTTTCTTCGAAAATTCGAAAATTTTCGACCTCGAGATTTTTGCAGATGTCCACGTTTTGAAGTCCCCTGATACCGAAAAAGTGGTTTTTAAAAAATGTCTGTGTGTCTGTCTGTCTGTCTGTCTGTTTGTCTGTCTGTCTGTGTGTCTGTGTGTGACCACGATTCACGGTCAAACCGCTATAGATCTCAATTCCAAATTTTGTATTTACGTGTATAATCTCCCTCTTGAGATCTGATTAGTTTTTCAGTAAAATCGGTAGACCGGAAGTAGTAGTTTACTTTGGTGAAAAAATTGAATTTTGTCAATATTTCGTCAATTACTAAGATTAAACAAATTTATAAAGAATTTAAATGTACTCAAAATTAAATTTGAGAAGAATTTTATTAAAAAAGTTTTTCGAAATTCCTACCGGAAATAGGATCTTTTACTCTTATCGAAAATCAGTTTTTTGCGAATATTTCGCAAGGTATGCTTTTTAGACAGGTAAGTTACGAGTATAAAAGTATCTTGAACTTAATTTTCAATACCTTTTGTATAAAAAAAATTTCAAAATTCGGACCGGAAGTAACACTTTTATTCTTATTGAATAACGATTTCTTGCAAATATGTCGTAAATTATGCATTTTATATATATTTGTCAAGAGTACAAAAGTATTTAGAGCTGGATTTGCAATGTTTTTTGCATATGTGAAATTTCAAAATTCGGACCGGAAGTATCACTTTTACTCTTAGCGAGTAGCACTTTTTTTCGAATATCTTGCGAACTATGCATTCTATAGAAATTTATTATGAGAATAGAAGTACTTAGAATAGGATTTTGGATAATTTTTGTATAAAAAAAATCTGAAAATTCTATGCTTTGAAACGCTAATACGTATAAGAATTCCATCTAAAGCAATATGTAAATTATAAATGGCATTATAAGAAGCAACTGAATTCCAGATTATTCTACTTAATTGTACCGGCACAATATAGGAAATCCGTATGCTGGTACAAATTAGGCAACTCGACATTTTTTTTTAGATAACTTTAGACTTCTCGTTGTTATAATACGAAACACTAATTAAAATGCCTATGTTTAAAAAGAAAAACTATTTTGTTGACATTACATACAATTATTATTGGTTGTACATACATAGACAGAAAATTACACCTGACTAACATTTGTGGGCAATAATCTGTAACAAAAGAAGCAAAAAAAAGTATTCTTTTCCCATTTCACCATTATTGTAAGTATTCCCGTAATTTTTTTGTCAGTCGAGTTGTTTTTGTAGCAGTTGAATCTTCCGGACGCCATACAGTGCGACGTATTGACAATCCAGCAGGACAAACATATTTCTCCAATAGTGTGATTTATTTTTTGCTCCTCCTTTATTTTTTACCACTAACATACATACATACACAATTACTTATAGTTTTATATATATTTAATAACTGGTCCATCCAATAACTTCGAAACTTCGGAGGAAATATCTCCATGGTTAGTTTATGGTGGAGCATGTAAGCTAGCAATTACCAGAACTGAAGCAATTAATAGTCTATTTAGTAAATCGGTATTAGTATCGAGTGTTGAGGTTATTTTTGTATTATCCATGTTCCTGGCTTCTTGTGTTTCTTCGAACAACTAGCCTATAGACTGGCTGCAATTATATCTTTCCCGTGCCAAAGTACTTTATGTACAATCATAGGCATTGAGTACCATGAATATACTTTGAAATATAGGTCTCGAATTGCTCGGCATTCATATCAAATTTTTCTACATTTATTGGAAATCCATTTCAAACATTCAAATATAATGCGAAAGAGTTTTATTAATTCCAAATAAAAACCGATCGTTTCTGCCGTTTTTTCTGCATTTCTAAAGGATGCACAAGCAGTATTACCGTCATTGGTGCTGCCACTTTGTTGCTTGCTAACTTTTTCCTTTCGTCTACTTTTGTTTTATTCCCTACCCTTCGCACTTGCCATAACTTGACTTCAAGTCTGTAGGAAATCTTCAGTAGACACTCGAAAAAACGTATCCACAAATACAGAGGCGACAATCTAAATTACAGAAAATTTTGATCGTCTACTTTATGTGAAATAACATCTGAATTGTTCATTTCACAAGCCCTTGCTCCACATAGGTAACATCTTTGCGTTTACACACAAGACGATTGGGCATACAAACTTTGCATCCACCATACATTAAACCATGAAAAGTTCGTTCAATTGCTTATTTATATTTGCGTAGGAAACAGAGTTAATATTTTTTCCTCTATTTGCTTGACTTCCGAAGTAATAGTCTCAACGGTCACTTTGGCAAAAATTAATAATATGGGGACGGCATTATCTAACTGATAAAGGTGAGAGGTTTTCCCTGGTAATATACTTAGAATCGCTCTCGCTATAAACCTGTAGTGGTAACATGGAGGTGTTAAATAAACTTTCACCTGTATATTTGACTCCAGCAAACTTCTGTTGACACCTAAGTTGTTCTGCGCCGTGCGCCGACGAATTTTCTGGCAAACACATCTGTCACTATAAAGACATTATGTTCTAACTGAGACAGACCCAGTTTCTGTCGAATGTATTCTACACTTGCTTTGATCCCTTCATTTTTTGACATCTGCGTCATCAATCAAATCATAAATACATTTTGTGGTAAAAAAAACTGAAAATGTGTAAATTTAGGTCTGAATTCTGAAAAAATTGTTATACATACATTATTCAGAATTTTATTCTTAGTAGGTACTTATTTTCCCTTCGCCTGCTTTGCGAGATATTTGCAAAAAACACGATACGAGTGAAAGTGTTACTTCCGGTCCGAATTTCGAAATTTCTTTTAAAAAAATTATTCCAAATTTAGCTCTAAATACTTTTGTACTTTTGCTAAATCTATATAGAATGCATAATTTACGAAATGCTTTTAATCTTTTACTCATTTTTTAATTTGTTAGATAATGACTTGTAATAATTGTGATACTGTGATGCTTGAAAATGTTTTTCAAGATTTCTATTTTTCAGTAAAATAAATTTGAATGCTTCTACTGACCGTTTTTCTTTTTTTCAGTGGTAATCGTAAGTTCGTTTTTTTGACAACCTTTCTGATACACTGTAACGGCGATATTTTCAAGGTATGCATAATTCCTGAATTAACAAGATTGTCACTTCATAAGTTTTAAAAAATTAATAAAAATTAGTTATTTGTAAAACGACACTGTTATAAGTATGCTGTGTGTAACGCAAGTCATTACAACTCATATTTCTAAACTAATAAGTCGCAATCGTTTTTGTATTAAAATTTATATTCACATTATTAGATATATATAATGGACTTTGCCGGTACTCTAGGACACCCGATATATCATATATCTGTATAATGTATGTACATATACTTTTACAAATGAACAATTTAGCAAAATACCGAAAAATTCACATCAAACTCCGAATGGGATGTGCTTATGTTTTTTTTAACGAAAAAAAGTTGTCTGGGCTCATGAATTTGCTTTCGGGCAAAAAAAGCATAACAAACGACACTGCGTGTCTCTGCCATCTTCCGGAGAATAGTTAAACTAGTGTTTGGATTCATTTCTTAGCTTTTTATTAAAAATTGGTAATGGTAGCGTTGTCTCTGTATACAAATGCAAATTGTTGACCTTCAGGGCGTTTTGAAAGACATTTGGCGCGCTCCTAAAGCACACAAATTAAAATTTGTTGGCGTTCCTACAAAGTGACAACGATATTCGGTTAAAGTCATGATTCCTTATTGAAAATTTACTTATAGGTCTCTGTCACTAAAACCGTGGCGCCATCTAACAACGCCTTTTTAACTAGGATTAGTCGGATAAAACCGCCCATTTAACTGAACAACTTGATCTAATTTCTGGTTACGACTAATGTTTGCTAGTATTATGGGCTGTCAACAGTTGATATATAAACTTATTGTAATTATTCGAATAGTTCGTAAAAATCACTTTTGCCCTGCTAGATTGTCAGTATATCGCACTCACTGTGCGCCGGTGGGAGTTGTGTTTCGATCAAACGTTGTTATCTGGTCAAAAGTCATTGGCGACTTTCCGAGAAATGTCATTAAAATGTGACAAACAACTCCTCAATAGACATGATGCCAAGATTTGTTTTTCTTTGCATTAAGCGGAAGTGGTAATTAAGATGTGTATGAAAGGAAAATAGTAGAGTGCGTTTGCATTATTCGTTATGCTGCTGTGTTTGCGATAACTTCTTACAGTGCTTTTTATTATTGTGTATAAACATATTTTGGTTATGGATTGTAAAGTTAAAGGTGAGTACTTTTTAATTTTTGAACGAACTATATAAAACATAGATCAGAAACTAAATGCCCCTGTTTGCCCCCGGGCTAAAATTTATTTATGTCATAGCTGCTACTTTCTGCTTTCAAAGTATAATTATTTTTAACTGCACATTTTTGTACAACTATTTTTTTTTTATTTTTAAGATTGCGTCTACACTATTTTGAAACTAGAGCTTTTTGAGGAATGGCTGAAACATGCTCTTGTCCCCAAGATATGATTTTTCGGGTGTCACCGAAGCTTTACTGAGGGAAACAAAAAATGCTCTCAGCAGATTTTCCTCAAAATTATCTGAGAAATGGAAGAATTGAGGAAAAAGCCGGGAACGCTTTCTGTTGAAAAATTCATTGTGGATGGCACGAGATTTACGCTTTAATGTTTCCCTTTACCAATCTCAACCATCCACATCAGGATGTTCTAATGCGCCTGGGCGGCCTCGCAAGATATTCGATGAGTCGAGCGACAAGACAAATAGGAGACGCCTTCAGGACTTAATCGCTTCGCGGACTACATCCGAGTTAATGACTGCCGCGGAATTTTCAGCGGGATTATCTGCTTATAGGGACTTGGCTGCAGTAATTAAACACGCTCACGCTAGTGAATATGCAGAAAAATGCAAGGAAGTGAAATAAAAAAACACTGACAGCACCAATCAGAGATGTTTAACCCTAGAAGAAGCTTTGGCATATTATGTTGACTCAAAGTCAACTATCCACTCCTATAAACAGACTCGAAAGTGGAGCATGAAAGCGGGACATCAAGTATTTGCTTCTTTTTATAGCATTAGAAAAGCTAAAGCTGCATGTTTTCCTCCTGAGGATCAAATTTTTGTAAATAAAAACCGTGCTGAAATCAAACTTCAGGCGATTTTAGATAAAACAGTTGAACGTTTAGTTACTCCTAAGCGTGAAGTAATAAGCAATGTGTCTCCTGCCTCATCCTTCACCCTTATTAGTAAGTGGGGTTGTGACGGAAGTTCAGGTCACAACACGTGCAAACATACACGTCAATAGTGACGATACTGATGAATTTTTATTTGTGTTTTCACTTGTACCGCTGTAATTACGTGACGAAAGTGGTAACATTACATGGCAGAATCCTCGACCATCGTCGACTATGTATTGTCGTCCAATTAAGTTTATTTTCTACAAAGAAACTACTGAATTTACCGTGTCTGAGACAAATAGAGTTTTGGAGGAAATAAACGGGTTGCTGCCGACAATGTCTAATGTTGATGGTTATGAGGTATCTGTGAGGCATGAATTACTTTTAACAATGATTGAGGGTAAACTGCAATGCTTTGACTAAAACTTCTTGGACACAAAAGTGTTATATTTGTGAAGCTACTCCAAAATTAATGAATGATGAGTCCAGGGAGTATGTTGTGAATAAGGATAACCTTAGATTTGGTTTATCAATATTGCACGCCTGGATTCGTTGTTTCGAATGCTTGCTTCATATAAGTTATCATCTAGACGTTAAAAAATGGCAGCTGCGAGATTCGGCTGATAAAAGTACTGTGAAGCAACGTTCCGTCAATATTCAGAAACAATTCAAAAATGTGATGGGTTTAATTGTAGACAAACCCAAAGCAGGGTATGGCAACACCAATGACGGAAATACTGCTGGCAGATTTTTTGGAAATTCCGAGCTCAGTGCAAAGATTACAGGTTTGGATGTAAACCTTATAAAAAAAATTGACACCTTACTTAGAGCTTTAGCATCGGGTTATGACATCAATATAGACGAATTTATAAATGTAGCACAAAACACGAAAAAATTGTATTTGAGTCTCTACTCGTGGTATTACATGCCTGTTACTGTGCACAAAATTCTTGTGCATAGTGCCGAAATTATCAAATTCACTCTTCTGCCAATCGGGCAGCTATCTGAGGTAGCTCAGGAAGCTCGCAATAAAGATTGCAGTAGATTTCGAGAACGTCGTAAACAGAAGCGATCACGTAAGGCTACGAATAGAGATTTACTAAATATGTTATTGATCACATCTGATCCTGTAATTAACAGTTTGAGAGAAGTTCCTAAAAAAATACTAGTAATCTCCCTTCCGAAGTTTTAGAATTAATAATACCTCCACCTGAAAATATATGTAGAAATATAGCCACTGCCAATAAAGATATTATATTACAGGACTATGTTACAGATGATTCATCAGAGGAAGAATTTAATGATAGTGATTAGTTAAGAATCACCTAGTATTAGTAGTAGGTATTTTAAAATTATGTTTATAATTAGGTTTAATTTTGAATTTTCTGGTTACTTTTTTTTATCTTTCATAGACAATAAATTTTTATTTACCCAATAAACGCATTTTTATTTAATAACATCAGTTAAATATATGTAGAGCTTTACTTTTACAGTTTAGAGTGAACAAAATCTTAAAATCAATATTCAATAACTGCATTAGGAACAGAAAATTTACTTAAATAATTTTGTCCAGCTAACTTGTACTGATCGAAACACTGTGCGTCAGTACAATATCGGCAACTTTCCGCTACGAAAATCTGTAAAAACTTTAGTCTTTGAATATCTTTCTTCTAGCTCATCATTTCTACTATAAATAATGAAACTTAACCTTTTTTGTTTCAGTATCTTTTTGAACATTATTTAATAAATCACATATCACCACTTATAGACGTAAGAGTCATAGTAATATATAATAATGTTCACACTTAAGATACAATAGATCATGAGGATATAATATAATGATCTACCTTAAAAATATTTGTATACAAACACATAATATGTACCTATATAGCCACTTCAAACAGTAGCATACAATATACTTTGTATACAAATATTTTTAAGGTAGGTCATTATATTATATCCTCATGATCTATTGTATCTTAAGTGTGAACATTATTAACAAGAGACCGGACTTGTGTACTCTTGAGGAGGAGAATTTCACACCGGCCAGAATAAAGACGCGCGCCTATACAACAGAAAGGACGAATGAATGATGGCGACCCAAAAGACCAGCTAAATAGAGCTCTTGAACGGATTATCAGGTAGAAAACATGCAAACAAAAACTCACCCATCCATTATTATGGGGTGGAAAAGAATTAAGGAAAAAAAGAGAAGATGTGTAAAAGGTGTCGATCTAGTCTAGATTGAAAATTTTAATGCACAATGTATCCCTTTTATAGTTCGATAAACATTATGTATATCTTTATAAACTCTATTTGGTTAATTCGGATATCACTTTCTGATTCTTAATTCTTCGACAAAATCAGTGCGATAACGATAATTAAGCAATCAAAAGTCTAACCAAGCAAATATTCATTAAAGCAGGGGGTTATTATCGTGGAATCTTGGACAGTATTGCTTGAAATTCTTTTAAATTTTCATTTAAAAAACAAACAAATATATTGAACTACTACCAAGCAATATTAATATGAAAGTTTTCTAAACTTCATCTTCTCTTTGTATTATCATGTATTAATGAAGTTTTCTAATTTTCCATGCCACTTAAACACTCTTTCATCTATTAGCTAGTATATGTTTTCTTTTTTGGTTTGTTACTTTTATGTGATAAATCCAAAATAATAAACGCTATTTTTGTTTTTCTTAATTATTTATTTACTTGAACTAAATCAGTTAGTTGATCAATTTCTTGGACTCAGTTGAGGAGTTTCCATCCTTCTCTGCCCTTGGCCTCCACCATATTTCCTTTCACTTATAAAAGCGAAGCATTTTATGCTATATTTCTTGCTATATGTGTTCTTTTCTTCTCGCTACTAATGTTTTATACTAGAGGAAATGTGTCACTCCTAGCTCAGACTGAGTATTGGTACACGGACGGTATATTTAAAACAGTGCCGCATTTGTTTTGCCAACGAGCACATGAATTAAAAATAAACGTTGCAATTTGTTGGTTTGTGCATTATTACCGGATAGGAGAGAATATAGATTGCTTCAGAAGTTGAAAAAATGTATGCCATAGGTTAAGAATTTTCTCAATCAAGACGTCGTAGATTTTTCACAGTCTGTATTTGCCAAAATACACTCACAACGTTTGAGAGATTAATGCAAAAATGATGAAGAATTTGCGTAAAATTCTATTATTACCAGCAATACCACTTGTCCTTGCAGCATACGTAGTCAAAGCATTAGAACAATTTGTTAAAATGACGTGCTGCCTCCTGATGTTCTTTCAGTTATCCAATGCTTTGAGGACACATGGATTGGAAGTACGCAAATACGTGATTCTCGACGTCCTCTGTGATTTTTAAACTATCGGTATGTGAACGTCTCATGATGGGGTACCAGAAGGCCTTCCAAAAGCTAATAATTTATTCCATCGATGGCATTAAGGATTCTAGATGCAGGTTATTGTTGATCAACCAAATATGTGAACATTTATAAAAACAATTAAAAGAGAACAAAGTTAACAAACGCTTTTAGATAGAACAATATGTAAGTTGCTCCCATTATCAAGAAATACACAGTGTGTAAAGACAAGAGCAAGACGTATGATGGTCAAAACTTTTGTGAATTCTTACATGACATAGCGCACAATTTAGACTTTTAAACTGTTTGTTTGTGTATATGTAAACAATTTGCCAAAGGAATTTATTCCCACCTTCAAACACTTCCATATTTTGCTACTAATTCGAAGCATGAAGTGTCTAGGAAAGATCCGACCATTTCGCTTTCGAGCAATGTTTATTGCGAAGAATTTCTTTTTTCTGGAAATGGTTTTCGGGCAATTTGGCGTTACCTCTGTCAATCCAGGCTAAGTTTTTTCCAAATTTCATTACACATTATAAAATATAGCATTTCTAATTTTCTTTCCAATGTATTTTGTTCCAATATTGTGTTTTAGTGTTAATTTTACAATTGGGAGACAATATTTTGAAATCATGCATAATAAGTTCTATTAAATATCTATGTTTCAATTTTATTCGTTATTTGAACATAGTCCTAGTCAATACACAATCAAATCACATAAAATGTATAGGTATTCAGTAACTTGTATATTCTAGTTCTTGCTTCTTAATTTTTCTTTTTGTCTCTTTGATTTTATCCCATTACTTTGCAAAATATTAGGTCTTGGTATATAGTCCCATCTAACTTCCCGTCACTTCAGACAGATACAAACTTTCGTGTTTTTGGAGTTTATGGTTCAAATATAGAAACTTTTATTCTCTAACTTTTATATAATACAAATGAAAACGTGCTCTTTATAGATTTGACAACTTTTATTTTATGTTTTACATAAATTATATTACATAAACTAAATTCAACATTTCTGTAAAACTATACACCTAACTAAAGAATCGGACAAAATATTAATATCACTTCATTACCGTATGAGAGTAAGATTTTGTTTGAAATTTGAAAATTTAGCACAGATAATGAAAGTGATAAACCCAAACCTGGCACCTAATTAATTAAGGTAAATAAAGAGGCACTTGTGAACAGAAAAGCTTACAAGCACACTGAAGTAAAGCGCATTTTCAGGGGATAAAGTTATCGGAAGTTTTCTGACTGGCTGATACAATTTATTTGTATAAATGGGTTCGTATTCGATATTATTTCCGATAAGAGGAAAAGCTAGAAAATTACTTATTTTTTTTTATCTACATGTGCGGAAAATTAAAATATTGTGTGGCAGCATTGCGCAAATTATATGACCCAGAATGTGAAAAATATAAATATTGTGTGAAAGTACATATTGTAACGAAACCAGCAAACGAAATGTGTTTACATTAAATAAAAGAAGCAGACCTCTCGGCGCGATAAAAAACGAAATTGTCACACGCACAAAAACGAGACCATAAATTATCTCTCTCGGCTGGTAAATATCGTAAATGCAGTGAGTCATCTCACAGATGTCCGACGTATGTTCTGGCAAATATCGAGAGGAAGATGGAATGTTCCCGAGTATTACGAGAGTCTTGTGTGCCGGTATAAAAAGCAGCCGATACAGAGAAAAAGACATTCATTACCGGGATTCATTCATTCATTGCGGAGAAGGAATCGCGGAGTAATTCGGTAGTCTCGAGTGTAAATAAATAGTGGTAGCCAAATAAATAAATATAGTAGTGCCGTCTTATATAAATAGAACTATATAAATAAATACGGACATATTAGTAGTAATAAATAAATACCTGTGATAATTAAATTGTAGTAGTTTAAGTGTGTTACGTTAGTTTTTATATTTTTATATTGTTAAATAATTTTAAGTATATAAATATACAGACTGTTTTAAATAAATAATTGCACGAATTGTTTATTGGAACCCGAAAACGTTACAATATTATTAATTTTATTGAATGTAACAGAGACACATTTGTCAATGTTATTTAAGATAACCAATCTGTAAATAATCTTGAAATGCATATGAACTTTTAAATATTTTCCCTAAGGTAACTTGTTTAAGTTTTTAATCAAGCATGCTTATTAACCTGCCCGCGTATACCATAAATCAATTTTAAACACATATTTCGTTGTTCCAAATCAAACGTAAATTTGTTTCACGTTCACTCAGTCAAATCTATAATTATCGTTAAGTTCGTAAACGAAGCGTAATGATTTTAAATTTTCACTTATAGGGTCCATGCCAGATGTCACCGCTCATTCTGTGCGGGATGTAGCATTTTAAAAACGAAAGGGTTAGCGGAATAAATACACAAATTACAGGTTTTAAAGTATGACATGCATGTCGTTTGTATCTATCAGAAATTTGTTGGGGATAATGCATTATGTATATGAACAATGGTAGGTTTACTATTTTGGTACTTCTATTGGAAGGTCTGAAAGTTATACTGATTGACAATTTGCGAACTGTACGCACCTTTCAAATATTTTTGTTGTTGCTATTACTTAAAACATGCTCTACCACCGAATTCGTGTCTAAATATTTAATTTACAAAATAAACCTGATTTTATAATAATGTGATTATGCTTACATACATCTAACCAATATGACGAAATTTCAAAATCACTACAAAAGTCTTAAAACTATGCTTATGGAATTATAATGTCAAATTTGACAATTATGTTGAATTTAAGCAGGAGTAGAAAAGGTATAATTCACTAAAATGCAAATGGTCGATCAGTAAATCGATTACAGGCACATCAGGCAATGTTCCATTAGCAAAAAATGACTTTTAAACAAAAATATGTGATATAAGTTCAATCGAATTTTCTGCATATCCAGTTAGTAATTAGAAAAAATAAAACGTGGTTTGGTTTTTGCTACTTTTATTATGAACAATTGTACCAAAGATTATGGCCCACCATTACGGAGTTTTCGAGAAATATATTTCTTAAACACATTCATTTTTTCAGAAAAAATAGTAACAAGTCGAAAACTAAACGTATGTTATATTTGAGGATCTTTGGAGTAGAACCAGATAAATCTATCTTAACTTATTTTCGGGAAAAAGACTTTTAGCTGTGGCGCCAAAGGCATTGAAATTTAACACGATCAAATTGTGTCACAGTTTAACTATTAGAGTGAAAAAGTCATACAGATAAAACGATACAGAAATAAACATCAACTTTCGAGAAATCCAAGAAATTAAAATGGATTTATTTGGTTTTGGTCGGAACAAGTGGCTTTATATGCCTTTGGTCCAAAACAAAGTGGGTTTTTCCAATTTTGCTCGAAAACACCTTGAATTATTATTATTATCTATTTTGTGTAATTTGGCTAAAATCTAAAAGAAATCAACTTTAAAGCAAAAACTAAAATATATTACAAAGATTATAGGGTTAATAATTATTATCACGTATGAGCTAAATGTGTAATGAAACCTCTTCATTCAAGCAGTTGCATTCCTGATCTTCATCGTCGTCAGTTTCTTCGAAAACATTAATATCTTCATTTTTATCTGTTTCCCATGTATTTCCAAATTGTTTGTTTATCAGTTGTTTGATACTTCGTTTTTCCTTTTGTGGAATATCATTTTTAAGGTCGACTTTAGGAAGTTCTAACTCTTTTACATTTTTAACTGTTTTTGTTAGTCGAATCCTTTCTAAATCGGATATTCCGATTATTTTATTGAAGTAATTTTCCAAAGTCTTTATGGCATGCACTTTCCAATCATCGCCTAATACTCTGACTACACCAGGTTCTGAATAATACTTTATGTATTCTTCTTTGGAAAGAACGGTAGGGTTTTTTCTAAAGATTTTTTCCATCCTGCCAAATATACGGTCGGCAGTCATAAAACTGTGCCATCTTACAGGGTATGTTATGGTAATTTCTTTCACAGCTCGAAGAGAGTAGTTTAACAGCCAATAACATGTGAATGATGTAGAAGTTTTTGTTTTGCCCCCCACACCCATCTCAAACAATCTTATGGTTTCTATGCCGTCCAGTTGGAGAGAATTTAGATGATGAAAAACGTCCGACCCAATTTCTATAGAGCCTCGTTCTGCCTGATCTTCTGTCCAAATATAAAAGTTGGTATTTTTTGAATCCATACTCACGCAGCAGAAACAATATAGACTTATTTGATGTGATTAAAACGCATCACATATGGGAATTCGGGGGAACGGTTGTACCTGTTGAAGATCGAAACATAAGATCAACCCATTTTCTGGCTGTTCTTTGCAAAGATCATAAAACGCCTTAGCTCTTCGTTTGTGAACTCTGCTCTCCAACATCAGCTGAGCCTTTTTTTCTTTATTTTGCTCTGAGCGTATTTGGTGACCCAGTCTAGTACATTGAGCATAAACATCAGAAGCAGGCGAGCAAAAGCCAATATTGAATTTAGTCAAAAATGTCTTCCTGAACATGGAATAAATAACTTAATATCTATCTTCTGCTTGCTCGTTATAGATACATTTCAATTATTGAATATTTAAATTTGCTGGGAGATAGATTCTCTTTGATTTTGCTCTACGATAGTGGCTCTCGGTGCCTAGTAATTTCTTAATAAACTCACATACCTTTCTCCTTCATCTACATTTTTGCTTGAGATATGGTCACCTTCCCTTGCTTCGTTAGGGCATTCTTCAGAGTACACTATTTTGCAAATGGATTGTAGCCTATGGTTGCGAATTCCCACAGCAGCCATAAAAAAACGCTCTGCTGTTACTGCTTTAAAACCTTTTGATGTTTTAATCTTTAAGAAATAAAGCCTGCCTTTTACGAGGACTTGCCTTAAGAGACCTTTTTCTCTTAGTATCCACAGCGCTAATCATATGGTACAATTTGGTGTCTTGGATGACTTTCTCTGGCACTTCGTAAAGTTTTGATCTGATATTTTTAATGTCTGATTCTTCACTTTCTGGCACCGGTAGCTACTACCATCATGCTTGCATAATTGTGCAAAATGCTTTAAATCTGGGTCTGGGTCGTTATACCTATAATAATATAATATTATAAAAAAGAATAAAATTTACCTTCTAGATTTGAGTACTTGCCTCCTCTTGATTGTCTCTTATACTGCTGCCTTGACTGCCTTTACTAACAGTGACTGTACTTTCACCTACTTCGTCGTTCATTCTTTAAGCGATATAATCAACTGATTAAACAGAACAGAACACAATAAATACGTGTTTGTAGACCTGCCACACGAGAAAACACACAATTACAGTACCGCCTGTGGCATCTACATCTCAACTTGCCAAGTTATGCAAAGTCGGTAATAAGAAATCTGCAGTAAGGATTTATATGTATGGTTTTGACCAAAAAGTGTAGTTATCTGGTTTTGCTCAAAAATGGTGATGTCAGTACCAATTTATATGAGGATTTATTCGTTTTAGCTTGATCAGAGTAGGCCCATACCATAGAAACGACGCTATAGAATATTTTCCCAGGGTTAACTCAATTTCGTTTAAAAGTGGATTTATCTGGTTTTGCTACAAACCTCCTCATTTTATAATTTTACCTGTATAATACAAAAGTTGCTTAATATACAGGTTGATTTATAAATCTATAACTATGGTCAGCCACCAAGAAGTGGAACACCCTGTATAATGCAAAATAAATTTAAATTGTGTTCCCATGAGCCGTTATCATAGAGAAAAAAGTCGTTTCGAAATTCTATATTTATAAAGATACATTTTCCTTCATCACGGAGATGACTCATTCTGTACAACAAGCTCCCCAAGATAGTTAAAAATCTCAGTAAAAAACGTTTTGAAGAAAGAGCGGAGATGGTATTGTTGAATATTATATTTTACTGTTTTAGTGAATCTTTATTCGTAAAGGTATAATATGCCTTCCCCACGGAGATGACTCAATCTGTATATCACGCTTCCCGAGAAAGTTAAAATTCTCGGTTAAAAACGTTTTGATGAAATATTGAAGAAGGTATTGCTGGATAATTCAGTTTACAGTATGAGTTAATTTTTGTCTATAAAGGTACAATCTGCCTTCCTCTAGGAAATTATTCATTCTGTATATCAAGCTTTCCGAAAAAGTGCAAGTCTCGGTAAAAAGAAGTTTTAATAGAAGAGTGATGAAGATATTCCAGGATATTTTATTTTACAGTATGAGTGAATACATGGCTTTTAAATGTTTTTCTCTCTCTAAATTTCCATATTGTTTTGGCATTTTTGTATGTCCAGTATCATATACATATTTAAATTGTTATGTATTATATTTTTATATATTGGCGTTGACTTGTCTTGCATTGAAGAAAAAATAAACTATCACAACTAATTACGCTTACTATTATATGTTTTTGCTATTGCCTTGACATTATAACCAAGGTAAAAAGCGAGTGCAACTATAGTCGGAACTCCTCTTCTACTTAAAGAGGAGTTCCCACTACACCCCAATCAGTTTCTTCCAATTCCTGATTTTACTTTTTAATATATATTGAAAGAGATATTTTTTTTAAATTTTAAAAGAAGTAAAGAAAACATGATAGCGTTGTCTTTTTTTCGAAAATATATGTAGAAAACAAATAAAAAATATACACGACACTATCATAATTTAAAAAATATTCTAATTACGCCATTGAAAGAATCAAAAAATTATTTTCATAATTATACCTGTGATTTGGAAAATAAAATAAATACAGCAAGAGTAATTGTTGGAAAAATTTTATTGTGTTTCGGCTAAGACACATGTCTGCCATACGATATTTGTCGGTTCTGAGAATTCTAACAGAGACACATTCACAATCCACGTTGATTTAATATGTCGATTTCAAAAATCAAACGCACTGTACAGGCATAAATCAGAGTACCTCACGGCTGCAACTCAATATAAATATCTCTTTCACACCGTCTCCGATTAGCATGACCGTCCAAAACGTATGTCGGTGTATAAAAATAGAAGAAATACACGACGCGCCTACTTAAAATCGGAATTCTTTCAATCTACGAACACAGCCTTAACAAAGTTCTATTCGTGAAACAGATATATGAGTATTTTGCAGCACATAATTAATGTAAGAGAGAATGTTGGTCGTAACACAGACCCTTGAGATAAGCCAATATTAATCGGTCTTAGACTCGAGGGTCAAACATCTACTCTTTGTTATTGGGAAAGTAAGATCACCGACTCATTAGTAACAGATAATACAAACAAGAATTAAAACATAAAACAGATCAAATTTAATTAAATATGTAAATAAAATTGTATAATAGTATATTAAAGAAAAAATGTCATAAGACACGTCTTATTGCACGAGCCCAAGTTTAGGACACGACGAGTGCAGCGAGGAGTGTCCTAATGGGCAAGTGCAATAAGCGTCTTATGACACGAGTTCTTTATGTTATTTTTTCTAATCTGCCACGTTTTATCATTTTTTAAATTAAAATAATAGGAATTTCAAAATATAGTAATTTTTGTGGTGGTTGGCAATATGTTACACACATGACATACATTGAAAATTTGAATTATACGCGATTTATAAATATTCCAAGATTCTTCGTAATAACAGATACAATATGGATCGATTTAATTAAGAAATATTATAACTTACGGCCTATTAATACTAGTCATAAGCGATTTTTCTTGCCCTATCGCAATAGTCAGTGTATTAATAGTCCAATGGGTATTAATATTATAGGCAAAATTCCTAAAGAGATTGCAAGTTTTTTTTTAAATTGCCAAATCCAGAATTGTTTACAGGGCACTGTCTTAGAAGATCTAGTGCAACACATTTGGCAAATCATGGTGGATTTGTTGACCTTAAAAAATCATGGGGGTTGGAAGTCCTCAGCTGTAGCCGAGGGTTATATTTAATCTTCCTTAAACAAAAAGATTAAAATATCTCATATGCTTGGTTCTCAAACTAATAAAAACATTCCAGGATGTTCAAACGAAACCACCACAGTAGTCAGCAATAATATTTTTCATCAAAATATTGTATCAGCAAGTACGAGTAGTTTGCCTGGTGTTACTATAAATGCCCAAGATACATCTCATGTATCTATTAACGTATACACTAACTGTACAATTCAAAAACATAATTAAAAATAAAATCTTTGTTGAACAATGGATCGTTGCGACTTCATTTTATTTATTTATTTTCCCGATAGTGCTGTATTTCTAAGACTTGAAAAATGTTCGATGAACATCGTCCGCACAGATTATTATAGTTATAAAATATTTTACTTCGTTTCATTTTCAGAGATATTTTGCATATTGTACATTGAAAATATAGCTACCATTTTGACCTTTTGACATTATGCTTACAAATTATATGTAGCCATCCTCGAAAAACTAAATTGAACTAGATAATCTATAAACGCACAGTGTGCGTTTATAAGCTATAAACGCATCGTTTTCGATGCGTTTATAGCGTTGTTGTGACACCAGATTAGAAAAAGTATGTTTTAAGAATTTGGACGAGTAAAAGAAGTTGTAAATATTCTGATATTTTATTTATTTTCTATTAAGCTCAATTGAGGAATTGTTTTAGCAATAACTTTCTGAATAATCCCTATGCAATTATAGTTTTTCACACGGTAGGTACCCAGTCATAACTGATCATAACCTAATCTAGTGAAGACCCCCTCGACTATCTCGTAGCGCTTAACAATTATTTCACCTTTTTTGTGCATCCGACAAGTCCGTCCATACAGGATATGCAAGACCAATAATGACATCATTAGCGGGATTACGCAACGCATTCCAGGAACATTAGGCGTGAGACTGTCGGCGTTCGCCACGGAAACCTACCCGAAAGGAAAGCCTCAGAATAATGGCGACAGAAGCCGCACAAAAGGAAAAGATACATACGTAAACAATGCGTCAGAGGTGACGATTATTCCCCCAGGGGGTGTTTTGCCCCTAAACTAGTTATGTCCTTATGTCATTATCCCCACAGTTTATATACGAAATCGGGATTTGTATTCTATTCAAAGGGATCCTACAATACATAATGCGAAATCTAGATGAACATAAAATTCAGTATTGAATGTTGTGTGTGCTTTACCTATCGATATGTTGATATGCAAAGGTTAATTTTAAATTACAAATGAATAGACTGTCATTATTCATTTTTATGAATGTCGAAAAGCTAGTAAGCTAATAAGTAGCCAGGAATTATTTTATTCTTTTATTTGTTTCTATTATATCAGGTTATTTATCAAGTAAACATAAACATTTTAGTTAATTAATTTTTTAATTCCAGAGTGTTTATTAAAATATAAAAATTCCTTTTAAAGAATGGGGAACCCGAATTTGTTTAAGGCAACTCTTTTTATAACACATGTTTACTATAATTAGGAAAACATAGTCTAATTTACATGGCAGGCGATTTCCGTCATATGAAATTATAACGTCTCATTCTAGCGTTGATGTCAAAACATATGATTTGATATACAGCATTAACAAATTCGTTATTTATGGTTCTAAAGTTTGACATATTTATGTTGTAATAATTGGGCTATGTGTGAGAAAGTCAAATCATTCTTGATCTAAAATATGAAATGATGTAACTAACTAGCATTTATATGTTATATAATAATAGTATATATATATATATATATATATAAGCATATCCCTTTTTACCCATTTAGGGTGTCGGGGTTTGCATTCTATATTACTTATACACAAATTGACGCCATTTTTTTCTATCCTGGGCTAACTTTTTCGCTTCACTCCATGTTTTGCCTCTGTTCGTCAACATTTTTCCAATTACGTTGTCCCACGTTTGCCTCGGCCTGCCTGTAATTCCTCTGCCTAAACTTCTTGATTCCCATACTGCCTTGACTGGAACACTTTTCTCCATTCTTGGAGGTGACCCCACCAACTCAATTGCCTTTGTTCAATAAAATCAAACACCGAAATGATTTCCAACTCTGCCCTGATGCTTTCATTTCTAATTCTATCTCTTCTAAGATATCTCATCTCTGCCGCCTGCAACATGCTCTTGTGCATATGCATATGTGAGTATGGGCCTGTATATTGTTTTGTATACTTTTATTTTTGTTTGTTTTGTTATTTCTTTCTTATTGATAAATCCTCTGCTCATAACGTAATACATCTTATTAGCCTTTTGAATTATTTGATTTATCTCTACATCGTTGTTCCTATTGTCTTTCACTGCAGCACCTAAATATTTGAATGTGTCCACCTGTTCCAATTTTATCCCATCTATACATATATTCATATTATCTCTTTCTCTTGCTACCATCATTATCTCTGTTTTCATCGTATTTAATTTCATTCTTTTTTTCTCCAATACATCATTCCATACTTCTAAATTCTCTTTCAATTTCTTTTTTCGCTATCTGAAATAATTACCACATCATCGCCAAAAGCACAGTCTATGATCTCA
Organism: Amphimallon solstitiale; assembly: GCA_963170755.1. Taxonomy (NCBI): domain Eukaryota; kingdom Metazoa; phylum Arthropoda; class Insecta; order Coleoptera; family Scarabaeidae; genus Amphimallon; species Amphimallon solstitiale. The sequence goes on along the minus strand of OY720676.1, from coordinate 163,924,607 downwards.
GCACTATTCAATTTTCTATTGCCTATAAACATTGACTTGGTCCGTTGTCTGGTCTCATTGATTATGTCATCCATATAAGTTATGAGCAGTAATGGGCTGAGTCCACCGCCCTGCCTAACTCCTCCTCTTGTTCTAAATAAATCTGACTTGAGGTTATTCTTAATTATGTAATTATTAGTTTCCTCATATAGGCATTTGATTGCTTTTACTAGTTTATTGTTGATGTTTCTTTCCTCCAGGCTTGTCCATATACTTTCCCTAAGTATGCTGTCAAACGCTTTTTCCATATCCATAAAAGCCAAGCAGGTTTTTCTTACCTTTAATTAGCCTTCCACTAGTTATTTCTTTAATTGTAAATATATGTTCTTGGGCACTTCTTCCTTTTCTAAACAAACTTTTTGACTTATTAAGTGTTGGTTCCACCATTTTTCTAAGTATTCTTTCCAAAATCCGTTCATATACTTTTACCACTGTATTTAAAATAATTACATTAAGTATTTATTGTAGCCCCAAAATTCTTAAATTCAATCATGTGCGCATGATATTATCTACCTACTATAGCCATGAATGTACTAAAGTAAATAAACACTGTAAAGATGTAAATTATGCTTGTAACTGTATCTTTTTGATAATTTTCAAGATTTAAATAATGCTTGTGTTTCCAGATTATAATATTTAAGTAAACTATATTTGGACACATAAACGTGAATAAACTGCCAATATTATAGATGACTGTATTCGAACTAGAATTACCAAAAGATACAGAAACAAAAAAGACAAGATTTACTGTATAATGTAGTTTATAATAAAATCACTAGTAAATAATACTATCAATTTACCTCTAATTTGCTAGGATTCCCCTTGATAATTCGTAGAAAGGATTAAATATAATTTGCAATATATAAATATAACAAGCTGTCTTGAAAACTTCTGCTTAATATGAACCTAGAGTGATAAATGATTCCATAATTGTGTGTGTATGGTATAATATACGCATATGCAAAAGATATTAGATCGGTTGTATCTATATCACAGAAAGTTAATATTCTTCGATTTTTAGATATTTCTTGGAGGCGCTAGAGTTACTATGTTTCTGCAGTATTTCCATACCATTTTTACCGATAATGTTGAGCATGATTCTCAAATAAATTAATACATTAATAAAACGCTATAATAACAACAACTGAAATGTTAATTAAATTCAATTTTCAAAAAATCAGACAAGAATATACAACGATGGAAAATTCAATAACATAGTAACATTAATGTCACTATAATTTAGATGCTAATGTTCGATTAAATAAATTTTATATTAATTAAATTTGTTTGATGTAAGTCGAAACTATATTTATGGTTGCAAATTATATTATATGTGCAATGCTATTTTGATTTAGTTTAACTAATAATATATTCAAATACCGAAATGAAGCAGTGCTGCACAAGGTTCCGTCCTGGGACCACTCTTGTTTTTACTTTATGTTCATGACCTCGCCACACGTCTTCCAACAAATTACCTGGAGAAGTTTGCTGATGATACCCCTATTATAATTTCGTCAAAGAATTTGTCGGAGCTATCGAGTTTTTTGTTTATACTGCTGCTGATGTATGGTGATGGAAAACGCATATTTTTGTGTTCTAGGCTAAGTAGTTTGTTCCATGCAACGTGGAAGTTAAAACAGTTCGTTTCGACTCACATCGTTTTCCCGTACATCAATTTTATGGCACATCCAGAAACAGTAGCGGATGTGCCATACGAGTATACAAGACACTGTCGATGAGATCTCTGTGTCTCTTTACGTTCTCCTTTCTTTGAAAAGAAACGTGATATATGTGCAACAAATTGTCAACTAATTTAGAACAAAGTACTTTTCTCTTAATTTCATTGTTTCATCAACAATTTGCTTACAGTTTTTTAAGCAATAAGTAAATTTTATAAAAGTAATGTCATTAGAAGATAAATCGTCCAATTGGTCATTGAACTTGCATACTATTAACAGGTTAAATGTGTTAATAATTTTTTTATTGGTACATCCGTGGGCCATTCCTTCTTAAACGTTTGGTTAATTTTTCATTATTTCTAATAAGTTATTCGTGTGTCCTGCTAGAACTCCAAAGTAGCTTGTTGAGAACCTTTTGATCTCGTCAGTGACAAATGGCTCTTTTAGATCGTTATGTAGGTTGAAGCTGGGTACATACCATCGGCCGTTGGTTACTGAGCGAAGTATTTTGGATTGCAGTCTTTAAATTATTTTTATATTGGACGGTTTTGCGCATCCCCACAGTTGAACAACGTGTGTCCGTATGGGTCTTATAATATATTTATATAAGAACAGCTTGTTTTCCAAGAGTAAGTTAGATTTTTGCCGCATCAACCAGGGCATTTCTCTTAATTTATAATTTATTTGCTGAAGTTTTGTTTGGATGTGCTTTTTCCAAATGAGTCTTAAATCCAAAGTAGTCCTAGGTACTTCACATCAGTTTGGACTGGAATTTGACTGTTGCTGAAGAGTGCTGGTGGGTATACTATGAGCTTTGTGGTAAATGAGACCTATGCAGATTTAGTTTCATTATTGTTGATCCTCCATTTATCAAACCAATTTTAATGAACGTCAAGGTAACCTTGTAAATGCTGTTCATTCTATATGAACTTGGGTTATGGTTTGCAATACAATATTGAATATGACATTCAATATTGTATTGTGTATTTTGTGTCTATAACACGAAACAATCCATTTATGTCATAAACGAAAAATAATGACGTCTGCATTGCCAAAATAACAAAAATTATTACGTTATAATATATTACCATATTTATAATGTTATTAGTGTGGGATATGTTACGAGTGTATGTATATAATAATAAATACAGGATTATTTTAATAATTAATACTAATTAAAAATAATAATATTAGAGTTAGTTGAACGGGTTTTAGTAGAAATATTAACATCGAATGTTGGCGTACACGAAACTTCGTTCACACTTCGCTAGTCCATCATTTTTGACAGTAGATTTACGGTGTTCGCTTGTACTAAACTTCACAAATCGTATATTTTTTTCGTCGGTCACAATGCTCACATAGATATGCTAAAACTATTCGTCATGGATTTTGATGAAGAAAGTGGATTGTTTCGTGCGTTTTACTATATTTTACATGTGTGTATCCTAAGATTACTTCCTTAATCTAATGTGCTTCGACAAACTTACACAATGGAATTTGAGATTATTTTGTAAACCGAGAAGACACTATGAATCGAAATTTGTTGAGAAATGTTAATTTGCCGAAGAAGCTCTGTACATAAATAAACATAACACTTTAAGACGAATAGCTGAGAAGAATATTTTATTTCACAAAAACAACATAAAGTAATAAAATGACAGACCCTTCAGATTTAGCAAAATGAAGCATCGCGATCCATAAACGCGAAAAAAGAAACGAATTAAGGGAATAAGAGTTCTACAATTTCCGACCGTTTTCAGAAACGAATCACGAAATTGGAAATAGATAGATTCGAGCTTGAGTCTGATGGTTCGCCTCGAAACTCATCACCATCTTTTAATTTGTTCCTCTTAATCTTTAATTTTCCGTTCATTCGATTAGTTCGTCCATTAAATTCTGATGCACTTTTTAAATAATTTCCTCGTTTACGCGCCGAACACGGCAAACTAATGACGTTACGCTTACGAATTTCAAACTCTTCCGTGGAAATTGAATGGAGAAGTGAAAGATATAAAAAGTGAAGAAGGAAAAATGTACATAATTCAGTCTTAATGAATGTTTTAATTGGTATATCGATTCGTTTCACCTGCTTACATCCCGTCGTCTATTGCTTAAATTCATTTTGATGGAACGACGAATTATGTCAGCTTTAAGATAAAGCAATAAGAAATATGAAGCGTAATAATTATTATTGCCCAAGTTTCATAAAACAAATAACAATGACCAACAAATTTTGGTTATACGTTTTTATATAGGTATATTTTAGGCAGATTTTAGTTTAAACTCTCTATAATTATAAACTTCACAAAATCACTCAATTTAGGTCATAACGAATGACATGACATCATATACAGTGCAACTTCGATTTTCGCTTGGCACTGATAATTTAAATAAGGACTTTTAAACACCAAAGTTTGCCCTTGGGTGAGCTTCAAATTTATTACCTTTCAGCCTCTAGTCAGGCACCCTAGCAATCGGGCTACCGAGGGCGTATGAAGTCCAAACTTTACATAGTACTGAATTACATCAGATAAGAGTTACTTCCCTGGGATTGATGCTATGTAAACCTGAAGTCCAATCCCTAGTAATTACATTTGTTTTGATATGTGTATATACAGTGTGTCCCCATTTCGATTCTCATCATTCGTATATAGGTTATTACAAGAGATAGAGCAACGGTTCAATGGGGAATGAATTTTGAGATATTCTGAAAAAACCAATATTTGTGATCGCTTTTAAACTCTAACATTGTTGTGACACTTTTTTACAACACATTTTTTGGTGTTAACAGTAAACCCCGATTTTCATTTGTTTACAAGTTCTTAGTGCTATCTTTATTTTTGTTATGGCGGTCATATTGGATTAATAATTTGTTAGATAGTCCTTAAAAATAGCTTTTCAATAATGTACAACATGCCTAATAAATCTTTATTTATACGAGAAATATGATCATTTAAATAAAATTTCTCTCTAATACGAAATTAGTTTAGTTGGTTATGGAATTAAATGTTAGTGTAAAACAACATACGTTAAATAAGCTCTGTCATTAGTGACATGTAAAAGTGCAGTGAAACTGGTAGGAGATTTAGAACTTTGTGTAAATAATTACCGTTAAGCAGTGAGATTAATAAGAATTGATATTGGCCCACACATTTTCAAATGAAGTGAAGGTTGATATGTTGGAAGTTTATTTCAAAATAAATAGAATCTCTGAAAATGCTTGCACAAATTACGCTCATCGTTTTCCGGAAAGACCACAACCACACCGGACAATTTTTAACAAAATAATCAGAAATTTTGTGAACTATGCAAGCTTCGAACAAGAAAGATCTAACAATCAAGTTAACAATACTGATATACGCCAAATTAATACTTTACAAAATGTTACGAACAGTCCAAGTACAGCAGTACGTCGAGTGACTCGAGAAACTGGAATTCCAAAACCTAGTGTTTATAGAACGTTGAGAAAAACAAATACCACCCATACAAAAGAACAATTGTACGAGGTTTAAGCGATAATGACTATCAGAGAATATTACAATTTAGCAGGTGGTATATACAAAGATGTGAAGATAATACTGATTTTCCTAGGAAAATATTTTGGACAAATGAAACACGGTTTACCAATTCTGGAGTATTCACTAGACATAATTATCACCACTGGTCTACTGAAAATCCACATTTGGTAAATCAAAGAAAATTTCAGGTTCGATTTGGTTTTAATATCTGGTCTGGTTTGATTGGTACGAACTTTTATTGACATCTTTTTTGTTTTTTTGATTTTTTGTTTTTCATTTTAGATAATCACTTAATGGGTCCTTTCATCAGAATCATCTTCACATTTTTGTAGATACCACCTGCTAGGTTGTAATATTTGCTGATACTCATTATGGCTTAAACCTTGTAGTACAATTGCTGTTTTGTATGGGTGGTATTTATTTTTTCTCAACGTTCTATAAACACTAGATTTTGTAATTCCAGTTTCTCGAGCCACTCGACGTACTGGTGTACTTGGATTGTTCATAAATATTTGGTAAAGTATTATTTTAGCGTATATCAGCATTGTTAGCTTCATAGTTAGATCTCTTTGTTCGAAGCTTCCATAGTTCAGTAAATTTCTGTTAAAAATTGTCGGATGTGGTTGTGATCTTTCCGGAAAACGCTGAACGTAATTTGTGCAAACATTTTCTATTTACTTTGAAATAAACTTCCAACATATCAACCTTTACTTCATTTGAAAATGTATGTGCCATTATCAATTCTTATAAATATCAATGCTTAAACGGTAATTACTTATCAATAATTACTACACAAAGGTCTAAATCTCCCATCAATTGCACTGTATTTTTACATGTCAATAATGACAGAGCTTATTTATCGCCTGTTTTGCACTAACATTTAATTTCATAGCCAACTAATTTCTTATTAGAGTGAAATTTTAGTTAAATGTTTATATCTCTCGTATAAATAAAGATTTATTAGGCATGTTGTACATTAATGAAAAGCTATTACTAAGGACTATCTAACTAATTAAAAATCCAATATGGCCGCCATAAGAAAATCAAAAGATATCGCTAAGAATTTGGAAACAAATGAAAATCGGGGGTTACTCTTAGCACCCAAAAAAATTGTCTTAAAAAAGTGTCTCAACAATGTTAGAGTTTAAAAGCAACCGTATTAGGCGTTATCGAGTTATTGAGGAAAATTCAAATCGGCAAATATTGGTTTTTTCAAAATATCTCAAAACTGTAAAAATTCCGAATGAATTTGAAATGAGATTTGTTGCGAGCATTGATTTCTGCAAAATATTCCCCTTTTAACCGTTCCTCTATCTCTTCTAATAACCCATATACCAATGGTGAGCATTGAAATGGGGACACTGCATATTGAAAATATGAAAAACACATAAAACCTGCCGGGCGCAGTTTCAGTGGTGTTCACAGATTGCCTAGCATTGTTTTTTCTCGGAGTCTGTGGTCCTGGATGATAGAGACTCATAGGTTTAGGTGATGAAGTTATAAAGGAAATTTTATGTTCTTAAATTACAAAAAAAGGTATCATATTTTAGGTTAATTTTATCCTTTCTGAGTGTTGCAGTAACTACGTAAAAATATTATCATAATTGGAATTTAAGAAATTATTGTTATTTCTGCCGATTCATGTGGTAATATTTTGTTTAAACCTAAGACACAAGTAATAAAAAAAATATTTTTCTCCATATAAATCTGTTTAAGAAGTTCAAAGCAAGCTTCAAATCATTATTTCATAATTAATTATTCAAAGAGACTGGTAAAGACATCACATTTTAATGAAAATACTTCTGCCCTTCGTTATTTTTCTTTTGCTCATTAAAAATGGTGTACATTTATAATTACTCAGGCATTTATTTCCAGGAGAGAAGAAAGGTCGTGTTTCTCGGCTTTTCCATCGACGACGGCCGGCGAGAAAATTATCATCGTTATCATCGTAATGACTATAATCGTGATCATCCTGCCGCGCGAAAGAGAAGGAGAGAATGGAAATCTTCCGCGATGTCGTCGTCTGTGAAGACCGGAGAATTGCTGAGGCGAAAAAAAGATACGAAAGGAAAAGGAGGAACGCTATAGCGAGCGAACAGTGTTGTTAATGTAAAAGTGACAAAATTATTAAATAAAAATTACGTTCAAATTTCCGTGCTTTTTAATAAAAGGCGCCCGTGTAAAAATTAGAAAATGCGCGGTATAAATTCGTTTATAATCTTCATTTTGAGAACGGACACGCTATCTCCCGGGACACGGATAATTATACAGTCTTGCTTGAAAGATATTTAACCGTTTAATTTTCTGAAAATAACTACGTATTTCCTTCATTTAACTTACAGAATGTAACTCTTATTTTATTATTATTAATGGGAAAGTATTATAGAAGAAAAATTACGGGCTAGGATAGCAATTACAATGGGTAATACACGGTCGGGATTTAGAGCAAGCAGAGCAACATGGTATGGGTATTTGTGGTGCGCCAAGGAGCCGGATAGTATTTAATAAAACGACCATAAGAAATACAAATTAGTCGCCAAAGGAATTACAGTATGAATTTTCAAAAGTTTGCTAGTTTTGTTCTTATTAAGACTTACCAAACAAACATGATAACAAATCAATATACGCATATTTAAATAAAAGCTAAGAAAGAAAATTCAACACATTGTTATGTCTACATTGCATACAGGTGTCCCAGAAATAAAAAGACGGAATAGCAGAAATCGGAAGCTAGATTGTGTAAAAACGTACCCTCAAAATATTAAGTATTTATTCGTACGCAGACGGCAGAAAAAATAATAATAAAAAATTCAATTGGCCTTACGCCGACCCTGAACTAAATATCCACCTGCTTCACTTTCACAATCGGTCCTTTTCAGGACCACCATATTACTTGTGTTAAAAAAAAGGAGGAGGAATAGATACTTCATAATAAATATCAAACCATTAATTACTTTAATTTTACACCTGCTAGAAAAAAATAATTACATTCTTGATATTTACTGTAATCTAGAAAAACTACGATTTATTGAATATTCTAAAATAATAATAATCAGCTCTGTTTCCGACTACAAACACATTAAAGAGCAACAACCTTCCTATTTTAAAAATAAAAACAATCTTTTATTGTTTGCAATAAAGTGGGTCGCCTATCTGGCAAAAAATATGTTTTATATGAATGAGTACGATTTAACGGTTTTTTCCCGTTTTATACAAATAAAAGCGTATTTTTCTATGAATGCGTGTTCGTTTCTATTTACAAATGAGCATTCTTACGTGTATTTATAAACATACATTCTGTGCCAGGTCCGTAATGTAATTTTTTTATCTACAAAAAAACATAGAAAATTAAATTTTTAATTTCTTCGTTATTGCGGTATATTTGGGCCTGTTTCTGTTCGGACTTTACATACCTGCTACTCCGTCTTTTTATTTCTGGGACACGCTGTATAGGTTTACATAAATCTAAGTGAAAAATAAAATCTAAAATATTAAAGATATGTTTAAATACTCCCATGAAATTTCTTGTGATGTTTATTTCATGCACTAAAGCCATTGTAAAGGTGTTTTTTTTAGAGGCGGTAAATTTTAAATTGAAATGAAACACAAAAAATGTTTTTCATATCAATGAAGTGGGCTTTATTTAAAGGATAATTTTATGGCATTAATGTTTGAATATGATTTCGGGTAAGTGGTCGCCGTGGCTGGCGCGTACGTGGCGTGATCTGGAAATCCAATTTTCACACATTCTTCGCAGTAAATCAGGCTGTATTTCGGCAATAACGCGTCAATTGTTGACTTTCAAGAGCTCAATTGTTTCTGGTTTAATGGCGTAGACATGCGAGTTTACATTTCCCTAGAGAAAATAATCTAATGGCGTCAAATGGCACGAACGAGATGGCCAGTGAACAGGTCCATTTCGTAAAATTAATCTTTCGTCAAATGTTTCTTGCAGTAATAAATGAATTGTATACCCAGCTTGTGTAGCGCTGTCCTGCTGAAACCACATGCCTGTCAAGTGAGGCACGAAAAAGTAATCATGTCTTTGTACCGCTTACCGTTAACTGTATCGTTCTGACCATTATCACTTTTGAAGACATATGGACCAATGACTCTACCGGCCCATAAAGCTCACCAAACGATGACTTCTTCTGGATGTAATTGTGTTTCGACAATGGCTTGTGGATTACCATCGCTCCAAATGCGGCAATTCTGATGGCTTGTAACAACTATTAGAGGTTTCTCTATCGACTTAATTAAATAATCTACATAAGGTGGTATAATGTGCGTATCACTTAATACAAATATAATGAACTACAATGCCTCCAAGTAAGAACAATGCTCTTGTATACAACAAAGCTATGAGATGTTAATAGTCGAATTATTCTGGAGTCCTTCCATTCAACACACCAATACAATGAATTACAATGTCTCCGAATAGCAACAATGCACTTTGTATACAACAAAGCTAAAAGGTGTTAATAGTTAAATTATCTTGGAGCCTTTTCATTCGACACACAATTATAGTTAAAATTATTTATATTAACATCTACACAGGACAATGTCTCTTGAAATATGTTGATTGTTGTTTCTTAATCTTCTTGTTACTGCCACAGAACTGCAACGGTTACTGGACAAATTGATATTCTTGCAAACAAACTATGACTTCGAACAAGTATTGAGGTTACGATACTTCGTATCCACTAGCATATTGCACATGCCATAGTATCCTCATGCTTGTCTAACATCTTGTAATATTCACACAAGTATGTATCACAACTGGTCACACATATAGATGTTGTCGCTAACTTGATATAAATACCATGTGTCTGCATTCACTGCGTAACAGCTTGTCCACATTCTTTTAAAGAAACTCGTTCTTTAATTTCCTTACTCTAGTTGTTGGTTTGCTGGTTACATATAAGTTGCCACTTGCAATTTCCTTTTCTTTTAAAAAGTTTTTTTTTAAAAAAGGTTTCCGTTAACAAAAAAAGCCTATAAGTCGAATTTACAATTAGCATGTGTTTCTTTTGAGGTTAAAATACACGAGTCACAAATAGCGGTTGGAAAATTACAATTAATTACAAGAGGATGCATTGCTTAACATTATTAACAAATATGATGCCTTGAGATTATAATTAAATGATATTAACAATGGAAGTCACCCTAGTATCTTATGAGGCTCACTTTTTAAAACGAAGACAAAATTTATCTGCCTCACATTTATATGCTTGTCAAATTACAAAAACAACCGCATGAATATAGCTGTTCTAAACCTCGGTTATCACACATGCTATTTGTCACACCGGCAACAATGATTGTTACTGAATCATATAACAGGTATTTCTAATTGTTACAGTCTTACGGGATGCGTATTATCGTTTAGAGTAAACGTATTGCGAAAACGATCTATAGTTTCTCGAATTAATCGCGCTGATGGAAGATATGAGCACCATAAAATGCAGGTAATGCCCGATAATCATTATTACAATAAAAAAATAAATCATTCCTGTTAATTGACTTTACGTAATAGGTTATAGAAACATTATAGTGTACCACACGTGCGTGAAGCTTTTTATACACTAGTGTCGTTGCCTCACTAGGTAGTGTAAAATAAATAGCTTCATGTTTTTGTAACACAAATCACAAGTAGTCTCTGTGTCGGTACACCATATCGAAAATCGAAGAGGATTGGAAGTATTGGAAGCTTACACCTAATAAATCAAAGTAATTTCAGTAATTTTGCAACTTAAATAAAAACAGAAACATACACTTGTGTGCGAAAACACATAAACTACTATATATAAGAATATTTACGAACAAGAAAATATATTAAATTACTTTGCTTTGACGGGCCAATCGATATATATCAACAAATATTAAGTGTTGAGATTAAGACTTTCTTCTTTCATTTAAAAATTCAATTTACTTTCTTTTTTGGCTAAACACATTCTGAGAAATATTTTTTAATTGCTCCACCATAGACATATACAGCATGTGTAAAAACATATTGTGGATAGGATATATGTATACTAGGCATATCGGCAACAACGCCCAGTCGTGCCGGTAGTGAAGTACGATATAGCATTTCAGTCAGATAGAGTCAGCCGATGGATGTAAATGTATTTATCTAAACATCACACGCTTCGTAAATACATACTTACCAAATAAGAATTCAAAATACTTCTGGGAGTTTTATTATACTGCTTATACAACGCAGTAGGAAAATAAAAGCACAATTCTAATTAAACATCAATTCTTAGTAAATTATTCTATAAATTTACTTAGTAAATAAAAAATAATGCAAGATTCAAATTCATTTTTTATACAAATCTAATTCGAATTTAATTATTATTTGAATTATAAATTACGAAGTATTCGTTTTGGTTTTCATAATACCGTTCCAGAACAGTTTTATAATCATCCATAATTGCGTTGCATACGCAATATAATAAAACTCCCAGAAGTACTTTGAATTCTTATTTGGTAAATATGTATTTACGAGCGTGTGATGCTTAAATAAATACATGTAAATCCATCAGCTGACTGTATGCGACTGAAATATAATCGTACTTTACTACACGGCCACGACTTGGGCGTTGTTGCCGGAATGAGTATACACATATCCTATCCCCAATATGTTTTTACACATGCTGTATATATATATTAAAGACATGAAAAAAAGCATTCAAAGGCACACAGAAACAAGACATCTGTTCACCCGTCATGCATAAGAGAGGAATTGATGTTCAAATTAGTACTTCTTAGTACAGAATAAAACAGTAAATGTACTCAGAGTATGAGTAAACATGTCCGAAGTATTTATAATATTAAAAAGAGTCTGATAATCAACGATACTAATTCCTTGCTCTTCAAAATAATAATTCATAATACAAATACAAATATCTTTATTGTATTAGACGCCATTGGACAACATTGACATTGTTATAATTAAGCTAATTAATTAAAAAAGGTAATTATAAACAGAGAAACTAGGAGCAACAGCAGTAGTCCCACATGAAGTATTCCTGTATTGCTCCATGGAGTAGATACTGTTGGACAGAAGGATTTCAGTCGCTCGTTTTTTGAATGGTTTGAGAAGCAACATCGTCAAATAAGACGGTAAGTGGTTATTTATAGCTATGTAATTGTATCCAGTGTGCGCACAGCCCACTCGGTGATAAAGGATAACTTAATTATTCTTGTTACGGGTTTCATAATTGTATTTTTCACTATGGGCTGGATATTTATGTGTGCGATCAATGTGGTGTAAAGTAGAAAAGATGCAACAAGACGGCAAGATAAGTATATTTGAAGTTTTAAATAAACGTCTGCAACTAGTTTTTGAATTCACTCCCATTATTGCTCTGATTGCTTGTTTCTGTAGAAAAGACCAATGTTTGGATCTTTTGAGTATTGATACTTATTCCTGCCAAATCACTCCTCAGCTTCCGCCAGAACATTTTCCGTCAAATTAACTGCTTTGTTTCGCAAAAGGAACGATGTATCAACTGCGTACATTAACATTTAATGGCAGTAGACATTTGTGGAAATATCATTTACGTACAGCAAGAATGATAGTGGCCTCAATATGGATCCTTGCAGTACTCCCCTATTCACTGTCTGTGCTTCTGTCAGTTGTTCATTCCAGCACACCTGTGGTTCTCTGTTTTTCAAGAAGCTTGTTCCATTTTCCCAAAAGAACTTTGTGATAAGCACAATCGAATGCCTTCGACAGATCACAGCAGTTTAGTTTGATGTTCGATTTCAGACTACAACATCCGGAAATTTTTATTTAGAAAAATATATGAGCTGTTACCGTACTTCGGAGGGCAGAAGCCGTGACTCGGCTAATTTGCTAGTCGTCATGCACTGGTGGAAGTGAAGGTAAAGGATATTTATGTATTTTCATGATAAATAGTGTGTACAACTCTCAACTTAAAATCTTAAATAGTTCTGAAAATAATGTAAAATTTATAATGCTATTTTAATTAATGTACCATTGACTGCCGATCCCTACGCATTCATGCTCCTAAATATAATATATATAATATATTTATATTAAAGCTTTCAGGATTTTACGTCGTACTATATATGTACATTTTCGGTACAAGATAGAATTTTACCTAAACCTCCCACATCAATTTCGAAAAACTGCCGATGCACAAGAAACGTAAACACATTTTTTTCGAGCACTGTCTGTAAATTCAATCCACCCGCCTCCGCGTCCGAGGTCCCATCATGTCCCCGAACGCGAAATGAAATTATTATTATTATTAACGATGCTAACAATATTCGTGCATGGTACAAATGACTTTTAAATTGAATTGCAGCGCGACACAGGGCGCTTCAAAAATGGAGTACCTAATTCGATTAGTTCGAAGATAGGAGCGGCAGATGGGAGCTGCTATAAAAATCGCTTTATTGTATTTGCGAGATACACAATGGCCCGTTTTGCTGTAAATTGGCACATTGTTACTCTTAACGCGCCGCCATCTCTTCTATCTACATCTCTCTTTTTGTGTTGTTATGTATATTCGCCTGTGTATATTATTCGGTGTTATTAACTTTTAAACGCTCTCGTGTAATAAATAAATAATATAACCATTTTTTAAGTATATTAAATATTTTTTTATATGTATGTTGTTTTTTGTATTTTTGTTTCAAATTGATAATTAATGGAGATGATATGGAATCTCAATTAGATAAATTGTTCACTAAACACGTGGCAAAAATTAAGGGGTTATTCCCTATCCTATTTGACTGCGAACCAAGGATCCTCGTACGTTCGTTTGATGTTAATTTATTATTGCTCTCATTAATTTTTAAACTACCCTTTTGTGATGTAAATTTTATTAAATTTCTTTTTTTAACTCAGACTAATCACAGGTTTTTTCAGAGATGATAACTAAAGTGTCAGTTGCCAACATATTTATGAAATGATTGCTGACTTTTGGTAAATCTACAAAAAAACAGAAACAGTCTGTAATGGAACATGCATTATAATGCAATTAAAATGAATAAAATTGCCCCAAAGTTGGGCGACCTAATGTAATGGAACAGCCCTAAAGTTGGGCGCCATAATGTAAAGGAACCCCCTTATATTTAATTTAATAGAATTGTAGAGTTTAACCCTCTCATGCATTGAGTCCACTACAGTGGACAGAACATTCAAGGTCAGATTTTTTTTTGTCTTGGCAAAAATGTTTGGAAATGCATACTAGCCTCTTCAGTGGACGTCGTATAAGTGGTTTGTAGCGCCATCTGTAGTCGAATTCTCTAAATGTAGCAGCTGAGGCATTTGTTATGCAGCACGTTATGCAGTGATCAGCTGTTTTGCAATGGAGGAGATTTTGTGTTCAGAAATTAGTGTAAAATCATTTTATGGACGTTCCAGAAAAAAGGTAAAAATTATCAATATTTCAAATAGGTTGTAGAGAATGTATTCACTAAAAAAATTTGGGAAAATATTACATAGATAATAAGAAAAATGAATTTGTTCACGCGTCCATTGTAATGGACATCATGCAGTTTCGGCATTCTAGTGAAACTTGATTTTGTTTCGTAGCACGTGATTTTCGATGATCTGGACAGCGATGAAGAACCAGAGGAAGCACCGTTTACTGCAATTGTTCGAAATGACGAGTACGCTGGGGTGGAAAATGATATAATTAATTATAATCTGCCTGACGGATCTGATTTAGAATCAGGCAATGAAGAAGAACAAGCTGTTCATAAACCTGATGATGATGTGGAAGAAAATGACTGGGACAGTGAGGATGAATTGCTTTTAGAGCAATTGCGTTCCTTGGCAGCAAACAAAAACAAAAAGAAAACAAAAAAAAGCTACGTGTGGCGTAATGTGGATAGCATGTATGGACCAGCAACACTACGACTATTTTTAGGATCTGATAAAATAAATATTCAAGGAACTACTCCTGTAGAATATTTTTTGTCTTTATTCACTGAAGATATGATGGATGATATCGTATTTCAAACAAATGTATATGCAGGGCAAAATAGTAAACTAAATTTTGGTCTCACTAAAGAGGAATTGTTTGTTTTTTTGGGTGTAAATTTAATTATGTCTTACATAAGATATCCACGAATACGTCTGTATTGGTCAAGTGATGAGGGTTTGAGAATGAATCTAATTGCAAACTCTATGTCTGTAAACAGATTCGAGTTGATCCTACGTTTTCTCCATTTTGTAAATAACGTCGATTTGAAAAAAGACAACACAGATAAACTAAAAAAACTTCGACCATTTCTGGACCAGCTGCAAGCCAATTTTGTTAGTGCTGCAGATCCTGAAGAGTACCAATCAATTGATGGGCAAATAATACCTCTAAAAGGAAGATTAGGAATAAAACAATATCTTCTGAAAAAGCCGACAAAATGGGATGTCAAAGTTTGGGTAAGAGCGGGTGTAAGTGGCTACATGCATCGGTTTGAAGTTTACCAAGGAGCTGCAGGAAACCGAGATGGAATAAGTGCATTGGGTACATGTGCAGAAGTAGTTCTTAGTCTAAGTGATGATTTACCCCAAGTAAACCATAAATTGTTTTTTGACAACCTATTTTGTTCACTATCACTCTTAGAAGAGCTAAAGCAAAGAGGAATATGGGCAACGGGGACTCTAAGATCCAATCGTTTACAGAATGCAAGTTCTGTATTGATGTCGGATAAAGACATGAAAAGACAGGGTAGAGGAACTGCAAATGTTATAAGTACAGAATCGGGTAACATTACAATAACTAAATGGCTAGATAATAATTCTATCTGCATAGCTTCTACCTGTGCAGGTCTAGAGCCACGGAATACAGTACAACGTTGGCAAAAGTCGTCCAACAGCGTTATTGAAATTAGTAGACCATTTTCTGTACAATTTTATAATAAAAATATGGGTGGAGTAGACCTTCACGATCAACTTATTGCATTATATCCAATTCGACGAAGGAATAAAAGGTGGTACATCAAAGTATTCATGCATT
Source organism: Amphimallon solstitiale (assembly GCA_963170755.1). Classification (NCBI taxonomy): domain Eukaryota; kingdom Metazoa; phylum Arthropoda; class Insecta; order Coleoptera; family Scarabaeidae; genus Amphimallon; species Amphimallon solstitiale. The sequence continues at coordinate 163,908,377 of OY720676.1, read as the reverse complement.
TTTTAGATGTAACAGTGGTAAATGCTTGGATATTGTTTCGAAAAAATGGAAACAACAAAATGGACCTTCTAGAATTTAAAGCCAGTGTAGCAAGAGCTTTGATCAATATGGGTCAACACAGAGAGAATAAGAGAGGCAGGCCACGTTCTGCTACTCCACCTAGTATACTGAAAAAAAAGAAACCTATGAACCATGCACCTCCTGAAGTACGTGGGGACAGATTTGGACATTGGCCAAAATTGACAGAAATTAAAAATGCAATACGATGCCATTCAAACGCTTGCAAAAGAAAAACTAAGTACATTTGTAAAAAATGCAATGAACCGCTTTGTCCAGACTGCTTTGAATATTTTCATACCCAATCTCGTTGAGACCGTGGGTGCATAATGTCCACTCCAGGGGACAGGATTTTTTTTTAGGATTAAAGGATAAATACCATAAGTTTTTGCTTTGTTTAGTCATAGTTGATATAATTTTGTCGTTTGAGGAATAAATTATATTTTTTTAATAATTTCTCGATTCTTTGAAATAATTATGCACGAGAGGGTTAAATCTAAAATAAAACTAAACGGCTAAACTCAAATCAGATTATCTCAGGGCGATTGGGATTAATAAGAAATCATTAAGTAAACGATGTTCCTAAACATTAATTATATTTAATAAAAAAAATACCATTGTAAAACTTTAAACAATTCGTATATTCAAAACCAATGAATTATATATAACTACTTTTTACATATAACACAAGAAATAAAATATATTTAAAGACAATTTTAATACATTTTTACAAATAATTAATCGGATACAAATATTTATGTATATTTTTCCATATAGTCAAACAAAACAACGAATGCCAGAATTTACTACGTCGGGAGATGATATATATTTATCAACTTTATTATGTTAATTTCAATTTAAAATTTATTTCATAATCTTTAATTCTTCAATATCTACAATATTTTCATTTACAATAATCTTTTAAAAATACCTTATAATAATAAAGCTTCTTTCTTCGCTCTTCGGCGATTTCTATCCTCAGCAAACTCTTCTTTGCTTGACGTTGTCATCAACGGAATTTCCTTAGTAGTCACGATCCTGACGTGACGAATCTCCTTGCTATGCTTACTGGAGCACAATCTATTTTTTTATAAACTTTTAACACTGTGCACATTTACTCTTTAAGTGCTACTTTAATCACTATTTTTCAAATAACAATTCATATGATTGTTATCGAATTTATTATAGGAGTTTTAGGTTCTCCTTTTTATAGAACATTTAATGTATATTACTTGAATTTCTGCTAGTCGGGGTTTGATGACTTCTTTATGAAGCCAGCCAGTCAAATCCCTCCGACCTTGGAGTTAACTCTCCAACTCGAATCAAGTCTAGCGGTCGACTCCTTTCTTCTTTGCGCGTGTTTCTATTTTATATAAAAGTGTCTGTGGTTCCCCTTTCTCTATATAGTTCGGTTCTTTCCACTTAAGTTTCCCATACACACTCTTTTACGTAGGCAAATGTTTATCACAACTGTAGCGTTTATTTCACTGTTGTAAACATTCGGCGCCACGGTTCTTAGAACTAAATACACACTAAGCTTATGACTAATATTTACTTAATAATACCATAACATATTCATTGATTTTAAATATTATTTCTCTTCAAAATATTAATAACAGAATATACTTAATTAAATTCTAAAAAAGTAAAATTATAAAATTAATAACTGAAATGGTCTGTACCGTTACAAGTCCCAATATGTATCCTTGTGGTATTTGACAATCTAAACAACCAAATCGATAATCCACGCAACTATACAGATTACTTAAGTTTGATTTTAGGTGTTTGTAAACTACTCATCTAATACTCATTCACAGTTTCCTCACAAATATTTACATTCAATACAAGTAAACAATAACATTTCAAATAATTGACTGGAATAATTATTTCAAATTGAAAATTATGACAGTTTTTATTACATTCCTTTAAGAGAATATTACAAATTAATAAATTAAAACATACCTTAACCATGTGAACATTTATTATGTTTTTAAAAATTAAAAATCTTTTGAGCAATATTGTTATAAAAACATTATCGACGTCATTCAGCGTAATTTTTGCCTGCACTTTTATCTGGTGGAAATTTAATTTCCATACTAACAGCGAAAAAATTTTTACAGGTCGCGTATTCGGAAAAATCGACAATAACGACTAAACAAACGCAAGTAATTGCTATTAGTGGCGAACAACTATGAAAAGGGAAAAAATTGGATGGCCGTTCGTTTAGCATTTTAATCAGGTGCTTTCGAAATGCATGTAGATACGAGCTTGTATTTGTGTAAAGGTAGTAGAACGACCACTACGTACACTTGTGCTCAACATAATCCGGACGAAAATTAATATAACAACGCCATGTAAATAAGCTTTTCAAATACGAGAGAAAAACACTGAAACAGCTGTTAAGGAAATTTCAGTTCAAATACACATTTATTTAATTTCGGTGTGCGCCTGAAAACTGATTACTACCGTTAAATTCGGTACGCTTATTACTATAATCCTATCCTTTAATATTCTAGGAAAAACATAAAAGGGTATCGTTCACACCACAAACTTATACAGGCTAAGTCATTAGTAGCCGCTTCTTCGATTGCTCTTTTGTGTTTTAAATAACAAAAAAACCAATTAGTGGAAGATGCATGGTTGCTTATGGTGCATATTGTAAAAATACTTTAAGTTCTTACGCACTTCCGGTTTCACCGGAAATGCACGAAACTAATTTTTTTTAAATGACTCACCCTATATATTTTCGGATTTTTTGTACTGCTTTAAATTGTCTGCTCAACTGCTTTTTCTTTTTCAAAATTAAGCCAATAGTTTTTGAGTTATTAATTTTTTTTGAAAATATTTGACCAAAACACGTGTTCAGAAAAAAATCATTTTCACATTGTTTTTAAAAGTAAAAACATTAACTTTGGTGGTGCTTGTAGCAAAGAAAATTCTGCATCATTTGGTAAAGTTGCACTCGACAATAACTCAAACAACTCTGTTGTTTCAAAGCCTACTTCCTGAAATTTTCACATACCAAAAACTTATTCTTCTTAAATGGAGCACCCAGTATTTTATTGAAGCATTTTATTCCTTTTTTTATTCTCTTTCATTTTTGTTAACAATGTCCTATACCTATCTTTTGTAATTTTTTAGATAATCACTATAGGAGCAATTACCGGTCAATTAAAGAACTACGGGCGCTGTTCGATGCACCCAAATATTCGTTCAATAAAGGCTGGAATATGACTGATTGCCTGAGTCAACTGTTAAAGAAATACGGTATACATTTATGTCAAACTTATAAAAGCATCGCTATTAATTATCATCCGAATGAATTATTCTTATGAAGAGTTAATAGATATGATTGACGTTTTGGGTGAATCTGAAAGAAACTCTTTGCTAGCATCCAAACTTTCTGGACAGCGATTCTTGGTGGAAGTCAACTTTCGAAAGTATAAAGTGGACGGTTTGAGTGAACAGAAAGTATTCAATATGAAAGAAAGAGCAGAAAAAGCAATAACTGGTGATGATAAGACGTTTATGGTACTTACGAGTGTAGTCGAGCACCCCCATACTAATACAACGAAAATTAGTCATCAGTTAGATGTAAATCAAATATGAAAATCCAGAATAATTAGGAAATATGAAATTCACCCGTAGCATATTCATACACAGGGTTAGATGAAATAAATTTTCAGAATCGTTTACATTTTTGACAATTGGCAGCAGATAAATTATCCTGGCTTCCTCAATTTTTTGTTGTTTACCAACGAAGCCACCTTCTATTAATGTAAATACGTTCATTGTCAAAATTTTCGTTATTATAACACATAAAACCCCACATTTTATCACACATGTAAACTTTCGTTGGTCATTAAAACTGTGGGGAGGAATAGTGGGTAGTTATAGAATTGGACCTTATTTCTTTGATGAAAATGTTAATCGAGGAGAGAATCTTTGCTATGTACGGACGGATTTTCAAAACTTTTTGAAGACATCTTCAAATATGTCATTAAACACAATCTTTATTTTATTTCGATGTTAACCAACAGTGTAATAAATTAATTAGAAAGAAGAACTCGTTTCACAAAAATATCAAGATTAGTGTCATAAATGAAATACTGCAACTGGACATTGTCGGAATTAAAATATTGAAATGCGATGCTCTTCATTCTGTAAAATTATTACTTTTGGGATAGTTGGATTTAACATTTACTTTGTTTGACAGTTGACTAAGGAAGTCGGGTGCCATTCCTGCCTTCCATTGGTTGAACTAATATTTTAGTGCATAGAACAACAGCGCTCGTAGTTCTTTAATTGACCGCCAATTGTTCATATAGTGATTATCACAGAAATTACAAAAGATAGATAGGTATAGGACATTGTTAACAAAAAAGAAAGAGAATAAAAAAAGGAAAAAAATACCTCAATAAAATACTGGGTGTTCCATTTAAAAAAGATAAGTTTTTGGTATGTGAAAATTTCAGGAAGTAGGCTATGAAAAAACAAGTTTTTTGAGGTATTGTCAAGTGCAACTTAAACCAAATGATGCAGAATGTTCTTGGTTACAAACACCACCAAAGTTAATGTTTTTACGTTTAAAAGCAATGTGAAAATAATTTTTTTCTGAACACGTGTTTTGGTCAAATATTTTCAAAAAGAATTAGTAACTCAAAAACTATTGGTTCAATTTTGAAAAAGAAAAAACAGTTGAACACACAATTTAAAGCAGTACAAGAAAATCTGAGTCGTTTAAAAAAAGGTTCCGAGCATTTCCGGTGGAAGCGGAAGTGCGTCAGAGCTTAAAGTATTTTTACAATATGCACCACAAGCAACCATGCATCTTCCACTAATTGTTTTTTCTTTTATTTAAAACACAAAGGGGCAATCGAAGAAGAGGCTACTAATGACTCACCCTGTATAAACAAGATTGGGGTTATATTTTACGAGGTAAGGAATCTATTGAATGTGGTTCAAGAGGCGGAAGGGCTGTTGAACCAAGAACCAACAAACACATCAAGAAAGTTGAGATTGTGGTTTTAGCAGATCGAAGAATAAGAGTTTCGATGATTGCCGATAAAGTATCCAAAAATTTTGCCCGAATACTTAGGTAGTCTAAAATTGTTCACACCAAATAGAAACTCGTTTGCTAAGAAAACTTGGTAGCTTTGGTTGAAGACAAAGAGCATTATAACAGGTAATGAAACGTGGAATGCACTGGAATACTCTAGCAAAAGTAAAATCCATACAGTGGGTTTTCAAAAGGTCTTCATCTCCAAACAAACGCAAGAACGTAGAATTCATCAAGGAACCTGAAGGCCACGGTGTTTTGGGATATGGAAGGACTCTTACTGATTATATACACGGAAAGATAGCTCTACAATAACGGGGGCAGTCTATAAATAAACAACCAGAATGTTGAACATACACTAAAACAAGCCCCACAACTTTGAGCAGAGATAATGCGACTTCATAACAATTTGAGAAAGTTCACAAAGCTCGCCAAATTCGTAAAATAATCGACGAGTAGGGATAGGTAGAGGTGGAACATCCATGATACAGCATAGATTATGGTACCGTGAGACTAACATGTCTTTTTAAAATAAAAAAAATATGACAATCTTAATTGTATTCAGATTTTTTTTTGTCATATATAAAATATCTATTTTAACTTTCATTTGAATAATAACATAATATGACAGAAGTAAGTGGGCCTAATCGTATTTTTATTTTCTAATATCCTATCCTTATTCGTATGAACTTAATTTTTTTTCCTAACAAAAAATGAATAATTTGAACAAGTATTTCAAACAAATGTATTATTATAAATAACGTTCAATATTGTTTAGGGGGCTTAACTGTACGTACTTCACTTGGTGTACGGATTAATTTGATCACGAGTGTACATATTGTAGGTACACCAAGAAAAAAAAGAAACCGTGGTATGGGCATGTTCGCCATATACTAATGCATTATAAACACGCCCATACTACCTTATATCTCCGCGAAGTGTATGGTTACTTATTTCTCCTAGCGTACTATTCAATTAAATCCTATCCTTTTCTATTAAATTTGTAGCATGGTGCAAGTGCATATATTTGTTTTTTGTTCTGAACGATGCGAATATATTTAGATTACGTACTAACAACATTACATCTTTGAAATGTAACGATCAATATAATTTAGATTATTAATTAAAATCAATACAATTGAAACAAAATTAATCGAAAGAATTTTATTCTTATTTATGATAATAATTTCTTTAAATTATCCCAACATAATTGAGTAGTGCTAGAGAATTATACTATTTCGATTTTGGAGTCCTACCAGAAATGAACCCTTGTATGAATATCAACTACTACTGAAATACCTCAAGGGTCACTTTTAGGTCCTCTATTTTTCTATTATTACAATGATGTAGTTAAGAACGGTAAAATATACTACTTGACTATGTACTTTGTGTACTGAAACGTTTAGACATAAAATTAAATTATGGGAAACTAAGACAGATATTCTTTAGATAGATAAATAAATATATTAATGAACAATACTGTTATTCAAATAAGTTCACAGTACAGGTTATCGAATGATTTTGTTTGAATTCATCAAACTCAATTAACAACGTACACATTTTGCATAGTAATTAATAACGTAAATGGCGATATATTTACAATTCGGAGGTAACTAGACGTTGTTGGGATTGCCAATAAATACATACAGTAATGGTGCTAATGTATATGTCGTCCATGCTGGTAGATAACCGAAGCTAGATAGCGTAATAATGAAACTAAATTGTTTAAATGTTGCTAACACAAATATTGGAGCGTTGTAAACCGATTTAATTTCCGGCAGCCCAGCCGCATGACTATGGTAATTAGCGACAGGTGGCGTCCCTCGTCCTCCACGTCCCCCTCTGGTGACGGGAACGGGAACTAATCACGAATACGACCGCAGTTAGACTCCATTATTTACCCAACTGCTCTCATTGATTGGTTTAGATTGAAAATTAATGTTGGGGGTGCTTCGCTTTGCCGTTTATATTTTTCATTTAAACACTTTTTAAATGAGTACTAATATATAGTTACTGTAGAATTCATATTTTTTTTGTCCTTTTCTTACCAAGATTTATAAAATTGATCAATTTTCTGTTTTTAAATTTAGTGAAAAGAAGGTTGCTTAAAATTATCTTTCAATATTTTACAAGTTGGTGTTCGTTTTAGATTAGTTCATTATTTTCAAATCCACGAATTAAGGTTTAATGGAAAACGCGGAGATCAGACCACAATTCGACAAATTTTATATAATGGCGTCGTTTGTCTTGTCATCTTTGATGTAGAAGCAATTACGTCATTAACAAGGTAGCAGTATCTTGACCAGAGAGCTGTACTATCAACTATGCCTCACTGCGCGTATTTTAAAAACCGAATTTTCTGATACGTGATTGGCAGATAAATAAGATTAATGATCACCACTATTTAATTACGTAATTTCTTCGTTTGGCGTACTACTCCATATGTGTATTATGTACACACATTTTTGGTAACTATAGGTAGTTTATAAAAACGTTTATTTTGTAGAAGTTAATTTTAGTAAATAAAGGATGTTAAGAGAGAAAATACGTCACAAGGAGTTTGTCAAAACTTTGCCAAAACTGCTCAAGTGACCTGCTTCGTAAGAATGTGAGAAGTGTACATATATATGTGATATAATGATAACGCACAAATAAGGTAAAGAACGCCAAGCAGATAAAATAATGTGGTTCAAGATGATATTGAAAATTAAATTCTTTGAAAATTTCTTCTTCTCTTTAGATATTAGAGATAGAAGAAATGAACTTACAATTTATATCCTAGAGCATCTTTTTCAAACAGTATGATAAAAGGCTTAACAAATATAAAGCTAACTTATTTCTTATGTTATACAGTCACCTTATTAGTTATGAGCTTGTTAAGATTATTGAAGCTACCTTCTACGTGTAAAGTGTTATATGACTTCTTTTACTTTATTCGATGGGATGATCTGTTGATTAAATCCTCAACAGATAAAAGGAACGAGCAAGATGCCAATCTAAAAAAAAACAGATTTTTATTCAATCTGAAGATACTGCGGGCTTATCAGATATGGAATGGTTGCTATAAAATCATTAAATTTAATTCCAACCAATTGCTGAGATAATTAACCGTAGAGACATAAAAGTAAAAAGGCTTTCCATTTATATTTCAACTTATCTTTTCAGTATTAAGAATGCGAATAACATATTTTTTACAATTCAATTTGAGCTTTTCTGTTAGCAATGAATTTAAAGGGTTTGGAGGAAAGTAATATTTTATTTTTCAGTACATGATCCATTAACAGCAGTACATTTATTCCAACGTGTTTCCAATAAGTCTGTGCTGCATATTCCATCACTACAAAGCCGCTCCCAGATAGAAGCTTCCACTTATGAAGTAGTATAATCCTTTGATCACAGTTGTGGGGACTTTTGCTGTATAATTTTGATTTTTTACATAGACTTCTCATGTTATTGTAGAGCCTTTTTTTATGTATTAAATCAATAATATTCTTTCTGTATCCGAAAGCAATGTCGTCAATATAGCTTCCCTGATGAATTATTGCCTTTTGGAAATTCCTTGTAGTCTGACAGTATGCTTTAGTAATGATATACTCACGTTTGACGAGCTATTACAACGTTCAAAAAAAGCTCTTTATCGTTTTCTTCGCAAACGTGTTGCCGACATTATATTTGTTTAGGAGAAGGTCATTGCACCCTCACATTCTGAAAACTGATATTCACATTTTCGGACTGTTATTTCCAGTATCCTTACTTCATCGACATCATCACTGAAACTCTTATTCTACGATCTGATAAGACCAAAACTTGAACTTTCTTGTTGTTTTCATTGGTTTTAGCTACAACAATCTTAATCATTCTTTGGTGAATATTCTTGGGCATGTCTCCTTCCCTCCTCAAAAATTTGATTACGCTAAATTTTAGCATTTTTAGAAAGTTAAGTCTTCAAAAACAACAAAACTCTGTAAATGTGATCTAAATTTTGTCAGTAAACATCATAGTATTACAGCAAGTTGACAACAAAAATATCAGATCCTCACTTGTTTTCGCCATTGCTATAAAGATAATATAAAAATCTCAATTTCTGTATAAACGCTTTTATTTGAAGTTTTAATATTCTAGCATAGAGTTGATGATGTATTTGTACGATGTTAATTTTTTTAGAAACTTTAAAAATTAAGCAGAACATTCTGTTTTTTATTGTAAAATATTCAAATATTAATAAGATTTATATACGCCCCTCACTTTTCCAAGGCGCTCGAAGAGTAAGTCCTTAGTCCTTAGCATTGCATCACAAGTCAGCTTCCAAATTTTCAATAATCGATTTTAGAGTATTGATTTACATTTTGTAAAAAGAGAGATGATCATAAGGGACGAATCATATAGATTCATTTCATTCTATCATTTATTTTTTTTCTGTTAATGTACTATTGGACTCAAAAACATTAAGACATGTTTTTTGTATAATAAAAAAATATTAGGTATTGGTAGATAAAATGGAAAGTAATATAGTTTTGGATAATACATTAGTAAATGCTATTAAATTCGAAATGTCATTTATGAAATAGGGAAAGATTTTTGCTTTTGATTTTTCTACTATCAAATTTTTATTATTTATTTGAACTGGTGATCTAATTTGCAATGTTAGTTATGAAATGCGGTAAGATATTGGTCATCAACATTGCCAATATGAAGATAATCTCTAAGCAGAAACCAACGATTCGATCAGCAATGCAGCTACATTAGACAAAATCTGTTTTGATTTATTTATTGAAACTGCCGAGTTCATTTGCAATGTCAGTTAAGAAAAGATCTACGTCAATCCGATGCTGAGAAATATATGCACCTCAATTTGACGTGCTTAACTCGAAGCGCACAAACTGGACGCAGCGAAAACTGAACGCGTTTAGAATTCAACTCTACCAAAATCCAATGAATGAAAATTGAACAAGCTTTTATTTGTAGTGTAATGGAACACTTATAATGCCCTACGTTGTTGAGCCATAATGAAGAGGAACACTAAATTTATTAATAACGGCTCCAAAATTATGCTCTTTTATACTTTAATAATATTTTAAATTAAAATAATCGTTTTACCTGACTAGCTCATTTATTTTTCCAGGTCGATCCAGGTTAAGAGATATCAACAATAAATAGTCTTAGGGCATTATTTGGCACAATTCAATAAAACACAATTGTATCAATTTAAATTAAATAAAACCAAGAGGTTTATTCATATATTAATACAAACTTACAAACACAAGAAAAAGCATTTACAAAATAACATTAATTTCAATTAGAACAAGTACATTAATAAAATAACATCATAGCGCCTTCAATACTGAAATATTCAATGTGGTTTATTAATATTATCACTTCTACGAAATAATATATGCCATAGAATGTTGGCTTTCTACCGCTCTACTGTATTTATACCAATATTAACTACGTAGGCTTTAATACAAACAACTTACGCTTTATATTTAGTACATATATAAATATATATATGTCTACTACGCAAATGATAGTTTTATTACAGCAACGACAAGCAATTTAAAGATGCCGAAACATTAATATATCTAAAACAATTAATTAAATATGTTTTTATTCCTAGATTATTATATTAATTTATTTACGCCTTTATATTAAGACACATTTTTATTTTTATTTTTTATATAACACTCACATAATAACAGTTTCTAAATACCTTTCGTATAGTCTTTTCTTTCTTCAGATGAAGATAATCTTCCTGTTGACGGTGTGCTTAGTTGGAGTCTTCCTTCGATGGTAAAGACACCTGTAGATTCCCGAAACTGCTATTCGCACAACAATGACTTTTTATTGGAAGATATTGTTAAACTGAACAACTTTAACACTTCGTTAGCGGTCGATCTTTATGTAAACAAAAACCTATTTCTTTAGTTTTAAGTTTCTAACATCGATAATTTAATATATCATCGGCCGCTATGTGTGAGTCGACCTACTATTTATACATATTTAGGGACTATTATATGCGCTTCGGGACAGCTTTAAAAGTGCCGTTAACCGCTCCAAGGTCCCCAATCGACTTTCTTGTTAATTGGAGTCTCGTTGTTCACTTTTTCTAGTTCAAGTCTCGGGTTTCCCCTTTTTTCTAGGACGCCCATGTATCCTAGTTGTAGTTTTCACACGTTAATGTCACGTTTAACTCGCGATAACATAAACACAACGCCACTAATCTTATAATTAGTACAAACATTCGGTGCCACGATTCTTAAAAATATCTGCTTATCAATCTAGTGCTTATTTTATACATAGATAAACATATAGAAAAAATAGTTCCAAGAAATATATCTTTTGGTTTCTAACAGATAACTTTAATAATTCATTACATATTTGAAATTTATAGAATTATTAAAAATAATAAATTGTGCCGTACCGTTACAGTAGTATAATACATTTTAGAAAGAAACACATAAAGACTATATATTAACTTTGCATAAACATGTGTGATATTAAAAACAAGTATAAAAAAGTTACAAATAAAATTAAAAATTGCTGATATTCTTCGATTGTCTAATTTCCACGACATTCTCTAAATCGACAGGATAAAGGAGTGATCTTCGGTGCCCCCGTTTATCAAGGGGCCCTATCCATGTACCATCGCTGCCAAAAAACTGCTCATAAGCGTCATTAATATAATTCGATGGGAGGAAAGCTAAATCTGGCAATAGTCGAAGTTCTAATGCAAATTCAACGTGTTCACTGTATTTTTCTTGCAATCCTGCTTTCTCCATTTGCGTCATACATATTGCAATAAATAAAAAAAAAAACATCCTCTTACTATCGTTTGCGGAAACTGTTGCGTAAAGGCATTTATTGCAACTGGTTCAAAATCTACCTTAATCAACAGTAGCTGAAAATTTGATTTGATTTACTTGTATATCACTTACATTAACAAACCATAATATCTCTGATTACACCTTTTTATAAAAGGTTACAAAATTATAATAACATCTACAAACCGAGTGTATATGAATAGACCAAGGGAGGTTACAGCATTGCTTCCTTTGCTTATTAGTGCGTGACTAATTGTATGGATTAAATTGACGTATGCATGGAATTGACAGCAATCAGTTTTCGGACGTCCAACGTAAGTAACAGGTATGAAATGTGGTCACATTTTTACAATAGGACAAGAAAGAACACTCTACAGAATTTGTTTTGTTTAGTCATTCAAACTGTCGTCTTCACAACCTGAAAACATCACAAGAATAAGAATAGCAAGCTGTTGTAGGACTGATTCTTATTTTCTATTAAAGGTAGCAAAGTAACCTAGCTATGAGTTGCCTCAGATTATTAACTGATATTTTTCACATAATTGATACATACTTTCTTAAGACACGGTATTTTTAATTCATAGGTATAATAGCTCAAATTTATCCTATGCTAAAATTCACTGCACAGCGTGAATGTTTGCAAACTACATTCAATTACCTACGTCGTGAAGTTATTAACTTTATACAGTGGACGCGAAATAACGTTCAATAAATCTTAATTTATATCGACAGCGAAAATTTTACCCTTAAAAGGCACTGGAATAACCGATTCGGACGAAGGAGGTGTGTGAAAATATGTCAGAATCCAATATGATGGCGGTGCCGATAAGTTAGTGACCGAGAAAAGCCATTACGATAACGAGTTTAGCACGTTTAGTCATCAAAACGTGCCCGCCTCGATTTTACGCAGTGTTCGCCCGCTAATTACCTAACGTTTAACACTTTTAAACAACTAAAGTACTTTAATTAACAAAATCTGTTAACGACCTACGTCAGTACGGTATACGCGTTCACGTTCGGATAAATGTGAAGGCGAAATATTAATAAAGTTTTATTAACGCCATGCAGTTGTATAAGCAAGAGTTCCCTTGTGATGTAATATTTCCGCGTGCGCGGGTTTTAATGGAATTACTATTTAATTATACTTATATCGTGACACTGATTAATTTTTTTTTAAGCAAGAAATACGTGGTTATGAGCTAGTTGTTTTAAAATCGTCGTTATTTTCTATTAAATACACTAATTTATTATATTAATTGAAATTTTTATTCTTATTCAATGCGGACCATTGCTAACTCCGTTATTATTAATTCTAGGAAGTAGGTTAAAGTAGAAGCCTAAGTATTTTTTTCGATAATAAAGGAGTTATTGTGGATTGCTGTTGATATTAGTGGTGATGTTCTTATCAACCCTATAAAATAAATAGTAGACTTCTTTCACTTTAAACCAACAAAAGAAATCAGTATACTGTTGAGTATTGTCAACAACGTACTGAGTATAAATCTTTGGCATGCATTTTTTCGCAAAATAGTAGTTTTTAATTTTATTTTGCGTTGTGTAATTTTGTTCTATTTTTCCACATTTACGTTGTTTAGTGCTAGATATAATGGCTATGGTGTTTGCTCAATTGAAAAAATGCGATATGTTGGAAGCATACACCGTGTTCAGTAAAAATTCAAAAAGGATTAGCGAACATTATGCTGAACGATATCCTTTATGACAGCAGTCAGATCGATGTTACTTTTGAAAACTATATAGCTTCCTTGATGAATTCTTGCCTTTTGAAATTCCTTGCAGACTCACCGTATGCTTTAGTAATGATATACTCACGTTTGGCGAGCTCTTACAACTTCCAAAAAAAGCTCTTTATCGTCAGCCACCAAGTTTTCTTTGCAAATGTGTCGCCGGCATTATTTTTGTTTAGGAGAAGGTCATTGCACCCTAACATTCTGAAAACTGATATTTACATTTTCGGACTGTTATTTCCAGTATTCCTACTTCATGCACATCATCACTGAAACTCTTATTCTACGATCTGATAAGACCAAAACTTCAACTTTCTTGTTGTTTTCATTGGTTTTTGCTACACCAATCTTAATCATTCTTTGGTGAATATGCTTGGGCCGATAGATAGGTATATGACTATGGTGTTTGCTCAATTGGAAAATTGCGCTATGTTGGAAGCATACATCGTGTCCAGTAAAAATTCAAAAAGGATTAGCGAACATTATTCTGAACGGTATCCTCTACGACAGCAGCTAGATCGACGTTACTTTTGAAAACTATACAGTCAGTTTATACGACGTGATTGCTTATTTAAAAAGAAGAAAACTAAGAAAAATATCATCCCCAATGAAGTCGTAGAAACCATGGTGTTAGCATATTTTGATATTTATCGTGAATTTTCCATTAGGGATGCTACGATAGAATTGGGTTTAAGTTATTCATAATTCCAAAGAATTTTGAACAAGCATAAGTATATCCCATATAAGTTCCGAACCTCACGAACATTATTACCCGGGGACTTATTCAGGAGATTAACCTTCTGTCAATGGTTCGTAAATTTCGACAATTTTAACGGAGCACAATGTATTTCATGGAGTGATGAAACGAATTTTTCAAATAGAGGCATGTTTAATAGGAAGAACAGTCACTACTGGTCCCAAGAAATTTTACTAATAGTGCGTCCATATGCTGCACAACTTCGGTATGGTTTTAATGCTTGGTGCGGATTGATAGGTTCGATAGTCGTAGGTCCAGTATTCTATAACGGTACGGTGACAGGAGAATGGAATTTGGAGTTTCTTCGTAACGTTTTGGCGGATTTCCTTGACAACTCCAATTATATGATGCGCCAAATTTTATACTTTCAACAGGACGGTGCTCCTGCACATAGCTGTCACCTATAGCACAAAACTATCTTAACGTCACCTTTGCATGCAATGGATTGGCACCAATGGTCACATTCGATGACCAGCACAAGCCGCGTACCTCTCGCGTTTAGACTTTTTACCGGACATGAATTGCAGAACAATCTCAGAATTAATAATGACGGAATAAGCAATGGTGCTCACTTAATTTGTATAACTTCTTTATTATCCGTTTTAAAACAATAGTGCATAGGAACTTTTATATCGTAAATTAAATTATTAATCAACAATTTTAAAAATATACAGGGTGTTCTATTTAAAAAATAAAAAAATTCAATATTTCTTGGAAATGCGTTATTCAATTGCTTATTCGAAAAACGCATATTAATCAACATTAAAAACACTACTGCTTAGTTGGTTTAACTTACTTTCTAGAATTAATAATAACGGAGTTAGCAATGGTGAGCACTTAATTTGTATGCCTCTATATATTGTTGTAAATAAATATTAAACATTTAATCCAAGTACATTGTTGTTATCTAAAACAAGTAAGAGTGAAAGCTAGAAATAAATTTGTACACATTAAAAATACTCCCTTTAGTAAGTATACAGGTTATGTTTGTATTTCATATAAATGCCTAACTTAAATGAATAATTAGGTTATCTTGCTTGCATGTCGACATAATATCTTGTTGCCTGTCTTTATATGTTCTGGATTTCAATCTTTATCTTTGAATTAAGGTACTGGAATTCTAAAATAAAAATAAATAGAATAATTTTATAAACGTTAACGTAAAGAAGTAAAAGATACTCATCTGTAGACATATATGAGAGCCCTCTCATGTTGGATAGCATGTAACAGAATTGACGACTAATAAGGTAAATGTAAATGATCTGATCTTCATGGCATCTGTGTATAGGGGGTTGAAGCTGGTAGGAAGGTCAACATCTATACCTATAGATGTCATCTTGATTGGAATGTACCTATTAATAATTAATGAAAATAACATTAAGCACGTTGGGGGCTTTGTTTATAAAGAAATATTTCAGTGAGTGACATATGCAGTAATAAATTTAACATCCCTATATAAAAATAAATAACATTTTATTATAAATAAAAATATTTTAGCAAGGATCTAAACCCAGAGGTATAATATCATATGTTATAATAAGACAGAATTCTGTTTTATTGAAAATATAAAGAGGGGTCAATAACATTAATTCTTAATCTTAACATTCCGTTCATTTTCAAATTGAAATACGTTATTAGAATCGTTTAATTTAGGGATATTAGAGTGATTTAAATACTGTTACTTTAATAGAGTTAAATACAAGGAATTACAAGGCTTTGGGAATGTGATAATCGGGTGTTTATGAGATATGTAGGTAAAATTTGTTATAAATATAATTATAATTAGGACTATTTTCATATTGTATCAAAGTGGAGAGATATTTGAAGTATGCCTTTAAAAAAATAGAAACAAGAGAGGTAGAAAGATGCAAAAAAATATAGACGGAAACAGAATTTTGATCCAAGATAAAATTATATTTTATCTTGAATGAATTAACCAATATATAAGTACCTTAGTGAATAATAAACCAGAAGTATCAGTGCCATTCTGGAAGTGAAATAGGTAAAAGGTTTCCTAATAAACGATATTTAAAAGTTAATTTAGTAGAATGTTAACCGTTATAGGGCTTATGAAGCCATGTTTGTTTTAAAATATCACTTTAAATAATTTAATTACGTAGTTAAGTAGAATAGAATTTCTTAAAACGTTGAACTGTATTACTTATTGACCTTAAGTAAGTTAAATAAATATGACTATCGTTATTAATATAATTATCAAAATTTTAACATGTGAAAATAAGTAATACTGTCTTAACGTATTAAGAAAATATAAATGTATTTCAATATCATACCAATGTGTAATAATTAAAGTCTTAAGGCTTCAAGATAAGAATGCTTCCTATGTAAATTATGAACATAGTGATTTTTATATTCCCAAGTTGTCTTGTATCTGACATTTTGAAAATAAATAACCTATAATATTTTGAATTTAAAAGTTTAAAGTTTAATTTTTTAATAAATAAGATTATGACAAAATTAGAACAGAGCTAACATAATGCCTCAAATGGAGCTGTACTATCACTCAGAAAATGCCTATTAATTAAAATTGAACACCCTCATATATTGAGATTACTTTAAAAGACATATGCTAAATTAATTATTGTTATAAAATAGCATAATATACCGCATGTGTCAAATATCATTAGGTCATTCAATGTTTACGTGCGATCTATACGTATGAATGTAATACGTGACAACGTGGTACCCCTACTGTCCGTCACCAATGTCGACAACAACCGACATCACAACGATATTCTCCGATCCCGACCCAGATTTTACATTCAATGTTTAGCTGGGAACACGTTGCGGTCCTTGGCCGTCTTATTACTGGAACGGGAAACATCAAATGGCCTCCGCCATCTACTGATCTCTCTCCAAATGATTTTTGTTTGTGGGGATATTTAAAAAATATTGTTTATACCCATGAAGCTGGCAGAGCAGAAAACATAGTTGCCTTGAGAGAAAAAATAATTGAGGCTGCTAATTCAGTAACTGCTCACATGTTAGAAAACGTAAGAGTAAATTTCAACGACCGCCTAGGGCAATGTCTTGCTGTGCAGGGAGGAATCCTTTTTTATTTATTTTATTAGGGTTATTTTTTTAATTTTATTAGAATTACGCTTTTGTTTGTGTCATGCAGCGTGAACGCAACTTAATAATTCTCTGATTTACTGAAAGGAAAAAGAAAAACAAATAGTTGCAACTCGTAAATATTATTTCTGAACGCATTATAAACACCCGAGTCGGTGGTCCAATGGTTACTGCTAACTTGTATTTGCGAGCATGTATCGGTTGTCGCGTCGCTGGCATTGGAAAGGAAAGCAGGGGTACGACGTTGCCACGTATTGTATGGATTGATCGCCTATGGCTAATGAAAATTGACACATGCGGTATATCCGCTCATAGATGCCGCCACTAATTTGAAAGGTTTCTGTTACCATGTGATAACACTAGCCGTTCTAGGGTTAATTGGTAGGAAACTATTTTACTGTAATATTTTGACATTTGGGTTAGAGATGCTTTATTAAGAGCTGCATTAGCTTGGAACATATCATTGAGGTGTAGATCAACCACCATCATTCATATAGCTTTCATCAAAGATCCTTGATCTAGAGGGACATGTATCTTCACCACATCCATATCAAACAATATTGGCATGTAGTGAACAATTCCAAGTTATCATCACTTTGTTTTGTCACTTGTGTCATTTAATACATAGGAAACTCGATATTGTTTCACACGTGGTGAAGTTGGATGTCGTCTTTAATAAATTAAACATTTCCGATAGAACTACACAATTGATAGCTTGTTTTCCTAATTGTTTTTTTCTTATTAGTTTTCTATTTTTTTATCAAAGAAGTCTTCACGATTAGTTTAATTTATGCATTTCCTGTGTGCTATGATGTCTTAAGTAGTCGATAGGTTGTAATCATAACGTTTTATCTGCAAAATCAAAATTCTTGATGGTCAAACTCAAGAAAAATCTTTTGCCACCAGGAATTGCATCAAGGAGGCATTTCGAGCTATCTTACTCTCTTCAGCTTGATATGCGGTTTTATAATGGCAATAGTGGTAATTCTGGTGAAAATATTAATAAAAATAATGAATTAATAAAACCGAAAGGATTTGTATGCAATTTTAATTTGAATGAAAGTTTTTGGAGAATTAAAGACGATAGTATACAGTATAGTATATTTATTTGCAAACTTTTCCCTTACTAAAAATATTGCCAAATTTTATTTATCCTCGTACACATATATTAAATTACTAATTATGAATGCTTAAGGAATGTAGTTAATTTGTAAAATGATGGTATTAAGAGCTCTTGTTTTAATATTACTTGAAAGTTAAAATTTAAATTGATTAAATTTGGCGGCAATCTTTTTGACCAATCGAAAGACATCCATCTACTCTCTGCCATTTAATATCGGCAAAAATGCCTTTGGAATTAGCAAACATACGTGTGTTAATGAGATAAAAAACGTTACACATTATTAATTTCAAAATTTGTAAATGACAGTGTAGGTATATACCTACCTATAGAATTTTCTTTTGTTATCTTCATATTATTTAAATACTATATTTATAAATTTTATACCCAATAATATAATACCTAATATAATATGTAACACAAAAATAAATTTATATTGTCAGCAACAACATGTATTTTATTATAAAGTACTATTATAATAATATAAACATATTTTTATATATTAGGTATTTATTAAATAGGAAGTAGGTACTAAACCAACATGATGGCAACATTTCACCATATAATTACTAGCTACCCATGAAAAATACGAAAGAAGAGATAGAAGTTCAATTCAGGCAGGTCAACTAGTTAGCCATAATCACCGTGATCATCCAATAAAAACCTCAATTTACGAAAACCATAAAACGCAGACATGACCGGTCCGTGGTTACTTTCAATTTTCAGTGTTTGTACTACCTGCAAGTCAATTCTAATTAGACCATTACCGCCGGTATATAACACACGACGTCTAATCCCCTAAAATTGAAACGTAACACCAATTACGGACACACATAAACGTTTTTATAATAAACTACTGTAAACATTTTGGATGCCGTATCCTATGCACACATACCGTTTGTTCACTCTCGTAAAGAAAGGAATATATCCACGCTACTTCTTCTTTTCGTCTCGGACCTATATACCGTCTCCGTTCAAGCAGGTCGGGGGACCGGTTGCGGACACCATCATGGAAGCCGTATTTCACTGATTGGCCGGTGTGAATTAGATACCGCCTACCTATACCGCCCCTGGACTTATCCAGAGCGTTCCCGGCGTTCAGTCAGTTAAAACCGCGGCATGGATTCGGATCGTTGCGAAGACACGAGCAATATGCTTGGTTTCGGCTTGGAAGTGAAACCATTGAGGATGGTGTCCAGTCCGCACGTTGGACCCAGACATACAATTGATAACATCCTCGGACTTGTCCGGAAGGAGGACGGGGATAGGGAACGTGCCCATACACCCGGGAATGCGGAAAGTGCTGGTAAGGATCATATAATACTTTGGCATTCAAGTTACCGCCTTTTGAAAATTATTAACTGCACGAATAGGTATTGAATAATGATTCTAAAAGAATGCATACATAACCTCAAAAGACATAAAAATTATAGTTATTTTTCTGTTATCTAATTCAAAAACCATAACTTCAATCAAATTCTTATTAGAAGCAGCATATGATTATAATATATAATTCACTACATTGAAAGATATTGATATTTATTAAATAAAATGTTGACAGATGTCATCACAGTGTCATAAACTTTATATCATAGACTACTCTAAATAAGAATTTAGGATTTTTAGGATAGTAGTTTTCAATCAGTTATTACAAATCTATCGCATATATAGCTAGAATATATAACAGTAACAGAATTATCATTGATATGTAGTACCTATATGCTTCAATGAATCTACCTATAATGAAAACCTTTTTTAATACATATATAGGTACTTTATATACCTAACTTAGCCGTAATCCGAAAAAGAATCTAAGGAAAGGGAATTTCAACAAATGTCAAAAATAGTATTAAGATATTTGAAAATGATTTAATGTATGATACAAATACTATTTTGATTGGAT
This sequence comes from Amphimallon solstitiale, assembly GCA_963170755.1. Classification (NCBI taxonomy): domain Eukaryota; kingdom Metazoa; phylum Arthropoda; class Insecta; order Coleoptera; family Scarabaeidae; genus Amphimallon; species Amphimallon solstitiale. The sequence goes on along the minus strand of OY720676.1, from coordinate 163,887,828 downwards.
ATTATTACTTTGATCAACTTTTCGCCAAAAATAACTTTGCACTGTTTACCTTTTTATCTATTTTGGTTGTGATCTTCTTTATTGCTGATTTTAAAAATTACGTTAATTACAAATCTTTTCCATTAACTATATGACTTTTTACCATAACAACGAACAAAATGAAATGTGAAAAATATAGCATCGCCCTTAACCATTTCAGTACAGCATAGATAGGAATTAAATTACATTTAAGCAGTTTCCGCCGCTGTCATATTCTCTTCTGAAATACAAGAATTTAAAGCTACCTCCTTAACTAGTAGATTATATATAGCTAATTCCGTCTTAATATCTAACTAACTATGTTGATATGATTTTGCCGGAAAATGGCGATAAACAATTGTTCTAAAATCTAGCATCACTAATCATGACATTGCTGGAATAAAATTTTAAGTTTGTGGTCTGATATAGGTACTCAAGTATATATTATGATAAGATCTATAATTTGCCTCTATTGGTCAAGAGTACATCGGTATATACCATAAATTAATGTGTCCTCATTAGTTTAGTAAGCTAGTGGTAGCTTTATATTATTCGCTAAGGTATTACACAGTTTGCATTCATTATGTCCACATTCCACTTGAAATTTGATATTGTCAATTATAAGCGTTGACAGATATTCATGAAGTTCATTTAGCAAGTGATACTTTAGAAATGATGTCATTTTTTTTATAAACAATATATCTGGATGCCTCCAAAAATATTCAAAAACAATTATTAAATCAATTACTTCACTGAAATTTTCAAAATTTAACCATAATGAAAGTAAATACTTTATCTAAAGAATCAAATTTAACTTTAATTTTAGGTATGTATATACAAGTTATCCTCTTTGAAGACATAATTATACATACGTTAACTATTCAAGCTTTCTTCTTCTTAAAATCTGTACCATTTATTATTGAATGCGAAACACAATGAAGCTATTGGCATCCTCAAAAGCATTAGGTACATTAACATTTTCTATGTTTCCTCAGAAACATAAGACTGCAAAATAAAATCGAAACTCTTTGGGTTTTAGGTTTTTACCTTAGTAGGTAGGTATTCAGTATCACTACGGTTCGGTATAAATGGAGTTCAATAAAACTACAATCCCTGCATTATTCACTGATTAATCTGTGTTCAAGAAAAAAGATTGAATTTGAAAACTGCACATGCTCAAGTTCATCATACTTTTGACTGAAGTCTTTTTTAATTTATATTCGAAAACCAAAAATCACCAGTACAACGAAAGGTTAATTTAAAATTTACAAATCTCGTTTCTGTTGAATGATAAACATTTTCACTATTAACCCTCAGGAACATGGCTAAACGACACCCAAATTTTTGTAGAACGTGATGGATAGTTTTAAGTGTGGTGCGATTCGAAATATTACATCTACATATCTTGAATGGACCTCTTCGTTTCTAAATCATCTATGGTATGGGATTAGGTTTGAGTACTGTGTTTTCAGACACCCCAAATTAAAATAAGCGCAAAGATTTAAGTACGGAAAATGCGTAGATCTGTGGATCATCTTACAAGTTCTCTTTGCACTATCTCTTTATTCATTAAAAAATACATGATCTAAAAGGTCGCGTACTTGAAATTTCTCTCTCCCAAGAACATGATTTATATGTTACTACTCAGCTCTGCTTTGGGTGATTTGTCTGCTTGGATTACCAGAAGCAAGTATTATTTTGCTGCCGATATTAACAAAAATTGACGGAATAGGGAAGATGATTCCGGAAACCCTCTAGATGAAGATGAAGCGCGTCGAAGAAGATGTTGAATTGGATCGACATTAGATACGAATATATAATATTAATTGTATATTATCTGAACATGTTGATATAGTGACTGTATACGTTTGTTTCGGTACTCCTGCCTGATTCAGTGAAAGTTAAAGTCTTGACCTATTAGTTGCTCTTTGCAATTCACGATACAACATTGTGTGTATTGAACTTTGAATATTGTAATATTTATTCCGGTAATACTAGAAGGAAACGCCCGAGAGTGTACTCAGATCAGAAGACCTCACTCCGTTTGTTACCCAAGAGAATATTTATATGTGAAGAAAATGCTCAACTTCGGTAAGCATACACCAGCCCTATAGTATCGTTCTTCACGAAAATCTTCGAGTAAGGAGGATTTGCTTCCTTTGGATACCACGCCATAGCGTACGAAGAGACTCTTGTCATGGTGCCCTAAGATACTTGGCAAGATCAAAATGGAACAGTTCATGTTAACAACATCTTGAAAGGTGATGAAATCTAATTTACCACGACAAAACAAAGTTGGCAAAATGGTGAATATGTTCTTTACCATAAGAGGCGTTGTGTACAAAGATAGAATGTAATGCTATTATTTGAGTAAATAAATTTTCTTATTACTTATCTTATTTTGAAGTAAAATATGCAAATGCTCCATCACGCTGATCATACATTTGCATTCTGATGTTTAGAGGAACATTATTTAATAGTTCTTCTGATTCATCACCTATCTGAGAGCAAAATTGTATTCGACTAGCATAATACTCAGGTTGTGGGCGATGTAGAACGGTAAGAGGTATATAATGTAAGATTTGCTGGTGCAATGAGCGGATTACTCTTGTTTGAGGAATAGCCACTTCAGTAATAATATATACGTGAGCTGATCATCGAAGTGTCTTCCACTAAATAAAGGAAGTACTTTGAGTTGCACGTTTAAATTTCATCTCAGCTTTGCCAAGCAATCCAGTGTCAGTTTGTTTAAGACTCTGACAGCTTCCATAGCTTTCTCGCAGCGAAAACAATAGACAAACACCATAGCTGTTTTCCATTTATCGTAGAGAACTCTTCCGAACTGTACCCATACATCACAACATTATGGTGTTCAGAGATTACTTCCCTCCTCTGATCAGTAACATTTTTAATAGTCTTCATACTATTTAAGTTTGAAAATCAAATTATCTTTATATTTAAAGTAGGTACTTCTTTTTATAAGGTATTTTGACAGTGACAAAATCCTGTGTGCTGCCTCTAATTTTACGAATTAAAAGGTATTTACAGAGTATTTTTAAATGAAAACGACTACAATTAATATATTTTGTTGCTCTTAACTTAGTAGAAGTAATGCCATACTTAGGTATATGTAAAATTATGTAAGCAGTGGAATTCAGAACTGTCGATTGGAACAAAAATATCGTGATGTTTGATATTCTTTTGAATGATATTTATCTAACCTCCAATTAATGGACTTTATTTATACCTGATTAATAGGAGATTCTTGCCAAAATCAGATACACACCTATATATTTATTTATTTATTTATTTATAAGTATTTAATCAAGCAGAAATGTGTAAGAAATAACTTCCGTATCACTGTTAGAAATATTGTCTTGATCTAAGAAAGTATATTTTCTTGCGTATATACATAGCTTTAATTTACTTGATTTGAAACGGTCCGTTTTATTATAAGTAAATATTTCCAAACCGTTTTAAATCAAGTAAATTAAGGCTTTGTATATACGGAAGAAAATATATTTTCTTAGATCAAGACAATATTTCTAACAGTGTATTACGGACGCTTTGAAAAATCCGGAATCACGTAGGTAAGAGACAAAAAAAGAACGATTGCCCTAACTTAAGTTTATGATTTGAATTAGATTTTACATGTTGTGTGTCAATTATTGTCTTACCTCAGATATTACTTCAAATTTCCATAGATTTTATTGACTCCAAATTTTTTTGAACAAGCGATACTTCCAATTTAGCAACAAGCCAAGTAATATATTATTGCTCATGAAAAATAATATATGAATCGTGGAATTCAGTTGGATTCGGTTTAAACATTAGAAGTAGCTCAACATCTTATTAGACTGTCCTATAGTCCTATAGTCATTTTTAATACGATATACTTCATATTAGAACTACTAAATATCTGTTTCATAGACTAAATATCTTCATTATACTTGTGTGAATTATATATAATTTGTTTACCAACTTTTATGGAAGCAATTTTGAGTTAAGCTTAGACGAGTATTAGAAATGTACCAGATAGAAGTAAGACAGATAGATAGGTGCCGGTAGCGTTTTGTTCGATATCTAATATTCGATTCGACATGACTTCCGAATACCGCAAATCACAGTCATTCGATATAACTTGGTGGGGATTCGCCTTGAATCTATGAAATCTGTATCCCTATGAAGCTGCAGTTTTTATGAAATTTTCCATATAAAACAGTGTTTGCTTTGGGAACAAGTTACATCACACACAATGGCATTAATCGAGGGCGCAGTAATTCGAAAACAAATGAGAATATGTACATCATTTATTATATTAAGGCTATAATCAAAATGGTGTGTATATATATTATATTATAACGATATTTATATACTAAAGTCATGTATGTAAGGAAAGATAGTATCAATATTTATATACCTAATTTCATATAGTAACTCGAAACTAGGCAACTTAAGATACACAAATTACTATAGAATAACTCAGTCTTAAGTAAGATACTTAAATGTCTAAGAAATTATTTTAAAAAAATCAGAAGTTAATAAATTCCCAAGAATTAAGGGAAAATTGAATAATAACAACATTTAAACAATATTAGAAAACAATTTTTATTAATTACTCAAAGTTAGACAACTTATTATACAAGTCAAATTTATAAAATTAAATCAACTTATCCATTAGTGGGCAAGAAAAGAAAAAAGAAATTGGATTATTAAATGAATTTTCACAAGTAAGAGACGTTTAAAAAGGACGCTCTCCGAAATTAAGTTAAAATTTTATTATTATAATAAATATATTAAATACCTGTGAGTGTAAATCTTTATTACGATTTCAACAATAATATTATAACAAAATAGTGAAACAATGTACCATATTAATGTTTTCGTCGATTAAACTCGATCTCCTGATCTACAAGCAAACAATACAAACCAATTAATTGTGAATCAATGTGCTAAAGTAAATAATACCTGAATTAAGAAAAAGTTCAACGTATGACTCGAGGGATAAGCAGCTCGATTGGAGGAAATTCATACCAAAGACACAGTATCCACGACGAAGAGGATCACCAGGATATAGAGGAATTCAGATAAGATTTCCGGAGATAATATGCCACTAAAACAATCCCACAAAGTATTAAAACTCGAGTTAAGTACTTAAAAATTTTCTTAAAGATGATAATTTAAAAAATCAGAAATTAGAAAACTATAATTGGTATACAATTATATAAATAATTTTGTCTAAGAATATACTTTATTTGTAAGAGTTATTCTATGCTAAGCGTCATCACAAGTTAATATATTTAAAATTGTGTATAAAAGTTTTTTTCACATATAGATATAAAAAGAATTTCCAGATTAATGTTGATTTTTCCTAAACTTAGATTTCAGTTATTTAACACAAATTATATATTTTCCGTTGTGTTTAGTTGATCCCATTTATTGTTGGATAGAAATAGTTCCATGGGAGCATTACATTAACAGTTTTGTTTTTATAAATTGATTGATTCTAACCTAAATTTTTATAGGTTCATGTATTTATTATGATTATGTATTGTATTAGTGGTAACCCAACGAGTTATTGTAGTATATATACAACATTTTCTTATGACACTCTCACATTAAAATAAATAAACATCGACCAACAGTATTTATGTTTTTAACATTATTTTTGCGTCTCGAATATATTCATGGAATTCGGTGTGTTTCTTCTGCTTTACTGTGATAAGTCACATGACCTTTTGTCTGTCAATTGTACTTAGCTTGAACAATACTTTAAATTTGGTTTTTATTCCGCAGAGCTTTAAAGAAATCCGTTTTATTTAAAAGAATATATTTTTTGACCATTTACAGCAAAAAGTAAATTAACGTCTTACGCTCAAGACTTTTCATACTTCATGCTGTAGCTACAGGGTTGCATCAAATGCGAAACATAATCTGGCAATGTAGTTTAATTTTTAATATTTTCACATCTTGTCTTGTGGTGTTTTCAACGTTGATAAGCTAGTAGAGGCAATTGCAGAGTGAACATACCAATTTAGAGATTCAAGAGATTGTTTCGAGTAAAGCAAATTTAGCTAATATAGCAAACATTTTTTTTTTATAGATGGCATCGTTATCTGAATTCTAAATTTATTTCCTGTTTATAAATTTGAATTGATTTCTAGACAAAAAAAATAACAAATTGTACATAAACCCAGTTTTGCAACTCAATAATTTACACACTCTTCTTTGTCGATGGTAAACTATTTAGATACCCACAATACATCTGTTGGAAATTCTAAAATTAATTAAAAGTGATTCATGAAATAACATAATCACATTTCCTTACAAAAACACCGCATCGAAGTGACAAAATCTTCAATAACAACAGTAATTACTTTAACTCACGGCATACAGTCATTTAGGCTTAAACATTGTTCGTAGATATAGTCTAAATTCTTGGCGCAAGTGCTTCTTTTTCCATAACTTCTTGGTTCTCTTCGCACTCACCGTAGTTGATCTGATTATTATCAATAATTTTAAAATATTGTAAATCTTGATTTTCTCGTCAATTGTCCCCATAATGTTTTTTTAGTAATATGTCTTGTCTATTGAAGACTTTCAAATTATCTATTCCAATGACTTGTAGAGGTACTTCAGAAAGTCTTTACGTTCTCCACGAACCATGTCAGCGTTTTATCTTTTATAAATTTTGAAATGTCACTGCCCAGGCTTTTTTAAAAAGATTAGAGATACAGCTTCCCAATCTTGATTTCTATATAAGACCAAACACTCGGTCCTAGGTGCTTCATTGCCAAACCTGTACTGCAACATTAACAGAATTGTTGAATTTTGACTCTGTCCACCATACCCATCTGCAAATAACTGATTTTTTTTTACATTACGTGAAAAATTGGTTATAACTAAGGTGGTTGGTTGATACCATAGAATTTGATTTTTTTCTGGTGTTTTGATATGAGCTATATGCAGAAACGAACTGTTTCTGGAGAAAGTGAAACTTCGGAAATAACTATGAAAAGGGTAAAATTAAATAAAATGATTTGTTGGGAGAAATAATCTTAGTTATTAACTATACTTCCCCGAGATTACAGAAAAAGAAGCTGCAATAGCACAAAACCCATTTTTTACTTGTCTGCAGAACGAATCTTCGACACTTAAATTGTTTTATGAAATATTGTTGACTCAGTTCTGTTACCTTGCTCTTCTCTTGATTCTTAATTCTATTTGCCTCTATTTACGATTCGAAAAAGTTTGGTAACTATTGCTGTAGAAGTAAATGTATGACTATGTCAAATTTGCTTTTTGCACAGTTTACAAGATCAGTTCAAACTTTTGCATAATAATAAATGATATGCAGTGTTGTGCATCTAGATAAATTATCTAGACAAAACTTTTGTTATCTATCATCTTATTTAGATGACACTACAACTATTTATCTATCATCTTATCTTAGATTAAAAAAAACAGATTATATGAATGTTTTAGATAACAGATAATATTTTTCGTGAAATCAATAAAACCATCGCCGCCCCTGTAACTCTACTTAAATCTATATGGTTTTCGACTTTCGTATAATGTAGTACATTTTTCGCAGCAACGTTGGTATTGGTACGTTCGAAAAATGTGTTGTTGCAGCGCTGCTTGTCATTGTCACTAAATGTCACTTTCACTTTTCACTTGTCATATTTTGTGAGCTTATCACAAGTGTCCAAGTTTATAGACGTGTTTATAAATAAATATAGCTAGTGTAGTGTGTAGTTTTAAATATAGCTAGTGTATGTATGTATGTATGTACGTGATATTGATAAGTTAATAACTACGTGAACATTTCGTTAGCTAATTCCAACATGCAAAATTTTCTAATAGAAGTGGCCATAATCAAAGAGATTGAAGGGAGATTTCAACACTTCTTTGACATGAAAACCTACCCAGCCGAAAGTAAAGTTTTCATTCTGTCAGCAATGAGTAACCCCGAATTTAAAACCAAATGGATTCCTGAGAGACTTGTTATTACTGTAAAGAAATATTCAATAATGAATTTACTTTCACTTCACAAGATAATTGTTATCTAAATTGTATAAAAAAGAACTAAAAATTTTACATGCATATCCAACTATTAAAAAAATATTCTTTAAATATAACACGACGCTACCATCTTCAGCGCCGATTGAAAGACTTTTCAGCACACTCGCCCAAATCCAACTTTAACGTAGAAATCGACTATCCGATAAAAATTTCGAAATGTTGTTAATTTGCCGAAGCAACCTTAAGGCCTGATTTCAAGTTATACTTGCGCGGTCGCAACTCTGTATCACTGATTTTTGTATTCGTTGTTTTTCCATTTTTAATCTGTTTTCAAAACCGAAAAATTGAGGACTGTAGGAATAGCATAAATCTTGTAAATTAGTCACTAGCAATACGAATATAAAAATCAGCGACAGAAAGTTAGGACCACGCAAATCCAACTTGTCTCTAAATCATTAATAATAGTAAATAAACATAAGAATGTATATTAAATTCGTTCATATTTAACGTTGTGCTTCACCTATATCAAAAAATGTCATCCTCATCCTTCCTATAGACCGTCTCAACCTTAGTATCCAGCTACGAGGAAAGAATAGAACAGGAGGGATAAAAAACTGGTGGAGGAATAGGTATTATTTAGATGGAGTTACCACTTTAAGGCAGGTCGTTATGGCAATATTGACCAATAATAGTTTATAAAATGAGTATTTAGAATAACTTGTCATATATCTGACACTACATCTGACATTTAACATACATATTCTATGCATTGAGGCGGCCATATTGAGTTACCACATTTGGACAAATATTATTATTAAGGAGACTCTCTCCTGTTCTATTCTTTACTCGTATGTATTCAGTATGTCTTATGGAGACAGAGAACATAGTTGTCAGTTCGACAATGACAGATTAGGTTGGTAACTCATTATAATGACATGACATTTGAAATACTTGTTGGTTAGGATATTATCCTAATATATTATTATATTATAATATTAATTTGACACTTGACAGGAAGGTTATGTTGTGATCTTACACCACACCGATTATACCAACTATAAAGATAATAAATCGAACTGACAACATTGCCTTGAAATAAAAAAAGACAGTTTATTACAAATTGCTTACGGTAATAGAAGAGGTATATAATAAGAGACTGTACTGAATACTAAGGTTGAGACGATCTATACAGCATGTGTCAATTTTCATTAGCCATAGGCGAATAATTCATGCAATACGTGACAACATGGCACCCCTACTTTCCTCTCCAATGCCAGCGCGACCGATACAAGCTCGAGTTAGCAGTAACTGTTGGACCACTGACTTGGGTGTTTGTAATGCGTTCAGAAATAATATTTACGCGTTGCAAGGATTTGTTTTTCTTTTTCCTTTCAGTAAATGCAGAGAATTATTAAGCTGCGTTCACGCTGCATGACACAAACAAAAGCGTAATTCTAATAAAATTAAAAATAAGGTAAATAAAAAAGGATTCTGAAAATAATAATAAACTACTAGATCAGGAGATCGCGGCGGCCATTTGATGTTTCCCGTTCCAGTAATCAGACGGCTTTTATTGCAGACTAGATCGTAACGTGTTCGCAGCTAAAGATTAAATGTAAAATCTGGTGGGAGATCGGAGAAAATCGTTGTGATGTCGATTGTTGCCGGGATTGGTGACGGACACTAGGGGTGACACGTTGCCACGTATTATTTGTATACGTATAAATCGCACGTAAACATTGAAATCATTACGTATAGGTACCTAATGAAAATTGACACATACGGTATATCAATAGATACCTAAACCACGCTGAATTCTAAAATAAAATTCTGAGTTCTGAGGTTTTTACTAGATTATCTATTGAATTATCTAGATAAATTATACTTTATCTGTCATCTTTATCTAGATAATCATTTGCAAAATCATCTTTTATCTGTATCTAGATAATATTTTTCTAAATTATCTGTTATCTTATCTAGATAAAAAATGGTAATCTATGTACAACACTGATGATATGACAGAAATTGACAGTTCTCTGAAATCTATTTCCACATTTGAGCAAAAATCGAAAGTATGTTAAATCTGCTCATAATATAATTCCATTTTTTTTAAATATTTTTCCAGACCATATTGAAATGAAATGCATAACTTTTGCGCTGAATCATAATAAAATTTTTACTTTTAAAAACAATTTTTTTGATTTGCGTACCCCTTTCTTCGCCGCCTCTGAGGTTTCTTCTGTAAATTTTGTACCGTCTAATGTTAAAATCCTGGTCACGTTCCATATAATACATGTTAAGCATTTAGATTTCGAAATATATAAATCTGATCAAGTCATGGGTTACAATTACCTGCAGATAATATTTTTTTTCGCACTACTTATAAAACATCATTTCAATTTATCAATGGGCCTGTAACATCATGTTATATAAATACGCATTTATTTTCCGGAATTAAGATAATCTGACAGGCATTAGCGTTACCTAAGAAAATGTTCAACCTAAATACGTTATTAACTTACGGTACTCGTACATGTGCGATTTATAAATTGGTTACACGAAATCTGGATTACAAAAGTAATACCGAACGACGACGATTCTAGTTGAAGTGAAGGATAGGAGAAATAAAGCCCAAACACTGTCGCTACAGCAAGAAACAAATGCATGCACGTACGCGTAGAGGATTGCGTCCAAGTGTGTATGTATACGTTATACGCGGGATATAGGAAGAAAGTTCCATCGGTCGATGCCTATCTCTGCGCTTTTGTCTGTCTCTTATTTATTGACAGCACACTAATTTGACGTCTGTACGGCTGACAAGGAATTATATTTGACAGGATTACCAGATTGACAAATAGGATCAAAGAAGCTTAATTGCGTGTTTGAGTGCGCTCCGTTGTTATGCCGTGTTGTGTTGGTGTTTAAAGAAGACGGATAAATATATACACTGCGTTATTTAGTGACCACATAAATGTAATGTAGATGATGATAATTAGGGATCGGAAATTAGGTTTACATTTCAAGACTGGACTTAAATGAATAATTAAATGGAAATTCTGAGCTTTACATTATGTATAATAGTTATTTATTATACAAGGGAAAAAAGTATTAGATTTTAGCTCGAGGTAAGGTTTATCTCAGGACGCGAAGCGGAGTGAGATAAATTACCGAGAGCTAAAATCTAATTTTTTTCCCGTGTATAATACACTATTTTTTTCTGTGATGGGAAAAACGACCATTTAATATTGAAAAAATCACGTAAATACTATATATTGAAGTCAGAAAATCAATCGATGTGACATTTCAAGTGACATTACACCTGCGTTGCTAATGGAAACCTGTAAAATAATCAAATATCTGTCAATTTAAGCGGGCAAAAAGTGAGCACTTTTTTCCCCGGGAAAAAAGTGAGTACTTTTTTCTCGGGTTGATAAAGTGACATTTTATTACCTGTCAAGAAGGATAAAATGTCAACTTTTTTCCCGTCACAGAAAAAAATGTTTTAATGTATATACATATTATACGAGCTTTTCCAACTCGGGTTCGTCAACCCTTGCCTTCACTAAAGACGTTTACAACTTATGATATGTATATATAAAAGTAGTTGTAGCTATCGTGGCGAATGTAAGTGACGTGATAGAGCGGGCTTTTGCGCTGAAAGTAATTTAGTTAAACCGTGTGTAGCTGGCCGATCCATTATTTACTTTCACTAATTACATGTGTTCTATCGCATAAATATGTCCTGTTTAAAGGTGGGCAGGAGACTTGCCTGCGCTAGACGTTATCCAACTCCGATGCACGGTATTACACTGCAAAATTTGCAGTGTAATACTGTGGTGGCAAGTGAAAAGCTGCGTAGTAAAACATGTGTCTTCGGATATATACTGTATGTCCAAAAAGTCTGGAAACACCCAAATAAAATCGAAACGGATGATTTTTGAGTAAAATGCAAAAAACAGGTCAATTAGTATTTTCAAAAAACTACTGGCTGATGGTATCTGTTTGGAATTTTTGATAACCTTGAAAAAGTTATGATGTCATCAAAAAAAATTTAAATGGCAACGTCGCATTTTTAATTTTATTTTTGATAGATCTTTTAATTGTCTAAATGACTGTAAAAAAATTTTTCATTTTACTTAAGAAAATGACCGAGAAAAATTTAATTACTTCGAAAATGGAAAAGTTTGTCTTTAAAAAAAAACATAGTTGGCTTAAAAGTCGATTATTTTTCAAACACATTTTGTTTTATTTGTGACATTTTGTCAAATACGAATTGTGCGTAAGTTAAAAAAATCTGTTTAAAAATGGTTTTAAGTGAGAGGGAACGTATTCAAATATTGATGATGATTGGTTTTGGGGATAGGGCTCGTTCAGTTAGAGAAGTTTGCGACTTATTTAATACAGAACATCCGGAGCGTGCCCCAATTAGTATTTCTGCAGTAAGATTCACAAAAAATTTCAAGAAGAAGGCCATGTTCGAGATCGCCCTAGAAGTGGTCGTCCAAAGATCGCAGAAGATACGCAACTCGACGTATTATTGTCAGAAGAGGAAACTCCAAATTCTAGTACACGGCAGCTTGCTCGGGAGTTTAACGTGTCGAAGAGTACAATTGGTAATATTTTCCGGAAAACTAAGTATCATCTCTACAAAATCTGTTTGGTTCATGAGCTGTCTGAAGACGACTTCGACAGGCGTGTACAGTTTTGCGAACAACTGATGCCCATGTGTGATAATGCTCCGTATTTTATCAGAAATATCTTATTCTCAGATGAAGCTACGTTCACATTACATGGGACTGTTAATAGACAAAACTGCAAGTACAGGGCACGCCAAAATCCACGCTGAATGAGAGAGGTACGAACTCAGTATCCTCAGAAATTAAATGTATGGGCTGGTTTAATTGTTAACAGAATTATAGGGCCTTTTTTCTTCAACGGTAACCTGATGGCGGAAATGTATTTGGATTTTTTATACAAAATTATTTAATTCCGTCATTAGCAGAAATATTTCCGAACCATGAAGATCCTAATTTGCCCAGCCAAAGAATTTGGTTTCAACAAGATGGGGCTCCACCCCACTATGCGGGAAATGTTCGGCATTATCTCGAGAATACCTTCCCAAACAGATGGATTGGCAGGAGGGGGGCTATCGAGTGGCCGGCTAGGTCGCCAGATCTAACGCCTATTGATTATTCTTTGTGGGGTTACCTAAAAAATATAAGATATACGCAACTAAACCTGAAAATTTGGAAGACTTGCGTCAACGGATTGAGATTGAAGTACGAAGGATCACTCCTGAAATGATAGAAAACGTTCAAACTGCATTTTATTATCGTTTAGGGTATTGCCAAGATGCTCAAGGACAACATTTTGAACATTTATTGTAAGAGTTTTTGCTGATTTCTACGATTAAAATTTTCTTTGTTTTCTATAACGATTTTTTTTTTCAAAATTTTTCTTAAGTAGAATGAAACATTTTTTGACTGTCGTTTAGACAATTAAAAGATCTATCAAAAATAAAATTAAAAATGCGACGTTGCCGTTAAATTTTTTTTGATGACATCATAACTTTTTCAATGTCATCAAAAATTCCAAACCGATACCATCAGCCAGTAGTTTTCTGAAAATACTAATTGACCTGTTTTTGCATTTTTCTCAAAAATCATCCGTTTCGATTTTATTTGGGTGTTTCCAGACTTTTGGACACACAGTATAAGCATTTATTTCTGGCTCTGCAACTACTTATGAACGGCAGTAAATAATTAGTTCTAATCTTCTTAAAGTGTTAGTAGCGTGTTACATTGCATTGGATACGGTGAATCATACAGGGTTTACTCATTTCTTTACTAAATTATTTTGTGTAATACATAATATAGTGACTTGCGTGTGCCCGAGGAATCCACCTTGAGAAAATCTTATTTGTCCTCAAAGTACGATGAAATTAAGAAATAAACGATAAAAATATTTGTCTGTCAGTAGATGAAACGGCTGATGTTAAAGGACGCAATATTGCAAATGTTTTAGTTGAGGTTATGGACAGCGCACCGGCAATGTCTACACATCTACTTGAATCTAAAACACAAAACTAATGCAGAATCCATATCACATAACGTAACTCGTGTTTGAAATCGTTCTCGGGTGAAAAGCACTATAAAAATAAAGTAGAAGTGTAATTATCTATAACAGATGGAGCTGCGTATATGAAAGCCGTTGGTCGGCTCTTATAACAAACATACAATAGTATGACATCATGAAAATTGTATATAATCTTCGTCAATTCCTTTTCCTAACTATCTCGAGCTACTGTTGATAATGTCCAACAAATATTTGAAGCAGTTTTAAATAACAGTCCTGGAATTAGTACTGTATGCTGTATTGTTAACTTGTTTACTGGTAATGAAGTAGGTTTTTCCGAACCGGGGATAAATGTGCTGGCACAAAAAATTGTATTTAAAGGCGACAGACAATCAATAAGTACTTAGTATATGGACCAATTAATGGTGATTTACTTTTATTTGAACTCTCCACATGAACAATGAACAGTCGGAATGTGTCATATAATTTATTTACTGTTACTTGGTAAAAGACTTGTTTCTCTATATGTATTTTGATACGCGTGTGAGACATCTGAAATGGGGATTATTGGTGTCCTCGATGCGTCCCTGGTAGATAGAAGACATGTAAATCTGACTTCCAATCTCTAATGATAATAATTATCCTTTATAGGATGCATTATAATATTACAAAGCATTAACAAGATGGATCTTATGAATATGTGCTTTCAAAAGCAAAGGAAAGAGAATATAAGTTATAATAACAAGTGGGCAGGATATTTTTTGATTATTTTCTACCTTAAAATTCTCAGACAGAATATATCGTAATATCTCTGAAACAATTATAATTTCTATAAAACAATCATCACAACATCTCTCAGAATGTTTGGATAATAAGGAACACGTTCATGTAGTGTACGCAGACTTCTCTTAGAGTCTAGACCATTTAATTTTATTGGTTTTACCACGAGTTTTAGGTCATTATTATGGAGATGATGATTACTTTAGATGATTCAATAACGAGTGTCTATAATTGGAGTACGCATTGCGATTTATAAACGTTTACGTTATTAGATCGGAAACTTTTTTATTTTTAATTATAATTTTCTGCTTTTACCACTGACAATTATTTCATTAGGTAAATTTTAATTTTTAAAAATTTCCACTGTTGAGATGGGAACCCAGGACCTCCCTAATGAAATAATTTTCATTGCTAAAAGTAGTAAATTATAATTGAAATTTTCAAACTTTCTTTATTTATACTACCGTTAGAGCCCTGACTAAACATTTAATTTCCAAAGTAAACATACTCGTAGTTTTATACCTAATCAAAAAATGTCCAATATTTGATGAATTGTATTAAAATAACAATTAATGGAAGACCTATTATGGACTTAATTAGCAGAGATAACATTTCATTACGTGATTTGAATATTTATTTCCATTGTTCTTTAGAATTACGTAGCATTTGCAAAAGTTAAATATTTACATGCCACGAAAAAGTACTAAAAATTTACTCCTTAAAAACAGCTAATTTTTTGCGTCTGAGACCAATATTGCAAAAGTTAATAGAATGTTAAATCTTCTATGTCTATATTACATCTGTAATTTTTAGTAAAATGTTGAAAAATATTTAGCCATAAGCTTAAAAATTCATGAATTAGCAATACATTGGAAAATATCGCAGGTACATGAATTTACTTTACAGCATATGTGAAGTATTTAAAATTGGAATTATTGAATATGATTTATTTGTAGCGGGAGAAGTGTAATTTTTTTTTACTGAAGTAAAGAATATATAGGCATAGACAGTTTATACCACTAACCAAGAAATTGTAGTAAATGTGTAAAGGTCATTCGAAACTCGACTTTAAGTGTATGCAGAAAAGGATACTTATACTTATATTTATTAGTTTTGTTTATCATTCTTTACTGTAAATGTACAAATTTTAAATGTTAAATCTTATACACATTTAACTAACTAATGTTATTTATGCCTTTCATCTTTCATGCAATTTTTAATTTATTAGATGCAGACTATGAGATGCCTGAAAATAATGACCTATGTCGAATTTTTCAAGATTTTTCAGTACAGTAAATATGAATACTTGTACTGAGAGTTTTGCTTATTCAACTAAAGTTATAAATATAATATTTTTGAACTATATAATATAATTTATGAATTATCATTCTTGTCATTAATTTTCAATTATTCATTTCGATTAATTTTAGTTAGGTATGCTATTTGTGATGGAAGTTATGGCAATTATATTTTTCAATTAATAAGTTGTATTCGGGTTTATTCAGATATAATATTCGTACTTGTCAGTGGCACGAAAATATACAAGATGTTCTATTTCACCTTGTCTTTTTTAATTTTTAACGAATGGTATGTAATTCTAAAGAATATGGTTGATTTGTCGAAATAATAGATATATTCACGTACTGAAATGCTCGTATCTATATGAATAGGCTTTTTATCATTACTCGTTATTTCATATCAAGTTTTCAAAAGTTGTACAACTACGAAAAATCGCCATATATTAAAAAAAAAAGTTGAAAATCGATTAAATTTGATATTAATTAAATCAGCTCCTTTATGGCTATCATAAAACGCAAAAAATGCATAGCATTCCATTAAGAAAAACATAAGTTTATGTTGGTTTGTAGTTGTCGAACATTTTGTATAAATGAATATATAATTTTAAATTGTAGAGCTCATGATTATTTACCATTATTGTCTTAAAATTTATTTGCTATCTACATTATTATATACCAATAATGGACCGTTTCACTAGGACTGCCGTTATAATCTCTTTGTCAGCCACTTACACAGTGACGATATAACGTTCGCAAAACTAAAGATTAAATAATTTTATTCCATTCATTCGTCACAAAAGCGAATGATAGATGAGAAGTGCGATCACCGTTTATAATTTTAGTCTCTTTCTTTTAATTATACCCATAATGTATAATATTAATTAAATAATTTATTTTCAACACTAATTAGTACATAATTAGTTTTACCAAATACGTTTTTTTCTCACAATAAAAAAAATCACTCAACTAATTTAATATATGCACAATAAATTAAAAACTATACACTTGCCGTAGTCGCTATACACATAATTAATTTAATAAATTATATTCCGAATGATACGACATTAATTGATTGATATTAACATTAATACACTGGCTTACATTAACGACACGTAACATCTTAATTGATACACGACCTAGCATAATTAGTAAGCCAACATATGAATTCCACGTTTCTAAATATCATTATAGAATATATCTCACGATATTTCAAATGCTTCTAACTTTTTTTGCTATTATTTTGTATTTTTAATTGGCATTTAATAGCCTTCCAATTCACACTTAAAGTTAATATACGTCATAGCCGACGTCTATATAATTATCTTTAACTGGTTTTAAATTATTAATTAGTAAAGAGTTATTAGTCACGGACATGTGTTAACTTCATCGCAATCCTTTCCTTTTATTTTACGATCTTCCTACTTCTCTTCTGTTATGTTGTCGTTCTCACTCCTACTCGAATTAAATGATGTGATACCGGCACCTCTTCTTCTATTTAAATCTTTTTCTTTTCTTTCGTTCCTTCGGGCTGTTTAAGTAGTTCTTCGGTGCTCTTAAGTCTTTGGGATGGACGCGTAGGATATTACATTAACACCTCGTTTCTTGTTGAATCACGATATTGCCCCTGTTCGTTAGGTTTTTTGTTCCTTCTGGTATATATGCGCATAGGGTGATCGTGACTTGATTATTGAGAAGAGGCAATATCTAAATACACATACATATATCTCCAGCGCAAAGGTTGTAAGGTACTCATATATTGATGCAACATAATAGCAATAGTAAGTAGTTACACCTATCTTATTGAAATAAAACTGTTATCTTGATGCTTGCCTATCAGAGGAACGATGTTCTTTCAGATCGGTAAGCTAATTGATGGGCGGATTGGGAGAAAGAAAAATTAACCTGGAGTATAATCAATTTGTAGTTTAGTTAGGTAGTTTTCTTTAGTTCTGTACGCAAATGTTGAATCTTTTGAATAAAGCGCATGGTAACAAATACTGCATGCAAGTATAAATATTTTTTTAGAAATAATATCCAATAAATAGTATTTTATTTCATACGTATACAGTGTGATAGGTAATATTTTTCTTCCTTTATTTTTAATGCACAGCGTGATTCATGCATTGGTATTTTTTTAATATCCACTTATATTTTGTAGTTAATATGTTGATATGCACTATTCTACGAACAATATATATCGAAATATATACTCACAGAGACCTCTATGCTATGTTACTAAAGAGGTTCAATTAAACATAAAATCTAATTAGATCTTATCTCGTCGAAGAAAAACAGTAGATCCGGGGTTAGAGTTGATCCAATTGCATAAATCAAATAAACTGTTAATTGCAGCTCCAAACACTAAAAAAAAATGAACTACGAACACTGGACCTAAATAGTTATAGCTTTTTCAAATTTCAGTTTGATGATGGGTCTCTAGGTCAAAGAAGTCTTATAGCATCTACTAGGTCTCTGGGTTGTTACAGGAAGGTTTCACAAAGAAAAATCAATCATCAATCAATCTTACTTTTTGTGCTAAATAATTAGTATTCAAGTGCCATTAAAAAATTCTATAAAAAAAACTGCCTGCAGATCAGTGGAACAAATGGACCTCATGGTTAACTGGTCCAGATCAATCTCCAAGATTTACTTGAGCTTGTTTGTATACGATCATGAATCGAGGAAACGACATATACAAAATTTGCTGGAAATAAATTTAGAGTAACGTAGACACTACATTGACTCAAAGCACCTAAGTAACTCATGAACGTTCACAAATGTGAATGCTGGAAAACACGTTGCTTCTGCAAAACCTTCATTAAAAATTAGATGTATATATATATAAAATATGACGACATATATACAGAAATTGTCTAGTGAAATAATTACAATTTTTAAAAGTAACAAAAAGGGAATTACTGTGTCCCTACAAAATGTTCTCTAATTAAAGGGAATAGTTTCGTTGCTAGCCTATAGATGACTCCACTCAACTAAAATTGCGCATAATTTTAAAGTTTATTCAATCGAAGCCAGAAAATTATGCGATAGATACAAACAAAACATTGTAAAAAATTATATAAATTATGTAGAAGATGAATGCTGATTAAAGAAAATATATGAAATATTAAAATAATCTTGAGGAAATGAATCCAAATAACACTCGCCAACAAAGTGTTTCCCTAAGTCAGTAACTAACAAAATTAAATCGCATATACAAAGTACCAATTAATCGAAAAGAAACTCAAAGGAAAACTAAACAATGGCAGTAAGAAATACGGACGGTATATTGACAACAGAAAAGAAATAAGGTATTGAATAGATTGAAGGACCAATTTGGACGACTGCTGAATACATATAAACGATAAAGAAGGATAAAATGATAACGAAAAACTGTACATAAAACAGACATGAACACAACATCACAGAAGAAAAACTAATGGAAGTAATCAAGAAATTAAAATATGGAAAATAGCAGGCCACGACAAAATAAAGACAGACAGGGAGATCTTGGAATAAGAGCACTTTTGGTTATACCGGGTGTCCAAGCTAAGACTTTCGGGTCATATATCTCCATTATTATTGAACGAATTTTTATAAAATTTAGAATATAGACAATTTAATAAGTAAGGAACCGTTGCGCTGTACTGAAACAACCATAGTCAATTTAATAACAAGAGTTGATAACAAAGAACGACCAAAAAACGAGAACACTAAAACAAAAATCAGATGAAAATGTCATAGTAGATGTTCGAATGTACCACCATTCGCTTCAATACATCTCTCTAAACGAATCCTAAAATCATCAATTACGTTTCGCATCATGTTAGCATTTATTGATGCAAATTCTTATCGGATTCTGTTCTGCTAATCTTCAGGAGTTGTAGGCGGTGTTGAATAAACTTTTGTTTTGACGTATCCCCACAGGAAGTAGTCACAGGGGGGTGTTTTACTTCATTTTTTCTGGCTTGATTTTTGGTGCTTAACCATCTAAAGGTATTTTCGTGGCATTTGAAAAAAAAAATCGATGAGTGAAAATTACATTTTTTAACTTTCACTAATTTCAAAAGTAATAGAAGAATCCTCATTCAATAAAGTATCTATATTTTAAATTTCAAAAGAAATCGTTCAATAATAATGGAGATATATGACCCGAAAGTCTTAGCTGGGACACGTTATATATAGGTAATAGAGAATGGAAAAAAGAAATAATTCCTAAAGATTAGACGATAAGTATTATACTTACAATATACATGAAAGGAGACTAACAAGAATATAGCAACTATATTCAACATATTAAGCCCAATAGTGAAAATATACGAACAGATTCTAGAAAGAGAGCTTAGAGTAATGTCAGAGCATACACAGGAGGAAGCATAAAGTGGGTTTAGAAAAGATAGTAGTGCGCAGGACCACGTATTCACAATCAAAGAAATTATGTCAAAATCCCTGGCTAAAGACAAAAAAGCTTACTTTGCATTTATGAACATGAAAAAAGCGTTCCATAGAGTGCCTAGTGAAAGTAAACGGAAAAACCTGGAAGAAGTAAAGTGAAAGCTATCAAAAGTCAACGTAGAACTATGTAAGAAAAAATAACCCCACGTATTCACAGTCACAGAAATTATGTCAAATTCCCCGGCTAAAGACAAAAAAGATTACTTTGCATTTATGGACATGAAAAAAGCGTTCGATAGAGTGCCTAGTGAAAGTAAACGGAAAAACCTGGAAGAAGTAAAGTGAAAGTAATCAAAAGTCAACATATAACTATGTAATAAGAAATAACCTTAACTCAGAAATATTTAGAAAAAAGAAAGTGTTACACAAGGAGAAAAATTTAGTCCATTGTTGTTTGTCAAGGGTATTGATGGCGTCATCAAGGAGACCATACAAAAAACCGGGGCTATGTTAATCAGCTGGAGAGATTTGATGCCCTTAGAAACACACTTACACACACACTTAAAACTCTGGAACGAGGAGCAGGAGAAAAAGGTAGTGACACTCAACAAGTCAGAAACAAAATTAATGATAGTAGTAAGGGAAATGAAAACAATTAGTGTATTTATTGAAGGAGTAAATCTGGGACAAGTGAGCACGTTCCAATAACTTAGCATAGCACTCGAAGGAAAAGTGAGCCACGAAACAGAAATTAATCAAAAAATAGAAGAAGCCTACAAGCTGTACTATGTTATGAACAAATGTTTATTAAATAAAAAGGAAATCGTGTTTTAAGCCAAAAACACAAAAAGCAAAATATAACTTGAAATTAACTAAATACAAGATTTTATAGATCAAAAACAACTAATTTTATGGGGTCACTTTCATAGAATGAAAAATAATACACCAGAAAAGATAGTATAGGAAGTACGAAGCCAAGGCAAGAGAATCAGAGGCATGCCAAAAGACACGTGGGACAACGTAGATGGTGAAAGTTTGAAAAAATTATGTGTGTAACAAGGCTAGACGCCAAGAAATTGACACAAGATAGGAGGAAATGATGTAAATTTGAAAGAAAGCGCAGTAGTGCTATTTTATACTTGCATGATCCAGTATGTTTTTCAATCTGTTAATAATTGATTTTTTCTACACTATCATTTAATATTTTAATTTTAACAGTACGAGGGCGACCTGAAATGTTTCCGGAATCGGCAAGAGTTGGCGCACGCAGGTTGAAGTGGATTCATTGGTCGGCAAGGGCAACCCTTTTTATAGCAACTGTCAAAATTTGAGACGTCTACTGTCAATAGTTGTTATTTAAGAATGTGTTTTGTGTAGTAAGTCAGGCGGTTTCGCAAAACTGGATAAAATCGAATTTCGTGCAGTGATAAAACACTTCTGGATGGCTGGGAAAACGGCCACGGAAATTCGAAATATTTTACTAGAGGTTCATGGCAGATCTACCCCGTCATTTTCGACCATCAGCTTCTGGGTGAGCGAGTTTAAACATGGCCGCACAAGCACAAGTGATGAACCACGCAGTGGACGCCCAAAAACCGTTACCAACGATGAAATGGTCGACAAGATTCATGATGTCGTGTTAGCCAATTGCCGATTGAAGCTGAAAGAGATAGCAAAGGCAACAGGCGTCTCGGAAGAACGCGTTGGCCATATCCTACACGAAATTTTAAGAATGAAAAGCTTTCAGCGCTATGTGTACCGCGTTTGCTCACACCAGAGCAAAAACGAAATCGCGTGACCCTTTCGGAGGAGTGTCTGGTCAGGATTCAACGCAATCCAAGAGATTTCTTCATGCATTTCGTAACCGTGGATGAGACTTGGATTTACCACTACATACCGGAGACCAAGGGACAATCGAAGCAGTGGACTTTTGTGGGCGAATCAGCTCAGATGAAAGCAAAGACGGTTCCATCGGCCGGAAAGGTCATGGCGACCATTTTTTGGGATTCCCAAGATGTGATCCTCATCGACTATCTGCAGAAGGGAAAGACGATCACAGGGCAAAATTACAGCGATTTATTGACCCGATTCGATGCAGTATTGAAAGAGAAACGGCCTCGTTTGCAGCGGAAAAAAGTGATTTTTCACCACACAATGCACCGGCTCATTCATCCCATATCGTCTTCTCCAAATTGAATGAGTTGCGCTTCGAATTAGCTTCTCATCCTCCATATTCACCGGACCTAGCCCCCAGCGACTCTTTCCTATTCCCAAACCTGAAAAAATCGCTGGCATGAAAGAGATTTGCATTAAATGAGGAGGTCATCGCCGCTACAGATAGCTATTTTGCAGACCTCGAAACATCCTGCTTTTCCGTTTGAAAAAGTGCATTGATCTTCGAGGAGACTACATCGAAAAATAAAAATAAAAAACCACACCAATACAGTGTTTTTCTTGTCGATTCCGGAAACATTTCAGGTCGCCCTCGTAACCTATACTTTTCAAGTGCCAGTGCGATAATTCAGTAAAATTAGACATCCTGTTACACTAAAACACTGAACAAAAAGTTTTGCTCTTTTCTTTCGCCTTACTTAAAACTAATTAACGAACAACATGTCTAATTTATTTATTTTGCTTTTTTTCACATTGCGCATTGCTAATTACACGTTATGCATTCGAACACACGTTTAAATTAGCGATCGGTAGTATGGTATGAACTCCAAGCAGGACCTGATAACATCGCGGGGAAATAAAAAAGAGGCATTTGCATGTTGAAAAATATTTAAATCTTTACACGCACCGATTTCATTAAATGATTTAATAATTACAGTAATTTCCCACGGAAGAATAATCTAATAATTATACATACTCACAAGCTAACTAAACAGGGAAAAAATAACTTTCTGTTTTAAATCACTACTAATTTATACTTTTAATCGTTTGAATGTATCTACAGTTTGTAATAGATTGCGTTTTTGTGTGACAATCTCAGAAGGTATTGTAACATTTGTGTGTCTTTATTTACTTTTGTTTTAAAACAGTGCGTGTTGAAAATTATACTTTCTTTTGGATTTAAATCTGGTATAATTAATTAAATAATCACAAAATATGTACGGTCTTGAATGATATCTTAGGAATGAAATGGACTACTTTTGTGTTTGTTGAGTGTAAACTGTTACTATACTTCATTCAGTCTTACAAACGAGCGTTGGAAAAGAGAGGGTTTAAAATGAACGTTTCTAACTGGATGAAATGCCCTTGAATTTACACATTCTTTCAAAAATTTCTCTACTGTCGGTTTTGTCGATTATCGGATCTTACTTCGTTATTTATTGTTTTATTTACTATATTTAATATTCTTCAATTCTTTATAGAGTTGCTTTCCTTTTTACCAGTTTTTACTAGGGCGCGGACATGATCGAGTTAAACTACGACGGAGTTACAATGGAGCAAAGAAATAATGTAAACAACACACATTTACTGAATAGCACTAATTCATATGGTGAACTGCAACATCTGTTTATGCTCGAGAAGAGCCCGGGAATGAGAGCAAAAAATGGCCATAAAATAAGTAATTTATGAGTAAAATTCTTTCTACATCGGCGTAGATAGCCTGAGGGGTTTTTAAAATTTATTATATTTACCTTATATTTCGCAAGAGACATAATGTAAATATGTATATAATGACTGTTATTTAGTTTCAATAACATACGCGTACATATTTAGTTATCATTTATTTAGATCTAGAACGTTGTTTATGTTACTTTTTCTAATATGAAAATGAATTGTCAGTGATTCCGAAATTTATTACAAAGTCTGTAAAATATCATTCGTCACTTAGCTTTGCTAAAATATAGATAGATAGATAGATTTTATTCGTGCGAGACAAAACAAATGTATGCACATGTCAATAAATATGTACAATGCAAACACTAAACATATCTAAAAAATAAAAGTACAATGTAAACATTAAATATTACAAACTCTCCTATATCAAACAATGTACGCCATTTCACAGAGCAAAAAAAGAGAACAAAAAAGAAATTAAAGCTTCTTGAGCATTTCCACAAACTCCTGGACATCATAAATTGGATTGTCTTTTAGGAAGTGTTTAAGGGTTAAGTTAAACATTTTGTCATTCAGTTCTTTCCAGGTTTTCGGGAGTAAATTATATAATTTTATTGATTGATATCTAAATGAGTTGATATTCCGGGACAACTTAAAATGTGGTTGTTCGAAACATCCATGTCTGGTTTAGTACATGGTTTGCTTTGCAAAGAAAGTCAAATTATTCCTGGCGTATGTAATACAATCAAAAACATATTGACCAACACAAATGATAATTCTCAACCGCTTGAACGAAGGTCTGCATGAATCCATGTTACTTATGCCCAGCATAGTTCTTATTGCTCTCTTCTGTGATATCAGAACCCGATGTATATGCGCCGAACCGCCCCACAATATAATACCATAACTCACGACACTATGAAAGAGAGCATAATATGCCATCAATAAAGCACTCTGATCCACCATCACCCGCAGTTGTTTTAAAACAAAAGTTGGTCAAACTATCAATGTGGGGCCCCCATGTAAGCTTAGAGTCTAGGAGCAAACCCAAACATTTAATAGGCGCGGCATTCACCAGCTTCATGTTGGGATTCAACGAAAGATCCAACACCTGCGTTTTCCCGGAATTCATGCAAAGTCTATTCCCATTAAAGTAATCCCCAACCCGCCCCAGTGAACCCATCAGGGAGTTATGTAATTCGTCGTAATTTTTATTCGCAACTAGTATTGTAGTGTCATCAGCATACTGAACAGTATTACACATAATATGCTCGTTTATATCGTTGACGTAAATAATAAATAGTAATGGTCCCAATATTGAGCCCTGAGGCACCCCGAAAGTGATTGCTTTCAATGGGGACGTATCTTCTTTAATTTGAACACACTGCTGTCTGTCCATGACAAAACTTGTAATCAGTGAGAGAGCAGGTCCCCTAAAGCCATAGTATTCCAATTTAGTAGACAATATATCATGACATAAATAGTTTTTATGTAGAGAATTTCGATAGTTTACAAAATTTCATTACATGTTTAAATGACGATGTTCGAAGTATATCTGAGTACAAGGAACTAACACAAATCCCAAATTTAAAAAAAATCAGTTGTTATTGCTACAGGAACACTTTGGAAATTTGCCTAAACTAATCACATATATTGAAAATCGAATCTCAAATAAAAAAATGGATTAACCGCATAAGATGTGGCTATTAATAATTTCAAAAGTATTCCAAGTGACTTCGGATGTGGCTTTCGGCAAAAGTTAGACGCAGTTTTTAATAGAAATCCAGATTTAATACCATTGCGGCAATTGTGTATGCTAAATACGCTGAAATAAAAGAATATTTCCAGTACGCACATAAAACCAGTTGCGATGTAGAAAGGACGTTTTCTATCTACAAGGATGTACTTAATTCGAAGAGAACGAGTCTTACAAAAGGGAAAATGAACAAATAATAAGGTATTTTGTATTTTATAGATCACCAGCCACTTGTTATCCAATTATATAAATAAAATTAGAACCTCTTTAAAAATACAACATCTCAATAGTACGCACATGGGCGAGGAATCATGACTCGCTTTTCTCCGCGTGCTTCCTACGCTGATGACACTGCCATCCTCTCCTCATCCATCAACCCCACAATTGCCATACGAAACCTCCAAGATGCAGTAAATAATGTCATTGCCTGGTGCCACACTTGTCGAATCGCTATAAACGGCGAGAAATCACAAGCCATAGTATTCAGAAGAAAACCTAAACCCATCATAGGTAACATCTACATTGATCACACAGAAATACCATGGCTTCCATGCGTAAAATACCTAGGTGTAAACCTACACAGAAGACTGACGTACTCGTATCATATTAAACAAACATGCGCAAAAGCCAAAAAAGCTAGAGGTGCCCTTTGGCCTATGTTAGGGGCAGCAAGTACACTTTCAGATTCTAAGACCAATGATTACCTATGCTTGCCAGATATGGCTCTACGCAGCTCCGTCACTAATAAATCAGCTACACATCTTTCAAAATATATCGCTCCGCATGGCCTTTCGCCCACCCTGGTATATAAGGAACATTCCACTACACAAAGAAGCCGACATCGAAGACATTCCCACGTTCACCAAAAGGTTAACAAAAGATTTCTACGAGAAAAACGTAGATAATATAAACTCCTCCATCTCCGCATCATTATCATACGATCCGCAACAATATTTGCTGATAAAGAGACCTAGGCTCGCTATAACATGACTCCTCTGAAAGAGAATATCATTAAATCCCTCTAAATCAAGACCAACCATATTAAGATTAATAGTAAAAAGCGTTAGCTTGACTAGTTCAATCCAGTAAAGAAGAAGAAGAAGAAGTTTTCTCCGCGCCCTAGTTATTACAAACAATCACTTGCTGGCGCTATTGAGATATTTCTATTTTCGTAATATTTGACAATAATTATTCTGAAAACAGTGGCAACTCAGAAATTGGCTAAACAGTTTGTTTACAGCGAGCGTGTTTAAAAAAGCAATTTTATAAGAAATTGTACATTTTACGTGACACTTTTACTTGGATCTTCTTGTGATTTAGGCATATCGAAGACAGCAGTACATTGGATTCTGCATTTTTATTTATTTAGCTGTAAAAAGATCTCTTCTTAATAAATTTCGCACAATTTGACCGAAGATCAAAAAAGGGCTTGTATTAATTGGTGTAACGAAATTATCAAAAAATTCGGCCTGCAAAATACATATACTTACAACACAGTAAAGAGATAAGGGAACTGGATATATTCATATAAACTGGAAAATAAA
Organism: Amphimallon solstitiale; assembly: GCA_963170755.1. Classification (NCBI taxonomy): domain Eukaryota; kingdom Metazoa; phylum Arthropoda; class Insecta; order Coleoptera; family Scarabaeidae; genus Amphimallon; species Amphimallon solstitiale. The sequence continues at coordinate 163,860,373 of OY720676.1, read as the reverse complement.
CAGCAATCCACTGTTTGGGTCATTCAAGATAAACAGCTTGAATGAATCCCTTAGTTCTTAGTTCTGGAGATACTTTTAAGGAAATGATTGTACAGGACGTGTCGCAATAACTTCTTAAGATGATAAAAAACTACATAAAACTGAATGTTACACAGCAATCTATTCAACAGGAGTCATCGACAAAATTAGAAAAGACAGACAAAACGTCACACCATTCTGCATTATTCATTATCCCATAATTGACGTAGTAGCCTATAGATATGGCTCCCCTAGTGATTATTTTTACATTGTTGCTGTTTATATTCCTCCTGGTATTTTCGAATAATAAATTTCCCTTTTGATAAACCAGTAATTTTGTATTATGATTTTAATATTCCAAACTTCATTTATAATATTTCCTGTAATTTTCGCTTAATTTGCAACTCTCCTTAATTTAGACAGCGCTACTTAGTAACAAATTGTGACCCGCCGCTATGTTATATTATAATAACCAACAAATTGCCTTGCCACAAGAAATAGTTAACACCGTTGCTAATGTTTTCGTCCATATATCAACATAGCTCTCACTTCTCATTTGATAATTTTCAACCTAATCTAGTACTTTTACATTATTCAGTGTTTCAGAAGACGAGCTTTTTACAAGTAATGACGACTTTCTATCAGGATTATATCTGACGATCACCAAATCCCAAATATATTTCTTCATGATGCCAAATTGCTTTAGCTAAGCCTCTGCATATAATACAATCTTTAAAGAGGATTATAGACCAGAGTTAAGAACTACATGCCAATATTCATTCTACCCAACTTTGCGAAGGTTTTCGAAATCGTAATTTATACCTATATATATTTATATTTGTCTTCAGTAAACTGGAATGTGCTTCACAAGTCTGGTCATTTCAGTACAAATATTTACTAGACATTGAGAGAGTACAGCGGCGATTTCTGAAGTATTTGTCCTTCAAGGATATGGGAATCTATCCTGAGCATGAAGTCGAATGAAATCATACTGCAAGCGCATGACCTTCATCAGACTTCGCCGAGATATTCATTGTGCGCGCTTTATATGAAAGTTATGTAATGGAATGACTGATGCCCACATCTCCTATATGCATAAATGTTTTTATTTCCATAATTTCCTTTTCCACGTTTCTTTTGCCTTTTTCCAGGACTATTCTTTGCAAATCGCCATTGGTTACGATGTGCCTAACTGCAAACATGTATTATGAAGATATTTTTAGTTCTAATACAGATAATCATTCATAATTTTCTTTGTTTATATAGTTATAAATTACTCATTTTATAAATATGAATAGTTGATTTATATTGTGTTAATGTACGTTACTTCTTTATCCTATAATTGGTTTCTTATCGTTGGACTAATAAAATTATTATTATTATTATTCAAACCTAATCATATAAGACAATTAGAATACTTTTCTGACCAATGAAAGACAATACATACATATTATTTCGATATGTAAAAACTATTTTTAAATAGATTGAGATTGTTACTACTAAGCAAAATACTTATATCCAATCGTCACTTAAGCTTTTAAAGTCATCATGGAATACTCAACAAAGACACCGTATTATCAGAAAAATTAATAACGTCCTGGAAAAAAAGCAATCTGCTATATTGTGTTAAAACATACCACATTAAGGGTCCTCTATAATGGATCGGAAATTTAATATTGGTTGCATAGCACATAATTTAATAAGCCAAGGATGTCCGAGTACTGATTACACATAGGGAATATATAATAAATATTTTAAATGATAACTCAATATCTAAGCGAATAAAAAGTCATTTATGACCAAATATTTACACATTTGTAACCGCGGGAAAGATTTTTACCAGTATAACAATTCATTGTAATGTGGGTTCCCTAATTTTAATTTATTTTATAGTTGAACGAAAAATAAGTGCAGAGCGGGGTAGCTTTTTATTCAATTTATAACGTGAATTAAAGCAAACAAATGTGCTACAAAGGATTTTTGAGAGAATTTGTTTTTAATATTTTGACATATTAATTAATTTTCTTTAATGAGATAATTTTTTTCTAAATTTGATTATTCAGCGGGGTAGATTACTAAATTCTTCATAAGTTGACATTGAAAGATTTTCTCCAAATTTCAAATCAACAAAAATATCTTGCATCAAAAATCTGCTATTTTTCCACTATTCACATATCCACTATATAGGACCCTTAATGAATATATCCTTAACATTTTACTTATTTATGAGTTACACGACGGAGCAACGTAGCAACATATGGTGATGCATCTCATTCAGATTCCGTAAGTGCTCCCTGTAATCTACAAAATAGCTTGAACAAAATAGATAAGTAGCCAACACTTTCACAAAATAACAATCAAAACAGTAGATATTCCACAATTGGTATGCACTTGATCCAGAAATTGACGAGAAAAAGTCATCTATCTGTGAATAGATAACTACTAGGGAAAAACCCCTTACTAAAAACGAACAATAATTTATAATTGATTTACAAAGCAAACCCTAAAGTGGACTTCTAAGACATGATGAATGTATGGTGATATATGTTATCATTACTTATCATGCATTATTTTTACATCTTATCAGTAAGTCTTTTGAATTAGAGAACTCGTAAACAGGAACTTAACAAATACAAATGCAGACTTAAATGATGGCTAGACGAACATGCAAGCACTTTATTGATAAATTAGTGTAATTAAAGGAAAACGGTTTAAAAGATTAAAATTATGGAGCCAGTTATTAAGCTTTTAAGATATAACGAGATTATTCAATCTATTCTATTACGTGTTTTTCTGATGTGCTTTGATATAAGTTTGTACATTATGTTGAACAGATTTAAATGTTTTGGTCATTTACACTATCAGTAGTACTAGACATGTCTTACTCAATGCACAGAGAGTGTAGCCGATGCTTAAATATGCCTCGCTATCAGTAATATCGAATACTAATCACTAATCACTACACTCTCGCTTCTGGGGTAATCATTCATATGTAATTCGCCTTTAACTGTGTCGAGATGAAGTAATAAAGCAATTAAGTTCTTTACAAATACGATTTACTCTATATGACTCAGTCTTGTGTGTTGTAAGCTTAAGACATGAGCTGACTGCATCACAATCAGTTAGAACAGTAACCAAAAACTTGGCAAGGAATTTCCCTAAACAAATCAAATATCAGATCAACTTTTACCGATCAAGGACAACTGTTTGAAGGAAGAGCAAAACCACGACTCCAATTGTTATATAAGATCGGTATTTTCTTACTGTTTGTGATGCTTATGACGTTTTTCTTGCGATTGACAATAATTACAGTAAATAAGTATTGATAATTCATTCTTATTTAATCCTACAAATCACATTGGCATGATATCAATTTGTGGTGTGCGTTGCTCTAGAAATTTGTAAACAGTTTACTGTCATCCTAATTTTTTGATGAAAGTAGAATCTTTGTGTATCGATAACGAGTAATAAATAGCGTTAATTGCAACAAAATGAATACTAATAGCGACTCTGATAATGAAATAGAACACGCTTGGAATTTAGGTCGTTCTGCTCTGAGTCCCGAAAAATCTAAGGAATGCTATCAAAGTACCTATAATCTTTTTTTAAAAGCTGGTGTACCGAGACAAGCTGAAATATTGATCAAAAATCGTTGCTAGCATACTTTGTGATGGAAATTGAAATCTCCAGGAAGTCTGTGGGTAGAATATTCGGTGTTAAAATCAACAAGTTTTCACTATAAGATTCTGTTGATATATCAAAGTTTAATACGCTACTAGTTTTCTTGAGAAAAAAAAAATGTGGGATAGCGAGCAAAGAAGAGAGATTTTATTAAGTTTTTACTTGAGGCACACGATACATTTTAGGTACATAAGGTAAATTTAATCAATAAAATTATATTTTGTACACTAGTATCTTTTCATTTTTTAGGTAGGAATGATATTTGGAATTGCTGGGGCACGTAGAAGGGAAGAATTATTACAATATGAAAATTGAAAATAGAGAAATATCACGAAACAATTATTGTCAAAATTCCTCAAACGAAGACTAACATTCAACGTGCTAACGATTCAAACGTCGGAGTTGACTGCTTGGCTATATACCAGAAATACGTAAACCTGCGACAGAGTAAAATCAAGATATTCATCTTCTTTATCCAAACGGGAAATGTACGAATCAAGCACTAGGAAATACTTATTTACGAATCAAGTGCGGGAAGACTATTTTCCCTCATGAGCGCACTTTGAAAGCACGAGCGACCGCAGGAAGCGAGTGCTTTTAATTGCGCGAATGCGTGGAAGATGTCTTCACGCAAGTGGTTTGAACAATACTTTTTGTACGAATATTAACAGTTTTTTATGTGATTCAATACTACGATATTAAAAATATACCGTTCCATTTAAAATTCTAAAGAAAAAACAAGTAATATACATTAATTGAGAACAGCGCCTCATGTTATTTTTTTTTTGACAACCACGTAATTTTGTACTGCATATCAGTCAATTCTTTGAAAAATTCTCTATCTAATGAGCCCAGTAACATTAAAATTCGTTAAGCCAAACCAAAATTATACCTACTTTTGTACGCAGACATACCCCCCTCCACCCTACCCTTCGTATGAGAGTTAGATCAAAAAGTGGCAAATACAAATTGTAAAAAATGTCTGAAAATGTTGCTAGTAAAAATTTTAATCTATCTTAATCTAGAATTTACTGAAAAATTATCGAATTCTTAATTGATCTTGAGAATTGCGCCCGCTTGCGATCATTTTGGAAAATTAAAAACATTTTTGTTGATATTTCCCTTGTCCATTTTATTATAAAGATTTTGTCCGTCAGGTTGTACGATAAACGGTTGCCGAGATATGGCCGATGGCCGAGCTTAAACAGACACCCAGTATATAATATGTAATACTTGTTTCTATCAAAATAATAATTGCTTCAAATTTAAATTTGATTTCTATTTCCTTCACATTAAATTACCAATGTAAGTATTAACATGTGTTAATAATTAAATAATTAAATTTCAATGCTTGTCAATTAAACATAACTAAATAGATTTATACTATATTATATAGAACGATAAACAATGGATTTTGATGAAGGACCAAGTATATAAACTAAAAATTTTTAAAACACTCCGCCTCCAATAAAATCAGATCGACGGATTTGATAAAAGGAACCACCTGTCAACCGTTCTGAGTGCTTCAGGTGATGCCTCTGACTCACTGGCACTACTTTAGATAATTTCACCAGATCTCCGGATCAGATAAATTAGAACAAGATACTCGCTAAAGTGCAGTGCATAGCTGCACACAATCGCGATGATTTTAAGTGACATCAACCGACCAACAACCCCGTTTTGTACGTGTGTGTTTATGTGTGTGTGTAGGTATGTTGTAGTAGAGCTTTCAGAAATTGGTCATAATTAAGGCACACTTAAATAGTGATTTGGAAGCAATGATAAATGCCCACCTCTAAGTAAATGTAGCCTGCCCTCACCATTACTATGAATTAATAATTGAGATGAGCAATTTGTCAGAATAGTTTTGTTGTTTTTCTTCGTTTCATTTAACGAAAGTGTATCCGTTTGTTTTTGTTGCGATTATGTTTTGAGTGAATGCGTTGATTACATACAGTACGTATCCTTGGGAATTTTTGATGTATCTATCGTACTTTTATAAAACACATTAAATGTGAAAGTAATAATTATTGCACTCTCAGTATATTTACGTATTATATTATAATAATGGAGGATGGCTTTTGAATATTAAGATAAGATATATATCTCTAGAAGCATTAATTTTATAACTATAAATAAATTGAATTACAGGTGTTCGATGCAGCCTCAAAGTCTGTTATTATAATCTAATAATATAGACAGCTAAAAGAACAATAGAAACATTCTTGATAACTATCAGCTTTGCTATATAAAATACCTTTATTCCTATAGAATTTCGAGAATGACGGACTAACACAAATTTATAATTTTTTAAATGGCACCCTAGGCATATTAGGAGGGGAGTTCAACAATTTTTGTCCCTAATATAGGGACAAAAATTGTTGAACTCCCCTCCTAATATAGGGGGAAAACAATTTTATTTTTCAACATAATCCACAGAAAGTTTAATACATTTTGTTTATCGATTTTCAAATGCCAAATTTCCGTTAGAAAAAATTCTGTATCTTGTTCCATTATCCACTGACTTACTGCAGTCATCACTTCCTCCTCGTCACCTGAAAAATGGTTTTCCCGAAGATGTTCTTTTAATTTTGGGAAGAACCCCTCGTCTCAATTTTCCTTTTCGTTTGTTGCTGATGGCCTCCCGAACTTTTGGAATTAAGTTTGATTAATATTCACCTGTTCACGCCCGTGTGGTAAAAAATTGACAAGACGAACCTCCTCAAAATCCCAAAAACACTGTAGCCATGATTTTCCATAAATTTTTTTGATGGAGTTGAACTGACACGAAATTTTCAGGGAGGGGGGGAGCCCTTATACTGACATTTCATACTTTGCCTTTTTGACTCTGGGTCGAAGAGATGAACCCAAGTTTCATCTACTATAACGTACTGTCGCGGAAAGTCATTTCGATCTCTGTTGATTTTCGCCAAATTCGTCTCAGCGGTAACATTTTTGGTACCCACCGTGCTGACACTTTTTCAAAACCCAGTTCTTTGTGCAATATTTTTTAACACTTCCAAGTGAACAGTCACATATCTCCGCTATAAACCTAACGGTAATTCTTCTATCGTTTAGTACCATATCATGAACCAAATCCCTACCCAGTTTAAATCATTTCATTACTTGATGTGAACGTGGTGCCGACTCACCCAATACCTCGGTCTTATCTGTATAAATTGCTTGTGGTGATATCTGTTTTTTAAAAGAATATTTTATCACAACTCCTGCTTTAATTTGATCCATATTGTTAAATTACGAGCACATCGAGAGATATAAACTAATATTTCGTATATGCAAAGAGGCATAAAAATGATATTTTACATTCACTAATGCCAAATGACGTCGAATGACAACAGTTTTTGATATTTCATTTAACGCCATCTATGCTAGTGACAATAATTGGTGAACTTTCCTTTTATATTACATTTAATATAAACATTGAAAAGTTATTAAAAATTATAATCTTCCAATTGCAATTGATAATGTTAATAGCGAAATTTAATTTTCAAAATTTCGCCTTCTGTGAAATTCGAACTCCAAATTGTAACTTTATTTGTTATGACGTTGGTTGTTAAATTATTTATAAAGTGAATAATGATTAATTTAATGAAAAATATTAATTAAGTAATTTGCAGATGATTGCTCATCAAAGGTCCCAAGTACTATGGGTTTTAAAAAAAGCAATAATAATTAAAAGCCGTTAAATTATTATATAAGGGGAGCTGTAAATAAACGGTTCAAAAGTAAATATGTAAGTTAAATATAAATGGTATCAAACGATACGTGTTTCTACTTGCGTGTATATGAATCCATACAAATTCACTTATACATCGGTCGGGCGCCAATTGACACGAAGAAACCGTGAAACCACGAGGGGTAGTGAGATGCTGGTGAGCAGAGTACTGGAATGCGAGTAATGAGAGATGTAAGAGTAATTAAAGGAATGCACGTAGTGAGAGACGTGAGAGTAGTGAACGAATGAGTAAAGAGACTGGCTCCTCTTAAAGAATTATGAGGGGCATGAGAGTTAACGCTTAACTTCTTGACCAATACGAGAGAAGCGTGTAGCAATATTATAAGTTGGGAAACCTAAATATTATATCTAAAACTAACGTTTGTAAGAACTATCTGTTAATCGCTTTGACAAAAGAAAAGGAATTTCTTCTTCAGAAACAAATAGAATATTTTTCAAAACGAGTAACGCTAATTAATTGTAATAGTACGTGAGCTCGAAATCATTTGGCAGCGCAGTCCGGCTAACTTTCAGGCATGAGTTTGAAAATCACAGACGGCAACAATTTTTATAATATTAAAATATTATAATTTTTAGTAATTCTTTCGCACTGATAAAAATTTTCATCAAATTGAAAAGTTGATTAAATTGATGTAAATTTATATCAAACAATATTATGAGGGCTTTTTACAGTTTTTGGAAAATGACTTGAATATGATCATAATAATAGAGTTAGAGCGGACTGCCACCAAGTTAACTAATAGTATCAACAAACCAATAAAATATTTCGAAGTAGAACTAAAAAACTGTCTGAATAGCACGATCATATTAGCAAAACTTTTTTAAAATCAATGGTTTTTATTGATTTTAATATTTAACTGAATTAAATATTTTTTATCGTATAACTGATTTCTTTTTCTCATTTTACTTAACAAAAATATAAGCGAAATACTAAAAGAAAATGAAATCATAACAACTGTGCCCAAAGAAATAGCAGAAGAAATCAACAAATACTTCGCAAATATAGGTCAAACCTTGACAGAGGAACAAATGTCAAAGAACACAAAAACCCCATTAACAACAAAGATGAAGAAACAAATACCTGAATTAAAATTTAGAATGGTAACTCTGAGAGAAGTGACGACAATAATAAATCAATTTAAAAACAACACAGAACCAGGATTTGATAAAATAACAACAGCAATAGTTAAAAGGAACAAAGACGTACTATCACCAATTTTGACCAAATTAATTAACAACGTTATACATGATGGAGAATTCCCCGAATATCTTTAAATAAATTATTGTGCCCATATACAAAAAAGGCAATAAGCTGAACGTAGAAAATTATCGTCCTATCTACACTGAACAAAATCTTAGAGAAAAGCTTACAAATTCAATTGTCTGATCATCTATCAATGAATAAAATTGTGGACTCGAACCAATATGCTTTCCAGAAGAACTCCGATACAACATCTGCAACAACAGATTTTACAAATGAAATTAAAGAAAGAGTGGGAAAGAGAAACATAGTAACAGCACTATACATAGACATGAAGAAAGCATTCGATACAATATCCAAAACCAAACTTATCGAAAAATTGCAGAACATAGGTATAAGAAATACAGAGCAAAAAATAATTGAAACTTATCTAATGAATCGTCCACAAAAAAAAATAAACAAAATTGAAAGTGATGTACGTTTTGCCAAATATGGAATACCACAGGGCGGGAACATACCACCATTACTTTATATACTGTGTACCAATGATAATTTGAATTGCCACTCCATGGCAAAATATACGGATACGCAGACGTCACCTGTATTATATACAGTAACAAAAACCCCCACATAATAAAAAACCACATTAATAATGATTTGAAGCAAATAGAAGAATGGTGTTAATAATCTCATAACAATAAACGAAGATAAGACAAGCTTTATGATCTTCTCAAATAAAGCACAAAAACCAAAACTAGATATACAACTTAAAGGCAAGAAAATCCATCAAAGAAAACAAATAGCTAACCTAGGATTAGAAATCCAACTTAAAGTGGGATGGTCATGTCCAAAACCTTGTCAAAAAGAACTCAAAAGTAATAGCTGGAATATATAAAATTAAAAATGTAATACCACCAAGCATGAGACCGGCAATATACGACAACGAATCACCTCGTTAATATATGGGGCCAAACAACGTCAAAAAAATATAAACAAATTATAGCGACAACAAAATAGATTCATAAAACTAATATATCTACTAAATAAAAGAACTCCAACAGCACAACTATATAATATCACTGGAACACCAAATATTGAGAAACTTATAAGAATTAAAAACCAAATAACCTTATAAGAATTAAATACCAAATACGCTGCGGGGATTGTGATCTGGTATATATAGGCCAAACAGCACGTACCCTACACTCAAGAATAATATCACATAAAAGTGACAATAAGAATATTAACAAAAAACAGTCATCAGCCCTAGCTATACATTGTCATTCCACAAAGCATAACATTGCATATGAAAAAACCAAAATTTTGGAAATGGAGTCTTACAATCAGAAACGCCTGTTTTTAGAAATGTTTCATATTACAAAACAGACTAAAACTATGAACAAAAAATCAGACATATCGAACTTAAGTAATATTTACACGTATCTCATCCAATTACCAACTTAATTAATTTTTAATGTTACTCTTTGTACTTCCCTTCATACACATAAATTTTATACACGTGAAATTGACTCTGTTGACCTCTTGACTCGACCGACACACAACCTTGACACCACCGATGTAAATATTCAATGTCGCGCTGTCCTTTATACACATAATTGTTGTTGGTTTTTATTGTTTCATTTTAAATTGCGATTATTTTAAATTGTGACTATTGTTATTACATTTAAGAAACACAAAGATGCTACTTTCTGTATACAATCTCATTTGAATTGTGAGTATTTTGTGGGATTACTTTCTGTAATTGTAAAGTTGCCTTATATCTGCACAAATGTGGAAAAACTTTACAATTCTTGAGCATATTATTATTATTTTTTCAAACTTCACATAGGAATCCAACAAAATGTTAGTTCCCGCTTTACATTAAATTTTTAATCAAAATAAATAATTGAATAAAATATGCAGCAATGACAAAAGAGAATTTATTTAAATTTATCTTTTAGTACCCCTCGGTGTACTTATTATTTTTACCAAAGGGGCAAATTTACATGTCCGCAAATTAACAAAGGCAAGCATGTCTACAACCACCACTACTTACAACTTCCGTAGATGTACTATTAAAGTGAAACAAAAGAAAAGAAATTAAGACAAAGTAAAACAAGAGTCATTGCATGTTAAGTTCATTTCTTACGCGCAATTTTCATGTGAAGGAAACGAGGGTCGACAGAGATGGAAGAGGCGAAAATTAATGTAGATAGTAAAAGAAAACAATATCAAAGTAATTAGTTACGATAGTCTGCGTAATGCCTGAGTTAGTGTTTCATGAAGGACGAAAATTCAATAATTAGACATGAAAGGGATAATTTAAAATGTGTGTGTTGTGTGTCTTGCTATCCCATTTTAAAATTATAGTTATGTGAATAATCGTTTCACTCTTACTAAGAAAAATAAAATTGTATGTGAGTTTTTTAATGCTTGGAATAATTGTATGCTTAGAATGCTGTTAACTGATAAATTAATACATTTATTGTTGTTACCTGGTAAAGCATGTCTTACTTTCATATTTTACGTTGTAATTTTGGCGAATTGAAAATATCTTAAGACTGGTAGATTTTACTTTTGAGGCGCTTTACATTTCCATGTAAAACGCTTACCCTTGATATGTACCGGGTGACCAACTAAGAATGGCCGCCGGCTATATCTCAGAAACTAGTAGTCATATTGCTTCCGGGTAAAAAAATTTCATGTAAAAGTGCCGAAGAGAAAATGCTGGAAATTATTTTGGAGTTTGTAAAATGTCCGCAAGGGGGAGTAACAGTCAGGATCAACGCTAAAATTTAGTATTTCTTCATATTTTTACTAATTAAGGGGTATTGAAAATTTTTAAATTTTATTCCTCACACATTCTTTAATACTTTTAGTCTTGCACATTTTTCACTATCTTGTGAAATAAAGTGGTGGGGGCAGTTCAAATGTTTTTTGTATAAACTAGGATTACTCCCGTTTGGCCTAACCGATTTGAATAGGTTTGGTCTCATTTAAAAGAGCCTTATTTGCTCTATAAACTGAACGTGTGTTTTTGTATCTCGAACTTTTGCCGTCACCGGTAGATGGCGTTAACTGAAATGTAAGCAAATATTAGGCAAAAAATTAAATACAATGATATGTTTCTTTTTACATAAGTTAATAAAGAATTAAAACATCTACATTTTGGTAAAAAAACCAAATTTGTATGTTTTTTAGAACAGGAGATATTGGCAAAAATATATGATAATGCATGAATTCTTTTGTTTTAATTGTCTTCTTGTTTTAATTGTCTTCTTTTTATTATATACCTAACATAAAAATACGCCCTCGTATATATAATAAATTCAGTAAAATTCTAACATGCAGACCAAATAATAAAATGTCACAAAAGCGGAAGAAATTTGAAAGGCATTCCTGTAACACCGATGCAAAATATATAAAAATATATTAACTAAAAAAAAATTTATAACATTTCGTTAGTTCCTGTTTAAGAAACCAAAATTACATAAATTTAATTTTATGGAAACGTTCGAAAAACATTTATTTAAAATTTTCATATACTATGATTTACTATACTAACAATTAATACTAACACTATCAGAATAAAGCTAATATTAAACACTAAAATAACTACAATTACATTACTGTAAAAATTGGTTTGCAAAATTTTTAATGACGGCCTAATTGTTCAAAATGCCGCCCATCATTGTTAATGCAAGCCTGCAACTTTTGCCGCGTGGATAAAACAGAAGTTTCAATTTCCGCCTCCGATATGTTTCGTACTGCTGCTATAATTTTTTCCAGCATATTTTGTCTTGTTGTAGGCCGGTTTTCAAAAACAATGTGCTTAATTCTCCAGCAAATATAAAAATCTAGGATGTTGAGGTCTGGTGACCTGGCGGGCCAGGGAAATATACTACCCCGTTCAATCCACTTGCCAAGATATGTCTGATCTGAGAAATCCCGGATGCTTGCCACAAAATGCACCGGGCACACATCGTGCTGAAGAAACTTATCACGACGAATGTCCAGAGGGCCATCTTCTGTTAGAAGGAGCAGCTCATTCATAAAAAAATTTAAATAAACGTCTCCAGTGAAATGTCGGTTAAAGAAAACGGGTCCAATAATTTTACCTCCTAGAATACCGCACCACACGTTTACCGACCAGCGGCCTTGATGCTAAACTTCCTGCATCCAACGCGGATTTGTCCTGGACCAATAGTTCATATTGTGCAAGTTCACACCACCATTGCTACTAAATGTTGCCTCATCCGTCCATAATACACGAGAAAGAATTTCGGAGGTTTCCGCTACCATATTTAATAGCCATTGACAGTAGTCAATCCGGCGATCGAAATCTTCAGCCGATAAAGCTTGATGAAGAACGATGTAATAAGGATCATCCTGAAAATAATATGGCAAACGTGAACGAAACTGCGAGATCAAACTGTTTAGGTAACTTACTATTATAAAGTATTACTGTGGTCTATATAAACGGTATCGGATAAAAATGGCTGTGACCGGTAAACAGACAATAAATAGGCAGATGGATGTATGAGTTAAACTTAAGGGAACCGAGTACGGAACGTTAAAAACAACTGTTATGCTTAATGCTTAAAAATATTAAAACAAACTGTAGGAGATATAGCAAATCGAACAAAGGCCTTACAGAAAAATGTCGAAAAAAAGTTTATTTTATTTTTAACTTAAATCTTTCAATATATTTTGGACCGTAGTTCTACAAATGCCCAACTCTCTACTTGTGGTTTCGTTCACTACATGTGGATTAAATACAATATATTCTAATACTTTTATAGCATTTTCTTCGGTTCCGCCAGTAGGTTGCCTTCTATACACCGGAAGATTAATATTTCCGGTGGTCCTAAGCCTTTCCGCTAACCTACGAAAAACACTGCTCGCATAATGTCTTCCAGGGAACTGCGTAGCATACACTCTGGAAGCAAACGTAGAATTTCGAATGCATTCGAAATAGACACCAATCATATCGAATGCCTCTTCATTCGCTAACCGCATCTCAGTAATAAAGAAGTTCTCCCAAACACAAAAAAAGTAAACGGAATCGATCAAAAACTGACAATAATATTTATTATTTTCACAACTCGTCGTTTTAACACAGAGTTATTGTTTTATTTTTTCATAGCTTACTTTTTTATTTTCAATGGTATATCTTTTGGATTAAAATAAGTATTAAAAATAATCTTGCTTTATTAAACAGGGTCTTTCAAATTTTTTTTTTTTTTGATAATAATAATATATTAGATAATAATAATATATGTAGCTCAAAATTGTTAGCTTCATAAAAAAAGGCCAGTAAAAGAGGAGAATTTATGAATTTTGATTTATTTTTGTCAATATCTCCTGTTCTAAAAAACATACAAATTTGGTTTTTTTACCGAAATGTAGAGGATTTAATTCTTTATTAGCTTATGTAAAAAGAAACATATCATTGTATTTAACTTTTTTGAAAAAAGCCTAATATTTGCTTACATTTCAGTTAACGCCATCTACCGGTGACAGCAACGGTCCAAGATACAAAAACACAAGTTCAGTTTGTAGAGCAAATAAGGTTCTTTTAAATGAGACCAAACTTATTCAAATCGGTAAAGCCAACCGGGAGTAATCCTAGTTTATTTAAAAAAGCATTTGAAAGGCCCCCACTACTTTATTTCACTAGATAGTAAAAAATGTGCAAGACTAAAAGTGTTAAAAAATGTGCAGGGAATAAAATTTAAAAATTTTCAATACCCCTTAATTAGTAAAAATATGAAGAAATTCTAAATTTTAACATTGATCCTGACTGTTACGCCCCCTTGTAGACATTTTTCAAACTCCAAAGTAATTTCCAGCATTTTCTCTTGGGCATTTTTACTTGAAATTTTTTTACCCGGGAGCAATATGACTACTGGTTTCTGAGATATAGCCGGCGGCCATTCTTAGTTGGCCACCCGGTACCTACCGTCTTGTGCACTCTGTATAGTTGAAAATAATTTTACGTTGCATATATAATAGCTCTGTATCTGCCATAGTTAAAATTTTGACTGTTTTCAATGCAGATATCAAATGTCTGTGGTGAATCACCTTGCATAGTATTTTTATAATTATTTCTGAGTGGATAGAAAAACATTAATCCAGCATTAAATGTTAAAAAATCGTTTTAATAAAATAAATCAAAATCATCACTAAAATACAAGAAAAAATAATTGAAAATAGAAATTTTAAACTGAAACTATATTAATTAATTAAATAATAGATAAAGGCAGTAACAATAGGTAAAGTACTTGGTACTAGAACTTGAGTAGGCTTGGAAGATAGGTGCCCCAGTGGTTGCCACTGAGGATGCAATTCTTCCAATCTAGATGCGCACATAACTCATAAAATTCACACTAGATAGCTCCAGCAGTTTTCGATATGCATAAAAGCTTACGCCTTTTAATACAAGAAAGTTGCACTACAATAAAAAAAAACTGTAAATTTACGTCTAATAAATAAATTTCTTTTAGTATTAGTAAGAAATAATTCAATTGCAAAACGCATATATTCCAAAGCAATATAAATGTTCATATATCATTGTAGAAATATAAATCGAATTATTATCTTATCAGAAACGACTACCTGCATTACAAACATATTAGTAATTCTATATTCATTATCGTGTCGTTTTCGTGTACTGATTTAACAAAATTATCGCTCTTAGCTATTTCATAACCCATCTTTTTCATATTGAATAGTGGTTCAATGTTGTTCATTCCATGCGCCTACTGGTGGCGTTGGTGTCGCGTGTGTCTAATCGCGTCAACCGTGATACACCTCGTACTACGCTAATGGAACGGCACTCGGATTACTTAACTTGACGTTTTTATTTCGATTTAACCGGCAAAACGGTACTTTAATAGTCTAACGATTTTGAGGAAGTTCTATAGTCTAACTTTAAATGTGTGTATTGTCACGGAGTATACGTTGAAGTGATTTCATTATACTTAATGAAGGGATGTATTTTACGATTTCGTGTGAATTTTTTGTACAAATATCTATCCAGCATAATAGACATAAATTAAACCAATTTTAAATAAATCTATGAAATATAATATTATTTTTTAAAATATCGGCAAGCTAGTCACAATTTTCGTTTGTTTTTCTTTACTAAAATAAGCAATATTTTTGTAATAAAAATACACAACAAGTTTATAATATAATAAAAATAAATTTATTTCATAAACGTTTAACTTCTATTGCAAATTTAAGAAAGAAAGTAAGATTTAGAAATATTTGCATAATGCAACTTATGCAACTAGCAAAGATGATAAACAAGTTAACTATTTTGAATATGCTGTCATAGGAAAGTTGAAGTAGATTGGCTTAATGCATCTTTCTAAGGAGTTTTATAGAGAAAGGAATTAAAGCACTTCCTACCATATTTACTATCGTTGCTAAATATTATTTTCATGTTAGCAAACGTATAGTAAGATATTTTATTAGTTTACTGCAAACAAATTATAAACAAAAAATTTTTTAACAATTGGAAAAATATAAGACTGTAGTTACCAAAATATGTATAAATCGGAAATATAAACAATGGAGAACGTCCTCATTGGGGTAGTGCATCTTTTTCAAATTTGGAAATTTTAATTTTCCACCCTTAGAAATTCTAATTGCTCAAAAAATAATCCTAGTAAAAAACAAGTGTGACAATAATAGGATAAGTTTATTAGAAAACTAAACAATACAACTCTTTTATTATTATTTTATTATCTTAAAAATAAAGTAACATAGCAAATTACTAGGTACATTATTCAAAATGTAATAAGCTGTAAATAATGTAGCTGTGCGACAGAAACATTTTTGCTCTGAGCGGCTGGATTAGTTTCCAAAAAGTCTCGAGGTTAAGAAAAACCGTTCTACTTTTATCCCATATAAAGTCCTCAATTTCCATTTTATTAATGTGATTAACATCATTTGTTCATCAACCATTTAATATCTTCTTCATTCTACTTTACTTTGTTCAATATTTTGTGACAATCGAAATTTCGAAATCGAAAAAGGATAAAACGACATTAACTGGATTTAAATTCAACATATTTGTATGTTCACTTAGTTCTTTAACTTTAAATCGAGAAATGGAGCTTTGTTCTCATATGGTGCTTTAAGCTATGCATTTATATACAGTTTTACAATAAAATATCTTTCCTTTTTGCGTTAATTGAAATTGATCTTAGCATTAAATTATATACGATATATTTTAAACCCCACAACAACGCACACATAACCAAATAATATCATTCCGATAGCAATGGAAAAACATACATAAATTGACAGAAGTTTTAAGAAATAAAAATGAGCTTTTTTATAAAGAAACAATAAGAAAAATGACTAAAATCCACATAAGGACAAAGTCAAATTAGTCTATACACCATAACAAATGCATGTTTGAAAAAGTCAATGTCAGTGTTTTCAGTAACATATACTTATATATTGCCGTAACGAAAAAAAAAAACAAAATATGTGTTTTCTTACTAATTTTTAAATATGAATAACTCCAAAAAAAGAGGTCGCTACCCTAAAGAAGTTCCTCTCAAATTTCTTGAATAGTAAGTTGTAGTATATAAATTTCAAAGATATATTAGATACAGGCTGTCCCAGAAATAAAAAGACGGAGTAACAGAAATCGGAAGCTAGATTGTGTAAAAACGTACCCTCAAAATATCAAGTCTTTATTCGTGCGCAGACTCAGCACCACCATACTACTTGTGTTAAAAAAAAGGAGGAGGAATAGATACTTCATAATAAATATCAAACCATTAATTACTTTAATTTTACACCTGCTAGAAAAAAAAAGTATTACATTCTTGATATTTACTGTAATAAAGGCTAGAAAAACTAGGATTTATTGAATATTCTAAAATAATAATAATCAGCTGTTACCGACTACAAACACATTTAAGAGCAACAACCTTCCTATTTTGAAAATAAAAACAATCTTTTAGTGTCTGCAATAAAGTGTGTCGCCCATCTAGGGCAACGACTGACTACATAGCTGCGTTATCTAGACGCATCGGGCAAAAAATATGCTTTATATTAATGAGTACGATTTACGTTTTTTTCCCGTTTTATACAAGTAAAAGCATATTTTTCTATGAATGCGTGTTCGTTTCTATTTACAAATGAGGATTCTTACGTATATTTATAAACATACATTCTGTGCCAGGTCCGTAATGTAATTTTTTTATCTAAAAAACAACATAGAAAATTAAATTTTTAATTTCTTTGTTATTGCGGTATTTGGGCTCTGTTTCTGTTCGCACTTTACATACCTGCTACTCCGCCTTTTTATTTCTCGGACAGCCTGTATATGTGCGACGCATTTATTATATTTTGAAGCCCAACAGTGGGCGATTGTTTAGTGAGCCCATTCAACACACTCGTACATTAGCATAATACACCGTATGGACACACGAAAACTTTTGGAAGACAAAAATTTGAAATTTTGGGGGGTTGTTCAGGATGTAGGGGGACATTGATTAGTGTATTTTATATCGCCTCATCGGGTTACCCGCCGCCGCCGGCCACCCGGACTACAAGATTTTTAATAATACCCTGTATTTTTTTATTGATTTTGAAAGAACAGCATTTACTTGATATTATTATGTGAAAAACCTAGTTACTTTAAAACTTCAGATCTCAGAAATTAATAACTCCGAAAAATCATAATTTAGTCATGGAAATAGTTTATTTTAAATTAGAATTGTCAAAATTATGACTTTATTATGTTTTTTTGCTGAAATGGTTTACACTATGGAAGAGAAAGCTGAAATTATTCCCAAACGGTGACGTTATTTAATGAAAACAATCCAAACGGAAACGTATGTGTTGTTTATGTAAGAACGCTAATAGAAAAATGTTGCAAACTGGATCTGTAAATAATAAAAAACGGAACACGAATAATCGTGGTGTACGAAGTAGGCGCTATAAATTCTCGGCCTGACAGGCTTATACAAGTTCAAACGTGTTCAAGCATGTGTGGAGACAACCCAAAACCGATTTTGGAATCCGTTGTCACAGGGGATGAAACAATGGTTCTGTTTTACGATCCTCTATCGAAAAGGGAGTCCATGGAATGGCGGCGACCTGATGAACCTCGCCCCAGAAAGGTGAAAATCGTTCAATCAACGAAAAAGGTGATGGCCAGAATATTCTGAGATTGTGAGGGCATTTTGTTAATTGACTTTAAAGAGCGCAATGCAAGTGTGAACGGCAGATATTATACGTCTTTATTGCATAAATTAATGGACAGTATTTGTGCAAAACGTCGTGGAAAATTGACAAAAGGTGTGCGATTATTGCACGATAATGCTCCCGTCCATACTGCCGCCATTTCACAAGCTGCCATCCGCGAATGCGGCTTTCAAGAATTGAATCATCCACCGTACAGTCTGGATATGGCTCCTTGTGATTTTTTTTCGTTTTCTAATTTAAGAAGAGACCTTAGGGGACGTAGTTTTAAGGACGATAGTGAGTTGCAAGCAGCTGTTGTAGAACATTTTGACGGAGAAGCTTCAGATTGTATATCAGGCCGAGGATTTATGGCGCCTACCTCGTACTAGATGAAACTACGCAACTAGCAGTTGGGCATATTAATCTAGATCCAGAGCAAAATTATCCAAAGTTTGGAGAGTGCCAAAATCAGCCTGCCATAAGATATTAAAATTAAACGAAATGCATCCTTATAAAATTTAACTTCACCAAGGGGTGACGGTGATTTCGACAGAAGAGTCGAATTTTGTGAAATAATGACAGATATGATTCGGCAAAATGGAAATGTTTTGCGAAGTATTTGCTTCAGTGATGAAATTTTCTTAAATGGTCTTGTGAATAGACAATAACAGTCAATATTGGAGCGAAGTAAATCCCCACTTTTTCCGAGAAGGCAACACACAGTATCACAAATTAATGAATGGGCTGAAATTTTTAATATCGAAGTAATTGACCCAATATTCTAGAGCAAATACATCCTCTTCTCATATATTGCTTAGGAGAAAACTTGAATAAAATAGAGGGGGAGCAATTATACTTCCAACAAGATGGAGCTAGACCACATTACTGCTTAGAAGTTGGGAAGTATTTGGATAATGTTCTCCTTAGACAAAGGATAGAACGTAGGGGCTCTATTGAATGGCCAGCTCGCTCCCCAGATTTAACTCCCCTACATTTCTTTTTGTGGGGACATTTGAAGTATGTGTGACACCGCCACAATCAATAGCTGGTTTACGTAATAGAGTAACAGAGGAATGTCAAAATTTAACGCCACAAGTGCTCGAAAATATTAGAAATGCTTTTGTAAATAGAGTCTATTTATGTTTAAATGTAACGGTGAAAAATTTGAGCATTTAATTTAACTAAAATGTGAAAAGACTTTGTTTTAAATATTTTCATGACTAACTTTTTTCGGAATTACTAATTCCTGATATCTGAGACCTTTAATTTTAAATATCTCATAAGTTTCATGATGTAAGTAACATAGGAATATCAAGAAAATTGTGTTCTTTCACAACAAAAAATACATAGTGTCATTTGAAATCATTGAGTAGGGGGGCCGACGGCGGCGGCGAGTGATCCGATGGGGCGGTATAAAATACACTATTCATTGTCTCTCTATATCTTGAACAACCACCCAAAATTTCAAGTTTTTGTTTTCAAAAACACCATAAATAATTCAAAATTAAGTTTTCGTGTGGAAACCCGGTATATATATTTCATCGCACATTTGGAGTTTTCAATTTTTATATTTTTGAGACAATTTCAGGCAGTTTGTCCTATAGTGCGACGTTAAACCGGGATCATATTTGATCGGGGATCTGTTGAATTGTAAATTATAGATGGTATAACCGGTATTAATTGGTCGTATTTTATTATTGCTCTAGTTAAGTAAAATTTTTACAAATTTTCGTTCACAATTTACCGTTAAATTGTATATATGCCATGTTTATTTTAGACGTATTAGTTACATAATTTACTAAACGAAATACTAGTTCTAAAGTTCTTATCGTACGAAAAAGGGGATAATACGTTGTATAATTTTGACCTAATAACATCAGAAAACAAATATTGTTCCAAACACTACACTTAATAACCCAACATAACCGTATATTATCTCCAGTTTCTACGCGGGTAGTGATTTATATGTTTAATAAAGCCCGAAATGTAACCTTGTATAATTTAATATTGCCAACGTAATATTTGTGACAAAGTCGTACAACTAACCAGTTAAAAGCGAAAATATTACCGGGTCTAACGTGAACGATAAGATCGCGAAAGAAAACTACTTTATGGTCGTTTTATTTCATTCCTGCTTAATTATATACCATAAGGTTATTAATGAAACTCTCTAGAAACGGAAAATAATATCTCCGGTAACAATCACGAAAACCAACTTAACGGAATCAATTACGAAGACAAATGGTAGAAAACATTAAGCTCGGAAAATGATTCATATTAGTGTGTAACTAAATGGAGTAAATTGAAAAACGGTATGGAACATGGGTATATTTCACGATCAGATAGGCTAATTGCATTTAAAACGAATAACAGGAAATTACATATAACAATTAAAATGAAAGGCATTTGTCTAATATTAATAACACATACACACATATATTGAAACGATTATTAGATTGCATGCAGTCGAATATAAGCTTGAATAAGCTCTGTGTCACCTGAAAAAGCTGACAGCTCGACGTTTTGAGTACAATCAAGTTGAAATATATAACAGTCCCCGAAGTACTGCGTAGACCAACCTTCATATATGCGTATATATACTAAAAAAGTACGGTGCATGCGAAAACGCAATTAACAATTACCGCTCTTATCGCAAATCTGTTGTGTTTATTATTAATGTGGGGCAATTAGAAGGCACGTGAATGCCACGATCAATGTTTCTAATTAAATAATCAATTGACTCGCTCACAGCCAACGCCACTAAACGATAGAGTTGACGTCGCGTCGTCGTAGTTGGCGTTGCTTTTTCCATTGGCATTTCTAACTTACAGCTCATCTATCAATTGAAAGTCTTCTGAAAGTTTGATTATTTCTGTAGAGACACTTCAAGCACCTTAAAATAATTAATATTTCATATAATTATTTGTAGACAACTTTCATTATCATATACGCAATTATGTAAAGAATTTCTAAGACGCAAAAGAGAGGTTATATTTTATTATATATCAAAATTCTTTGTCGAATATACACTAATGTATTAAAAGCAATGCGTTCTCTCAGCGCAGCGGCAAATATAAAGACAATTAATGATAATAAAATGACAATTTGACAGCAATCTGAAATGTTTCAATGACTAGTAAGATACAATGTAAACTGGAAATGTGTTGAAGTGAAAATATGAACTATTAGACATAGAACCATCACTGTTATCCACACAGTTTCATCAAATGACCTTGATTTACCTAAGACGTGTAATCAACCCCACCAGATAAATAATATTGACCCAAATTGTACATATAAAAGACTAGGTAATGTAAAAAATTGGGAGTAGTGTTGTCGTAAATTATATGAGCCAATATGTTAGCTGAGATTCATCTTAAGCGAACATCCAGTATCAACACACAAATAATACTGACTATGTCAAATATATAATACAGGGTGAGTCATTAGTAGCCGCTTCTTCGATTGCTCTTTTGTGTTTTAAGTAAATGAAAAAATAATTAGTGAAAGATCCATGGTTGCTTGTGGCGCATATTGTAAAAACACCATAAGCTCTGACGTACTTCCGGTTTCACCGGAAATGCGCGGAATTTGATTATTTTAAATGACTCACCCTATATATTTTTGGATTTTCTTGTATTGCTTTAAATTGTCTGTTCAACTGTTTTTTCTTTTTCAAAATTGAGCCAATAGTTTTTGAGTTATTAATTTTTTTTGAAAATATTTGACCAAAACGTGTTCAGAAAAAAATCATTTTCACATTGTTTTTAAAAGGAAGAACAATAACTTTGGTGGTACTTGTAGCTAAGAAAATTCTGCATCACTTGGTAAAGTTGAAGGCACGTCCTGAAATTTTCACATACCAAAAACTATTTTTTTTTTAATGGAACACCCAGTATTTTATTGAGGCATTTTGTTCCTTTTTTTATTCTCTTTCATTTTTGTTAATAATGTCCTATACCTATCTTTTGTAATTTCTGAGATAATCACTACAGGAGCAATTAGCGGTCAATTAAAGAACTACGAGCGCTGTTGTTCTATGCACCAAATAACTCGTTCAACCAATGAAAGGCAGGAATGGCGCTTGACTTCCTTAGTCAACTGTCAAACAAAGTAAATGTTAAATCCAACTATCCCAAAAGTAATAATTTTACAGAATGAAGAGCATCGCATTTCACTTTTTTAATTCCGGCAATGTTCAGTTGCAGTATTTAATTTTTGACTGTGTTGGCTAACATCGAAATAAAATAAAGGTTATGTTTACTGACATATTTGAAGATGAAGTTACTCTCCTGCATTAACATTTTCATCAAAGAAATTAGGTCCAATTATGTAACTAATTCTTCCCCACAGTTTTAATGACCAACGATTTTGAAAGTTTACATGTGTGATTAAGTGGGGGGCTTTATGTGTTATAATAACGGAAATTGTGACGATAAACGTATTCACTTTAATAAAAGGTGGCTTCGTTGGTAAACAACAAAAAATTGAGAAAGCCAGGATAATTTATCTGCTGCCAATTGACAACAATGTAAGCGATTCTGAAAATTTCTTTCATCTAACCCTGTGTATGAATATGCTACGGGTGAATTTCATGTTTCCCATATTCTGCATTCTCAAATTTGACTTACATCTAACTGCCGACTCATTTTCGTAGTATTAGTATGGGAGATGTTCGACTACACTCGCAAGTACCAGAAACGTCTTATCCTCATATTCAATACTTTCTGTTCACTCAAACCGTCCACTTTATATTTTCGAAGGTTTCTGGCTTCGGATGACTTCTATCAGAGATCGTTGTGCATAAAGTGTGGATGCTAGCAAAGAGTTTCTTTCAGATTCACCCAAAACGTCAATCATATCTATTAACTCTTCATTCATTTCAGTTATTGCTTTTTCCGCTCTTTCTTTCATATTCAATACTTTCTGTTCACTCAAACCGTCCACTTTATATTTTCGAAGGTTTCTGGCTTCGGATGACTTCTATCAGAGATCGTTGTGCATAAAGTGTGGATGCTAGCAAAGAGTTTCTTTCAGATTCACCCAAAACGTCAATCATATCTATTAACTCTTCATAAGAATAATTCATTTGGATGATAACTAATGGCGATGCTTTTATAAGTTTGACATAAATGTATACCGACTTTCTTTAACAGTTGACTCATGTAGTCAGCCGCATTCCAGCCTTTATTGGACGAATATTTGGGTGCATAGAACAGCACCATTAGTTCCTTAATTGACCGCTAATTGCTCTTATAGTGATTATCTCAGAAATTACAAAAGACAGGTATAGGACATTGTTAACAATAATGAAAGAGAATAAATAAAGGAACAAAATGCCTAAATAAAATACTGGGTGTTCCATTTAAAAAAAATAAATTTTTGGTATGTGAAAATTGCAGGAAGTAGGCTTTGAAAAAACAAAGCTTTTTGAGGTATTGTCGAGTGCAACTTTACCAAATGATGCAGAATTTTCTTGACTACAAGCACCACCAAAGTTAATGTTTTTACTTTTAAAAACAATGTGAAAATGATTTTTTTCTGAACACCTGTTTTGGTCAAATATTTTCAAAAAAAATTAATAACTCCAAAACTATTGGCTCAATTTTGAAAAAGAAAAAAGAGTTGAACAGAGAATTTAAAGCAGTACAAGAAAATCAAAAAATATATAGGGTGAGTCATTTAAAAAAATTAAGTTCCGTGCATTTCCGGTGAAACCGGAAGTGCGTCAGAGCTTAAAGTATTTTTACAATATGCGCCACAAGCAACCATGGATCTTCCACTGATTGTTTTTTCTTTTATTTAAAACGCAAAAGAACAATCGAAGAAGCGGCTACTAATGACTCACCCAGTATATTGTTAATAATTGTATATTGTTGTTGACGGTTCTCATATTCTATTATGTCTCGAAAGGTATTGAAGTATATTATTATTATTGTTAATATTATATAATTGAAATAAAAACATAATGATTTTCGAATATATTAACCAAAATATATCCTCGTAATAACCAAAATCAATTAATTCATTAGAAGAGACACGAAAAAATCTTAATCTCTCTTCAATTAGTTAATTCGATGCCACAACCAACTAGACACATCCGTGGCTGTAGATCCAATATCAAATTTCACATTTGATCAACTAATCCGACAGTAAAAGCGATAACACTGTCGATTAAAAGAATATCTCTACCTCGGAGCACATGTCTTCTTCAGCTTCATTAAGAACACTTTTGACTCATAAATATTTATAATACATAATCGACCTGATTATAACATCACACTATCATAACTATATACAGTAATAAATACGTGTAGATTTAATAATATGTAAGACCTATGCATATCTATTTATATAGGTTATGTAGGTACGTTACATTATTACATACATAAATGCGATAAAACATCACTTGATTGAAATTATAACAGCAGTAAATTTATCGACACAATCGATGCTTGTGATTGGTTCTTGTTTAAAATACCAATTACCCGGTCGATAAAAAAGATCTCCTGTTTTACGATCTAACAGGCAATCGTTGAATAATTAACCCATTATGTAAGTCTTAACACGGCACAACTAATTAGAAGGGCTTTACAATTTAATTATGCGTCAGAAAGTGATTAATTTTCTTGCTGAAACGCACAACTGTCCGAAAGTAATTGGCTTGGTGTTTTTCAATGTGCCGCGCGCGGTGGTTGGTGTATTTTGTTATTTAAGTTGGTGTTGCTCTTGTTAATGAGTACATTATTCATAATTCATCTGTTTATAATGAAATAATTATTTTGGATGTAGAAAAAATGCCTCGCCTGTTCAAATGTAAGAATGAGTAAATTAGTAAATAGGTACATTTTATGATGCAATAGATGTTTGTTCCTAAATGTATTTAATTATTTTTTTAAGACGTAAGGAATAAAAGTATCAGCGGCGACTCGTGTCTCTTAAAAATAAATGTGGCGCTTCATTTGTTTCAGACAAACACTTAATACATCTTAGAATATAAATAAAAAGTAGAACAAACTACACTCACCGGCAAAATAATCGATCCACTCCAATAATTGATGAAGTTTGTTCGTTAATAAGTTTGTTATTTTAAATTCGATTTGATTAATTTTATTTGCATATTGTAGGTAAATTTAAATGTAATCTATCACATCTTTGGAATTTTAAGAAAATTTGGCTTACATCATTTTATACAGGGTGACACAAAGTATGTTTTTTTAAATCAACTTTAAAACCACATATGGATTGTTAAAGTGGCTCCACCTTGTATTTTCTTATTTTGTTAACAAGACACATCATTTCTTTACAATTTTTTTTTATTTATTACAATAGCTTAATTTTTGTAAAAGATATAAGGGTTTAAGAAAAATCTTACATTTTTACGTTTTTCCTATGGTACTAACAATAAGTTTACGAATTTATAGTTTTTACATAGAGTGCTATTGAAATACTGTCAGTTGTGAAATCTAAAACTTGGCAATTACGTTTTTGAACGTGTTTCTTGTCGAATAGTAATTTAAAATATGGATCTTTCTGTAACCGACGCAGCGAGAGCTGTTGCATTGATTCAGGATGGTAGGTCACAGTATTATGTGGCCAGAGTGTTGGGAGTTTCAAGATGTAAAGTTCAAAGAGCTGTTAAACGGATTAATGAATTTGGTGTATACACAAGAAGAAATCATTGTGGTCGAAAGAAATCTACTAGTGAGCGAGATAATCGCTTTATAACGTTAAATGTTTTGAGGGACAGAAAAGTTATTTCTGTGCAAATGAAAAACAGATTAGAGGACGTAACGCAAGTTTAAGTAAGTGATAGAACAATAAGAAGGCGGCTGTTTGATATTGGACTGCGTTCTAGGAGACCTGCAACTGGTCTAGAGTTATTGAGACACCATCTAGTTGGACGCCTTAGATTTGCTAGGGAACATGTAAATTGGGGTAACGAAGAATGGAGCAACATCCTATTCACGAATGAGTCAAAATTTTGTCTTAGAACACCAGATGGACGTGAAAGAATTTACCGGAGAACTGGTGAACGTTTCTTTCAAAACCATTGTTTTCCTAGAGTAAGTTATGGAGGCGATTCGGTAATGGTGTAGGGTGGCATAAATTTTGAAGCTCAGACGGACTTGGTTATAATGAACGGGGGAGCCATGACAGCCGATAGATACATAAGAGAAGTTTTAGAGCCACATATTGTTCCTTTTGCACCGTTCATCGGAGATGATTTCATGCTGATGCATGATAATGCCCGACCGCATGTTGCCAGAATTGTACGCGAGTATTTAGGCGAGGTTGAAATCCCAGTAGTAAATTGGCCTGCTCTAAGCCCAGACCTAAACCCAATTGAGCATGTTTGGGATGCACTTGGGAGGAAAATACGATCTCGTGTACCAACGCCGCAAATTTACAGCAGCTTAGTGACGTTCTAACTGAAGAATGGAATCAAATCAACCAGGCTGACATTCAAAACTTAATTGAGAGCATGCCAAGACGAATTGCAGCTGTTATCCGTGCATGTGGAGGAAACACTTCGTATTAAGTCTTTTAAGTTTTTCATTTTCTTTTCATTTCCTTTTCATTATATTCGGTGTTAAGTTAAATTCGTAAACTTATTGTTAGTACCATAGGAAAAATGTAAACATGTAAGATTTTTCTTAAACCCTTGTATCTTTAACAAAAATTAAGCTATTGTAATAAATAAAAAAAGAAATTGTAAAGAAATGATGTGTCTTGTTAACAAAATAAGAAAATACTAGGTGGAGCAACTTTGACAATCCATATGTGGTTTTAAAGTTGATTTAAAAAAACAGACTTTGTGTCACCCTGTATAAAATGATGTACGCCAAATTTTCTTAAAATTCCAAAGATGTGATAGATTACATTTAAATTTACCTACAATATGCCAAAAAAATGAATCAAATCGAATTTAAAATAACAAACTTATTAACGAACAAACTTCATCAATTTTTTGAGTGGATCGATTATTTTGTCGGTGAGTGTAGTTAGTACTAAACATATACATTTTGAATTTGAATTTGATACTCTAACCTCCTTATTCACTCACTATTAACAAACAACGATACATAGAAAATATCAACAATAATAAATTATTAGGTACTTTGTGAAGTGCGTCAAAATCCATCCCACTTATTTCTTTCCAGAAGTTTGGACAAAAATTACAAGTAGTTGAAGTTTTGCAAGTTTAAGTAGTAATAAATGCAACATTACATTTAGATGTTATCCGTTTTTCTCATACGATGTTTTCAGAGTAGTTTGTGGATGAGAATTTTCAAGCACATGTTAATTGCAGCATTATAGGGTTCGAAGGTTTGGACAAAGGCCTTTGGGTTCGTATCTTCTGAATAGAAAGCAGTTCGTGGAGTTCTACAGATAAAAATCGAGCTTAATTGGTATTGCAGAAGGCGTATCTTAGGAGTCTATCCTTGGGCCACTGCTGTTCATAATATTACGAATGATCTGAAAGTGAATATTTCGGCAGACCACATCTGCTTATACAGGGTGTCCCAGAAATAAAAAGGCGGAGTAGCAGATATGTAAAGTCCGAACAGAAACAGACCCAAATCTACCGCAAAACGAAGAAATTAAAATTTTAATTTTCTATGTTGTTTTTTAGATAAAACAAATTACATTACGGACCTGGCACAGAATGTATGTTTATAATTCACGTAAGAATGTTCATTTGTAAATAGAAACGAAGACGCATTCATAGAGAAAAATACGCTTTTATTTGCATAAAACGGGAAAAAAACGTTAAATCGTAAAAACATATTTTTTGCGGGATGTGTCTCAATAACGCAGCTATGTAGTCGTCGGTTATTGACCCAGATGGGTGACCTACTTTCTTGCAGGCAATAAAAGGTTGTTTTTATTTTTAAAATAGGAAGGTTGTTGCTCTTTAATGTGTTCGTAGTTGGAAACAGCTGATTATTAGAATATTCAATATAAATCGTATTTTTCTAGTAGGTTTAAAATTAAAGTAATTAATGGTTTGACATTTCTTATGAAGTATCTATTCCTCCTCCTTTTTTTTAACACAAGTAATATGGTGGTTCTGAAAAGCACCGATTGTGAAAGTGAAGCAGGTGGATATTTAGTGCAGGGTCGGCGTAAGGCCAATTGAATTCTTGATTAATTTTTTTCTGCCGTCTGCGCACGAATAAAGACTTGATATTTTGAGGGTACGTTTTTACACAATCTAGCTTCCGATTTCTGCTACTCCGTCTTTTTATTTCTGGGACACCCTGTATGTAGATGATACTTCGTTATTTCCCTGTTAAATGCATCAGTACAAAGTTTCTTTTAGTATATGTTATTATAGTATTTTTTAGTTCTTTTCCTTTACTTTCTTATACGTAGTATAAGGAAGTATTGTGATGATGAAAATTTTCGACCTCAAGATTTTTGCAAATATTCACGTTTTGAGGTCCCCTGATATCTAAAAAGTGGTTTTTAAAAAATGTCTGTGTGTCTGTTTGTCTGTCTGTCTGCCTGTGACCACGACAGCGGTCATACCGCTGGAGATATCAATTCCAAACTTTGTATTTACGTCTATAATCTCGCTCTTGAGATCTGATTAGTTTTTCAGTGAAATCGGTAGACTAGAACTAGCAGTTTACTTCAGTGAACAAATCGAATTTTGCCAATATTTCGTCAACTACTAATTTTAAACAAATTTATAAAGAATTCATATGTACTTAGAATTAAAGTTGAGATAATTTTGTTTATAAAGTTTTTCGAAATTCCTACCGGAAGTAGGTCTTTTACTCTTATCGAAAATCAGTTTTTTGCGAATATTTCGCAAGTCATGCTTTTTAGACAAGTACGTTGCGAGTATAAAAGTATTTAAAACATAATGTTCAATATCTTTTGTATAAAAAAAATTTCAAAATTCAGACCGAAAGTACCACTTTTACGCTTATCGAATAGCGATTTTTTGCAAATATGTCGTAAGTTATGCATTCTATATATATTTATCAAGAGTACGAAAGTATTTAGAACTGTATTTGCAATATTTTTTGTATATATGAAATTTCAAAATTCGGACCGGAAGTAGCACTTTTACTCTTAGCGAGTAGCACTTTTTTGATAATATCTTGCAAAGTATGCATTCTATAGAGGTTTATTAAGAGAATAGAAGTACTACTTAGAATAAGATTTTGAATAATTTTTGTATAAAAAAATTCATAAAATTCTATAATTTGAAACGCTCATACGTATAAGAAAGTCGTGTAGTGGCCACACCTCATTTTTTTATAAGTATGCATCGTGCAAAACATTGTATGTCGGCAAAAAGAACAATATTATTTGACTTTTTAATAAAAGTAACAGCTAGAAATTCATACAAGAACTGTGATTGTTAACGTCAAGAAATGGTAGAAAGTTATAGGAAAACAATGCGGAAAAAAAGCGACTCTTAAAAAAAAGAAAAATGTCAATTGTATAACGAGAACACTTCACCTAACTTTGTCTGAAATTAAAAATGACTTGAACCTTTCTATGAGAGCTTCCTCCAGTTAGAAAAAGATTAATTTAAGCAAAATTGAAAGCAAGAAAAGTACCAGTATTTAATAAGAGACGCAAATATAGAATAGATTCTCGTTTGCTTGCAACCAGGTATCACGGACCTTAAATGAATGGTATTATGTTCTGTGGTCTGAGGAATGTAAAATTGTCTTGATATGATTCTGGTATATATCATGAGCATGTACGAAGACCTCCAAAAGAGCTATAAAGCACGGAGATTCGAGTATTATTCACAAGTCTACTATATGGAATTTGGAAGATAATAACTGCTGATGTCATCCGGCTTATGAAACAGTTCCAATTATTATAAAAAGTATTTTGATACATTCAGTTACCTTATTCCTAGATAGCAAAAAACAATTAGACATCTAGTAGGCATAAATCATATGGAACAGATAAATAATTTCGCCAGTCTACCTGGGTATTAACTGATTGTGTTTCTCGACATCTCCCCGGTATCTGTAGTAGAACGCATGCTAATATATTAGAAAGATACTGCTGTCTTACAATAAAATGGGTGTACATGCAAGGTAATAACTCGAAACCCATCGTTTGCAAGGTGAAATAAAAGATTCATGTCCTCAAGTAAAGTGCACAGTTGCCTGACCTCAACCCCATTTAAACTTTATGGGTTAATTTAAAGACGGGTGTGCTTATGATTAAACCTACAAATACTGTTGTTTTATGGGTGACGTGCCGACGAGTATGGAAAACTATTTCTTTAGAAAGATATTGGCAATTATTGTACTCAGTTCCTTATAAGTGTCAAGAAGTGTTGAACATTAAACGTCAGGCAACAAAATATTGACCTTTTTAGGCAAACTAAAAAATGTTGTTTTTCTAATGACTGCTATTTCAATTGACAAGCTATTTATAAATATTAATTTTTATTCCCACTTTCTACGGAAGAAACCGAAAGTAACAACAAGCATATCATCAAGACAGGTAGGGCTCACGTCTCTATGAACGGCATTTAAATGAAAGACATTTTTCTTCAAAGATAATATCAATATCACAAAAGGAAATGGACCTAAAATAGAATCTTAAGGCATGTCGTTATTTATCACTATAGTCTTCCCTTCTACCTTTAAATGTTAACAACAAATGTATACTAAATGCATATACCTACGCTTCAAAATTATATAGAAGTTTTGTATATTTCGCATCTGCTATCTCTATGTGATATGAATCAATCAAGCATGTTAATTTTAATTCAAATAAGTACTTATATACCTAACTACTTTAAAACATATAAATTATACAAATTATATCGACTACAGTTAAATAAATTACGATGCATTATCTAATTTAGTTCTCATACAACTAATAACCAGTGGTAGTCGAAGAAACAAAAGGAAAAAACCAAGAAACAGTAACGGCGTCAAAAAAAAAGGAAAGAAGAATAGAGAAAAATCATTTCTCATCCAGACAACTTAACACTACTCACTCGGTGTCCCACCTAACAGTGCAGAGAGCACTTAAACCAGAAGATGATGAGCAGTGATTTTAATGTAATTAAGGTTCGAAAACATCTTCGACGCATCGGCGATGAGATACAATCGATGCTGCCAATCGGCCGTTAAGTGGCCCGACAGGACACCTGGCGGTGGGATCCTGGCAACTTAATTTACTAATTCATTAATTAACAACACATTCTGACTAAACAATACTTAGTTACAGTGCTACGCAGCGGGTCGGTGTTGGGGTCAAATTGAAAGAATATTCAACATCACCAGGCAATCTATCTGTTCATGTATACTTATTACAAGAACGAAAAAAATTACTACATTTATTCGAGTTTAAACAAATCAGTTAGACAATTTAATTTAAGAAAGAAAACTTATATATGTATCTACTAGGTAAATTTTGTGAGTTTTATTGACTAGAGCTAGCGAAAGAGTTGCAACAACTTGAGGAAAATTTGTATGGTTAGATTTCGACAAGAGTTTGCAAATTTTAATTGGAACTATCAATTAAAAAAGTAAATATAGTTCTAAACCATCTTCTAAACATGAATTTTACGATTCAGGTACGCTCAGGTTACAAAATTTATACATATTTTACAGATATTAACTGAGTTAGATAAAACATTTTATTTACATTAAAAAGTTAGATGTGGAATTCAATTTAACTTGAAAGGCATAAATTATTATATTTAAAACTAATTCTAATTGATAATTAAAAATTATTACTAACTTTTTAATTGTTAACTACCATTAAATTTTACTCAATATTGGTGTTAACAAGTGAACTAGAATATTTGCTACTTGTCAAAAATCTTGCTGATTTTACCCCAGCCAATTTTTAGATGAGTCAATCATTTTAAATTGTTTACAGTTTTGTGTACGTTATACTTAAATCGCTCTTTCTTGAAGGGATTGAAGTATTTTCTTAATAATCATAATTCCCGTGTACGCATTTCGACAACTAACTCGTCATCGTCTATTTAATAAATTTCTGGGCGCTCTTATGCTTTCTCCTCCTATAGGAGTTGTGGTATTTCACAATGTGGGAGTTGAAAAACTTTCAGGATACAGAAAGATGACGTCAACACGTATAAATATCGGGTTTGAATTTGAGGGAGTTATATAATATGTATTGTAAATTGAAAGCCTTGCGATTAATGTATCTATATTTTTTATGAGTTATATTTTTAAAGTGCCTTTCAAAAATCAATATTTCTTGGTTTCTGGGTTGCAACCGTGTCGTCATCTCCGCTTCTACTGCCGACGTGTCGTCCACTGTCCTAAGGGACAACTTCGGGGCTTCTAGTACGTGAAACAGTCTGTTTAGTTGTCCACTTATCTTGTCAACTCACGTGAATCAAGTAAAGCAATTCGAACAGGTGCTAGAGTTTTCAAAAATCTCTTGCAAAGGTCTTTGAAATTGATCTACCAGAAGAATGTTCAAGAAAGTAGGAAATTTGTCCTTTCAAATAGAAAACCGACAACGTTTGAGCAATTAGAAACCAACCACCCATTTGTTTCCTTGTTTTTGAATAATCATAGAAAAATCACATTGTAGTGTGATAAAATTTTGCATGTAGTATTAGACAGTGTCATGCTAGGCCTTAATTTGTTGGCGACAAAAAGTCCAGCATCATTCTTCAGAGATTTCAGAAAATTCTGCTCCAACAGATATAATGGTTTAAACCATAATTGAATTATAATAGGTATGCTGATATAAAATTGTAAACTGGTTCAACAGACATCAACGTTTTATCAAGTTAATGGTGAAAAGTTCTAGGTCCTTCAATATTATAAGATAACAGCTACCTTCATCATAATAAATATAGTATAGTTTAGCAATATCGACGATAGATATATAGAATGTTTCTTCTCAATATTGGGTTAGATATTGGAAAGTGAAAGCAGTACATGCAAAGTTTCTATAGCTTCAAATATTGACAACATATTTTTTTCTCCAGGCCTGTACGACTTACGTTCCCACTTTGCACCACAGCCAATAAGGGGTTATATGCAAAGCCTTTACAATATCATTCCAGTACTGTTGTGTCTTGTACAAGGCTGTACAGTTCCTCTACTTGGTATTTCTTGAGCATCTCTAGGTCTGGGGGCAGTTGCCAAAAATACGTTGCCTTATGTGTTCCAGTGCCTCATAGTTTACTAAGGTATGCCTGACTTTCTGCTTATTGCAAAGTCTGCAATTAGGGTCACCAGACAGGCGCATGACTGGTTCGAAAACCAGTTATGATTCGCAGCCGATCCCTGGTTATATGTAGTAGTTTTTCAGCCCTTTTGTTTCATGATTGGTTAATAAAGTCCCTACAATGGTTTCTCCCCGGAAATTGTTGCCTAGTAACACCTTTGTTGTTCATATACCCAGTTTTTGATGTGATTTCGAGTCATAATTTTTGGTATCCTCAGAATCGTTTCTAGACCAATTAGTTTTGTTTAAAATTCTCTCCTAGCAAGTTTATCATATTAGTTACATGAGGGGGGCACTCCCAAACCAATCTTGACGACACTTCTTGGCTAGATATTGTCCTCAGTGTAGCGTGATTGTTGTTAACGTTGTTTTATTTAAAGAATCTCTGCTAAGGTAATCCGATCTAACCCGATCCAACCCATCCCAACCCAGTCCAATCAAACCCAAACCATCAGTTTGTCTGCGAGAGCCCTTGTATTATCCTCCCACAGATCCTTGAGAGAAAACAATGCTAGCTTTCATCTGCCATTTTATTTGATTGACATTGGTTCATAATACAGTTTTGTACATTTCAATTTAAGTTGGTATTCGTGGAGATGTAAACAAAAGCGACATTCATATGACAAAGATAATAAAATAAAACGTCAAGTATTTTCAACTGAAAAAAACACATAGTATTTCTTGCTTACATTGTATTTATTCGACATTATTATGTGACGAATCCGAATCTTTTAGATTGTTCCATGCCATGTTAATATTGTCATCATTCTTAACTCTAAATTAAATTTAGACTATATATGTATATTTATGTAGGTAACGGTTATTAACAGCAGTTAGTGTTAATGAATGTGTTGTTAAATGGTGTTTTTATGGTAATATAAATGAAGTGTGCTTATATTTCGTATTGCCCTAACCTCTAAGTTACGTTTTTAAAAATTGTGCTTTTCCAGTGTTTTTCCAGAAAAAGTATTTATTAAGAAAAACGTCTCCTTTTCAGGTCTTCTTTACTTTAAAAATTTGACAAACTTTGCACCACGCAAGTCTTTAAATTTAGCCTAAAGGAATTCTGTTTTCGAAAGAATCCACAGACAATCATTGACGATCATCCTTGAACGATTATAATTTGTGTCAGAAGAATACAGCAGCTTAGTTTTTCAAACGTATTTAGAAATCCTATTACACTTTATGAGCATGGATATTTTATATCTCAGAAATTCTAAAGATTGTCGTACATACTTCTTGTTTAGGCTCTTGAAATTATTGTATTTTTATGTTTAATGAAACTTCTAACTTTCAGCATTCTTTATTTTAGAACACACAGACACAGCACGTGAAATTAATTCATTCATGTCACCGGTATTAATTCGATATTATTATGTGACAAATCCGATTATTTTAAATTGATCAATACTATTTTAATATTGTTTCATGATTCTTATACTCCACAACATCAAAGCTAGTCATCAAATATGTACGCTACTCATAGTTTATTTTTATAAAATCACCCTGGTAATTATATTTTGGTTTATCGTTAGTGAAAACTTTTTCTAATCGATCCCGCACTGTAATATGTGTATAATTACCCGAATCACACCTGTCCCAGGACGATAATCAACTCGACAATGTTCTAAACTAACAGTATATTCATATGTTCGTATGTCCAATACAAACACGATAGCTAGACGAGGTGGTGCTATATAGTCCGTCATATATCATAACGTAATGATGCAGTGTCCGCACTATCAAGCCGGCTATCGCTTTCAAAAACTCCCTCAATTATTTATCCGCCTCAGAACACACATTAATTACTCTACACACACAGACACAAACGTCCTTTGCATAGGGCTGTGCGGTCCCGGTATCGCCGCAGAATCGCATTTTTTGTTTATCTACCTCAAGTTTTTTTTTTTTTTTGTTGAGCTATTACCCTTATTGGTACTGTAATATTCAGGGACTACCGAAAATATTTGATGGGGTTGATTGAGCGTAGTTATATTTCGAATATGGTTTTAATATTCTTCCATTATGAAACGTTTCGTTGTTTACGACATGGGAAAATGTTCTTTGTATAATTTTCCTAATTAATTTCGTTTAGCGTTCAATTCACTACACGCTTCTAACCCCGAAATAATAATTGCTATTCAGCATAAAGTAGGGTAATCTAAATAATGTTTCTTTATCATCAATTTATATAACAGTAATGATAGTTTATATACTTATTACTCAAAAAATATTGGGGAAGGGATGAACAATTTATCAGAACTCAAATACTAAATAAACGAATTTTTACCTGACAAACTTTGAAAGGTGTACCGGCCGATACCATAATATAGGGAACACCAAAAGTAAAATAATCTTACAAAAATGAAAGAAGGAAAAATATGGCAATAATAATAATAATAATAGGACTAACATACTAGTCTAATACAAGAAAATAATATACTATGTAATAAGAAAATGTCAGTATCGTATATCTTCTACCTAATGCCAGGTGCTAGTCGTTCTTACACAGTGCAAGCGTCCTAACATAGCCTAACGACTACTAAAATAGCAGGAGCTGGTATATTTAGCTGCTCGCCGAAGCACGGCTGATAATTTTTTTTTATAAAGACACACACACTTTATTATAATCGGTAGTAAGGTTGTGCAAATTGGTAGCCCAATTCCTAGCGTCCTTAACACAGTACAATGACTACTAAAACAGCAGGAACTACTACTGGAACCTGTTCTCTCAAGCACGGTATAGCTCATACATCTTTTTATAAACATTTAACATTTTTATTATAATCTGTAGTAAAGTTATGCGAATTGGTATCCCAAAATGCATTTTTTATTTTATCCACCGCTTTTTAATAATTGGCGCTTTATAAACTGTATTGAGCAGCATAAGAAGGACAAAAGAACTGGTTCTTTTTTCAAAATGTTTACTTGCTAATTTTACAAAAAAATCAAAACAATTTAAGATAAAACACACTAACTAAATAGAGGGACACCCATTTAAGGAATATTGTAAGAGAAAACAAAAAAGTATTCCAACAATTTTTTGTCTTTGTTATTTTTTTATGTATGACACAGAATTTTCCTCCACGAGCTGGTATAGTGTGGTCGTTCGCCTCGGCATACGCTGATGCTATATTAACTCTTGAGGCAAATTGTCCCATTCTTCCAATCACATGATTTGCAACTCTTGTGTAGTTTGGAGGACAGGGATACTGGCCTTAACTCTTCTGCTCAGACATGTTGATAGAATTTATTTCGGGAAACCTAGCAGGCCAATCCATCTTGGTTATCCCTGTATAGTTTAAAAAGTTTGTTACACATCGTGCGACATGAGGGCAAGCAATATGCTGTATTAAAAGGAAATTATCATCAGTATGTGTTGCAAAAGATACTACATGATCGTGTAAAGTGTTTGTTATGTGCTGACCACCAATCAAAGTGCCGAACCATAATTCAGCTTACACCTAAAGAAAGTCGTAGAGTCTAATTGAATTGCGAATTTTTGTTCTCCTCGACGTAGCCATATTCTTTCTGTCGCGTAGATGACGTTTACACAAAAACTGCATTCGTCGGCGAACAAAACTTAACTTCGTTGGCCAATATTCTAATTTTCATCTCAATGACCAAAAGCTAGTCTTGCTACTCGATAACATAGCTCATGTTTTGGAGTTTTTGTTGTTACGTATGGGTCTAGTTCGCCTTGCGTGAGCCTTCTTCTTACTCTGCGTTCATTTAACTCCACTTCTCGGACCCCCTCAAAGCATTTCTGGTCAGCACGTTTGACATGTGTTTTTCAGAGCTGCCACGAATAAAACGTCAAAAGACGTGTGGCAATAACAATATGGCGCTGGGTACATTAAAATTACAAAGACAAAATATTTGTAGTTAATACTTCCAAATGAGTCGCAACCTGTATGCCCACCTACCTGGTATTCTTGTCATTTAGGCTGCCGCTTTACTCAGTGAAGATGGGGGTCGAAACGTCTTGAAACTAATTTTAATAGGGCGCCACCGCGAATTTAAAGCCTATCGAAGTTAACGAACGCGGATCGTAGATGGTAAGAAAAATCAGGTGGAAATAGGTAAAGGCAACTCAACAATAAAACAAAACAAATCCAAACCACAAGTGCTAAATTTAATTCGTCACTAAATGATGCAGAATATTCATATATATTATAAAGAAAAAGTCAAATATGAAATGATTGAGTGAAAATAATGTGAAATTTAAAGTGAATAATAAAAACAAAATTTAAATCATGCCTCTAAAGTATACAGCTGCTCGTGATGGTGAACCCTGTCTATCAAAAGATAACGCAAAGCAACAATCCATAAGGATTTAAAAAAAAGTAGCAAGGGTGCACCTATCAGCTTACACTATATGATGGACAACATTAAATTCACTAAAATTTGAAATGCAATAATTAAAAAAAAAAGAATAATGCTAAATCAGAAGCAGAAATGATTAAGTTAACATACAATAATCAGAACACTCCTAAATTTAAAGAAAACGCAATCGGTGAAGTATTTCTGTAGGTCTCGAAGAATTTGCAAATTGATCGTTTACAATAGGTTATGTCGTATGTCAAAAAGACCACTAAAATAATTAAAAATACTAACCAATTACATAAAATCAGAATTACAGTAAGCTAATCTTACTTATCTCTTATACAAAATTACTAAACGTATGTCAAGTGTAAAGATTATTGAAGTTCACCCTGTATAATGGGCTTATATTATATAAAAATAACAAGATTTAATATCAAAACTAGTCAATAGTTCCCGACCACAGGGATCGATACACCTTACTCCTAAAATTGCTAATTAATATTACCAAATTAACTAAATTGAACTGATTGTGACACTTATCTAGGTCTAATGAAGACTTCATTAGCTGGTAACAACGGCAAAATTTACGCCACAAAATTTTCCCTGACTATCTATCTTATATTCTACCCAAGTGCATACAAATAATCAACAATACCAAAGCATCCGTAAGATTACAACGAAGTCACATGTAGATTAACCAACCTATCCCGGCGTGGCCGATATAGAAAATTGCGCTTCCAACAAATCCAAAAACAAATACAAAATTTCCAGGTACAGAGTTTCATTCATTAACATTCGTCGATATGACGATGATGATCGATTTAACGTCTATCCCAAATAATAGAATGAAAATCCAAAGCTAACCAACACATGACACCAAGCTTGTTATCAAGAGGGTCATAACAAAATAAATCACACTTTAATTCCCCAAAATGACTATTGAAACTTCTCCGGGGGGGAGGTGTGTGGGGAGGGGGACCAATAAGGAAGAACAAATTAACTTAAGAAAATATTAATAAAGCTGCCTTAATTAAATTTGGACTTCAACTTAAATTGTAAAAATTATTAAGAAGAAAATAACAACCAAATAAAAATAATGTTAAGTCAAATAGGGTTAAGCTAATAAATTACAGATACGATTTACTAATTTTCCAAGTCAACATGTACTAATGAAACTAAGAATAATAATAGATGATAATTAAAAACAAAAATAATTAAGCCTATGATTTTTGAACCGTTACAGAGTTCCGGCTGTGGTTGACCGTTTCCTGCCTCGCCCTCGCGTTCTGACATAAGAACAATTCTTTCTATACCGTAATAGCGATTAATGGTCGATTTTGATGTTTCAAGTGTGACCATATTCAATCAACATACTTTTACACATTCATAAGACAACGTTTCTGGGCATGAGGTTAAGTTTTGCAACGAACCATGTTGTTTCTCATCCATTTTATTAGAAGAGCTGCAACCCAACTTGCTTGGTCGCACAGTTCCAGCGCAATCAATTCCATTCTGAGATTAAAAGAAAGTAGATCAAAAGGATGCTTGTAAAGTAATTATCACAATACAAATTATGATGCAGATTCTTGGGTATGTTTCGACAAAATCATCATCTCCCTCTGTTGTATATACCTTGCCACTATATAATTTGATGTCATCAAAAAAAAAACCGCTGAACCTGCATAGTTTATAGCCCGACTTACGGGACTTCCTAGGATTATATGTTTTTATAGAAATTCTGCAATTGAAAAGTACTACTTTTTCATCGCAGGAAAAATATCTTCCATTGATAGTATGCTGTCCAGAAAGTGAATATTATCGATAATCAGTTGAATTTTCTCGATTTTATTTTGAATTTGCTGGTTGTCATTGAATATACATTTTCATTGTTTGAACGGTTGACTGACATTACATTCACAACTTAGTATGTTCTCGTACTGGGTAGTTTTATGGCGGATATCCACAACAACATTCCAATCAGTTTTTGTATTTTCAGAGGTGTAGTTACATATGCATGATTCAGTTTCATTTGAAATATAATAGAGCGTAGACACACCTACTAGTTACATCATGAATTCATTAGTAAAACTTAACTTGAAAACCAATTATGGGGTAGTGAGGTCTAAAATGTTTAATATCGTATCTATATTGCCACCAAATCATGCCTTCTCGTTTCCAGTAGAAGTCTGTTCTATCGGCCATGCTAGTATTGTAACTTTAGATTTTTGATTAGCTGCGACATGTACCAATTTTTTTAATGATAACCTGCAACTCATTTTTAAAATAGAAGTCTCTCCGAAGCGATCAAAATCTAAATTTTGGTTTTCCTGACCTTCATGATCTACTAGAACTGATATGTTGAGGTACTCTTTTCATAAAATAATTGCGGATTGATGGGTTTGGACATCTCACATTTTGCCAATTTTATTGTTTGTCAAATTTACGTACAATATTCCCAAATATGTACAGCTATCTAAGTACATGAGACATATCAAAAACTAAAACGTAATTACCTTCAGAAGGCTGTAGTGACCCACACAAGATTTTTAGAACTCAAAACCACGGTTTTGAATAAAAACAAAACACTAACAAAAATTCTACTGCATCTAACCTCAAAAGTGCATATCATCAGCTGTGCAAATACTTACCGATACCAAGGCCAACTGTATCTGATATCGCTGCACGATATAAGGCCGTTACATAACTTCGATTTACATTGATGATTTTGATTCTTGTAACCTCAAAATATTGATTCTAATGTGGCGCCATCTAGTAGTATCCAAAAGAAATGAGATCTGAATTTTTATTGAAATAAACTTTAAAATAACACTTTAAACATTAATTTTACAGTGGGTAATCAATATTAATAATTTTAAAATAATTAAAAAAGTGTTGCTGATAATAAAATTGTTTGGTAGTGTGATTTGCATATACTTAACACTAATCAGTTTCTTGTTTGCCCTTCTCAACCTTACGACGATAACAAGGAGCATTATTGGTAATAATTAAATAACTAGAGCATTTTAAAATTACTATAGCATTTTTATTTATTCAACAGGCGCAAGTCTAATTACAGAACAAAAATTGACAATGTTCAAATATTCATTATAAATGCACTTGTGTCCTTTTTAAAATTGTTTTAAGTCAGCCCTCAAATACCTTAGAGTTCACATACTTAATGTTAATATTAAAGACCAAATAACGTTTGTCTTACTTCAGCTCTGCAATTTTTCCATTAGAATTTTATACATTTACAAATATTAAGATATAAATTTAACCTAAAAATGCAAAAAATTATAGCTATTTACCCAGAATGTTCCTTATACTACACTTCGAATAATCAATTCTCATTTTCCGAAGTACCTTGCAAATTACTGGCCTTTTATCGCAGACTACTTTGGTAAAAACTAAATGACCCAGAACAGCCACGTTTTTTTCCGTGAGAAAACTGGATATACTAGAAAGCAGCAATCAATCGACTTCCGTCATAAAGGAAAAATAATGACGTCTGCATTGCCAATTTCATAACAACGAACATAATTACTTTATATATTACTAAATTTAGAATTTCATTGGTATAGAATACATTATATGTATATAATAATAATTACAGGATTATTTTATTTATTAATATTAATTAAAAATGATAATGTTGACGTTATTTTAGCCAGTTTAAAAAAAATATTAACATCGGATGTTGGCTAACATGAAACATCGTTTACACGTCGCTAAGTGATTTTGAATTTTGAA
Organism: Amphimallon solstitiale; assembly: GCA_963170755.1. NCBI lineage: Eukaryota > Metazoa > Arthropoda > Insecta > Coleoptera > Scarabaeidae > Amphimallon > Amphimallon solstitiale. The sequence continues at coordinate 163,818,209 of OY720676.1, read as the reverse complement.
TTCCTTGCTGTCATTTGACAGTATTATAGGTTTTGGTTACTGTTGTTTATGTTTGTTATGTTATTGTAGTATTATTTTCAAAGTCCTTTTTAAAACTGACGATGCTTTAGCCATTCAATAGTCAGTCAAAGGCGCTCATTAGCTCTTTGATTACTTACATACAAACGTAAATTGAATAACTATTACCGTTGACAAGTGTACGAGAGGTATGTATACATACTTGTTGTAATGATATCAAATAAATATTAATATTATCATTTTAGAGGATTGCACAAGCTTTAAATATTTCCATTGAATCTGTGAGCAGTATTTTTAAGACACGTAAACAAAATGATGCTCACCGAAGTCCTAAAAAAACGTTTCAGGAAACTATGTGATTACTCCTGCAATAAAAGCAACAATACGCAATACGATATGTGTAAAAACGCTATGTTGCTTATACAACTCATTGAAAATAAAAAGAATATTATAATGTTAATGGTGTTTTTTAGAACAACACTTTACATGAGCTTCGTTATTATCACTGCCAGTGGACTATCATATCTTTGATGGCTCTGTTGATTCTTTTGGTAGAGTACTAGCAGATATTGGTTTCAAATATAAGAAAGACTGTCCATAGAGAAGATTAAGGAAAAAACACATGTTGTTCTTCCTCGAACTAATTTTCTATAAAAATATATGAATAATTTACAATCTAAAAGTCCACTGGAATGTGTCTATTTGGATGAGACTTGGATTTTTGAAAATGGTACTGTAACCAGATCATGGCAGGATGATAGTTATAAGAGTGTATGAAAGTTGACGGCTAAGATAATACTCTGCATTAAAATTGACACGTGTCAAGTACTACAAATTTTGCTTTGGTTTTAGGTTTATAGTCATTTATGCAGGTACATGTAATGGTTTTATTAACAGTGCCTCTTTAGTATTTTTTCAAATAATTGTAATCCTGATTACCATCATGAAATAGATAGAAACAATTTCTTAAATCAGTATGAAAATGAACTGCTGTGTACGCTAGAAGTTATCATAGCATTTATATGATAAATCTCCTAATAATTCTTGAAACAAAGGTCAAATAAGAGAATGGTTAAGAGCCATAATATACCAGACGCACACAGTTGTACAACTATCATCATATTTACTACATATTCAACCCGATAGAGCATAGTTGGGGAATATCCAAAATATATTATAATAAGCACATGGGAAAGCAGAATTTTGAGGAAAAATACAGTTAAGATGTGGAATCAGATCCAGAAATGAGGATACCTGAAATTTAGACAAATACTCTTAGATACACTAGCAGTGAAATCAAAAAATGATGGGACCGAGAATTGTTGCTTGGCAGAGAAGAAGTAATACCATTTATTATAAATGTTCAATATCTAAAGACAGTAGAAACAGTGATAATAAACAAGAATGTCTGTAAAATCTATTATTCTTTTTTGATAAATTTTTTATATATTACAATTAATTTGTAAAATTGAAAATTAATAACTTGAAATAAAAAAGACATAAGGTGTCTTTTTTTTTACAAAAGTAAAACATTTTAGCCATATGTAGTTATTGTACAATAGTGAGTGAGTGTACTTTAGACGTTAATAATCTAATTATTGACGTTTAGAGTTAGTTTAGTATTTATTCATAACATGTAATTATTAATGATGTAGTATAATGTGATATATTGTTTGTGTAACATATAAAATTACTATTTATTTTTATCCGGTATACTAAAAAAAGTTACATATTACCATTACTTTTATTATTTTATGTGCTCGTCTTTACTTATGACAGAGAATGGCATATTTCATAATACGTCATGTAAATGTATAAGAATATGTTAATATTTTGAGCATATTTTCATTAGAATTTTAGTTTCAAGTCAAAGATGTATTAATTTATATAATTGTTACTACCAATTAAATTTGTAAGATAAATACATAAACAGAAAATGTACAATATATGACAATAAATTGGCTAGATATACTGATTTTAAAAATGTGTACTAATTTAAATTTTGTACTCAATGTTATCGATTCTAAGGAAAAACACTAAATATTAAAATAAATATCTACCTTATATAACTTGCCTGCAGCATTTGTAACTTTCTTTTTGTTGGATTTGTTATGTTCCAAGTTGAAGAGAGTTATTAGTAATAATTTATTATAAACTTGAATAAGTGACGAGTTAGTTTGTCTTGCTGTAACATACTTTGAAACAAGTTAATTGTAAAGTACGACATTAATGTAAATTAAAGTCGGATTTAAGAAGATATTTTAAATAATGAAGAATATTAAAAGAGCTTGCTTCCTAAAATATACACATTATATAACCATTGTTTAAGTATTAAGAAATAATTACACAGAATAAAAGTACGAAGAGTTTTATTTTCTATTTTTACTATTCATTAAATGAAATAGTGTATTCAAGATGTAGTTTTATTTCATTATACTCACAGAATACTTTATTTTTAACAAACAGTCCTTAATTTACATTCAGATAATTCGGTAAATTTTGATGTCTATATAACCTCAAAGTAAACTTCAGAAATCGTAAATTTTTTTCGCCGATCAAAATACTAACATTGACGTACTACAACTGTTACATCATGGATTTTGATGACGAAGGTCGATTGTTTCGTGCTTTCTACCATATATGGTGTTCTATTGGTACTCAACGTAACTTCCAAACTATATTATAGTAAATATGTTGGAAACATTAAATGAAACGACTGAATATGTGTAGTATTAGAATAATTTAAGGAGAAAAGAATATGAAATAGATAAAATAAATGTCATATCAGTCAAATGTCAATAACAGTAGATTTTATATAATCCAATCATATTGCATATTTTTATCACGTGATTTTAAAAATGCACAGCGATTACCAAGCATTTTATTGTGTTTTGGATAGACGGCGCCACATGAGGATCAATATTTTGAGGTTATAACTATAAGAATCAGAAAATTCGAGTCATGTGACGGCCTTATATCGCGCAGCGATATTGATACAGTTGGCCTTGCCGATACTATTCGGTGCTGCCATCTATTAGTAGATAGTCTAACTTGAAAAACAACGTTCCCACGCGGGGAGTAGATGTCCATAATTTTTGTTGTTTGATTATTAGACAATATCGGGTGCCTGATGCACTCTATTTCCAAGTGGGAACAAAATGCAATATTAGGTTATTGTAACAAAAAGGTTATGAATGTATTGGTTTAAGATATTGTAACGAAATGAGTGTACGACGACAAAAACAGAGACCATAAATCATCTTGGCGCGACTGGTAAACATCGTAAAGCGGTGAGTCATCCATTTACGGATGGTACTGAGTCGGACACAGAATGTCTATGGAATGTTCTCCATACATCGAGTGGGAGATAGAGTTTACGCGAATGTTCTAGTAATCTTCGCATGTGTAAATAAGGCGACTGGGTCACCGATGGATTCATTCATTGCGGAGAAGTAATTGCGGAATAATTCGGGAGTAAGACGTCCTTAAGTAGTCTCGAGTGTGAAGAAATAAATAGTGGTAGCCAAAGAAATAAATAAGTAGTGCCGTGTTATATAAATAGAAGTGTTACATAAATACGGACAGAGATATTAGTGATAGAAATAAATAAATACAAGTGTTAATTTTAATTTATTAATAGTAGTTTAAGTGTGATACATTAGTTTCATATTTTATATTGTTATATAATTTTAAGTGTATAAATATACAGACTGTTTTAAATAAATAAATAAATGGCTACCAAACGTTTGGAAGAATTAAAGGTCTCCAAGTTAAGGGCAGAATTGGAAGAAAGGGGACGCAGATACGTCTGGAAAAAAAACAATTCTCCAGGATCGGCTTCGTGACCTTTTAATAAATGAAGGTGAGGATCCCGAGAAATATTTGTTTCAAGTACAGGCTGATCTAAGCTTAATAGCGGAAGAAATTTCAAAACAATTGCTCGAGACTCTAAAAGAATTTGGAAATAATTTAAAAGCTTTAAATAAGAAAATTGCAAATAATTCAGAAGCTTTGAAAGATGAAATTGCAAATAATTCAAAAGCTTTAAGAAATGAAATTGCAAATAATTCAAAAGCTTTAAGAAATGAAATTGCAAGTAATTCAAAACAACTCGAGACTACTTTTAAGGAAGACATTCAAAAGAATTCATCGAATGGGAGACAGGCATTTTCTGGGGCCATCGAAGCCGTAGAACAGAAAGTTGAGGAGCACGTGTTCGGAATGGGGGACGAGTTTGGGGTTCAGCTTCAGTTGCCAGCGATGAACGACTGCGGTCCCCATGACATCTCAAGCGGAAGCCTGGAGATTGCCCGAACAGCGAAGGCAAAGGTAAAACCTCCCACCTTCGATGGAAAGACGTCATGGATGACGTACCGGAAACAATTCGAAGCCGCTGCAAGAGCAAATGGGTGGATGTCCCCGAAGAAAGCTACTGCCCTGATTGCGTCATTAAGAGGACAGGCCAGTGATGTTCTACAGACCTTACTTCCAGAAGAGTGTCAAGACTACCCTCAATTAATTAAGCGTCTTGAGATGAAGTATGGGCATGCACACCTGGAACAGGTAGTCCGACGATTGGTGAATCAGGTGCAACCTAAGAGAAGAACGCTCCGATGCTGGAATTGGAAATGGAAATGGAAATGGAAATGGAAATGGGCCATGCGCATAGTAAATACGGGAAGAGGCCCAAGAAAACCATAGCGGAGCAGCGAAAATGAAACGGGTCGATGAGAAGATGTAATCGTCGACCCAATATCGTGGAGCCTCAAAACCAATAGCGCAAATTGCATCTGTGCAACACCAAAACGCTGATGCTGTTGCAAGCAGACAACGTCGAGAAGACTGCAGGCATGGTAACCGACTAGAAGAAAAATCGGCCAACACATTCAAAACTACCGTGGTTGACGATCAGTGGCATCCTGACAATTTTGGTCAATTTTGGTCAAGAAGCTGATGAGGACCTTGGTTCATTGATGGTTTGGAAAGGTACTGGTCGCGGACCGGCTTGTCAAGAAGTGGCTCCTCGCTCACAGGGACTGGAATCCTACTGAGCTCAATGGGACTCTCTGAAGGTGGAGGATGATCTACTCAAGTGTGTTGTGGAGAACCCAAATGGAGAAGACTACGTCAGCGGATCCAGACGAAGGTTGGAGGATGCCCACAAGCGAGTGCGCCATCACACTCAGGATGCCAGCGACAGGACAAAGAATCGTTACGACGTGCAAGCCGAGAGAGGTGGTTACCGAGAAGAGGACTTTGTTTGGTTGTATACGATCCTCAGCGTCGCCAAGGCCTGTCCCCAAAGCTCCAACAATACTGGGAGGGACCATGCGAAATACTAGAGCAAATAGATGACGTCGTTTATCGCATGAGACTGGCACCCCATAGTGAGTCAGGGATGGTGTGTTTCAACCAATTGCCCCATACCATGGACGTGACAGCGGTGAAGTGGCGGATGTGTGACAAATTGCCGGAAAACCTCAAGAGCCAGCTTATGGGAATCCCTTGTCGATTTGCGAGGACGTGCACTAGAGCAAAATCTGGGGAGGCTGGCAATTCCGAGGCTGGGCTGCGGATTATACCGTTTGGAGTGGAAAATCGCAGGAAACATGCTGGAGGTGGTGTTTCAGCGTGCTGGTATGGAAATGGTCGTATGCGGCTGTCGGCCCAATCAGCCCGTTGTGCAGCCTGGGACGGTGGATTGCCATTTCCACAAGACGGCTGGGTGCACCCGTGGGTCCCGGTGTAGATTTCGTCATCCGCCAGCGACAAGAATATGGAATAGTGTGTTTCGGGACGAAACGCAGTTTTAAGAAGGGGGCAATGTAACGAAATGAGTATACGACGACAAAAACAGAGACCATAAATCATCTCGGCGCGACTGGTAAACATCGTAAAGCGGTGAGTCATACATTTACGCATGGTACTGAGTCGGACACAGAATGTCTATGGAATGTTCTCCATACATCGAGTGGGAGATAGAGTTTACTCGAATGTTCTAGTAATCTTCGCATGTGTATATAAGGCGACTGGGTCACCGATGGATTCATTCATTGCGGAGAAGTAATTGCGGAATAATTCGGGAGTAAGACGTTCTTAAGTAGTCTCGAGTGCGAAGAAATAAATAGTGGTAGTCAAAGAAATAAATAAGTAGTGCCGTGTTATATAAATAGAAGTGTTACATAAATACGGACAGAGATATTAGTGATAGAAATAAATAAATACAAGCCTTAATTTTAATTTATTAATAGTAGTTTAAGTGTGATACATTAGTTTTATATTTTATATTGTTATATAATTTTAAGTGTATAAATATACAGACTGTTTTAAATAAATAAATTGCACGAGTTGTTTATTGGAACCCGAAAACGTTACAATATATTATTCTGTTTGTCCCACTAATCTTCCTGCAATGTAGAAATGGTTCTCGTGTGAATAATTCAATTGGTAAAGAAAAAGTACCAAAAGCAGTACCCTCCACTAGACATTGCTTTAAACTTTCAAGTGTAACACACTTCGTAAATAATGGTAGTGATGTAATAGCAATTAAGGGCCATAAAGAATAAAAATATCCAGCTATGACTTAAGAAAAAAGTTGTAGTTGTTCAAATACTGTCTAGTGCATACTTTTAAGTTATGTTTAAAATTCATTGATCAATCACATTATAAAGATTTAATGTATATAACACCCTGATATGTCCGAAAGTTGTGAATGGTTATGTAATTTAGTTTCAGTAAAAGTATAACCAATGTACAACTTTGCCAAATGTCTTACCTGATTTCAATTGAATTTAATAGAACGGCAATTAAAAGGAAAAAAAACAGGTAAAAACTTCTTTCATTATGCGACAGTAAATCGATATTTTACGGTTACAAATATTCCACATTATTAATTGCAGGAGAAGGAAGTTGTAACTCAAACGACGGAGTATCCGAGCTCAGATATGGAAAGATGACGGGTCAGGGTGCAGGGAGCGGATCAGAGGACGAAAGCGTAACGGGAAATTCTAATCTGTCAGAGGGCGAGGGTTGCAAGAAGAAGCACCGTCGCAACAGGACGACCTTCACCACATACCAACTGCACGAACTCGAGAGAGCGTTCGAAAAAAGTCATTATCCCGACGTCTACAGCAGAGAAGAACTCGCCATGAAGGTTAACCTGCCAGAAGTTAGAGTTCAGGTTAGTTCGAATGTTAGGCACTAGTTTTTTTTTTGAATATCACCAATTCCATTATTTTTTTAAATTACCGAGTCGTACGCAGATATTGACTATGACTACCGCAGAGACAATAAATACATTCCACTGCTTAATTATAAACGTATTTAATTAATGACATTTACCACCCACACTGAATTTTTTAATATATATACTTTTGTAATAATTAGTACTAGCGAATGATTACTTATCGCCAAAGCGCGGCAGACCAGACCACCTGTTCGTTTCTCCGTATTTCGTCCTTGTTTTTTTATAGATATAACAACTTCTTGGTTGTCTTATTAATCAAAATATTTTATTTTATTTCATTCTCTGAAAGTTCATTCATAATGTAATGAAAATACAGGAAGTAATTATGACAGAAAGATTTGCTTATACTGTGTATCCAAAAAGTCTGGAAACACCCAAATAAAATCGAAACGGATGATTTTTGAGAAAAATGCAAAAACAGGTCAATTAGTATTTTCAAAAAACTACTGGCTTAAGCCAACTATGTTTTTTTTAAAGACAAACTTTTCCATTTTCGAAGAAGTAATTAAATTTTTCTCGGTCATTTTCTTAAGTAAAATGAAAATTTTTTTGACTGTCGTTTAGGCAATTAAAAGATCTATCAAAAATAAAATTAAAAATGCGACGTTCCCATTTAAATTTTTTTTATGACATCATAACTTTTTCAAGGTCATCAAAAATTCCAAACAGATACCATCAGCCAGTAGTTTTTTGAAAATACTAATTGACCTGTTTTTGCATTTTTCTTAAAAATCATTCGTTTCGATTTTATTTGGGTGTTTCCAGACTTTTTGGACACACAGTATATGTAGATGCACTTATGTTATTGCATTTGCTTTTTTAACTATATAAACCTCCGGATACTTATTTATTTATTATTTTATTAAAATAAGAACCAAAGTAGTTTTGATGTAGATTACTTTTAATATTTTATACTTTGCATTCGCATATTTTAAGTTAATACATAAGGTGTTCCAAAGTGTAGGTTTGTATATTTTATTTGAATTAGTGTGCCTATAGTCTCTCGTATAACTACAACCATATATATAATACTACTATATTGATTGTAGACAAGGAAAACTTCGCCCCAACATTGTAAAATAGAAAACATGGTGCTATGTCGTTTTTGAGTCACGTTGTCGAAACTGTGCATGCGTTATTTCAAATAATAGTTCAATATTAGGTCTGTTTGTTTATCACATCGATTTAGTACTATAATTATTTAATTAAAGCTTGTAGATCGTCAAACAAGCATAAATAGTTTAAAAATCGCCAAACCTCTTTATAATTAACAATTGTGCCTCGTTAAATATGGAAAAATAATTTAATTTCCCTTAATGAATGAAGAAATATCATTGTGCCATCATATGCAAATCATAGACAAACGATCATACTGAAGAAACACATTTGTCAAAAGTTGTAAGAATTGTGGTTATGTTATAGCCTTGTTTATTAATACTATAGTTATACAACCTAGAGAAAACTGTAAATATTTCTATGGTAGTAAAGTGCCGTCCTCTGATAACTTTCAAAGGAATTAATATTCATGAATGAAGACTTGTAAGCCAATGAAATTATTTGAAAGCACAGTTTGAAAGATTCTCATCCCTACTCTTACAACTCAATCCGGAAGTTTATAAACAATGTTTTACATATATTTTCTATTAAATTTTACTTGAGAGTATATTTTGTTTGATTTGCTTTTCACATCGTTTGCCCTTGAATTACATGTCAATATAACCTATATAGCTATTACTATGATAAAAAGTAGCTTTCAGTAAATTTTTTATTGAAGAATCGAAAGATTACTAATTTTTTTCCTTATTATACTCACAATTACCCTTTTATAACATAATAAAGAAAATAAATAACATTATACGAAAGGCTTTTTAAAAAACGTATTCATTTTTTTAAAGAAAGGTAATCTAAACAAGGAAATAGTATTAAAAAGCCAGCGTTTTTATTAAATACCTACATGAAATGTCAGTCTGTTTTGGGGTTCAGAGTTAGGATTATTCTCATTTTCTTCTATGTGTTCAACAGGTATGTCTAAGACAGTCTTCTATGTATTTCGTATGACGAAATATGTTATGTAAAACAAGAAAAAGTAATTAAAAGTTATCCGAACCACAACATTTATTAAGTTGCTTTGCATGGTTTTATCAACTTGACTGGTTTATGTGAGGCTTTAAAACCAGTAATGTAGTACGTTTTGCAGAAAAAAATGCACTATAAACACCACATTATTTTAAGGTTTTGGTATTTACAGAATTTAGATATTTAAATGGTTCACAGCCAATCGTTTATCAATGTGAAATAAAACAAACAAATGTTTAAGATTTACACTGTATTTAATAACAACGACAGCTGTTTCGCTACACTGTAGCTTCGTCAGGTTGACATATACAATAATAACTATCTACATACACTTGACTCTTATATATAGTGTGTGGATATTAGGAATTCTAAGAACTAATATATAAAGAACAATTTCTTGTCTAAAAGTGTCGGGTCTATACAAAAAGTACGTGGAACTAAATCTATTGCAAACAGATGTTATGTGTGAAATTAGGTAAACTGTATTACTGACTAAATATATTTAACAATGGTGATGAGTTTAACTATCTACATACACTTGACTCTTATATATAGTGTGTGGATATTAGGAATTCTAAGAATTAATATATAAAGAACGATTTCTTGTCTAAAAGTGTCGGGTCTATACAAAAAGTACGTGGAACTAAATCTATTGCAAACAGATGTTATGTGTGGAATTAGGTAAACTGTATTACTGTACAGTAATACAGTTTACCTAATTTCACACAAGTGTATGTACATAGATAGTTAAACTCATCACCATTGTTAAATATATTTAGTCAGTAATACAGTTTACCTAATTTCACACATAACATCTGTTTGCAATAGATTTAGTTCCACGTACTTTTTGTATAGACCCGACACTTTTAGACAAGAAATTGTTCTTTATATATTAGTTCTTAGAATTCCTAATATCCACACACTATATATAAGAGTCAAGTGTATGTAGATAGTTATTATTGTATATGTCAACCTGACGAAGCTACAGTGTAGCGAAACAGCTGTCGTTGTTATTAAATACAGTGTAAATCTTAAACATTTGTTTGTTTTATATCACATTGAATATGGATTTACATCAAGTAAAGACCAACTCAATCCAAGAATCGTTTATCACTTAACCGGGATAAATGTGGACACTCTTGGATTATAGGCATTTAAAAAAGCAGCTCTAAAATGTCACTCCTTTACTTTAATCATAAATACCTCGAAAACTATTAACGTTAACGAATAATTACTCACTAATATTTCTATTTTAACGCGAAATCCAAATTTAAACTTATATATCGGCTGTTCAATTTAAAAAAATATATGTCTTTGTGCCAATGATTTATGGATCACTCTGTATAAGGGTATATATTTTTAAATACTAAGGCAATGACAGTCCTGTCAACTACGGTACGCGAATTTTCAATTATAATAAGAATTAAAGAGTAAATTTACTTTTTCAGATCATTGTCTCACCCTATATATCAAAAATTAGGGGCAGTTGTATTCACTTCCCTACACCTAAACGCTTTAAGTTCAGTTATTTTGCAAAATATATTAATTGTAGAAATAATTTCCGTGTTAGAAATATTAAAGTTTTCACTCCTTGAATTTCTTTTTTATTAAAACGGTTTTTTCAGGTATGAGTAAGAAACCCATTTTAAGCTTTAAACATACAAAATTGCTGCCCCAAATCCATTTTACTTAGTCTAAATATATGCATTGTATAAGACATCAATGACCGACAAATCTATCCATTACTCGGTAATTTGATCCAATAGTTCTAGAAGAAGATAAAATAAAACCTATCATCCGTTACCCACTGAACCACTAATTGATAAAATAATATATTTAGAACACCGCTACTTTACACATTCTTTTCCATTTCCAATGGACAAAAAACAAGTTAAACCAGAGATGTTCGAGAGAAAAAACACTCACACAAACTTCCGCCTTATATAAATACATTCATACATACATAATTAAGGCGCATCAGAATCGGCATGATCAAAGCCATGACTTCGATTGATTCGTTTCACATCAAGTCCAAATTTAAACAGCGGAAACCTGTCTAATTAAAAGGCGGTGTATTGCAGAGAGTAAAAAAAAGGAAAACACATTTCTTTTTCTTCTACTTAATTTGCAAGTTTGCCGAAGAAGAGCTACTTATAAGATGCGGTACAATTAAAAGAGAAGCAGATTTCTTCTTTATTAATTTGACATGATGGTGTTAAGGTATTAATTTACATGCCAATTGATTACGTGATTGATAAGTGTGTATATTATGCGAGTTCATTTAAGTATTTAAGTAACTATAGATAGGATTTATAGTAACAGCAACTTTGCGAAAAGGGTACGTAATGGTCCTGGGCCAGGATTATAAGAAAAAAGGAAATTCTTCGAAGAAACCGCCAACTCTTATTCCACAATTAAGAGAGCTGTCAAACAACTGAAATGGTATTAATTATTAATTTTTTCAATATCTAACACATTTTATAACGAGCGTATGAAATTTATTTTTATTCATTTAAATTAAACTTCATTTTGAATAAAAATATTTTTTTAAATAAAATTTCTTTTTGCATTGCGTAAAAAGTTAATAAATGCATAGTATTACCCACATTTCCTCTTCAACTACTATGTTCTCTAGTGACAAAATCGCATAATTTTCTATCCTTCTTTATTTCATTTTCAAGAACAATTTCAAGATATAATACTTATAGATTATGTATACCACTGTTAAACACAACTCTTACCATAAAACTTTCATGTTTTCATTTAGTGATCATGATTAAATCTGTTAACTTGAAGAATTTGGGTGAGTTATCTTTGCGGTATTTTAGGTAGTAATATACGCCAAATAGTTAGAGTGGGGGTAGTAGTTTGGCTGAACTGACATGAACATGGGCGTACCACAGGGTTTTGTATTGGGGCCCGTTTTGCTTTTCATTTATATTTATGATTCTACCAAAAATACTAAGACTGATTCAAAATAGGTTAGCACTTAATAGTAACAAAATAGTCACGATGGTGTATATAATGTGTTTTATCAATAGTTTACAGTAGTGGTATTAAATTTATAATTACATCAGCGTCGGCTATATAGTCAGTTTATAAATATTAACAATAAACAATGTAGAAGCTATTATAAGTATCATTAGTGATTACATCAAAACTCTAATTCAGAAAAATTGAAAATTTTCCTTGAAATCGTATATACTACAAAATTTTTGATATGTACTCTTCAAAAATGAGAAATATTACTAAAATTAAAGTATTTGGCAAAATTACAAGATGGGCTAAGTAAATTGCATTTATTGTATTACAAGTTGTGAAGATTATGAGGAACAGTCACCTTTTTCTAAATTTCAAGTTTCAGCTTTAAATGCATTTAATGCACGTCACAGTTTCACCTTTGATTACAGTCCTCAAGCGTTCTTTTTTTGGTTCATTCCAAATGCAATGATCTTCAGTGGTTCATTCCAAAGGCAATGAACCTCAAAAAAATACTTGAGGATTGAGAACACGGAGTGAAGTTATCTTAACGAACATCACCTCCTGCAACCATTTTTATATCATGTTCTTCTTCTGATTATATCTTCGTGTCTAAAAACATTGTAATTTAGAACTTTAATGTAGAACTAAATTGCCGCTCATATAGTTATTAAAATTAATTACCATGCATTGTATTTGGATGAAATTTAATTTTCCATCGTTGATAATTTTCATGTAAACATTTTATATAACCACGCACTGTATAGCTACACACATCAGTTACGATCAGCTAGAGTAACATCATTAAGACAAAGAATAAAGAATAAATTATTTGATGAATGTTAATTAACACTTTGCAACTCTACAATTTTCAATACTGTTAGTTACAGTTTCTAAAATACTCACCGCAACAGTTTTCTGAGAAGGCATTACCTACGCCGATTAGTTTTAGTTTCTTCAATTAAAATTTAAATTTTTCCTAAAAATGTCTAATATAGAGAGATACAAAAGGATTGTTTTCAGCTTCAACAATTCATGATATATTTGGTTTTCGTCCTTTTTACATAGTGTTTTAAGCAATGTTGATAGTAATAATGATAATATACCAAGTTGTACATGTATTAGAAAGAAGAAAAGCTATATAACTAATAATAAAAAGCACTACAAATTATAACAATATTAGTAATGAAAGAAAAAATTAAACTGATTTAAGTTTGTAGTTTTCTTAATTCCAACTGAGAGTAATAGTAGAAGGTACAACAAATATTGAAAAATGATTTCACTATACAAGCTGCTGATTTTCTATTTCTCTATATGGGTAATTTTCTTAATATTTAAGATACAGGATCGGTTAAATTAGGAAGGTTGTTAAGAAATTTGAGGAGTATTTGATAGTATATTCAGATTTAACATTTATTGTCAAATTTCCAAGATATTTCAAAAAATTGATAATTGCCAAAATTTTCAATTATACATATCTTCGTAACAATTGAAGAACTAATATCAAAATGGTATCTGGTAGTCATTTTAACGTACAGTTTAATAATCTTAGTTAGAAATTCATAGGGGCATGATTTCATAAAAATGCTTATTTTTTCTGATTTCATAGATATAAGCTTAGGTATGGCAATCTTTTTAAAATCCTTGTTATAGCGAGAGTAGGTAATTCAATTAATGATAATTTTTGAGGAAATAATGAGCAAGTAAGCATTGAAAAACATTGTAATGCCAACTCGCTGACACAAATGGTTTTTAAAAGCTTACTTGCTCATTATTTCCGCAAAAATTAACATTAATTGAATTACCCACTCTCTCTCTATAACAGAAATTTTAAAAAGATTGCCATACCTAACCTTATATCTATGAAATTAGAAAAATTATGGTCTTTTTTATGAAGTCATGGCGAACAATGATTGCCATTAAATGTGCCATGAATTTTTAACTAAAATTGTTATATACTACGTAAAAATTACTACAAAATACCATTTTTATATTAGTCGTATCAATTGTTATGAATATATGTATATACAAGGTGTGTATAAATTGGCGGACCCACTACACGTGGCGACATTCTTGGTCAAATTTTGAGTTAAAAGTCCTAATCCTAAAACGATGTATCAGGCTTCCTTTGTCTTCAGAATGAATTTGAAAGAAACATACATTTGGCAACATTGAACACGCATGTGCTAGTTATAATCTTCGAAACATTTTTACACGTCGTCATGTGAACCTTACATTTTAAATTTAAAAAAGAAACAAACGAAATAAAATTGGTTTCTTAGATTACATATTTATTACGAAAATATTACAAAGTTTAAAAAATTTTTGATAATATTGACTAATTTTTGTACATCTTCTTGATAGAAATCAATGTAATTATTACGTACATAATTGTTCGAATTGAAATCCATCAGTTTGTAGACATATCTGCAATCTTTGTGGTATCGTTTGTACTATTCGCTCAAGTCTTTCTGGTGTGATTTCTAATACTGCGGCTTCAATTCGGGCTCTAACTTCGTCAGCGTCCTGTGGAGGTGTAGCGTAAACTTTACCTTTAATGAAACCCCAAACAAAAAAATCTAATGGATTGAGATCGGGGGATCTCGCAGGCCACAAAAGGGGACCGCCACGACCAATCCATCTGCCTGGGAAGTGTTCAGTCAACCAGTCTCTTATATTACGAGCAAAGTGCGCAGGAGCTCCATCATGCATATAAATCATATTACGGCGTACGTTCAGCGGTGTCTCATCAATAACATTTAAATATTCACCGGCATCTAGGCGATTTAGTAAATTGGTCCAACTACCCTGTGGTTTATTATACCCAGCCAAACGTTAACAGAAAACCTTCTTTGGTGACCGTATTCGCGAAATTCATGTGGATTTTCATCTGCCCAATGATGAAAATTATGAGTATTAAACACACCATCTCTGGTAAACATGCACTCATCACTCCAAAGAATACGTCTTAAAAAGTCACTTTCTTCCTGAATTCTATTTAAGATTGTATTGCAATAATTGATTCGAAATAAGTTATCATTTCCGTAAAGAGGCTGAACTTTAGAAACATGGTATGGATGAAGCAAGTTTTCTCGTAGAACCAAATGAACAGTCTTATTACTGGGAATATTTAGTGTAGAAGCTAATTGACGGGTACTCGCAGAGGGATCTTCCTGTATTGTGGCTAGAACTTGCTCTTCTAGTTGCACGGTACGCCTTTGCCTTGGTCGACCTGCGTTCGCATTTCTTGGAATAAACGAACCTGTTTCACGAAATCGTTGGTCCAGCCTTCGAAATACATTTTTACTTGGATGCCTCCGATTTGGAAAACGCACTCGATATTCCTGCCCTGCCATGCTAGCATTTCCACGACAGAAACCGTATATCATGTACATATCGGCATATTCGTTGAACGTAAAATTCATAATAAACAAACAGAACAACTAGTAAACACGAAAACCCGAAAACTGATTAAAACTATACAAATAAACACGAAAAATAAGCAAGTCGAATGAAATAGGTAGATTACAAAGTGTCAAAATTTGACAGTAGTAATGTATTTGACTAGAACAACATTAGACTGTCTACTTATTGTTTTACAACGTTGTCGGATGTGTTTTTCGTCAAAATAAGTTAATAAACAAATATTAAAAACAAACTTTAAAATCAAAACGAAAACTTTAACGAAAGGATAATAACAACAATTCTGATTTCTTCTAAATTGTTGCTCTTTCTGTCAACAAATATCAAGTAATAATGCTTATTTCAAGACTGAATGTCCGAACTTTAGGAACCTCGTGCAAAGATATGGAGCATGGTACAACATTTTCGTATTAGGATTTTGGACTCCGAATTTAACGAAGAACATCGCCGCGTGTAGTGGGTCCGCCAATTTATACACACCTTGTATAATTGAGGATTTCGGCAATTTTTAAATTTTTTTAAAATATCTTCAAAAGTTGACAATAAATGTTAAATCTCAAAAGTACTATCAAATACTCCTCAAACTTCTTAACAACTGTGATAATTTAACCGATATCAATAAGTTATCTATATAGGGAGATAGAAAATGGGCACCTGTATAATAAATATCTTCCACAGATATGGCGCCACCTCTCAGGTGGAACACTGTCGCTACTGTTTTATCTGCATTAACTTTAAATAATTTTTTTCTTGATCAATTTTGAATTTTATCATATACCGATAATGTCTGTATCATTAAATTACTATTGTCCTTATGTCTTCATGCTAGTGTCGTGAGATGTTGATATAACTAATACATCCATGAAATACTTCCTGTCTAAGGCACAAAATATGACCCAAAAAGGATTTATTGATTTTAACGTTTTATTGAAGATTTGAGAAGAGCGATTTAAAAAAAATAAGTGCATTTCTAGGTATTCCATATTAAAAAAGTTTGGAAAACAGAATCCCTTAACTTACACATTCTAATGCACGTGTTTGCACAAGCAAATGCGCGTTTATAATCTACAAATAAACTCTCTAGGTAAAATATTTTATATCAGCAGCTTATTCTAAATAATTGCTATTTATTTCCTTTATATTTGATATGATTTATCTAACGCCCGGCAGAATAAGTTACTTTTACGAAGTCTTATACAATAGTACAAGAAGACATATGATATAGCCTACGCCCATGTTATGCTATGTTATTATTCGGAATTAAATATAAATTTACAGACATCTAACTTACCGATAAAAATTAAATATTATTTTAAAAGTTACAGCACACGTCCAAAACCCATCACTAGTAACAAGGCAGTTAGTAGATAAAATCTTGACCCTTTCGTTATATAAGGTGGATAGTCGATATTTATAAGGTTGCATTTGCGTTTCAATAGACTCCTCGAAGTAGAATGCTGAATAAAACCATTTATATATCTATAATTTTATTTAATAATTTTGATGTTTCAAAACAATTTTATTACCACTTATTTCGAATTGCAATTAACTGTCGTAATTAGTAAGTTGTGTGTTCTTATTCCTTTTAATAAATTCGCAGTTGTCTGTCAGCAATTATGTTAATACTGAATCATATTATGAGTATGTATGTAAGTATATGTATAACCGTGAAAAATCGAAAGCTGTCATCATTTGGAGTCATATTTTTGCGTACCACCTCATTAATCTCCACTAATCGGTGCGCTTTTAAAAGCCTTTTTCTTTCGTCTTTCACAATATTATTAGATACATATCTATGCGAGTTAATATTACTTAGGCTGAAATAGGAGCCGCACGCCAAAGACCAATTAATTGAAATTCGTACCATTAAAAGGTAGGCCGTAAGTGTTAATTACGGTACATAATTTAGACAGGTTAAACTATGCGCCCAGATTAAAATCATTATGCAAACTATCCCAGTGGTAGATGAACAGGAAAGCGCATGATACGAAATTATCTAATGAAAAAGAACTTCGGCTTTAAATTTCTCAATAAATGGAATATCGGATTTACGAAATTTGCTAGAGCTCGATTTTGTGAAGCTTCATTTCTAGTATACTTACATATAATATAAGGTAGAAAATCTTCAAGAAATAAAAATAGTGTAACGTTTTCGGGTTCCAATAAACAACTCGTGCAATTATTTATTTAAAAACAGTCTGTATATTTATGTACTTAAAATTATATAACAATATAAAAATATATAAACTAACGTATCACACTTAAACTGCTATTAATAAATTAAAATTAACACTTGTATTTATCTAGTTCTATCACTAATATCTCTGTCCGTATTTATGTAACACTTCTATTTATATAAGACGGCACTACTATATATACACCTGCATGAAATGTTCTCGAAATGTACCAGTAAGTTCGGCAATATACTGGAGGAAATCTGGACTCTTCCTTGCTTACGTCGTATATCTGTGAGATGACTCACTGCATTTACGATATTTACCGGTCGTGCCGAGATGATTTATAACCCCTTTTTTAACGTCGCCTGGTCTGGCTGATACATATTTCGTTACAATAGATTCTCGGAGTCGAAGTGAAATTTTGAAAACGCAAAATTTTAACTTGTCAATAGAATTCTCAACCTAAAGTTATGTTGTTTCTTTTTCCTTGATCGTTTCCAAATTTAAGAAGTGACAACCTGACGATATTTTGCATAATTTTTTGGTTACCTTTGAAGTTTTGTTTCTACTCACCCCATTTCACAGTTGGAAGGATTGTTTAGTCATTTACCAGAATAGAATATATTCAAACAATAATTGTTTTATTGTTGATCTCACATCTGAAAGCAGAGTAACTGGAAGATGCAGACTATATAATACTGCGAACATGTACAGATTTATCCAGACTGTGAATGAAAGAGACTGGTGGTCGGAAATGAGCAACGGTGAAAATGAATTTTTGAGAAGAGAAGCGGTAGCACAACACATACAGCAAAGTGAAAACAACTTGGACCATTATAAATAATGAATTCCGACTTGGCAAATCAAAACGCTCTAGCACAGATACAATGATCAACTCCAATGAGTTCAATAAGTTTTTTTCAGAGATAGGAGATAGAACCATAAAGACAATACGAGGTCCAGCACAATTAGCTACCAGGCACCTGCCGAAAGCAGGAGATATGATTGAAAATACAATGTTTCTAGAACTAGTAACGGAAGAAGAAGTATTTTCAATTGCCGAGGGACTAATAAATAAAAGTACAGCTGATATTTATGGGATGTCGGTGGATATGTTAAGGAGGGTACTTCCAGCATTAGCAGCCCCAATAGCAAGCCCTACAAATACTAACTTCGTAAATGGCACATTTACTGCTGAGCTGAGAGTTACCAGAACAGCACCGATTCACAAAAATGGCGAAAAAACGATCCAAGCAAATAAAGACCGATTACCAACAATATCAAAAGTATTGGAAACTGCAATTAAAAAACGCTCCTTGTGCCCATCGCAGAACGGATATCGCATTGGTAGTTTGACGATGACGGCTCTAATAAATATGGTGGACCAGATTGCAGAGAGTTTAAATTGTGGTGAGGAAGTGATTCTTTCTACTTGCGACCCGAATAAGGCGTTCGACACCCTATCTGTGTCAACACTCTCCTGGAAAAATTATTCTGGTATGGAGTGAAAAGACCACCTCTGCAATTTATAGAGTCCTACATATGCAACAGGAAACAAGTGGTCGTGTGGAATGGAATTTTATCGGAAGTACGAACAATAGGCACAGGAGTTCCGCATGGGTCAGTACTAGGACCAGTGTTGTTTATAATTTATGTAAATGACCTTTCGAGCAACATCGGGGCGGGAAGGGTTAATCAATTTGCAGGCGATACCTCGATACTGACTTCAGCAAAGACCACGTATGAGGTATGGGAGAAAACAGAAAACGCTATGGGAGAAGCGCAAGAATGGTTTGGCAGCAATAACTTAAGAGTCAACAAAAGTAAAACCAGTCATCTGAAAATATCAACCAAATCAAACACTTGTACATAAACAGTTAGGTTCCTGGGAATAGAAATGAATAACAATCTTAAATGGGATTCCCATGTGCAAGTGTTACACAGTCGTTTATAATCAGCCATATATCTCATACGAAGAACCAGGCACGTATCGAATTACCATGCTGTAAGAACCGTGTATTATGCTCACTTCCACTTCAGAGCGTCATATGGGATAATAGTGTGGGGTTCGTCTGGGGCGGCTTTGAAGATATTCTTGCAGCAAAAAGAGGCAGTAAGAGCGCTAATCGGGGCTGGATACATAGACAGCTGTAGAGATATTTTTAAACACCTTACCCTCGATATACATACATTCCTGTCTTCTTTACATCCGTGGATCACAAAGCAATTTCCAGAGGCACTCTGATATCCATCCTTACCCAACAAGAAATCAGAATAACATGGTGCTACCAACGCAGAACCTGGAGAAGACCAAAACAGGACCAAATTACCACAGTATCAGGTTGTACAACCACCTTCCGGAGTTCATAAGAAACCTTGACGAGCGAATGTTTAATAAGTTTATTAAAAAAATTCTTATGAATATTATGTACATTTTATATATATTACTATAGTTTTGTATTCTTTTTATTGACTTTATTGACAATTGTAATTGTTTTGGAAGTAGAGCAACATAATATAAAACACTGAGCACGTGGATGGAGACATTTACAAACGCAAGTAATTTAACTAATTCCGCAGCCACCGGAAATTTATTATTATAAAATAATGTAACTTTTCAAAATATATTTTGACTTCCTTTATTTATCTAACCTGATTTAAATGTGAACGGTCTAAACTTCACTACGACAGTGGGTGTATGCTTCCAATTTTGTCGTAGATAGTGAGACTTACAAGACGTGGCTTGTGGTGTAATTAGCCTAGAGAGTAGGACTGATTACAAGTACAAAATTCTGGAGCCATTCGCTTTACGATACCAATTGCTTGCCTGCAACTATTGTTATAAAAGGACGACACAGAGAATTTCTATGAATTAGTACGAGAAAGCAATATACAAAGTGTTCTTTTGGTCGAGTGTAACTATCCCTGTTTAATACATTAGAGGCAACAAGAAATAACGATATTTTCTAACAAAACAAACGTACTATCTGCAGGTCAATGTGTGTACGAATAAAAGCAAGTTAATCAGTGCAACAAGGATGGCGCGTTTCGGGTAGGTGGGTGACGATTGATATTTAAAAATGGATAACTATACGCAAGAAGAAAAACTATTCATTATAAAACAATTTTACGGTGATAACTCTGCGGAAGTAACTAGGGATTTATTTGCAGTGAATTATCCGGAAAGATCTATTCCTAGCGTCAATAGAATTCGTAATACTGTTCGACGTTTTGAAACGACTTATACGTTGGTAAATAACAAAAACAAAAATGTTTGTAATAGGAATGTCAGTGAGTTGGAAGTGCAAATATGCGCGTAGGTTGAATTAAATCGTAGTATGTCATCCCAACAAATTGCTCGCAAATTTAACATTAGTGCTACAACGGTCCAAAAACTAACACTTAAAAATAAGTACCAGTTCTACAAAATATCATCGCCTCAAGAACTTCTTCCCGCCGATTATTACAGGCGTATTGAATTTTACGAAGTAATAATTAATATATACGAGTGGTCGCCCAGTAGTAGAAATTCTACTTTAATTCATTAAATCTTTAAGTTTGAACGTTACGCAAGCAATGAATGTTTTATTTTATTTAATTTAATGTATTTGTAACACATATTATACATAAATTTTATCTTTTTGCAATCCTTTTCCATAAAAATTTTTAGCTATGCGATAACCCACATTCCTTCGTGCACGCAATATGCTTAAAAAAGTATTTTCTTCACTTATTAATATATAGATTGAAATGACCAGTTATTTTTTAATGATATCCTGTCCACAGACGAAAAATCATTTTATGTGCATAGCCATCATAATCACGTAATTTGTCCCTATTGGTCACGTGAAACTCGACGATATATCTACGTGAACGCAATATTCAATGAAAGTAAAAGTATGGAGCGGTATCCGCGAGTATGAAATAATCGGACCATATTTTATCAACGGTAATTTAAACGGAAATAGATACTTGGATTTCCTGCAAAATAATATTATTCTAGCTGTATGGGAATGATTTAATATTAATGAATTATGGTTTCAGCAGGACGGTTGGCCCGCGCATAGCATTCGAAATGTTACCCACTTTTTAAAAAATATCTTTGGAGATAGATGGATACGAATGAAAAACTACGAAAGTTAGTGTTGAGCACTTGTGAATATTAAATAATTTAATTAAATGAAAACACCTCGTTTCACAAAAATTATGTTTTATTAAACACTAGATGTACATTTCATTTGCCATGCGAATATCATCAGTAGTCTAAATTTGTTACAATTTTCACACAAATATATGTATATCTACAAACTTCTAATAGTACTTATAAAGACATTAAATTACAGTTATTATTTTTCACAGAATGACATTAAACATAACAGTACATTATAAACCTAACTATGTGGGAAATTTACGAATTAGCTAGCTCCGGAATGAATTCCAAGAAACTGTTATTGAGTGGTGACAAGTCATTATTATATTTCTTCATAAAAATCTTTTCGCACATATCTAGATTTTTACATCGAGTTCTTTTTACTAATTTTACATCATCTATTGTAAATTTATGGCCTGTGTCTACAAAATGAAGTACTAAAGCTGATTTATCTACGTTATGATTTTTTAAATGATATAAATGTTCCTCTGCTCTTTTTAATGCATTTCTTTTTGTCTGTCCGATATACAAATTATTGCATTTGTTACAACTGATTTTGTAAATACCAGAGTATAATAAAGGTTCTGTCTTTTCGATTTTTGTATGTAGTAAGCTTTTAATATTTCTATGATTTACAAACGATGGGGTTAAAACAAATCTTTTACACAAGTTGGTGACTTGGTTATCCCAAATTTTATTGAAAGTGAATTTACAATATTTTTTATGTTCTATGTTTATTGAATTTAGGGTAGTCTTATTACTAATTAATCTTTTCTTCTCTAGTTTAAATTTTATTCTATCTACTATGTTTCTATTATAACCATTTTCTAACGCTACTCTGTATATATATGCTAGCTCTTTTTTATAGTTTGTTTCTGAGAGTGGTGTGTTATTCAGTCTATTGAGAAGGAAATAAAAAATAGCTTGTTTATGTCTCAATGAAGTGTACGACAACTCATGAATATAATTGTTACTGTGTGTGGGTTTTCTGTATATATCAAATTGAAAAATATTATCTTTTATTGATATGAGTAAATCTAGAAATGGTAGGGTATGTTCAGTTTCCAATTCATAAGTAAACTTTATTGACGGATGTTGATTGTTAATGTAATTGATGAACTTATCTATCTCAAAATCATTTGGAATAACCGCAAAAATGTCGTCTACATATCTTACCCAACATTTTGGAAACAAAGGCCCCTCATTTTTTATATGATTTTCCAGATAATTAAGAAAGACATTCGCATTGGATACGAATATTAAATGCCTAAATTTTAATTAAAGTAAATTTCCTGATCCAGCCCCGACTGACTTTTTTCTATGGCCCTTTTTAAATAATTCAGTACACGGTTACGGTGATCAACTTCCATCTAATCTAGAATATTTACGCGCCAAAATTATTGAATTTTCGAATAATGTTACTCCGGAAATGTCCTTCGAAATTTTTATAAATTGGTTGGGTTAGTGCTCAGCTCAAGTACTTGTAGAAAATAATTTTTCCTTAATATTTCTATTCTAAAAAACCATTAAGCAAAACTTAACCGTGGGGGCACTTTATTGTCCTCCTAAGCACCACCTTAAGAAAAAAGACTACAAGAACTATTTACAACACACTGGAAATCGATTCATAATAAGAGGAGATTTTAAGTCCAAGCATACTGATTGGGGCTCAAGACTGCCAACTACAAAGGGAAATGAACTCAGAGAAGCTTTAAGAGAATTAAACTGCAACTTTTATTCTTCTGCTAAACCAACTTATTGGCCTACGGATACACAAAAAATACCGGATCTTCTAGACTTCTTCATCTCTAGAAAAATTTCATTAAATTTCGTTGATATCAAAGAAAATTTTTATTTGAGCTCTGATCATTCGGCAGTAATACTGACATTGAGCGAGCATATAATTAAAAAACAAATTCGTCCTTATCTTGCAAACAAAACTACGGATTGGGAAGGCTTTAAAGCAGATATGTCGAGGAAAATCAACTTGAACATACCCCTAAAAACTAAGGAGGATTTGGAAAAAGGAGTTGAAAATTTCACCAGCATCATACAGGCTTCTGTGTGGGACAATACCAGAGAAATTACACACAAAACTATTAGTAATGAATATCCTAGAGAAATAAGAACATTGGTGGGAGAGAAGAGGAAAGCTAGAAGAAGATGGCAACAAACAAGAGATCCATCACATAAAACGATTCTAAATACGAAAGCACAGCAACTGAAACGAGAAATACAGAAACTAAAGCAAGATTCTCTTACCAATCGCTTGAGAAATCTGACGGCAGACGATAAGACTGACTTCTCGCTATGGAAGGCCACCAGAAATCTAAAATGACCCATCTCTCACGTAGCACCCATAAGGAATCCGGATGGTAGTTGGGCCAGAGACAACAAACAAAAGGTTGAAGCATTTGCGAAACATCTGGAAAAAACATTCCAACCCAACGAAATAGAAAGTAATTTGATATTACGTAATATACAGAATAATGATTACGAAGAAATAAGACCAGTTACACCAAAAGAAGTGTCTTGGGAAATTAAGAACAATATAAATCCTAAGAAGGCTCCTGGATATGACTTAATAACAGGAGAAATCATGAATCAACTACCCAAGAAAGCTATTGTTATGCTTACTTATTTAGTTAATGCAGCTCTCAGACTAAAACATGTGCCATGCAGTTGGAAGGTCGCAGAGGTAATAATGCTACAAAAGCCCGGCAAACCTCCAAATGATGTTAAATCGTACAGACCTATATCACTATTACCGATTATCTCAAAACTATTTGAGAAACTGTTATTGAAAAGACTGAACCCAATCCTAGCAAGTAAAGGACTGATTCCAAATCACCAGTTCGGATTTAGACAAAGACATTCTACCATTGATCAAGTACACCGGATCACTGATGTCATAGAAAAAGCCCTGGAAGAAAAACTTATATGCTCAACCATCTTTTTAGATGTGGCTCAAGCTTTTGATAGGGTCTGGCATGAAGGCCTTAACTGGAAATTGAACAAACTCTTACCCAAGGCATATGCGCAACTTCTGCTTTCATACATTCCTGACAGATTTTTCAGAATGAAAATAGAGGAAGAGTACTCCGGTTTGAAGAGGATTGAGGCTGGTGTTCCACAGGGAAGTGTCCTGGGACCGATCCTCTACTTGCTTTATACGTCTGACTTGCCGGAACTGGGGAACGCAACTGTGGCGACATTTGCTGATGATACAGCAATCTTAGCAGTAGATAATAATATGCAAACGGCAAGAAATAAGTTGCAACGAGCATGTGATAGGATTTCGAAGTGGACCAACCACTGGAAAATAAAATTAAATGAGCTGAAGTCAACTCATATAAACTTTACCAACAGAAATATAACAGATATAAGACCTATTATTATAAATGGTAACACTGTCCCTTACCAAAGCTCAGCCAAATATCTAGGTATGACGCTTGACGCTAAACTGAGATGGAAGGAGCATGTCAAGTAGAAAAGAACTGAGCTGGATCTTAAGTACAGAGGACTTTACTGGCTGTTCGGACGTAACTCGCAACTCCCACTACACAGTAAAATTTTGATCTATAACCAAATTCTGAAGCCAGTCTGGGTATATGGCATACAACTTTGGGGTTGTGCCAAACCGTGCCATCTTAAATAAATACAAAGATTTCAAAATAAAGTCTTACGCAATATGGTCGATGCACCTTGGTACGTTAGAAACAGTGATTTACATAGAGATCTCGGAATCAGGGATGTAGTCAATGAACTAAGAAGATCTGCCGACAAACACGAGGCAAGACTGCTTGAACACAATAATATCGAAGCAAAGAGTCTTCTTGATGTCCAAAACCTCGTCAGAAGGCTGAACAGGGTTAAGTCACACGATCTGGTGCAGTTTAGTGTGTAGTTTTGCAGTGCTTAGTGAATAGCAGAGTACAGTGTATCTCCTACAAAATAGAACTCAGATTGATGGTTGGTCCTAGACCAGTTTTAATATTGTATATTAACTTGTTGTTTTCCAATTCTTAACATGCAATTAATATAAACTCAAAATGTTTTTGAGTTTATATTTATTGAAAAACTTCTTTTGTTAACTTTCAGAATTTTAATTTGTTTCCTTTTCTATTTTATAATACTACGGAATTATATTTACTTTTTATCCTAATAAGAGTTTTGCAATTGCTACGTTTTTGAATTTTGTCAGTTATGTTTCTTATCTTTGATATTTTAAGAAAAAGTTATTGTTTTTAAGTTTTTAGAATTATTGTTGATCATCTTTTATTTACTCATACAATTTGGGAAGCTGTGATGTGATTTTATGATGCTTCAAGTCTCTACTTTAAATTATGTTAGGTAGTGTTTTTTTATTGTTTAATATTATTTCTATCTTTCCTAAAGCAGTACTGTAAATGACCTAAATTTTTGGTTAAAGAAGTTGTTATTAATTCACTTAATTCACAGTAACAGCAGCAATTTTTACGGACTAAAGCAGTAAGGATTTCTGCGGTGTCGAGTTTAACGTAACTCTAATGTTAGTAACAGAGGCTACCCCTTATTCTCCCACCTATTGTCGACCAACTATGTTTAGTATATTCATCCGCAAGTAGAACGAATGCACACTGTATATATAAGAGCGAAATAATGCCATGTTTCAAAAAGACATTACTCGTCCTTATGTTGCATCTGTTGCATTATTTCTGCAACATCAATATTCTCAATTGCCCAGCGTAGTCGCCAGAGCTATAAACTATAGAATTTGTCTACGATATGTTAGGTCAAAGTCCTCCAATAATACATATATTACCCAGAGTATGGGTCTCGGGGTGTTGCCTTGAGGCACTGCATTTAAGAGAGACGATATCTTCAATATTGATGACTCGTCCAACAGTCCATGCCGCAAACATCATACGTCACTACGCGCTTAAGTATTGGAATAAGATCAGTTATTGATTGCGTTTTAAATAATGATATTATATTTATATATACGTCGAAGATTACATTATTATTTCTTGTCAATATTACACGAGCCTTTTCTTGCATTAAAGCTTACACTACTGATAAATAGCACCAACACCAAACACGGTACGCGGGGTGCGTTTCAAACATCGTAAGCTCTAATTCATTCTCCTTAAAGTGCGTTAAGCATTGCGATAAATCTCGTAGGAAATTATTGCTTCCATAAATAAATCGAAAATTGCACGAGCTTTGTGTGTCCCTCTCTCGTTCCCCCGAAACACTAACCGAAACGTGCAGAAGGTGGTTTGTCGTTTAGGTAAGTGACAAAGGGAACGATAAATAACTAGCGAAAACGCAAAATAAAACAAATAACGCACAATGAATTCGTGACCGTTTTAGTGCTGGCGTGATCATCTCGATTTGACGATGTGAAATAATTTCGAATATATAAAACGTATATTATATTATATGCTGTTTCAGCGCAGCTATTTGATTGTTTCTGTGGTTTTCGGTATGCATATAAATACTTACATGACAAAAAATCGAAATAAACACACGTACGGTGGAGGGCAGCGGCCGGGGGAGAGGGGGTATCACCCCCTTCATTCCCTGATTCCTTAAAATTAGATCGCCTTATGTTACGATCGCTGATGCAAAAGATAGAAATGGGCCTGTGACACGCACTCGCATTCAAGATGCTATTAATATGTCGTAATAAGTTAGAAAGATGTATTGAAGAATCAACAGAATCGTGTCTTGTATTGAAGGATAAATTGGAAGGGAATGATAACTTTATTGCCTGACGATGTTATTCACGACGGTTTTATACGTTTTTCGTGTCTTGTTGAAAAATCAGTTTGGTGTTATTTAAAATTCAAGAACATAATTTAATACATTCTTAATTCGAATGATTGAATGCAAATTGAATGACATGGATATATAGCCTATATGTAGGTTAGGGCGCGGATACGTACAGTTGATGACTCATCTCCCATGGTCGCACTATTGAAATGTTGTATTTTTAAGGAGGTTTTAATTTTATTTATATAATTGGATAACATTGGATCTATAAAATACAAAATACCTTATTATTTGTTCATTTTCTCTTCTGTAAAACTTATTCTATTTGAATTAAGTACATCCTTATAGATAGAAAACTTCCTATCTACATCGCAACTGGTTATAGGTGCTTACTGGAAATATTCTTTTATTTCAGCGTATTTAGCATACATAATTTCCGCAATGTTATTAAATCTGGATTTCTATTAAAAACTGCGTCTAACTTTTGCCGAAGGCCACATCCGAAGTCACTTGGAATACTTTTGAAATTATTAATAGCAAACGTATAATGTGGTTAATCCATATTTTAATTTGAGATTTCGATTTTCAAAATATGTGATTAGTTTAGGCAAATTTCCAAAGTGTTCCTGAAGCAATAACAACTGATTTTTTAAATTTGGGATTTATGTTAGTTCCTTGCACTCAGAAATACTTCGAGCATCGTCATTTAAACATGTAACGAAATTTTGTAAACTATCGAAATTCTCTGCATAAAAACTATTTCTGTGTATGTTTTACCAAAGCTAAGTGACGAGCGTGCGATATTTTGGCATTCTGTAACGATATTTTACAGACTTTGTAATAAATTTCGGAATCACTGACAATTCATTTTCATATCAGAAAAAGTAACATAAACAACGTTCTAGTTCTAAATAAATGATAACTAAAAATGTACGCGTATGTTATTGAAACTAAACGAAAGCCAGTGCACACTTGCGTTTAGATATTTGAGAGAAGTCGATTCAATAAACCCGTATTAAACAGACTATTACAAAAATTACGAAGTACGTAATTAACAGTCAAAACAATGAAAAAACGAAACTAACGTAAGCGTGAATGAAAATTTTATTTCCCTTGCGAAATATAAGGTAAATATAATAAATTTTAAAAACCAAAGCCGTCTCTATCTTACAAGCCGTGCTACTACATGTGGCAACGTCGCAAAGACTCACATTAGTAGTCCTACCGCTCTACCGCTGTATCAACGGAGAGCCTATTCAAAAGCTCCACAAAAGATAAGTGTAGAATCAATTATTCAAAAAAATTGGTCTATTTTTAAATATTAGTAGAAACATGATCTATTTTGTTAGAAAACAATAACAGTCAAAGTATCAGACATTTATTTCATTTTATATTTCCATACAAAAACAGTTATTATAGTTATTTAAATAGTTATTTATACAAGCTGATAACAATAATTTACATAATTATTTTTATTTACTTGTAGGTCATAATTTTACGTTTTTTGGCACCATTTGATATACCATGAGTGAGTATTGAACTGGCTTTCAGTTTTGTAAAATTATTTAACATAATATTACTAAAAATTGAAAAACATTTCTTAGCCAGCTGTACTGCTGTTACACCACACACACAATCGTCATAAAGATTAAAGAATTCATTATTTTTTAAACTTGCATATGTGAGAGCCATCAAAATTTTCTTTTGATTAGTATGTTTAAAAAACAATGAATTTAATTCAATATTGTTAATAATATATTCAAATAACGCGTGCATGTGATAAAAAATTGTAATTACATAATTTGTGGGTAAACATAAACCACCTCTTTGAAGACTATCAAAATAAGAACATCCAGATTCGTCCCCTTTCGACTCTCTTATTCTGCCTTGACATTTAAAGCAACTTAACTTCTTGAAAATTGAACTGCTAGCAAAACCACAGACATACAAAGTTGTGGCTTGATCCAATTCACAAATTTCTAGATACTCGTAATTATTGGAAAACAAGTCATAAAAATCATCAACGTTGACGCTAGATATATCTTCATCGTCTGTTACGTCCTCTCTTACTTCTTGTAATGACAATTTACTTTGTTTTACCAATTCAAGAATTTGTTTTATGCGGATTTTTTTTTCAGATTCAATCAGTTGCTGATAAGATACATTATAATTGCATCCTGAAAGAGCACGGTAGCGTCCAAATCGGCGTTCCAAATTGTGGGTTTGGAATTTTCCTGGTAAAACGTAGTTTACATGACAATTTTGCAAGGAGTATTTAATTAAATCAATCAACACTACAGTACTTCGTTCAATAGCATCAAATGTATCTCTACTGAGACCAGTACAAATTTGTTGAGTACATAATTCTCTCCACCTCCTAATCCACCCAACAAATTTTATTAAAAATTCAAATTTTGGATCATTAACATTAAAAATAGGACCCGACCACTCATTCCTTTTCTTAATGCCTTTAAGAATATTTTTTGTGTTAATTATATTCCACCACTTACTAATTATTCCAAGAAACATAGTTGTTTCAGAATATTCTTCAACCTCCTTTAAAGAAGCGATCGTAGAACAGTGAAATACATTTTCTACTAATCTGACATTTTGTCTTTCCAGATTACTCGGGTATAAAGTTTTGTGATTTAATTTAAAGGCCTTTTTAATCAACATATCTTTTTCATTGTTATGAAACTGCCTCAAATGATTGAAAGAAGCTTTTCGTATGATGTTACCATTGTCAAAATCAGGAAACACAAACGTACAGAAATTCTTTTTCAAATTAATCCAGATATTACGAATATTCTTAAAAATATGTACAAAATCGTATGTCAAAAATAAAGGAACATTTTGAAAGTCTGGATTTTCTGTGAAAAAGTTATCATTGCAAAAGAGTCTAAACATGGCTTGGTTGATACGATTATTATCTGTTATAACTACTGTCACTTTAAAATTAAATTTTTGTATGTGCTGAATTACTTCTACTGTATATTTTTTTAAATCTTCACCAGTCAAACCACTAACTGGTATTAGTATTAACCGAATAATGTCTTTGTAACTTCCAAAACAAGAAGCAATCATAAAACTTACAACCGTTTTAGCAACTTCTGTTGATTTATTTTCTGCAAAACCAGTAACATTTTGTGCTTTAAAAGTGAGGGTACGATTAACATAAATTTCATCAATAAGAAGAGATACATACAATTCCCTATCACTCAACTGCTTGATGATATGACTTAAATAATGGCTTGTGTTTATCTCAATATTTGGACTCAAATGTAGAGAACCAGAAATGTGCTGTATATAACGTTTGTGAGGGAAGATAAAATATTCTCTAAGAACGTTATATGCCGCTGGTGACTGAGAATACATAAGGAATGTAAATAATATTGTACTAGCAGTATAGATCTTTTTCTTAGACGATATTAAAGTAATTTGATTTCTAATTATTTCTAACAGATTCTTATGTAAAAATGTTTCATCCTGTTCAACTATTTCTAAACATTTAGCTACAAAATACTCTATTTTATTTAAACAATAGTCAACAGTTTCAGTTGTTACCTCATGAGGAAAATTTTTATACCTTATAAGCAGATTTTCTAACTGTGACCACCTTGTTAATTTTAGATCCTCTGGGAAAAGCCATTTAAGATCATTTGAAGAAATCTGTCTTCCTTTTAAATAAACATTAATAATTAGTTCACTGGAAACAAACACACTACTTAATACTTCCAACGGATGATCTTGTGTAATGTTTGATTCGAAATCAACACTTAAAAGATAGAACCACACACCATTACCACAAACTTTGAAATTCCATTTTGTAATGTCTTTTAACTGGCTACAAAAACTTTTCACAAAGTCTCCATATGTGTTTATAATGTCATCCCTTAAAAATTTTTCAATTTTTGTGGCTGTTTTTTTATGATTCTCTTCTTTTCTTAAAGCAGGTGACTTTCTTTCCACAGGCAGTGTTCGCGTTAGATACACTGGTAAATTAGGAAATATGGTAGGCATTGCATCTTCAGTAAGCTTTGGATGTTGAAGGAGTAATTCTTGTATTTCCCCATTTGCATTTTTAAAAATTTGGGTTTTTATTACATAGTGATCTGCAAAATGTTTTATACAAATGGCAGAAGAGGCAGACGGGCTCCAATTTTTCCTTGGAATTGCACGTAACCAGGCTGCTTTTCTTGATTCGTTTTTTGGGAACGAAAACGTTGATACTGGAGGTTCTTTCTTTAAAAAACTATCGTAGTTAGATTGACAGCCAGGAGCAACACACCGTCTTGGCATCTACAATTTAAAAGAAATTTCTTGTATAAAATTTGTCAACAACAACAACCTTATGAAAGTAAAATTGTTAGGTTATGTGAAATGCCTCGGCTAGAATATTAATAGCAAGCGTCTTACCTTAAATTATATTTGTCATCAACTGTTGTAAATGTTATTTCACGTCCCATAAAACACTATAACTTACAAGTTTTGGATATTTATCACCAAAATACCACAACTACTTCTGTAATGTTTTAATGAGCGCACAATGTGATGTGTGCAATGTGTGATAGTGTGTAAACAAACAAATTCGTACGAAGCTACGGACACAGAACTACGGACTACTTTCGACGTTGCCAAATCTCCACCAGCACGGCTTGTAAGATAGAGACGGCTTTGTAAAAACCCCTCACGCTCCTATCTACGCCGAAGAAAAATGGATTTTACTCATAAATTTCTTATTTTATGGGCATTTTTTGCTCTCATTCTCGGACACTTCTCGGGCGTAAACAGATGTTGCAGTTCACCATAAAAACTGCAACATATTCAGTAAGCTTGTGTTGTTTACATTATTTCTTTGCTCCGTTGTAACTTCGTCGTAGTTGAAACCGGTCATGTCCGCGCCCTAATATAAGTACATATCTTACACATGAAGGTTAGGTTATTCCTTATATGTACAAGATATGTTCATCTCTCGAATTTGTTTCCAAAATGAAATGGTATTGATGTCGCTCGAAGTGTACACACGTGTTATAGGGAAAGGCCCGAGAAAATTGTAAAAATCTCAGTGTAAAAAGCTCAAAAGAAATCAAATTTAGTATTTACAGACGGCGAATTTTCCAAATTATTTAAATTTACTACTGTTCTGACTCTTGTACGATGGCAAAGTGTGCTAGCATAAAACAACAACAGAAGAAATAGAAGAAATACTAAAGTAAATTTTTTGTTCATGTTTTTAAAGTGGGTGTTTTTCCGTGTTTCTCTCTAAAAGCAACTTTAACTTTTCTTTCAGAAGTCCTTTATAATATATAGAGTTTTGCAAAATAAAGTAAACAAAGCAATCCCTTCCAAATCTCTATTAGTCAAACCCAACCGAGGTCCAACCTATATCTGTGATAGTAAGACACCGCGAGGGACCCTGCTTGTGCGAAAAGTATTTTTTCCCTATCCTGATTCTAATTGCGTAGTATAGGAAAACCGAAGGAATAAAATCAGGACAATAAATATGTGATCTCAAAAGGAAAATATGGAAGAAATAAAAAGAACGTTTTCACAATTAAATACAAAACTAACAACTATCGAAAAGAAATTAAATAAGAATGCGGAGGCAATTGACGAGCTGAAACAAGAAAACCAACAATTAGAAATGACAATCAGGGAACATAAAGAAAGAATGGAAAAAGTTGAAAGGGAGATAAGGGGAAAGAACGTCAAAATACAAGGAATGTCAGATATACAGAAGGAGACGCATAAGGAGGTAAAGGAGAAGGTGGAGGGAGTATTTAGAAAAATTGGAATAGAAATTAATTCAGAGGTAGACATCAATGAAATCATGGAACTGGGATCCTTCAAGCCAAACAGGAAGAGACCAATCCTTATTAAGCTGCAGACGTGGTATAAGAAAATGGAAAAATATGAACAGACAAAAGAACTAAAGGGAACAGACGTCTTGGATTAACGAAGACTACACGAAAAAAGTTCAAGAGGATAGGAAACTGTTGATTACTCACATAAAACTGGCAAAGCAATAAGGACATAGAGCCTCGCTGAGATATAAGTTGATTGTAAATGGCAAATAAAGGCGAGGGAAACCACAGTGACAAAAAACGTATGGCGAGTGAAAGATTCCTAATGAGTCAGGAAATTAATCAACAACTCAGGAAAATCACGAAAACTGGACCAAAAAATGAGGTGTGACCACTACACGACTTTCTTATACGTATGAGCGTTTCAAACTGTACAATTTTAAGAATTTTTTTAATACAAAACTTATTCAAAATCTTATTCTAAGTACTTTCATTCTCTTAATAAATCCCCATAGAATGCATACTTTGCAAGATATTATCAAAAAACTGCTCCTCGCTAAGAGTAAAAGTGCTACTTCCGGTCCGAATTTTGAAATTTCATATATACAAAAAACATTGCAAATCCAGTTTTAAATACTTTTGTGCTCTTGATAAATATACAGGGTCGTCCAAAAGTCTGGATTCACGTGGATTTTGAGTAAACTATTCACTTTTTTGGAAAACTGAATTCTGTATCTTGAATGGGAATAAAATTGCAACTCAATAGTATTTTTTATTTCAAAAAAATTGTTTATAATTTTGAGATAAAGTTAATAACAATGTTTTTTTAAATGGAAACCTACCGTGATTTTTATTTCAGAGAGAGTACTTTCGATAAGAATTGCATTGGCATAGAAATTTTGGCTATAAACCTTACGATTATTGTTTAAATTAATATTAAATTTTCGATCCGAACACTCGTTCGCGCTTGTTCGGAAAATACACGAACGTGTCTTCTCTTACCACGTTTCCAACTGTAGGCATGGGTCCACCCCCTAATAAAGCATTCTATTGAAGGCGTTACGTTTATCTTGAATGAAAGCATTTTTTTTTATAAAATGGGGATCTACCGCGATTACGATATTTAAACGTTATGAGAAAGTACAACGTAGTTTAATAAAAAATAATTTTATGGTCTTTTTCCGTTTTTAGACACTTGGAAGGTCCAAATCTTATCTCATTCTGTTTTTGGTATTACTAGTGTACGTTTACGGAGCGAATTTGAATTTTTATTTTCTGTTTTCTTGAACGTTTTGTTTGTTGTTAATTGTGTTGTTTTGGTATTGACTTTATCTATTATTTTTGTGATCTGTGATTTTGAACAATTTGCGTAAATATGGAACTGGTAGAGAGAGAACGGATAGAAATTCTAATTATGGTGGGATACGGCGACAAAAAGCGATCACATCAAGAAGCTTGTGATCTCTTCAATCAACTTCACCCCGAGCGAAACCCAATTTCAAAATCGACTGTTGCAAAAACATACAGAAGATTTTTTGAAAACGGAACCGTCAAGAGTCTCCCAAGATCTGGCAGAACCAAGACAGCAACGAACGACCATGTCGCACAGCTTGTAATGGAAAGGATTATTGAGGAGCCAATCATTTCAACCGAGCAGTTGGCACTAGATTATGATGTAAGTGCCACTTCTGTCAAGAGGATATTGAAAAACCAAAGTGCCAAACCATATAAACTGCAACTTCAGCAAGAGCTGACCGCAGAAGATTACGATCGTCGCCTCCAATTCTGTGAATGGTTATTCTTCCAGCAAGAACAAAATTTGAATTTTACAAATAACATCATATTTTCGGACGAAGCAACATTCTGCCTAAATGGAATAGTCAATCGTCACAATTGTCGATATTGGGCGCTGGAGAACCCCCACTGGATGCAGGAGCACCATACCCAACATCCCGAGAAACTTAATGTATGGGCAGGTATTGTTAATGGGACAATTATTGGTCCTTTCTTCATCCAGGGCAACTTAACTGCTGTATTGTATTTGGATTTGCTAAGGAACCAGATAATTCCAGCGATTCGAAGAATATTTCGAAATGCAATTCCGAATCAAGTTTGGTTCCAGCAAGATGGTGCACCGCCTCATTTTGGTATTGCTGTAAGAAATTACCTAAATGAAATCTTTCCCGAAAGGTGGATTGGAAGGAGGGGAGTCGTGGAATGGCCACCACGATCTCCAGATCTCACCCCATTAGATTTCTTTTTATGGGGATACGTAAAAGGTTTGGTCTATAAAAGTAGACCAAGAAATCTAGAGGATCTGAGAGAGAGAATTGAAGAGACCATGGCGAATATACCTCAGGAAATGTTGAATAATGCTATCCAAGGTGTAGTTCATCGAGTTGGATTCTGCCAGGAAGTTAATGGCGAACATTTTGAACATTTAATATGATTTTGGTAATATCTAGTTTAATTTCATTGTTTTGTTTGTTTTAATTTTATATTAGGAGTATTTTTTTTACACGAAATTTTAATTACAATTTTTATTTATATTTTGTGTTTGTTATTTTCCTGTATTACCCCATTTTTTAATAAATAAAAATATCTGTAAAATATTTTTAAAATCAAATTCGCATTCAGTAAGAAAAATTTTTGCTTATTACTAAAGTAAGAAAAATTAGTATAAAAAAAGTTTAAAAAACGAGTGGTCACAAATCATTTTTAAAAATGTGTGCCTTAAGGTCTTATAAAATGGTTTTTTTATATTATTATAAAAAATCATTTTATAGAACTTGAGGCACTCATTGTTTAAAATAACTCGCTTTGCAATTTGCCATTCTTATGGCGTTTTTTAATTAAAAGAAAAACTGATTTCATCGATTGAGGGATTTTTGTGGTAATTGGTATTTTTATTTTTCGTCTTCTTGACACTGCTGTTATTTAAATTGACATAATGAAAGAGAAACTGCACATCCGCAGTTCCGTGGATTGATGTCTAATTAGGACGCCGAAAACTATGACGTTGCGTTTTTAATCATTAATCTAATATTTTATTCTGAGATATTTACTAATTTTTACGCTTCTTTCCTTACGTTTGCCAATTACGTTTCGGATCTAATTTTTATTAAACTACGTTGTACTTTCTCATAACGTTTAAATATCGTAATCGCGGTAGATCTCCATTTTATAAAAAAAAAATGCTTTCATTCAAGATAAACGTAACGCCTTCAATAGAATGCTTTATTAGGGGGTGGACCCATGCCTACAGTTGGAAACGTGGTAAGAGAAGACACGTTCGTGTATTTTCCGAACAAGCGCGAACGAGTGTTCGGATCGAAAATTTAATATTAATTTAAACAATAATCGTAAGGTTTATAGCCAAAATTTCTATGCCAATGCAATTCTTATCGAAAGTACTCTCTCTGAAATAAAAATCACGGTAGGTTTCCATTTAAAAAAACATTGTTATTAACTTTATCTCAAAATTATAAACAATTTTTTTGAAATAAAAAATACTATTGAGTTGCAATTTTATTCCCATTCAAGATACAGAATTCAGTTTTCCAAAAAAGTGAATAGTTTACTCAAAATCCACGTGAATCCAGACTTTTGGACGACCCTGTATATAGAATGCATAACTTACGACATATTTGCAAAAAATCGCTATTCGATAAGAGTAAAAGTGGTAGTTCCGGTCTGAATTTTTAAATTTTTTTTATACAAAAGATATTTAAAAGTACTACTCATAATGTACCTGCCTAGAAAGCATGACTTGCGAGATATTCGCAAAAAACTGATTTTCGATAAGAGTAAAAGACCTACTTCCGGTAGGAATCTGGAAAAACTTTATTAATACAATTTTTCTCAAATCTAATTTTGAGTACATTTGAATTCTTTATAAATTTATTTAAACTTAGTAATTGACGAAATATTTGCAAAATTCGACTTTTTCACTGAAGTAAACTACTACTTCTGGTATGCCGATTTTGCTCAAAATCTAACCAGTTCTCAAGAGGGAGATTGTAATCGTAAATACAAAATTTGGAATTGACATCTGTAACGGTTTGACCGCTATCGTGGTCACAGCCAGACACACACACAGACACACAGATAGACAGACAGACAGACACACAGACATTTTTTAAAAACCACTTTTACTTTCTTATACGTAGTATAAGGAAGTATTGTGATGATGAAAATTTTCGACCTCGAGATTTTTGCAGATGTCCACGTTTTGAGATCCCCTGATACCAAAAAAGTGGTTTTTAAAAAATGTCTGTGTGTGTGTGTGTGTGTGTGTGTGTCTGTCTGTCTGTCTGTCTGTCTGTCTGTGACCACGATAGCGGTCAAACCGCTGGAGATATCAATTCCAAATTTTGTATTTACGTGCATAATCTCCCTCTTGAAATCTGATTAGTTTTTCAGTAAAATCGGTAGACCGGAAGTAGCAGTTTACTTCAGTGAAAAAATCGAATTTTGCCAATATTTCGTCAAATACTAAGTTTATACAAATTTATAAAGAATTCATATGTACTTAAAATTAAAATTGAGAACAATTTTATTTAAAAAGTTTTTTGAAATTCCTACCGGAAGTAGGTCTTTTACTCTTATCGAAAATCGGTTTTTTTCGAATATTTCGCAAGTCAAGCTTTTTAGACAGGTACGTTACGTGTATAAAAGTATTTAAACCATAGTTTTCAATATCTTTTGTATAAAAAAGATATCAAAATTCGGACCGGAAGTAACACTTTTACTCTTACCGAATAGCGATTTATGGCAAATATGTCGTAAATTATGCATTCTATATATATTTATTAAGAGTACAAAAGTATTTAGAGTTATATTTGCAATATTTTTTATATACATGAAATTTCAAAATTCGGATCGGAAGTAGCACTTTTACTCTTAGCGAGTAGCATTTTTTTCCAATATCTTGCAAAGTATGCATTCTATAGCGATTTATTAAGAGAATAAAAGTACTTAGAATAGGATTTTGAATAAGTTTTGTATAAAAAAATTCTTATGATTGTATAGTTTGAAACGCTCATACGTATAAGAAAGTCGTGTGGTGGCCACACCTCATTTTTTTGGTATCAGGGGACCTCAAAACGTGGATATCTGCAAAAATCTCGAGGTCGAAAATTTTCATCATCACAATATAAAGCTTAGAAAAAAATGAGGTGTGGCCACCACACGACTTTCTTATACGTATGAGCGTTTCAAACTATAAGTACAATTTTAAGAATTTTTTTATACAAAACTTATTCAAAATCCTATTCTAAGTACTTTCATTCTCTTAATAAATCGCTATAGAATGCATACTTTGCAAGATATTCAAAAAAAGTGCTACTCGCTAAGAGTAAAAGTGCTACGTCTGGTTCGAATTTTGAAATTTCATGTATACAAAAAATATTGCAAATCCAAGTCTAAATACTTTTGTACTCTTAATAAATATATATAGAATGCATAATTTACGACATATTTGCAAAAAATCGTTATTCGGTAAGAGTAAAAGTATTACTTCCGGTTCAAATTTTGAAATCTTTTTTATACAAAAGATATTGAAAACTTTTATATATTTTATTTTATTTAAATACTTTTATACCCGTAACATACCTGTCTAAAAAGCTTGACTTGCGAAATATTCGCAAAAAATCGATTTTCGATAAGAGTAAAAGACCTACGAATTTTGAAAAACTTTCATAATAAAATTCTTGTCAGAATTAATTTTGAGTACATATTATGAATTCTTTATAAATTTGTTTAAACTTAGTAGTTGACGAAATATTGGCAAAATTCGATTTTTTCACTGAAGTAAACTGCTACTTCCGGTTTACCGATTTTACTGAAAAACTAATCAGATCTCAAGAGGGAGATTATACACGTAAATACAAAATTTGGAATTGATATCTACAGCGGCTTGACCGCTATCGTGGTCACACACAGACAGACAGACACACACAGAGAGAGAGACACAGAATTTTTTTAAAAACCACTTTTTCGGAATCAGGAGACTTCAAAACGTGGAAATCTGCAAAAATCTCGAGGTCGAAAATTTTCATCATCACAATACTTCCTTATACTTCGTATGAGAAAGTAAAAGGACATACGAAGAGGATAATGAAGGTTGATGGAAAGTAAAACGAGGAAAATCATAAGAGGGAAGGGAAAAAGGGCAATAATAAGAATAGCAACATGGAATATAAGAACGATGCTTGTTATAGCAGAATGAACGAAATTGCTAGAGGAATGATACTATATAAAACAGAAATACTGACTCTGCAGGAAATAAGGTGGAAGGGAAAAGGTAGAATTGATAAAAAAGGATACACACTGTTGTATGGATGTGCGGACGCACAAAGACAGAGCGGATCAAGATTTATGATAAGTAAACAAGTGAGAAGGAAGTTGTTAGAGTTTAAGAGAATAAATAGAAGGATTTCGTACGTAAGACTGAAAGACGATATAGCGAATATCACACTCTTAAACGCGTATGCGCCTACTAAGGTAGCATTGGAACAATAAATGGAAGAGTTATATGAACGAATAAAGAAGATTTACGAGGAGAGACCAAAACATTCATCCTTCTGGGAGATTTAAACGAAAAGATGGGAAAAGAAGGCACACTGGAGGTTAGTGTCTGGAAGAGAAAGGGTGCATGACGAAACGAATAACTATGGAACAAGACTGGGAAACCTAGCAAAAGAAATGTTCATAGTTAGCACGAAATATAGAGAAATTTTATTTATCTTTTGTATAGATGTTGTAAAACCAGACTTTTTTTTTATGACCTGCCCTGTATTTTATTGTATGTTAAAGGGATGAATAAAGAATA
The DNA here is from genome assembly GCA_963170755.1 of Amphimallon solstitiale. Taxonomy (NCBI): domain Eukaryota; kingdom Metazoa; phylum Arthropoda; class Insecta; order Coleoptera; family Scarabaeidae; genus Amphimallon; species Amphimallon solstitiale. The sequence goes on along the minus strand of OY720676.1, from coordinate 163,777,747 downwards.
TGAATATGAATATAGAATATTAAGAAACTGAAGATACAAGATTGGAAGAGCAAGGTCTAGGACCGATATGAGTGGAGGAGGATACTGAGGAAGCAAAGTGTAACAACAATTTAGAGTAAGGCAAGACTGGAAAAACGTGGAGTAACTCATCACAAGAAATGAATTGCTAGAGCTCAAACGAGAAATGAGCTGTCCCAATTCCTACGGGAATGTATGACTGTTATTGCCTGACGATGTTATTCACAACGGTTTTATACGTTTTTCGTGTCTTGTTGAAAAGTCAGTTTGGTGTTATTTAAAATCAAGAACATAATTTAATACATTCTTAATTCGAATGATTGAATACAAATAGAATCAAATGTTCATATAGCCTATATGTACGTAGATATCTTACGCATAAAGGTTAGGTTATTCCTTATATATACAAGTTATGTTCATCTCTCGAATTTGTCTCCCTTTCCCAAAAGTTTATATTTCACATAAGAACAACCCACGAAAAATATCAGCTCTTCAATTTTTCTCAAATATTATATTTTCATTTCACTTAAAACATATAAATTTAATGGAAAATACATTAACTCCGTGATTTATATCTTTTATTACAGACTTTTAGTATAAAATAGCGTAGCTCACAGAGACTATTATGTTGCCTTGTATTCTACGCATGCAAGTAACTGAGTATTTCAGCATTTTAGTTTATTATGTAACAAGATGTCGCATGTCCAGAAACACAAAAAGAATTTATAGGATTGGTACTAAAAAAAAAATAAAGTTTGGTTTTCACACCAACTTAAGAATTAAGGTAGCTTATAATGACTGCTTATATTGACATGTCACTTACATTGTCATATTTTTCAATGCTGTTAATAAAAACTGAAATATATCCAGGCAGCCGTCCGTCAAGCAATGATGTAAATGTGATGGCTCATGTATTAGGAAACGTACCCGACTTTTGACTGATAAAATAATCCATTAAATATGTTTGACAGCCTCATATTTGTTTTGACTAGAGTGACAGGTAGTTAGTCTAGTGATTTGGTGCGAAAAGTGATTCCACAACGTCGAAAAGCATTTATAATAATTGCAGAAAAAGGTGCAATCTTATGCATACTGGAAAATGGATGATCACATTCCTTTCTTGCAAAAAGATTTGGATTTGGTTATTCAATATCAATGATTATTAAAAACAAAAACAAAATCTAGGATTTTTTCAATTCTAATGTTTTAAAACCAAATAAACTATGTAAGTCAACAAATGAATATCTCTAGAATGCTTTGATAAAAAGGTTTAAAACAATAAAATACAAATAAATACCAATCAGAAGCTTAGTACTACAGAAAAGAGCATTTTCTTGTGAAACAGTTTAACATTGTTTCGGGTAAAATTGTGGGCAAATCCTCGCCTGTTGACCAAAATTTTATAACAGAATTTTTGTAAAAATTTTGTGCTTAGAAAAATTGAAAGCCTAGACAATAGTGAAGATTTTTTTGCTGTAAAATTGATAATTTTCAATGCGATCCTTATACTGGACAATTCCTGAAACAAAACTTTGCAAAGCACGAATTCCAATTGTTTAAAATAGGCAGGATTTTTTTAAAACAGTAACGCTTTATCTTCTCATAATGCTACAGAACACAGTAATAATAATAATAATGAAGCCCCCACGACTTTGGGTAAAAAAAATAAATTCACATACGCGGACTTCAAAAATGTGATAAAATCACATTGATCTTGAAGGATACGTCGTCTTGTCCGAAGAATCCTTAGAGAAGAATATCGTTAATTAACAGCATCAAACGGAAGATGAAGAGGGAGCTGCTCAGAAAGAAACAGCGTCTAGCGCAGCAAACGCATTGAAATCTGCAAAGAATGAGCAAATTAAAAGTGTGATGCGTCTTTTACATAATACTGTTCGCGACTGAATTATAAAACAAAAGCAGAAAAAGATTACTGATTTTTGCACTTTTAGAAGGTTTCAGTTGGTGTTTGGGCTACTTCCATAGTTTATTGGATTTTCAATATGCGACGTTTCGGCAGATGTTCTTCTGTGGTCTTCAGGGTAACCTTGGCAAGGATTGTTTCTTGCCAAACTCATATCTGAATTTTTAATTCCGTAAGTGTTTCCACAATTTCTTAGTGTCAGCTCTAAGGATAGAACCCATATTATCTGAAATAGATTTTGACTGTTCACTTGCGATATTAAAAATTTAAATATGAGTTTGGCAAGTAACAGCCTTTCCCAGGGCTACCCTGCAGACGACAGAAGAATGTATTTCGAAACGTCCGAGATTCAAAATCCATTAAACGATGGAAATAGCCCAAATACCAACTGAAATTACACTCCATCATCAACAATCACACATCTTGATTTAGAAGGTTTGTTAATTTCAAGAGTTATTTCTGTTCTAGTAAGGTATGTATGTAACTGGTTGTTTATATTTAATTAACGGCAGTGGCTCCGTGTCCGAGCTCGGACATGTAATTATTCTTACTAAATGTCCGACATCGGACATTTAATTTCAGTTGCTATATGTCCGAGGTTGGACACATATGAACGTTGATCCTAAACATCCGATGTGGGATACTGAAAAACGTAGTTATACTGAATGTATAATCCGGTAGCCGAATTAATTGATAAGCAACACTTGCGAGCCTTAATTTTTTTATTTTGAAAGTACTATAGAAAAACAGAATAAACAACACAATATAAATATGTACTCATAATTACATTTTGGTATTGCTAATGAGTACCTAAATACTAATCTTAAGTAAGTTTCTAAGTTCACTTAGTTTTAAACTTTCTTTTTGGAAGACCAATGGCTGTTGATAAATGTCCTTTTGGACGCCCCCTTCCTCTTTTTATTCGAAGAGTCATTTTTATGTTTGCTACTCTTTCTCTATCATCTGAATTGCTTACAATTTCTAAGTCATTTAAATCAATATTTGTAAGATTTGTTTCTGGATGCTCTGTTGTAAGTTTTTTTGTTTCTCCTTCGGTGTCGACGTTTTGAGGAAACACAATGTTTTCGTCATTTTCGAAGACTAAATTAAGAGTTTCATTTGTATTTAAATTATTATTATCTTCTTGATTTGTTACACTTATTTCTTCTTCAACGACAATGTCTTGAGGGAGCAAATTGATTTCCTTATAGGAAGATATCGAAGTAATAACATTTTCAGACTGATCCATATTTAAAGAATTATCATACACTACGTTTTCGACAAGAATAATCTTCTTACCCAATTTCCAATAATTTGTTAAATCTTTGAGAATTTTTAATTTATTTTCAAATTCCAGAGTTCCTTCTTCCGATGCTACTTGTGCTAACTCTTGTATTGTATTTAGCGCCAAATTATACTTTTGATTCTGACTCAAAGTCGTTTTTCTTTGAAAAGTTGTAACACTTGACAGAGATGCATCAATTTCAACATTATTGGAATTATTATCCCTGGGATTTTCTACTTTATCTTGGAATAGATTATGGTGTGCAACATAATATTCTTTAGTCCACCTTTCTCCACAAAGTGACCTTTCGAATAACTCTGTGTTTTCAAAACTTCTAAATGCTAGTATATGGCAGCAAGGCAATTTCATTTGTTTTATGAATTTACAGTCACAACGATTGTTTGTTGTTGTGTAAGTGCGACTTAGGGAGTCACACACACTCACTAGGCCAGCGGCATCTTTTTTAATAACTACTTTCTTAGATTTATAATGCTGTGTTTTGATAAAATTTTATGCATAGGGTGTTAATAGTTCCTTATATTCTTTTAAATTATTTTCAAACGGCTTTAAGGTTGTTCCTTTTTGTAACATAGTAAACATTTCAAAATTGTGTTTTTCACGAAGACTATTAAGAATACAAAAAAAATGGTCGATGAATACTCCCAAAGGGGCATAACGTGGAATAACTGATTTCAGTTTCTGATTTATACATTCTAACCTGTTATTAGTTGTATCAGAAAATGAGCATTCAGCTTCACTTAGAGCTGGTACCCATTCTTCTTTAATAGAAGTCCAATTTTTTTCCAAGTAGTCGACAACAGACCTAGGAACTTGATCTTTCATTTCTTCGAAAATTTTATTATATTCGTCTAACTTTTTACTATATAATAATTTTTGAACATAACTTAATGAAAGATTTCTTTCCATAGATGTTATTCCAAGTTTTGAGGTAATTTGCCTTTGAAACGTTTTTAAGACATGGAACTTGCATATAAGCAGTGTCGCTTCTGGAAAACATTCTTTCAGAACAAATCTTTCCTTTATGTCTTTATCGGTCATTATTGTTTTTATGTTTGACCATTGCTGGTTATTAGATTTGAATGTTTCACACATCCACTTTAGGCTGTTCGAGTCTTCATACATTAACAAAGTAATGCATTTAATGTCACTACCTCGATTCGAATCTTCCACTAAGAAAATATACACTGGAGCTCTGATGTCCAGTAGTTTATAGGTGGCATCAATACACATAAACTCAGGATAAGCTGCCGCGAGCATTTTCATCTCTTTCGATTGAAATTGTAGTCCTCTAAATTCCCCGTCCTCATCCAATACAAATGATTCACAATCTGAAAAATAATAATATTATCCATTATGTATATGACTTAAAGATTGTTTTTCAATTTGCTTACTATATGTATTCTTCAGCAGCTCGATGCAACTTGAAAGATCGGATGCCGCAGCTGCATCAGGTTTAATTCTGGTTTGAATATTGTGAAGATCTTTTAAAGTAATTTTTTTATTACTGGTTGTCATAACATGAGATTGAATCAATTTTTTATTTGCTCTCATTTTAATCATATTTTTGGTTTCCTCTAATACTTCCCCTTCTAATTTTCGTACTGGTGCATAGTACTGATACAATTCCTTTAAAATTACGAGTATATTACAATAACATAAAATATCACAAAGAAATTATACTAACTATGATAACTGACTATACCTACAACTTACTTTTGGAAGAGTGTGATTGTGTTCGTTATTTTTCGTCTTACTCTGGAAATTAATTGTTATATATGCACCGCAGTTAGTAGTGCGATGAGATCTGCAATAAAGTTAGTAATGTTAAAAAATTAAATAATATGTACTATATTCGCTGGTTTATCTAGTATTTGGTCTTTTGCCATTAGAATTGCTCCTAAACAACTTTCCTCCTTGCTTACAAGTGAATTTCAGATATTCGTAAATGCAGTTCTTGTCCTTTCGGTCTCCTTTTAGAATTTTACTATCACGTTTGTAAAATTTTACAAAGTTTTCTTTTTCATAAGCACTGAGGGCTTTCATGCAATCACTGTAGCTGTTAATTTTTTTACCTACCTCCATTTTATTGGTTAACTGAACCACCCGCAGGCAGCGCTAAGTAAACACCGAGGTTAAAACTCAAACAGACATAACCTCAAGAAACACATTTTTAATGTCGGACATTTAGTAAGAATAATTAACTGTCCGAACTCGGACACGGAGCCACTGCCTTAATTAACTTTTGCTATGACATCTGCTTAGTATGACTTAATTCTGATTTCCTTAAATGTAGCGATTTCTATTTTAATAAGATATCTTTATTGCCAAACACCTTTGTCCTAATAACAAAACTTAAGGTGTTCCATACAAATGAAATAATTTCACTGATTTGATCAGAAAACGCTTAGTTAAATTTAAAAGGGACACGTATATTTTTGACCACTGTACAATGACGAAAAGGGATGCCATCAAAGACTTAATTAAAATAGAGAGGATCGTGTTTCCGACATATATTAAATACATTAATTTTAGAGAAGATATTAATAGGCAAATTCTTTGCAGTACACCAAGATATCAACATGCCTCTGCAGAAACAGGTATTCTTTTATAATAATGCTTCTCATTATTTGCAAATAGAAATCCATGACAGCCCAACCCAGAACAAATATCATTGAAAAATATCTAAGATAAGGACCCAGATTACTGCACTGTGGAACTCCTAAGGTTATAGTAAAGTGAGGTAACTGACATATTGTATCCTATTCATCAGGCAAGCGTGGAATAAACTGCAACTGTGGTGAAAAACTAATAGCATCAATTTTCCGTAACAGTATTGCGTGATCAAAAGCTTTAGAAATGTCGGTATAGATAATGTCAAGTTTCTCATTGTTGTCCAGGCGCTCCGAGACAATTTGAGTTAAACTCAAATTCCATTGCATGACTATGTATGAGAAAAGGTCCTTTAAATTTACAAGTAACCATTTGGGAAAATGTTTTGTGAGATCATGCATGTAACAGATGGAGGAAGTTAGCTTTTGGATAGTGTAATGCCAACAGGAGTAAAGCGATTTTTATGCTAGACGACCTAGCTAACAAAACAATCATCATACAATGAAACCATTAATGGTACAACGTTTCTTTATTGTGGAATTCAAATTTCAATTTTTATATTCTTTTTCTATATCAACTTTTATAAGAAAATTTTGGAAAACGAATTTCGCAGTTCTATAAAATACTTATTAAGAAAGTTCATTACCTTAGCAAATTTAATTGCTTCATGGCGTATGGCGTATGAAAAGTATATCCTAGATTTAATGTAGATTTCATAAATATTATCAAATATAAGGTAGTCTATTTAAAATAGTGAAATTAACACTTACTTTAAACCGCAAGCAATCATAACATTGAACATTTGAAAATTCTGGTAAAAATAAAACCAGCCGATAATTACAATTGTCCTCATATACAAAACCTCGTCGAAATATGCAAAGAATAACCGGTTGGGGTGAGACATTATTTAATGCTTTCGCACACTGCCACAAAACGACATTCATAAATTAACCTTTAATAAATTCATAAATTTACTAGTCAATGGTATTCCCGAGGCGATCTTGTTATTTTACGTATTTATTTTTCTCCAAAGGGGCCAGGGCCTTGCTGTCTCCCTCTCTCTCTCTCTTTGCGTTTCTGCTGGTACGTCAGACTTGCTCTTCAAACTAGATTGATTAAGAGACAATCCGTAAGTAATTGGATATTAACAATCGTATTAAATGGGATAAAAATAAGCCGCGTTGGAAAGCGACAATCTGACACGAGATCAAGAATGTAATCCGATTGTCTCGTTAGGACCGTCTTGTTAGTTCAGCACTCCGGATAAATTGGCGCCACAGTCGATCGGGTCAGGTGGACACGTACCGCATAGTAAACGCGCACCAAATAAACGACTGACACGTAAATTGATTCAACATAATTATTCTATCATAAATTTATTATGAATTACCTAATATGCGTGTATTTTAATTAAAATGTCGTACTTGTTTTAATATTAATGATTTAATATTATTCAACTGTAATTTCAACATGTGATTCATATATATATTGCTGTAACTAAGTAGGTAAAATAAAACTACGCCTAGATTTAAAGGACTATATTTATTAAAATCCAACATAATTACTAACAAGCAAATAACTTTTTTAAAATTTAAAATAATAGTATGACCACTTTTGTTGACTTTAAAGTGCCTGGTGCTACATTAAATATTCTTCGAAATGTATTACATAGATTTGTATTAACCTGTAATTTTGCTCTACTAATACTAAGGATATGGGAAACATTTTGGTTGAAAGAAAGAAAGTGATAAACATAAATACCTTTCAAATTAAATTATTACATTGATTATTTCCTTAACCTGTCAAATTTAAATTTTGTCCAATCACAATCAAAACTGAAGTTGAAATTAACCAATGAAAGGTACCGGTTCTTGATATCAGCGACTATTACAAATCGACTATTCAAATATAGGTAACAAATCAGGTATGTATTTTTTCATTAAGTGACAAACGTGTCAAATAGATGAAAATGTCCGACAAAAAGAGATTTAGCGATGTTTCGGATGAAATTATTGATAATCACATCGATTTGACAACTCATTTTTTATTATGAAACTTGGTTTAGGAAATAATCTTAACAAATATAGCTCGAGCTTGATAAATAGTCGACTATTACATTGTTTCAATTTTTCTCGTGTGCCTCCTAATTTGACTTAACCAAAATTGGCATTAATAATTAAAGACTAAAGCCCTCGAGCTAAAGCTCTCGTGCTCTAGTCAAATTATTAATGCCAATTTTGGTCTCGTCAAATTGACCGTAGCGCACACTCGAAAAATTGATCACAATGAAATAGTCGACTATTTGTCAAGCTCTCGTTATATTACCTTTGATTATTTCCTTCACCTGTCAAATTTAAATTTTGTCCAATCACAATCAAAACTGAAGTTGAAATTAACCAATGAAAGGTACCGGTTCTTGATATCAGCGACTATTACAAATCGACTATTCAAATGTAGGTAACAAATCAAGTATGTATTTTTTCATTAAGTGGCATACGTGTCAAATAGATGAAAATGTCCGACAAAAAGAGATTTAGCGATGTTTCGGATGAAATTATTGATAATCACATCGATTTGACAACTCATTTTTTATTATGAAACTTGGTTTAGGAAATAATCTTAACAAATATAGCTCGAGCTTGATAAGTAGTCGACTATTACATTGTTTCAATTTTTCTCGTGTGCCTCCTAATTTGACTTAACCAAAATTGGCATTAATAATTAAAGACTAAAGCCCTCGAGCTAAAGCTCTCGTGCTCTAGTCAAATTATTAATGCCAATTTTGGTCTCGTCAAATTGACCGTAGCGCACACTCGAAAAATTGATCACAATGAAATAGTCGACTATTTGTCAAGCTCTCGTTATATTATCTTTGATTAACCAATATAACTTAAATATACAGTAGGTACCAATACATAAGTACAAAATAACACATACAGGGCGCTGTGCAAAATATTTTCATTAGTATACTTTTCCACAAATCAGTGTAGATGGTAAATTCGTACAAATAAACAATAATTTCTATATGAAGAGATGATATCCACCATTTATTTTAATTGTAGTGCGTGAAGTTAGCGCCCCTCTTTCCAAAAATCCAAAATCGGATGGTTGTTCTAGATTGCTGTAGGTTTTTCTAAATTGTTCCAAAATACAGACCGCTTTTTACTAAAAAAATTCAAATTCCAAAGGGGGTTCAAGACTGTTCTAGTTGTGCCTAACAATACTCCAAAGAATCTTGAGAAATAACTTAAAAATTGGCCGAGATAATGTGGAAAAACGACTTTTCTCCATGATCGGTATTCTGAAGATTGTTCTAGGTTGTTCTAGGTTCGTTCAAAATCAGTCGAGAAAATGTGGAAAAACGAAAAAGTATGACGTCAGACCCTGGTTTTTGCAAAAATTAAAATTTTGACTCTTGTTCCATGTTGTTATAGGCTTGTTCTAAATATTGTTCTAAAACATGAAAACCATATCTCATAGAGATCAAAAAATATTGAAAAAAAAAAGGAATTCGAAAGTATGAAGTTTAATAATAATAATAAACTTTATTGTCCAACAGACAAAATGCATTTACAGGACAAAAATTAAAGTTTAGTACAATGCAAACAAAAATATCGGCATATTTCCATTAACAAAAAAAAACAAAGTATTATATTAGTATATATATCAAAATACATTACACAGTATTGTATTTATCTTATCGGGCAACGAGTGCAATAACTGGCATTTTCATGGCAGCAGGCAAGGATCAAATATGGAAGGGATCAGAATATAAAATACTCGCGTTTCTTGTCATGTGAGTTAGCGGTGCTGTAACCATCACATTCGTTCGAGCTCTGGCAACTAAAACGTATCAGTCGAACGCATTGCATACGTTGGCACGAAAAAGTCCACGGCCGATAGAAGGCAGGGCGAGTCAATTTCATTATTGATTAATTTTCTTAAGTACCCGGCACTTGCTATCTGCCTCCTTGAAGTTAAGCTTATAATATTATGGGCATTTAAGAGTGCATCATAATCAGTACCACGTGAGGGGTAAACGCCGCTCAGTCTAAAAGATACATATTTTAGAAATCTCTTCTGCACTCTCTCCAAAGCAAGTTGCTGGTACACGTACCAAGGGTACCATATTATTGATGCGTACTCCAATTTTGGATGAACCAGTGTATAATTTAGGGTGGTAAATGTTGACAGATTCAAAAAGCCTCTACAAGACCTTATTACGAAGCCAAGCGTACGTGACGCAGAAGAACAAATAGATTGTATGTGGCTAGTGAAGTCCAAACGGGAGTCAAATAACACACCCAGATCTTTAATGTTGGTCTGCCTAGCTATGATTACTGAGTCCACAGAATAGTTAAATAAGACCGGTTTGTTAATTTTTGTGAAGTCACAACTGCACATTTATTAATACTCAGCTTAATTTTGTTTTCCTGACACCTGTTGTTAATAATTGAAAGGTTTCTTTGTAAGTAATGGCAATCGGACAAGTCGTTGATTTACGAGAATATTTTCAAATCATCTGCGTAGGCAAGTACCCCGCAATCCAATCCATTTAATAGACCATTCATGTACACATTGAATAATAAAGGCCCTAGATTGGATCCTTGAGGCATCCCCGATGTGATCGTAAATACGTCCAAACTGTAACCATTACAGTGCACATAACTCGATCTGTTCTCAAGGTATGAGGCGATTAAATCGGTAAGAGAAGCTGAGAAACCGATAGAACCCAGTTTGAGTAGTAGGATATTATGGTCAATGGTGTCGAATGCCTTAGCGAAGTCAGTGTATAAGACATCCACCTGTTGCCTCCTGTCCATTGATGTACTTAGATATTGAGTAATTTCAGCCAAATTAGACAGTGTAGACCTTCCTGTCATAAAACCATGTTGTACTGTAGAAATGTAAGGTCTTACGCAGCTGTATATCTTGTTATGCAGCAAATGTTCAAATACTTTGGAACACGTAGACAGAATGTTAATAGGCCTATAATTGGAAATATCATTTTTATTTCCCTTTTTAAATACAGGAAGTTTTTTGCGAAGGCCTCAACAATCTGATGTGGATCTGTAATGTCACCATCGCCACCATTTTTCATGCAACCCGGAATTCTAGACCTCAACAGCAGACAAATAAACTTGATATGCATTCTTAGTTTCCTTCTTAACCAGAGCGCGTACTCTTTGGAACTCACCATAGTCATTATCAGAGCCTGAGGTCCTCCACCTTTTGTAGTAATATTCTTTTAACTTTAGCAACTTTATTAGCGCCTTATTGTACCACACGGGATATTTACGGGAAGTTGTAGTGAGTTTGGGTACATGTTTATCTATGATAGAATAAATTCTGGAATAGAAGTATGATACTGCCATGTTAACGTTGATACAAGAGTTTAAATAGGACCAGTCACTATGAGGAAAATTCTTTGTATGATTATTAACGTATACACTTAAAGTAATGTTTAAGGCTGGATGGTATCTATCTTCAGGTACTAATGGTATTTTATCATTTGCAACAGTAACTAGTGAATTAATGTTATTCAGGACTAAGTCTAATATCTTATTATCAGAGTTTAGCACATTATTATATTGCTGTAAGTTTAAAACATTCATAAAATTTTGTATAGAAATAAATTTGTGATCAATCAAATTGTCACGCGCATTAAATTTAGAACTAAAGTCCCCACATATTATGACCTTTCTATCTAACAAACTTAAAGCTAATGCAACAAAAAATAATTCATAATCATTAATGTTTAGGTCCGGGGGTATATATATGCTTATAAGATAAATAGTTAAAGAAGAAATAATATATTTAGACATGACAATGTCCACCAATGGAATTAAATCATTCAGGTTAGATGTATTGCACAATACAGCAGGAACAGCGCCAGGCACCGCAAGCAATACGCCACCACCAGTAGATCTTCCAACCATATCTTGATATCCTTCCTAAGCACAGTCCACTCTTCACCAAAAAGTTCAGAATCGTCTATATCCGGAGTAAGCCAGGTTTCAGACAAAAAAACAAAATCACAAACAAATACGAAGCTGGAGTGATATACTTCAGCAATTTTCGAACGCAAACCACGCACGTTTTGGTAAAGTTTCTTCGTAAATCGAAATTCTGACGGCTGTTCCAAGTTGTTATAGGTTTGTTCTAAATTGTTCCAAAGTATTTGAAAGAAAATTTTAAAATGGACCAAAAGACTTGCAGTTTACGAACATTGTAGTGTGGTCGAACATTTTCATTTAATGCCGCTCTGTACCGAGACACAGTAAATGAATAATAATTATTATTTGTGATCTATAATAAAAATGTATATAAATACCAAATATATACTTTCCCAAGAAACAGAATATTCATTTATTACAATACAATATGTGTATTCTTACTAGATGCTGATGCTTCTAACACTTCGTTGACATATTGAGAATGATTACTTGCTTATAAAGAGGTTAATGTTTTCTCATGAGCTACTATGTTGATGATTTTTTATTTTTTTTTATTCTTATTAGTTTATGCTTACCTTATCCCTAAAATAAATGGATATTTAAAAGAAATTTATTTTTTATAAATTGAAGACATTCTCTCGTACGCTTTGATAGCTCTCATATAAATACTATATTTTCTGTCAATTTGTAGTAGAGTTAAAAAAGTTACTGATTGCCAGATGTTATTACTCTTTTAGTGATTTTGAGAATGACAGGCAGATCTTAGATTTGCATATCTAAATTGTTTGTTGGTTATCGTTGTTGTACTTTTTTTGGTATTAGTTCGTTGCTTATACTTGTTATATTTGTATTGTTTGATTTTTTATAGTTACATTTGTGTTGATTTGTTCTATACCATTTTATGGTCAAATGAATGAACAAATATTATTATTATTATGAAAGTAAAAAGACTACAAAAAAAAAGTAAGAAATCCGGAAATGCCGTAAATTTATATAAAATTTGACAGTAAATTTTCAGTTATTTCTGTCAGCTTAAATATCTTAAAATCTTTTCAATTTTATTGACATATAGAAAAATTAATGTATTGTATTACAAACTTCTGGAGATAATAAAGTAGGGCCATACGCTATGGACCTGCTTTATTATAATCATATATTAATTTCATCCTCTTGTAGGCTATGGTCCATAGCCTATAAGAGGATTAAATTAATATATGATTGTAAAGAAAGCGGTGGCAGTAAAAAAGCGACTGCGACACAATTTCAAACCAAAACCTAAAAAATAATCAACAACAATCGTGCAAGCATACGGTTTAGACTTCAAGACTTTATTAAATTATGTTAGAGAACAACATTTAATGTCAATTTTAGTTTCAGATATATTATATATCTGTTGGATTTCAAAATTGGGTCATTAGGCCCGTAAAAAATGTGTTTTTTCATACATATCAAACCTATTACATCAATCAAATCTTATCAGAACAATATTTTTAATAAATAGAATTCATTAAATTGCAAAAGTGTTCTTAATGAATTCATACGGTTAAATTATGATATTTACCCAAGTAGATACCTACCGCTGGATATTATACAATGTGTTATTTGTACATATGTCTGTATTTTGTGTATTGTAACCGACCCTGTCCTTGATTAAGTACGAACCTAATGGTAATCGCGTGACAATCGGCCCGTTATTAGACACGACATACGAAATTATTTTATCAGCGTCTGAGACGCACGAGGACCCTTATTTCCTGCCATTTATTAGCAATCACGCGCCGTACTGGCCTTTTCTATCCCGTGCCAGCTTCGTGAGCTGGTTAATTATGCGCGAACCACCCTTGCATGCCTTTCCCCCCTTCACACCGCTCACCTTTCCGACTCTGTGTGTGTGTATGCCAGCCCGGGATCGAGATTCGAACCTGAAACAGAACCTGGTGTTTCGGTTTACCGTTGTTAGTTTAGCGTCCAAATCACCGTCTCCGTTACCCAGTTTTCCTTTCGTATAGGGGGCGCTCCTTTTTTTTGGAGCTTTCTCCCCCCCCCCCCCCCCCCGATCCACGTACAGTCCCATACCACGCCACTTTGTCGTATCCGAAATCGGAACCCTATAATGTAAGATAAATTAATTTTATTGCTGACTAAACAGCCAAAGATTGTTGTCGAGTCGGCACGCAATGTGACATGTATTTATATTTTGCTCACACGAACACCTCGTAGGTAGCTTACGCATGAATACATATTAAGGTTTGTTTTTTTCCTCTACTTTTATGATTTAATTGGAATTTGTCAATGTTGACGTAATTAAATTAAAGGTTCACCTCTATATTTTGAATGTTTGAATTTCACGAAAATGTATATCACATCGTATAAAACGTGTTTTAAAGAATAAAATTTTTATTAAAAAAAATTTTTTTTAATAAAAATTAATAAGGCAAAAAAATTTGAAAGAATAGTGGAAGAAAATTGAAAATGATATTAAAATCGACTTTACAAAACATTAAAAAACATGAGAAACAAGCAGCACAACGAACAGCGACTTAGAACTATCAAGAACAAAATGGGCATATACGAAAGAATGAGGGTATAATGGACCAATGACATGAATATTATAGTATAATTTTTAATAATTTATGCTGCTATACGAACAACAACTCCAAGTGCCAAGTTCCTATACGTATGTTTTCTGAATTTTTATACAAAAGTAGTTCCAAATAATGTTTTAAATAAGTACTTTTAACTTCTTGATAAAATACATTTTGAATTTTGTTTTATACAAAAATTATTCCAATGCATCTCTAAATACTTTTATACATAATTTCCGAGATATTTACAAAGAAATCCAATACTTCCTTATACTGCGTATAAGAAAGTAATAGAATGATGTGTGGCCAACACACGACTTTTCATCTTCTTAGAAAAATAAGCCAAATTTTAAGAATTTTTCATATAAAAATTATTCAAAATCCTATTAAAAGTACTTGTATTCTTTGTAGAATGCATACTTTGCGAGGTATTCGAAAGAAAGTGCTACTCGCTAAAAGGAAAAGTGTTACTTCCGGTCCGAATTTTGAAATTTTATTTATACAAAAAATATTTGAAATCCAGCTGTAAATACTTTTGTGTTCTTGATAAATATGTATCGAATGCAAAATTTACGACGTATTTGCAAAAAATGGCTTTTTGAAAAAAGTAAAAGGGTTAATTACGGTCTGAATTTTGAAATTTTTATTTTATAAAAGGTATTGAAACTTATGTTCTAAATACTTTTATACTCGTAGTGTACCTGTCGAGAAAACATGACTTGCGAGATATTCGCAAAAAACTGATTTTTGATAAGAGTAAAACACCTACTTGCGGCAAGAATTTCGAAAAACTTTTTAATAAAATCTTTCTCAAATTTGATTTTGAGTGCATTTGAAATCTTTATAAATTTGGTTATACGAGGTGCATTCAAGTTCAAAGGCCCCCAACTTTTTTTCTCAAGACTGGAAAGAAATAGAAATATGTGCATTATTTTAAAATGAGCATGTGTTCGTTGGTAATACGTCACAGAGTGGCAGCACTGTACGACAGGTCGAATTGTAGCGGCAGCGTCGAGAATGAGCACCGTTTTAGATACTTAAAATGGCTACGTTTTCCTTACTTGAACAGCGTGCAATCATTCGTTTTCTGAATTTGCGTGGTGTGACACCAATTGAAATCCATCGACAGTTGAAGGAGACATGTGGTGATGGAGTTATGGATGTGTCAAAAGTCCGTTCGTGGGTGCGACAGTTTAATGAAGGCAGAACATCGTGTGACAACAAACCGAAACAACCTCGGGCTCGCACAAGCCGGTCTGACGACATGATCGAGAAAGTGCAGAGACTTGTTTTGGGGGATCGCCGAATGACTGTTGAACAGTTCGCCTCCAGTGTTAGCATTTCCGTGGGTTCTGTGCACACTATCCTGCATGACGACCTGAAAATGCGAAAAGTGTCCTCCAGGTGGGTGCCACGAATGCTGACGGACGACCACAAGGCTGCTCGTGTGGCATGCTGTCAAGCAATGTTGCCGCGCAACGAAGGCATGAATGGGACTTTCTTTTCGTCGATTGTGACAATGGATGAGACGTGGATGCCATTTTTCAATCCAGAAACAAAGCGTCAGTCAGCTCAATGGAAGCACACAGATTCACCGTCACCAAAAAAAATTCGGGTAACCGCCAGTGCTGAAAAAATGATGGTGTCCATGTTCTGGGACAGCGAGGGCGTAATCCTTACCCATTGCGTTCCAAAGGGCACTACGGTGACAGGTGCATCCTACGAAAATGTTTTGAAGAACAAGTTCCTTCCTGCACTACAACAAAAACGTCCAGGAAAGGCTGCGCGTGTGCTGTTTCACCAAGACAACGCACCCGCATATCGGGCTAACGTTACGCAACAGTTTTTTCGTGAAAACAACTTTGAAGTGACTTCTCATGTTCCCTACTCACCTGACCTGGCTCCTAGTGACTTTTGGCTGCTTCCAACAATGAATGACACTGTCCGTGGCCGAACATTCACCAGCCGTGCTTATATGGCTTCAGCGATTTTCCAGTGGTCAAAACAGACTACTAAAGAAGACTTCGCCGCGGCCATGGAATCATGGCGTCGACGCGACTTTGTGAAAAATATGTACATACGTCTGCAGGGAGATTACGTCGAGAAGTAACACCAGTTTCATAGCTTTCGGGTGAGTAGTTAGTTAGAAAAGAAATCGGAGGCCTTAGAACTTGAATGCACCTCGTACTTAGTAGTTGACGAAATATTCGCAAAATTCGATTTTTTCGTTGAAGTAAACTATTACTTCCGGTCTACCGATTTTACTGAAAATCTAGTGAGATCTCAAGAGGGAGCTTATATTTATAAATACAAAATTTGGAATTGATAGCTATAGCAGTTTGACCGCTATCGTAGTCACACACACAGAGAGAGAGAGAGAGACATTTCTTTAAAACCACTTTTTCAGTATCAGGAGACTTCAAAACGTTGACATCTGCAAAAATCTCCAAATCGAACATTTTCATCATCACAATACTTCCTTATACTACGTATAATAAAGTAAAAAATGAGGTGTGGCCACCACACGACTTTCTTTTACGTGTGTGCGTTTCAAATTGTACAAAAGTTATTCTAAATTAAAATTTAAATACTTTTATCTTCTGAAAAAATAAACATAATCCTACTGTACTACTTCTATTCTCTTAATAAATCTCCATATAATGCATACTTGGCGAAATATTCGAAAGAAAGTGCTACTCGCTAAGAGTAAAAGTGCTACTTCCGGTCCGAATTTTGAAATTTCTTTTACATAAAAGATATTGAAAATGAAGTTCTAAATACTTTTGTACTCGAAATGTACCCGTCTCAAAAGCATGACTTGCGAAATATTTGCAAAAAACTGTTTTTTTGATAAGAGTAAAAAACCTACCTCCGGTAGGAATTTCAAAAAACTTTCATAATAAAATTTTTCTCAAATTTAATTCTGAGTACATATGAATTCTTCCTAAATTTGTTTAAACTTAGTTGTTGACGAAATATTGGCGAAATTCGAGTTTTTCACTGAAGTAAACTTCTACTTCCGGTCTGCAAAAATTCAGTTAGTCACGATAAAAATGTTCATAAACCTGAAGTGTTTTCTACCTTTTGACCAAAATAAATTTTTCAGACTGACTTAGTTGGTAGTCTAATACACTTAAATTATGTATCTCAGATCATTGGTCAAGGTACCCCATAGTTAAACAATTATACGAATATACGGTAGGTATGATTTCAATTTGTTTTGAACATGAACTCGTACTCATCATTTTTTATTATTATTATTATCAAACAAGGTCACCTATTTTTTTGTCACAAAGAAAAATAATTATTAAAATTTACAAACGCTCGTTTAGGTTTTCTAAAGAAAACTTACGAAAGTGCTTAAATAGACAATATAGTAAATACTTCAAACTAAATAAAACACTTACTAGATGATAATAAATACGCTTAATGCACTTAAAAGATCATTATCTTGCCAACGTGCCTAAACTTTTTTCTCAAAAATTCCAATTGTAATAGTTTCATATTAACCGCGTGCAAAAGAGTATTGGGAAGAACAGATAGACGACAAACATATTTAGTGATAACGATTATCTAAAACTATTGCTAATTTTTCTAAAGCACTGTTTGTATAAATGTTCTCTTCTCCAACGTATTCGATCAGTTCGCTGCTTAGTTAAACCACAAACTAACCATGAAATCCATCGCTGTAGTTCTTCTTTTGCTGGGCATAGCTCAGCAGGGTTATTCTCTAATGTGTGAAACTTGCATAGGCGCTTGTTTAAATCCCGTTTTAGTGGAATGCGACGAAAACAGTGCCTCAAGTTTTCCGTTTGATTTTAATAATCCTTACGAAGATGATCCCGATGCAATGTACGGATGTATTGCCATTGAAATCAATGAATTCCTTTTTTCAACTCACTACAGACAATGTACCTACGTTGACCCTGCTCAAGAACTCTGCGACCTAATTGAAGACACATTGGGTTGGACTGGACTTATAACATGCCAAATCACAGATGTTGAAGAGATAGATCAGGGATCTGGTGATATATATTATTAAGCTGTGCTATTATAAGAATGTAAAATTAAATTAAATTTGTACATTACTCTATACTAGTTTTTTTTCTTGATGACTGTATCAATTTATAATTGTATATTAACTGTATTAAATAATTAAAAAAATTTTTGGAGGTAGTACATTTGTTAATAAAAATTAATAATAAAATATATTAAAATGGTTTTAATAATTTTCATAACATGTTATACGAAATATAAAACAGTTAATAAACTGTTTTATATTTCGTATAATCTGATATTATATACTTTTGAAAAAGAAAAGAATTGGTAGGGCATGGTTGAAGATATTTCTGTTTACAAAAATCATCATAAATTACTAAAAGATTTCCTTGTATTTTGGTGGTCTTTATATATTTCCAGACTTGGTTCAATGTAGTGCAAAAACATGCTGAATTGCGTATTAGTTTGTGCTTTTCCCCTATACAGCAAGAGCGCGCGAGGTATGATCACCCGATGGTATACGTAAACTCGCATCTAAACGTGGTCCGATAATACATATTAGAGTTACGGCACAACATACTAGCATTGCCTGCTCATATTCGAACTCATAGTGATCTGATTATTTTTCGCAGATTGACAAAAAGAACAAATTAAATTTTCTCTTTAAGTGATGACGATTGCTTAGATAACTAAGTCGATAATAACGCGAAGATTGTAATACTTATAACGTAATTATGATTATCCTTATGAAATTAAATAATAATGTAGTTGTGTAAAAAGTTATAGCAGAACAACTGGGTTTTAGAATGAAATAAAAACAACCCGCCTGAAACATCTGCAGAATAAACTAAGATGTCTAGAGAAAAATAAATAAATAGAAATTTCATGGTAAAAAAAACTATAAATAAGTATAACAGAAATACCATAAAATAACATAAAAACGACCCTTGAAATAGAAATTAAAATTAGAGATTCTCTCCAGTAAATATAACGAAATAACAACTCTGGAAAAATAAGTTGAATACATTTATAGCAGAATTATGCATTCAAAAATAAAATAATTACTCTAGTTAATAAAAAAACGAAAACTAAATAAATGAATCTCATGGAGAAAAAGAAATAAAAGAAACTCCTAAATAACAGAATAATTGATCCGTTAGTGAACTTGATGTTCGAAACGACCTCCTAACTCGAAAGCACAATATCCCAATCTATTAACAAAGTCTTTAAGAACATTTCTCATTATTTCTGGTGATATGTTTCGCATACAATGATTAATTTTTACACGAAGTTCGTCGGTTGTCTGACCTCTGTTATGTTGGAAACCGTAAATAGAAGATTTTACATAGCCCCACAGGAAAAAGTCGTTCGGGGATAAATCGGGGGACCTAGCGGGCCAACGAATAGCACTCCAGCCAGCTATTAATTTATTATTAAAAATATTAGTTAAATATTCTCTCACTGGTGCAGCGTTATGCGCAGGACACCCATCCTGCTGAAACCAAATATCATTTAGGTTAATGCCTTGTATGTTTTTCACACAAGGTATAACACTATTTTGCAAAAGAGCTAAATACTTTTGAGAGTTTAAATTCCCATCAATAAAAAAGGGCCCAATTATATGGTCCCCTTAAAGGCCTGCCCAAACATTTAACTTTTGTGGATATTGCGTTCGAGCGTCGTAAATCATATGTTTATTGTTCTTCGACCAATATCGGGTAACAGACGGGTTGTGTTTCCCATGTATGGGGAAAGAGGATTCGTCAGTAAATAATACATGATTAACAAAATGTTCATTATTGTTGCAAAGTTCTAGGAGGACCTCACAAAAATCAAACTTTTCGTATTTATCGTTTGGAAATATTTCGTTAGATTTTTTTAATTTATACGAACGATATTTGTTTTTTCTTAAAACTTTACGAACAGTGGCATGTGCTATATTAAGTTGGTGAGCAAGTGTTCTACTCGACAACTGTGGTTCCCTCTCCACTGCAGCGCAAATTAAAACATCTCGTTCTTCATTTTGTGTGGCTTCTTTTCTATGCTTTATAGGGTATAAACAACCGTGCGTTTCAAAATTGTTAATTATATGACGCACTGTCCCGTAAGCAATAGTTTTTTCAAACTGCGTTTGAAAAGAAAGCATGTTTTGTCGAATAGATTGACCACGATGATAACATTTTACAACAAACTTTCGTTCTTCGATGGATAAAATGTCCATACTTAAATTTATAAAATGAGCAACCACTAAGAAAAATAATATTATGAAAAACTAAAAAATTGAATCCCATGTTGTATGCTATTGGTATGCTGAGTAGGGTTGTCTCTTTGGAGAGCCTGAGATTATTCTATTATGGTTGTATCGAGTCACGTTTAAGATATGCGATCATTTTCTGGGGATCATCTACATACTTTAACGACATTTTCATTATTCAGAAACGTATGTTAAGAGCCATGAGGGGTGTTTCCTCACGTAGTAGTTGCAGACCTCTGTTCCGGGAAATGAATATAATGACGGTTGCCTCGTTATATATTTATGAATTGATTATCTTCTTGCTCAAAAATACAGATAAATACAAGCGCAATAATCAGATCTACAACACTATGGTGACGCGTCATAATAATGACTTTTCTGTCCCGCTACATCACTCCAAATTTTATGAAAGATCTCCGAGGTACATGGCGGTAAAGGTTTATAATGCATTGCCGGCTAATTTAAAATCGCTAAGCGGTACAAATCTCAGTGCATTTAAGAAGCAATTAAAACTTTATCTGTTGGAAGGAGCCTTCTACAGCATTAACGATTTTATAGTTTGACAAGTGTTATATATTGTACCTGATCTGTGTATTTTTTTTTAATGACAATGTCAATGTTCTTTTGAATTTATGACAATAAAGATATTATTATTATTATTATTATTATTAAATATTATACGCAAACAGTGCCAAGTATAAACCTACGTCTTTGCAGCCAGCACGCAACTGATGTAAATATCTATATCTGGCGAACACAGCTGGCGGAGATCATTTTTCCGAATATACGTCCGAAGAATATCGACTGGCATCGGGTGATCATATCCCGCGCGCTCAAGCTGTATGTATATGTTATTCGGTTGATCATTTATTTTCTAATTGTTTTGCAAATATCGTAAATACAGTGTAAATGAAATTATATAAATATCTCCGTAATTTGACGATTTTTTGACAAAATTAGGCGATGATTTATATTTAAGTAAATTTTAATTCATTTCTTGGTTAGAACTTTCTCCTTTCTGTCTTCACAGTTCATAAATGTAAGTAATTAATAAGTATGTATAGTTTATTTCAAATTATAAGAATATCTACAGTTAGTTCTGCTGACGACACTTCGATCGTGGTGTCTTCTGTGACGGAGGATGGCATGCAGATGATGATAGATGAAGCTATAAGGGAAATGAAGAAATGGTGTGATCTCAACAACCTTATGCTAAATATGAATAAGACAACAGTTATACATTTCCATACCCGGAAAAAAATAGAGAATGTCGGGGTTACTACTAGGTTTCTAGGAGTATTTCTGCAGCCTGATCTGTCATGGGAAAGGCATGTGGAACACGTGGTCGGTAAACTCAATAGCGCGTATTACGCCATTTTGAAACATAAAAATGCTATGAATTCTCAGCAATTATTAGAGATATATTAATACCATCGCGTATTCACATCTGAGTTACAATGTCATATTGTGGGGCAATTCGTCGCGAGCTAATGTGAATCGCATATTTGTTGCTCAGAAAGGACTTGTGCGGCTGATTTTTGGTTTGGGACCCATGGATGCGTGTCGTCCGCTATTTACCTTGCACAGAATTTTGACATTTCCATCTGTGTTTGTGTATAAGTGCTCTATCTTTGCTTTCACACGTAAAGACAAATTTAAAAGAAACAGTGACTTTCATGACTATCCAACAAGAACAAAGGATAAGTTTAGTGTTCCGGTACATAAATCGGCGGCGTTTCGAAGATCCACCATGTATTGCTGTCTGTCTACAATGGTCTTCCACAACAAATCAGGGAAAGTATTATAGTAATATTAAAATATTTAAAAAAAGATGAAGAATCTATTGGTTGAGAGTTGTTTGTATGACTATGGTCAATTTTTGTAATGTTTGTTTTATTTGGTTTGATTATTTGGTGTTTTTTAATAGTATGTACTGGCTGACTGGCTGTGTGTGATATATCTTTATGCATATGACGTAGCCGATATCACTATGTGATCTATGGTTAAATAAATTTATTATTATTATTATTACATATCTATCTTTTGGTAAATTTGGCAGCAAAGTGTCACAAAACTGTTCTTCAAATAAAGATGAAGTAATATCTTCATGGTAATATAAACTGAAGGATTTAACATTTTTAGCAGATAATAACGGCTGTCCGATCCATCCTTTTTCTGACCCAGCATGAAGAATAATTATTCTTATAATTTGAAATAAACTATACTTACCAAGAGGATTTCCGAATGTTACATTAGGAAAATCACAATTGACAACATTTAACTTAAATGACTACGTACACCACTTATGTGTTACCAAAGACTACTAAAATGTGGATATTTTGGTATCAATCGACGGTTCTTGTAATGAGGATTATTTGATATCATTCCGCCAAAACGGTAACTTAACCAATAAAGCGATAATTTGTAATTGAAAATTAAAATGTTCCCTTTACTTTATATTAGTGAGAAAGAGCGCGGTAGATTCCCGACTTGTTCAACAAACGGCATCTACCGCGTAGATCTAACTCTAAATTTACTAGATGTGAATTTACAGTTAAGCTCTAATTTGTAGGTGAAAAAAAATGCGTGAAGAGTGATATCCTAACTACACTTTCGTAGATTTTCATCTACTTTTAAAATAAATGTAGTTTCAAAATATTAAAAGCATTAATTTTAATCTCTACGTAATATTCTACTTTTATTGTAATAATAATAATAATAATAATAATAATAATAATAATAATAATAATAATAATAACAATAATAATAACGATAATAATAATAATCCAATAATAGTCAGCAGGCATATCCTATATAGAATTAGTACCTGCTGTTAAATAGACTCCTCAGAGGACTGAGTTATTCGTTCCTCAACATCTGCGATATTTTTAATAGCTTGTTTTGTTGGTCTACACCACGTGGTTTTTGTTTTGATTTGATCTACCAGAAAATTAAGGAACAGGTATCTGCGTTAAGCCTAAACAGTCAAAACCGAGAAATAACGTTGCCCAAAAAATTTAGCGATTTTCTTATAGATAGAAAATTCTCCTCTCTGAATACTTCGACATCTTTACTGAAATATATTCCAATTGATGCCAATATACCAATATTATTAATTAGTGCTTACCTTATTGAAAGAAATAACTTTGTATTTTATAAAGACTACAAATCAAGAATGTGTGTTTCTACTTCTGGAGTTCGCCAGGGATCCAATCTTGAACCATTTTTATTCAACATCTTTATTAATGATTTCATAAATTCTATTGATTTTCCTATTTTGACCTGAGCGAATGATTTAAAAAAAAATCATGGAAATGATGGTGCTCAAGATGATGCCCTTTTTTTTTAAGAACCGGGAACAGCTCACGAATTGGTGCTCTTTAAAAAGAATACATTTCAAGCATTGTGTTTGGGTATCCGCACCTGTAAAGATTTTGACAACATGTCTACACTCAAGTCACTTTTGCGCTGGTTCTTAATAAGTTGGAGTATGTCGTTGTCATGTGATATCTTATAATTGCTATAATAATGCAATTAAATCGATACAGAGCAAGTTTATAAAGTATTTGTATTATAAATTCGACAGAACTTATCCTCCTCCTGGATTGCAATATAAGTTGCTCCTGGATATACATGGAATCGCTAGGAGCAATACGACACCTAATTAGTTGAAACTTTTTTTATACATATGAGCGTTTCAAATTATACAATATTGTTCTAAATTGTTTTATCTTCTTATAAAAATAAGCCAAATTTTAAGAATTTTCTTATATAAACATTATTCAAAGTCCTATTATAAGTACTTCTATTCTCTTAGTAAATCTCTATGAAATGCATACTTTGCTAGATATTTGAAAGAAAATGCTACTCGCTAAAAGGAAAAGTGTTACTTCCGATCCGAATTTTGAATTTTTTTTATATACAAAAGGTATTGAAAATTAAATTCCAAATACACTTATACTCGTAACGTACCTGTCTAAAAAGCATGACTTGCGAAATATTCGCAAAAAACTGTTTTCCGAAAAGAATAAAATACCTACTTTCTGTAGGAATTTCGAAAAACTTTCATAATAATATTTTTCTTAAATTTAATTCTGAGTACGTATGAATCCTTTATAAAAAATTTTAGACTAAAGTAGTTGACAAAATATTGATAAATTTGATTTTTTCACTTAAGTAAACTACAACTTCCGGTCTGCCGATTTTACTGAATATCTAACCAGATCTCAAGATGGAAATTATACTCGTAAATACAAAATTTGGAATTGATAGCTAAAGCGGTTTGACCGCTATCGTGGTCACACACACAGACAGGGGGGGGGGGGGAGAGAGAGAAAGACACACAGACACACAGAGAAAATTAATATACTTATACGACGTATAAGAAAGTAAAAATGTGTGGGATAAAATGACGAAGGAAAAAGGTTTATAATACTGCCAAACTTGCTTAACTAGCATAACGTTTATTATCTAGAAAATGTACGAAGTTAAACATAACGTTCACGTTAGCGTATAAATCTAATCAGTTGCAGTTTGGTCATCTTACCCCATAAGTCAGGTAAAATGACATTCGCTATGGGGTGATATGGTAGTTAAATGCAAATAAATTCACCGATGTTTTCATACAATCCAATCTTCTGTTTTAGGATCTACGTATTTCGTGATGCATGCTGGGCAATAGATATTTTCATTATCTTCCTTAATAATAGAGCCCGTTGCGCCTGCTGTGGAAGTAGATGGTATGGCTTCAGCTACTGATTGGGACCTATTTGCCTCGATTTTCTTCCCCAGAATTGTTTTTCTAGTTGTTGCTCCTTTTGAAATTCTTTTATTTTTGCAGTATCTAAAACTATGTTGTGAATTAATGCGTAGTATATATAACCAAATTTTTGTAAAAGAGGATGCGCTATAAAAAAATGTTTTTTCTTTTACGCTATTAACACGCCTATATCTTTATCTAATAGCTAATCAAATACTATGATCGTACAATGTCGTACATACCTTTCCTTTGCGTCACATGCTTATTCTGTGCAGTTGAAATATTATAACTAGGGCGCGGACACGAACGATTGATGACTCATCGCCCATGGGCGCACTATTGAAATGTTGTATTTTTAAAGAGGTTTTAATTGTATTTATATAATTGGATAACAAGTGGCTGGTGATCTATAAAATACAAAATACCTTATTATTTGTTCATTTTCTCTTCTGTAAGACTTGTTCTCCTTGCATTAAGTACATCCTTGTAGATAGAAAACGTCCTCTCTACATCGCAACTGGTTATAGGTGCGGACTGGAAATATTCTTTTATTTCAGCGTATTTAGCATACACAATTGCCGCAATGTTATTAAATTTGGATTTGTATTAAAAACTGCGTCTAACTTTTTCCGAAGGCCACATCCGAAGTCACTTGAAATACTTTTGAAATTATTAATAGCCCACGTCTAATGTGGTTAATCGATCTTTTAATTTGAAATTAAGATTTTCAAAATATGTGATAAGTTTAGGCAAATTTCCAAAGTGTTTCTGAAGGAATAACAACTGATTTTTTAAATTTGGGATTTGCGTTAGTTCCTTGCCCTGAGAAATACTTGGAGCATCGTTATTTAAACATGTAACGAAATTTTGTAAACTATCGAAATTCTCTGCATAAAAACTATTTCTGTGTATGTTTTAGCAAGGCTAAGTGACGAACGTGCGATATTTTGGCATTCTGGAACGATATTTTACAGACTTTGTAATAAATTTCGGAATCACTGACAATTTATTTTCATATCAGAAAAAGTAACATAAACAACGTTCTAGATCTAAATAAATGATAACTAAAAATGTACGCGTATGTTATTGAAACTAAACGAAATCCAGTGCACACTTACGTCTACATAATTGGGAGAAGTCGATTCAATAAATCGCTATTAAACAGAGTATTACAAAAATTACGAAGTACATAATTAACAGTCAAAACAATGAAAAAATGAAACTAACTAAGTATGAATGAAAATGTTATTTCTCTTCCGAAAAATAAGGAAAATATAATAACTTTTAAAGACCCCTCACGCTCCTATTTATACCGATGAATATTTACTCATAAATTCCTTATTTTATGGGCATTTTTTGTTCTCATTCTCGGGCACTTATCGGGCGTAAACAGATGTTGCAGTTCACCATATGAATTAGTGCTATTCAGTAAACGTGTGTTGTTTACATTATTTCTTTGCTCCGTTGTAACTTCGTCGTTGTTTAAACCGGTCATGTCCGCGCCCTAATTATAACGAATGCACCACGGAACGATGACGCAACACTTTATATTCACAAATTTCAGTTTGCTTACAATAGTGACATCTATCGTAATAAAACTTAAGTTTTGAATAATAACTAACTCTACTGTGGCAGAAATCAGTATTTCTTTTGAATTAATGCTGAGATATTGCAAGTATACATGGGCGAGATAGGGGAAGTGGATCCTATTTCACTCAGACTAGACCGACTCGTGTTTTGTCGGATCTCGGGAAAACCGGTAGGTAATACGGTATATATGTATAATAGCAAGTTCTCATCTTCCCCACTTCATCATCTTACCCCACTCTCTGAAATCTTCTAGTTTCAACTATTAGAATGAATCTCATGTGGAGCTCCTATTGTGTGCATTTTGACAAGAAATTAACAACTTTGCTTTAGAAGTTTTTCATTAGTTGTTTTTTTTAAAGCTTTCCTTATTTTTTTGTATTTTGTTAATTAGCTTATTTTTTTGATTAGTTGATTGTTATTTGTTTTTGACGTATGTATTATCAATGTTATATGCTTATATTTTCTGTACCGGGGTGACCTATTGTGCAATATTTATTGTTATTATTATTATTATTCGTTTGCATCAATCATTAGTTTTATGCAATTTTTAGCATATTTTGTTTCTATGTTCATGTTTATTTTTTGAAAGCTTACGCCCTTCGATGTCTCGGACTTTACAGAATGAAATGTTAATATTAAGTAGCCATTTATTGTTATTATAGTATGCGAAAATTCAGTAAGATGCAATAAAAACAATTCACAGATCATTCGCCAAGGGGTACCTTGAAGAATAGTTAAAGTTTCATAAGGTAGATGTGAGTTCAATGTGTTTTGAACATGAACTCTACTTATGGTTTTTTCGTATTTTTATCATACAACGTCATCTATATTTTTGTCATTAAGAAAAATAATTATTAGAATCGAATAATTACGTTTTATAAGAAAAACTTACGATAGTGTGTAATTAGGCAATACAGTAAACACTTCAAACTGAATTAAACACTTTCTAGATAATTTCTTAATACCCTTGTTGGACTTAAAATACTTACATTATTTCCCAACATGTCTCTTTTTTTTTCTCAAAAATTTTAATCGTTATTGTTTCATATTACCCGCGTGCAAAAAGTGTTTGGAAAAAGAGATAAGCGACAACATATTTAGTGATAGCGATTATCTGAAGCTCTCGCTAATTTTTCTGAAGCACTGATTATAAAATGTTCTTTTCCCAATACATTGGCACAGTTTGCTGCTTACTACAACCATGAAATCCATCGCTGTAGTTCTTCTTCTGCTGGGCGTGGCCCAGCTGGGTTACTCTCTAGAATGTGAAACTTGTGCGGGCGCTTGTACAAACCCAATTTTAGTGGAATGCGACGAAAATAGTGCCTCAGGTTTACCCTTTGATTTTCTAAATCCTTACGAAGATGATGACGATGCAACGTACGCATGTCTGGCCATAGTAAGTTTCATTACGTGGATGTAGTTGTGGCGCATGCGCGAGGACGCCATGACACTTTCGGACCAACTTTGTTTGTTTACATTAGAGTTGTCATGTCGCTCCTATTGTAATTGCCTTGATAACAACGCAGATACCAGTGAAGTGCTTTAAATTTGGTTTTAAATTGTTCAGAAATGAATTCCAGTTCGGACACAAAGGAAAATAGAAGACCTGGAGCTAATAAGCACTGCGTTTTCGGTGATTGTAACAGCGACAGTAGACCAGGCAGACCTGGTTACACTGCCCAATTACGATTTATATCGTTTCCAAAGCCGTGTCTAACATTTCGAAAAATGGATAATGTTGATGTTAAAACTGAACGCGATCATTTGAAGGTGTGTGCAACATGCCGAACTTGCGATAACTGGATGAAAGCATGCAAAAGATCAGATCCAAAGTGGAAACGTATCGGAACCATAACAAAGGATAGTTACATTTGTGAAAATCATTTTGTTGCTATTGATGCAGTCCCTTTGCCCACTCCGCTGCCGGCTTTGCAAATAACCCAAAATAAGGTAGGCAATTAATACTTATTTTTACGACAGTGTTAATTATGTGTTATATTTTAGGCTAAGCCAAAAAGAAGAAACTTATCACAGATGTATCTGCCTAATAAACGAGCAAAATTTGACGCTAATAGCCCAGATTATAATGCTGAAAGTTCAACAAAACATGGTGATGCAATTTCTTTGCCAATTCCGGTTCTTGACGCCACTACAAGAACTTGTGCTACACAAACTTTTACTGATAATAATTATCATAATCAGAATTCGGATTACCAATCAACTAACAGTGCTGAAACATCTGTGATATCAACAAGGACATTGTCGACCCAAACAACATTCCGATTAGTTGACGAAGAGGTGCTACGATCACAGATTAAGGATTTAAAAAGGGAGATTAGAGAATTGAAAACACAACTGGAGTCCTTTGTAAAGACGGAACAAGCAACAAAACCAATTGAAGTGTTTGAAGGAAAGATAAAGAAAAATGAGGTCATGTGCAAATTCTACACAGGTTTTGTTTATGCGCAGATTTTACTGCTCTTTGATTTTGTTGCGAGTGAGACGATGTGTTACTGGGGATCGAACGGGCAGCCTGAAAAACTTTTTGCAAAGAAAAAATTGCAACATATTCAAGAGTTAATATTATCCTTGGTTAGACTAAGAACTGGATTACTAGTCAGAGATTTAGCATATCGGTTTGAGTTGTCTATTGGACTTGTTTCCAAAATTTTCACGACATGGATACAACTTATGTTTAACAAATTCAACACGCTGCGCCCTTTAATGTTCCCTTCCCGGGAAAAAATTAAGGAAACGTTGCCCGCATCATTTTCAAAGCTAAGAAATATCAGAGTAATTATTGATTGTGCAGAAATATTCTGTGAAAATCCATCCAACTTAGAACACCAAGCAAACTTATATTCAAGTTATAAATGTCATACAACATTTAAGGTGCTCATAGGTGAGACATTTTTATTATTCATATATGGTGCACTCAAAAAAAAAAAAAACGAGAGGGCTGGAATGCGCGAGTCTCATACCTTGATTGGGTGAAACCAGCATTTCAGCCAATTCTTTTCTTTTTATTTCGTCGCTTAGTTAAGCAA
This sequence comes from Amphimallon solstitiale, assembly GCA_963170755.1. Lineage (NCBI taxonomy): Eukaryota > Metazoa > Arthropoda > Insecta > Coleoptera > Scarabaeidae > Amphimallon > Amphimallon solstitiale. The sequence goes on along the minus strand of OY720676.1, from coordinate 163,747,695 downwards.
TATAATTTGTAAATATTTTACAGGCTGTACGCCAAATGGGGCCGTATCATTTGTAAGCGATTTATTTGAAGGTTCGATCACTGACCGACAAATTGTAGCCAAGTCAAAATTATTAGATTTACTTGAAGATGGGGACCTAGTGCTCGCAGATAGAGGATTCACCATCAAGGATATGACAGATGAGATTAATGTAAATCTTAACATACCAGCATTTCTTAAAGGCAGAGAAAAGTTGAGTGCACAAGAAGAGATCGAAACCAAAATTATTGCTAGACAGAGAATATATGTTGAACATGTAGTTGGAAGAATAAAAAATTTTAGGCTATTGAAGAAAATTGTTCCTTTAAGTATGAGGGGTACCATATCACAAGCTGTTTTTGTAAGTGCTTGTCTACTTAACTTTCAGAAGCCACTTGTTCAATAATAATTACCTCCTAAGTAACATTTTCTGTATTGCCTGCCCTATAGTAAAAAAATAAATAATTTAAATACAATAGTTTCTTTAATGTACTAACATAAACGAAAACAAAATTAAGACATTACAAACAATTGCAGAGAAAAAATGTAATGTAACTGCGATTCTGATGATGATATTTAACTTTGTTTTTACAATTTTGTGTTAAGTAGATACATATTTAAATTTTTTCTTCACATATTTTTATTATTGTTAAATGTTAAATTCTTACTTCATGTATTTATTAAGATAATAAAATCGTAAACAAAATTTTTTTAAAAATTAAAATATTTTATTCTGGTGTCTTATGTACTTAAATGTAGGTGACAACTTACCCCATACCATGGGACAACATTCCCCGTCTTGGGGTATATTGTCACATTGCACACGCTGGCAAAAAAAATTACAAAAAAATTATCAAACGTCATTACTAAAGTTTAATCTTTGTGGTATACTTTCACCACATGTACAGGTACATATGCTGATACTTGGTTATACTTGAAAGCAAATAATAACCAAAATTCTATCAAATATTCAAATTTTGTGACATTTAGCCCCGTGCTCCCCTATGCCAATTGTCAGTTTTAAACTATTTCAGTTACACCTACACCTGTACACATTAGCCACTTACCTCTCTACAAGATGCATTTTTAAAGCGCTTTTTGGTACATTCTCGCCTCTGCATTTCAAAAATCTTCGTAATTGTAGAACGCTGTGTTGATTCACATCTTTGTATTTTAACGTCGCTCCAGGTACATCTTCCGGATTTAACTTCACTTTCTTATGTGGAATATCGCTAGGGGCCGACATGACTTGTAATAGGGCAGATTTATCGTTTTACCTTTTTATTTGAACAAAATAAAACATTAAAACTATACGAGGCGCACAGTCCTTGGTCCGAACAACAAAAATCAGCTGTTCACTGGAATTGGGGTCACGCATGCGCACAAATGAAATGAACAGCTCTATTGAATGGAGTCATATCTTGGTAACAACTCACTACAGACAATGTACTTACGTTGATCCTGCTGAAGATCTTTGCGACTTAATTGAAGACGCATTAGATTGGACTGGTCTTTTTACATGCGAAATCACAGATGTAGAAAGTGACGCTAAATAATATATTAAGTTGAACAACTAGAACTAAAATTATATTAGATATGTATATTACGTTGTACTAGTTTGTTTTTCTCTATGACTGTATATTATGTAAACTGAATTGAATTTAACTGTATATTAACTGTAATAAATAATTAAAAATATTTTTGGAGGTGTTACATTTGTTAATTAAAAGTAATAATAAAATATGGTAAAATTATTTTAATAATTTCCATAACATATTTCCATGAACACAAATTTTTAGAAAATAGTAAAAATGAATAATTCCAGAAACAAAATGTTTAAAACAATAAATTATTAAAACACATTTGGTTAGACATATTTGAGTTTTTATGTTAAGAAATTTTAATTTGTAAGTATACATACGAGGTAGGCGCCATAGACTCTCGACCTGACAGGCTTATACAGGTTCAAACGTGTTCAAACTCCGTCACGTGTACACTATAAATATGTCGGTTCGAAGCCTAGTAGTTTTTAGTAACCAGCCAACCAACGTGACTAGCGCACGAAACTAGAAACGAAAATTGAGTATCACGCGATCATTAAATTTTTAACAAAAGAATGGCATACACCTTATCACATTAAACAACGTTTAGACGTCGTTTTCGGTGATTCATCTCCTTCGTATTCAACTGTTAAAAAGTGGGCAAAATGTTTCTGTTTGGGACAAGAATCCCTGGAAGATGCTGATCGGTCGGGTCGACCAATTGAAGAGATAACGCCTCAACAAATTTCAATTATTGAACATTTAGTGCTAGAAGATCGCCGTTTGAAAGTGAAGGGATTAGCAGTGATAACAAACATTTCCGAAACAAGTATTCGCCGAATTCTCCATGACAATTTGGGTATGAATAAAATTAGTGCTAGATGGGTACCGAGACTTCTTTCTGCGCTCTCCAACGTGAACATCGATTCGAATGTGCGCAGTCGTTTTTAAACATGTGTGGAGACGACCTAAAACCGATTTTGGAGTCCATTGTCACAGGTGATGAAACAATGGTTCTGTTTTACGATCCCCTATCGAAAAGGGAGTCCATGGAATGGCGGCGACCTGATGAACCTCGTCTCAGAAAGGCGAAAGTCGTTCAATCAACGAAAAAGGTGATGGCCACAATATTCTAGGATTATGAGGGAATTTTGCTAATTGACCTTAAAGAGCGCAATACAAGTGTGAACGGCACAAATTATGCGTCTTTATTCCATAAATTAAGGGACAGTATCCGTGCAAAATGTTGTGGAAAATTGACAAAAGGTGTGCGATTATTGCACGACAATGCTCCCGTCCATACTGCCGCCATTTCACAAGCTGTCATTCGCGAATGCGGCTTTCAAGAACTGGAACATCCACCGTATATTCCGGATATGGCTCCTTGTGATTTTTTTTGTTTTCGAATTTAAAAAGAGACCTTATGGGACGTAGTTTTAAGGACGACATTGAGATGCAAGCAGCTGTTATAGAACATTTTGACGGAAAAACTTCAGATTATTTTTACAAGGGTATCGAATTATTAATTATTCTTTGTAATAAATGTATAGAAGTTAGGGGAGATTACATTGAAAAATAAAAATTCTTATATTGCCCCAAGTTTCTTTTTCGTATATCAGAGAATTTATGGCGCCTACCTCATAAGTATATATGTTAGGTATACTTAATTTTAGTTAGTTAAAATAATAAAATTAAAAATACATTGACGTTAGGATTGATAATGATGTGTAATACTGAACACACACTGGTTGCAGATATTGTCAATTTAAAAAAATAATAGCACAACAAAAATATAAATAAAATTTGAACTGTAATAAATACAAAACATAAGACTTTGTACATATAATTGAATGTAGTAAAGGATATCAATTATAACACTTTATTTCAGCATAATACTGTCTTTATAGGTATGTTTGTAAAGTACAACAGGTATGCCATACAGAGATATATATTCAGTTAGGAATGCACAACTATGTCGTTTTTTGATATGCTTTTGTTGGTTTTTGCAAAAAAGTCAATTTTTTCAGATGGAACAGCCTGTATATTATTTCATTTTTGATTTTTTTTTTAAATTTCACATCAAAAGTATGTAAGACATTAATACTTTAAAAGTGACTATTACTGAGCTGTTGTCGCTTTTTGATATAATTTTGTCAGATCTACATATACTATATTAATTAAAACCACAAAACTGACAAAATTATATCAAAAAGCGACAATAGCTCAGTAATAGTCACTTTTAAAGTATTAACGTCTTACATGTTTTTGATGTGAAATTAAATAAGCAATTCAAAAATTAACTAATATACAGGGTGTTCTATTTGAAAAAATTGACTTTTATACAAAAACGTGTCATGTAATTTTAATCCAGTTTTCTGCACATGCAGTTACTAACTGTCAAAAAATAAAACATGCTTCTCTTAGGACCTCTTATTGTAAACAATACTGCAAAAAATTGTGTTCATTTATTACGTCGTTTTCGAGAAATATAATTTTATACAAACATTAAATTTTTGAGAAAAATGGGAATAAGTCAAAAACTTTAGATTTTAGGCCTATATATCTTATTACTTTTTGACTAAAAATTATACGGGGAATACAAAAATTCAATAATATACAGGGTGTTCCATTTAATTTTTTTAACTTTAACTTTTAACTTTTGCGAATGGCATGTAATTCTAAAGAACATGCGTAAATATGCCAAAATAAACATTACTTTCGCGTACTGAAAAGGTACCTCTACTAATTCAGTCCATGAAAAGTATTTCATCATCAGTCGTTATTTCACAGTAAATTTTCAAATGTTGTACAATTTTTAACGAAAAATCGCCATATCTCAGAAACAGTTGAAAATCTGCAAATACAAGTTGATGTCAGTTTAATCAGTCCTTTAGGGGCTATCATAAAATGTAAAAACATTCATGGCATACCATTAAAAAAAACATAAGTTTGTGTTGGTTCGTCGTTGTCGAACACTCTGTATAAATAAAAATATTTTTAAATTGTAGGGCTTGTGATTATCTACAATTTTTGTATTAAAAATTATTCGCTATCCACATTATTAGATACCAATAATGGACTTTACCGCTACGCTGGGACACCCGGTATATTCAAACAATATAAAAAATTTACGAATATAATGTTTATTTACACTAAATAAGAAGAAGATAAATAAGTAAACAAATACAAACAAATACATCGTAAATACATACCCGAGATCATTCAAATCATAGCACGTTGATAAATACAGTTGTAGGATAATAATGAATTTCTGATAAACTAAGGAAGATGACATCAGTACATGGAGCAGCCGTGAAAAATAATTGGGGAAGGAAAAGCCACAGGCTGGCAACTTAAATTTAGAACAAGATGATCAAAAGGTCACAACAGTAAGAGAGGGGCGCTTGTGTAGCTGACTCGTTTGTTATTGATTCACGCGCCAAAATCTTAAAGAAAATCGCAAAGAAATGGCCTTATAGATTCTCCATGTTTGTTCAATTGTTCTTTTGTGTTTCCTCTTTATTCTTTAGTTAGTATTTATAAATGATTAAAACTTCTATAATAAAGAAAAACATTATAAGTTAAGGAATATGAATTCTGTGAATATTTTTATTTAAATAAAATTAAAGTTTATTGTAATTATTTTTGAATATAAGAAATATTGAATATAAAAATGAGGCTGTTTATGAACAAAATTTTTGGGGCAATTATAATCAGCAAACGTGAGTACATATACAATGCAATTTTAATTATTATTTTAAAAATGCATTTCATTCTATATCTGTTGTTGTTTATGTTATGCCATACGTATCATCTCAAATGTGAGAATGTTTAGATGATATTGATGACCGACATATTCAACAATACAATTAATTAATTTTTTATTGATCTATTTATTTGGAATATTGCGGAAAGCAGTAGCGGCTGGTGCCCGCGTTTTGGCGGTGCAGTTGCGTGGACGGGACTGGTTCGTTTGTTGTCGGTGATATGCTCGACATCTGGGAGTACATCGCCGATAATGGGCGAGTCGGTCTTGTCTGTGTGGCTGCTCACGCCCCGAGCCGCCACTGGCGGAAAGTAAGATACTTTGAGTATTATCTACGACGTGAGTATATCTGGGTAATCTGCTAGTTGAAACGTAGTCTGCAATATTTTTGATAAATAATACTAATTAATTTTCTTAAGATTCTTGATTGTGTAAAACGGCTGATCTTTGCCTCAAATGTGAGAATGTTTAGGCATGGTAACCTGTAAACGCATACAAGAATTATTTTCTTTTGTGGAATTATTGCAAATAAGAAATAATCGATATGAGTGTATTAATTAAATAAATACATTTAGAAAACATTAAACAATAAAGTATTGTACATAAAATACCAAAACTCCATTTTCATATATGTAATCAGAATAATCATAATTTTAATTTTTATTGTATAAATTTTAGAATTGCTTAATTTTCTTTTAAGCAAATTATTATGAGCATCAGATTTGCTAATAATCACGTTTAGGAAGAGAAACATGTAAGAACATCTTTTTGACTGCATTGTGTAAACAGCCCGGACACGGATATACTTTTTATGACCTCTTGAAAGCTGTTCTGTTCTCGAGAAAGCCGAAGTTCTTCTAAAAGAAGTAACTGTCTAAGCTAGATAAAAAATTATACCTAGTACAAGTAAAACATGAACAGCATCTACATCCACTGGTGGCTAATAATACACCGTGTCCAGAAATTCATGGATAATCTTTAGGTAGAACAATTCTAAGATTAATTCTGAGTAAATAATCCTAATACAAAAAAGTTGTAGGGTCTGTCGTTAAGCCATACGGACTATTTTAAAAAAGTGTAAGTTTGGCAACACCGTATTATAGCAGTTATCATACAATAATACGAATAAGCACGAAGTAGGAGTTTTATTCGTATTTGAAAATCCAGTGCTTTTTATTAACTACTTTATTAAAACTAAAGTTAATATTAAGAAATTGATAAAACATATTTAATAGTACAATAACACACATGAAATGATTAAAGTAAGTGTTCAAACTGGTAGCCATTTGTTTCCAGACAGAGCTGTAGTTTTCGAGGAACAGAATTTAATACGCGTTGTAACATATCGGCAGTAATTAATTGAAGTGTGGCGGTAATTCTATTAATTACTTCTTGTTCATTGGCTGGAGGCATCGCATATACTTTTTCTTTTAAAAAGCCCCAAACAAAGAAGTCGAGTGGATTAATATCTGGGGACCTTGCTGGCCACGATATTGGTCCATTACGTCCGATCCACCTGTTCGGAAAGTTTTCGTTTAACCATGCTCTTGAAAGTCGAGCATTGTAAGCTGGTGCACCGTCATGCATGTAAAGCATGTTGAACCTGAGATTTAATGGAACATTATCCAGCACTTCCTCTAAAACATTCACGTATTCAATTGCATTTACACGATTGGGAAGAAATATTGGTCCAACAATTCGAAGGTTTCAGATGCCTAGCCATACATTTACAGAAAACCTACTTTGATGTCCAAATTCTCTGAATGCTCAAGGATTCTTGTCCTCCCAAAAATGGAAATTATGGCTATTAAATACTCCGTCTCTTGTGAAAAAGCATTCGTCGCTTCAAAGAATATGGCATAGAAAGTTCGGTTCTAGGTGAATTCTGTTTAAAATTGTATTACAGAACATTATTCTATGCACATTGTCATTTCAATACAATGGTTGCACTTTTGTTACATGAAACGGCCGCAAAAGGTTTTGTGTTAGCACTGAATGAACTGTTGACTTACTTGGGATATTCATTTCTCGAGCTATTTGTCTAGTGCTGCAAGTAGCATCTTCGTGAATAGTATTCAAAATTTGTTCTTCTAACTGAACAGTACGGCTTGGCGTTCCAAAGGTCTGCCTGCATCATAATAATTATATCTAAATGTACCATATTCACGAAGGCGCTGATCTAATCCTGGGAATGTGTTGGTAGATGGATGCCGCCGAAATGGATAACGTATTTCGTATTCCTGTTTTGCCATATTCGCATTGCCGTTGGAAAATTCGAATACCATATACATATCAGCATATTCATTAAAAGTATATATCATAAAATCGCACAATAATGATAACTAGGTACATAAAGCGAAAAAATTAAACTTCAATTTTACAAACGTCAAAATTTGACAACGAGCTTTATATTGCAACCGAATATTTTACTTGTCCAAGGTTGCCATATGTACTTTAAGGTAAAAAGTGCAATTGACGAAATGTTGAAATGCGAAATATTGGCATTACTCGATTAGTAACATCAACGTTGTGCTGCATAAATCTATTTTACTGTAAACAGCAATGGTTATTCGTATGAATTTCAAAATGTTGAATTATTTCCAGCCGTATATTTTCAATTTTGATGGCCTCGTGTGGTTTAAGATTTTTGTATCAGGATTGTTGACTTAGAATTAATCGAAGAATCGTTCTACGTGAAGTTTATCCGCGAATTTCTGGACATGGTGTATATCCAAAACTTAAACTTAATTGGTAGCTAGTCACTTCTTCAAAGGCCATAATAGATTAATTTTATTATTTGCAATTGTTAAATAAATATACTATATTTTATGTTATATCGCTCCTTCTCCAACTTTAACCTCACACTTCACATAGATGTTAACATGAAATAATTCTAAAAATAATTAGATTGGCTACCAGAGTAGGATAAATAATTTAAAAATAACTTAAAATGAGATTTCTAAGAAAAATGCTTTACGTCAACATCTGCATAGTTGAAATGTTGAAAAAAAAAACAATTAATTATCAAATTGTATTTTCTATTCTATTTTTTACAGACTATGTTGACTTGTGAAAAATTATAATTTTAAAGTTTTAAATTTTGATCTTATCGCTATTATATTTATCGAATTTAAAAAATTTGTTTTAATTAACTTGTAATATATAATAAATCTTCAATTATAAATAAACATCTGCATTCATTGCACGCTATGTAAATATTTACCAATGGAAATAAAAACTGTCCTATTTATTATATGAAACGATTTTGCAAAAGCATTAAAGAATACGATTTTCACATACAACCCGACTTACATCGTACCTAATCAACCGGCTACTTTTCACTGCACATGACCGTACATTGTAAAACTCGACTTAAATGAATAATGTAATTGAAATCATGCACGATAGTAGTGATGATATTCACTATTACTGTGCCCAATTAGAAATGATAATATCACTCAATACGAGTGATGAATAATCATCACTCTTTAGACGTGCTAATAGGAATCGGCAGTCAGAGGTACGTACATTACTGGAATAGACTTGATAATGTAATTCGAAATTGGGCACAGTTATAGTGATTTCATAGTGATATCTGGGGAGCGGAATCGAGCGAGCTAAACTACCACGGAGCCACAACCGTGAAAAGAAATAATGTAAACAACTGCGTGTTGTTTACATTATATCTGAATAGCACTAATTCATAGTGCGAACTGCAACATCTGTTTACGCTCGACAAGAGGAAATAAGGAGTTTATGAGGTAAAATTCCTTATAAGGCGTCAGGAGTGTTTAAAATTTATTATATTTATGTTATATTTCCAAGAGAAATAAAATTTTCATTTTTACCTTACGTTACTTTCCTTGTTTCATTGTTTTAACTGTTAATTACGTACTTCGTAATTTTTGTAATAGTTCCTGCCGGTTCATTGAATCTACTTCTTCCATTTATATCGACGTAAGTGTTAATTGGATTTTGTTAAGATTGAGATTAAAATTTTTGGTTATCGTTTATTTAGATTTAGATCTAGAACATTATGTTACTTTTTCAGATATGATATGGGAGAACGTCGAGAAATACATCGTGAAACAATGGCGAGTTGGATTAAAGGTCATACTGATTGTATGTCTATTGTCAGTGATTCCGATATTTATTGCAAAGTCTGTAAAATATCGTTACAGAATGCCAAAAAATCGAACGTACAACGTCACTTAGCATCGCTAAAACATACACAGAAATTGGACCCGTTGAAAGCTGACAATTTTAACGAAGAACTCTGTGAAGCTTTAATGGCGTAATGTGTCGAGGCTGAGATCTAACGCCAATTTCTCTTCACTATCGATTTTTCGTGATCGAACACCAATGCAACTACAAATCCATAAAGAAGCCAAGGCAGAATTGAGCAGCCGCATAAGAAATTAAGAAATGGAGAAACAAATCTAAAAATTAAATATCGTAACGGTATTCCAGAAATTATATCTTTAAACTAACCACGTCCAACGATTCTTCCCTTCCTCTTAACATTTATTATCAAAATACTCGTGGGCTTAGATCTAAAACGCATACTTTCTTTGTGAATGCCTGCAGTTCTGCGTTCGATCTGATTGTTATTACTGAAAGTTGGTTAGATGACTCCATTAATAATGCCGAAATATTACCGCCATTTTACAACGTCATTCGATCCGACAGGAAGTTTTCTCTAACTGATAGATCAACGGGAGGTGGAGTATTTATTGCATGGAGTAACACCCTCAACCTCGAGCAAATCAGCACTGATGTTGTCTCATCTATAGTCCCATTAGTGGATTTGGTAGCTTGTAAGTGTACTACAAATAATTTTTATATTGTTGCCGTCTACATTCCTCCTGATATCCCGCAGCATGATTTTGAGCTGTTTTCTGAAGTCTTGGAGGTTTTCCTTATAGATAAACCATGCGTTTTGCTTGGGGATTTCAATATTCCACAATTTTCTTGCAATCTTTCTGCCTGTGCTAAATCTACAACCTTTCACCTCTTATGCGCCTCACTTCAACTGAAACAATACAATAATATTGTTAACTGCAATAATCGTCTTTTAGATTTGCTACTGTCTAATACAATACATTCAGCCTCAATTGAAGTTGACGAATTTCCATTCGTACCTTTCGACCCATATCATCCACCTTTATCTATCTCTTTACATGTTTCAACTGCAGAAACTAATTTTCCAAATTTTCCGTCAAATGACAATCTTAGATATAATTTTCAAAAAGCTGACTATCAAAAGCTTTGCTCGGATATTTCGAATGTTGATTGGACTTTCCTTGAAGAGCATAATAATGTCGATTTCGCTCTTGATGACTTCTACACTACATTATACAATATATTTGATGATTCAGTACCGAAAAGTTCAATCAATTACAAATCTGTATATCCGCCATGGTTCACTAAGCTGATTATACATCACTTGAAGATAAAATCTTACTACCGACGAAAATGGAGAGCTACGAAGAATCAATTTTATAATTGTGAATTTAAAAGGTTGAGAGGAATCTGCAAGACGCTTATTAATGAATCCTATAAATCCTATATGGACAAAGTTGAAAGTTCTATTTTGAGTAATCCTAGAGAGATATTTCGATATATGAGAAGCAAAAATGGATCTTCGCGTATTCCTAGTACTTTAACTTTCAATGATACCCCAATAGACTCCCCTCAAGGCATAGTCAACAGATTTGCGGATATGTTTTCATCTATTTATCACCCTAGTACCCCCTTTTGCGTGGAAGATTCGGAATCCAACCACTTACCGTTTACTTTGCATGGTACCTCTGAGGATGAATTGCTTAGAATTATGTCCGCATTACCAGATGATTTCAGTGCAGGTGATGACCAGATCCCTAGCAAATTGGTGCGTCAAGCAGGATCCTCCTTATCAAAGCCGCTGGCGCTTATTATAAACCTATCCATCAAGACGTCGGAATTTCCTGGCCGTTGGCGAAGACCAAGAGTCTCTCCCATCTTTAAAAAAGATGATAATACCAAAGGGGAGAATTACAGACCGATCTCGATCATTTGCAACTTTGCGAAAGTATTCGAAAGTGTACTTTATTCATGCATATATTTTAATATTAAATCATTGATTTCTCAACATCAACATGGATTCGTGCGGGGGCGTTCGACAGTTACTAACCTGACTGCGCTAACACAATTTACCTGCCGAGAGTTGGACAATTCAGGACAGGTGGATGTGATTTATACGGATTTCAGCAAAGCATTTGATACGATAGATCATGGATTCTTAATGAACAAACTATATGCACTGGGATTAACGCCGAATTTGCTCAAGCTTATCCATTCTTATCTCACTAAGAGACCTAATTACGTTTTTTATAATGGGTACAAGTCGCCAGAATTTTTTCCTTCATCTGGGGTGCCACAAGGCTCAAATCTAGGTCCTCTTTTATTCATATTGTACATAAACGACGTACTGATGCAATTAACGTGTCCTGTACTTGCTTATGCTGATGATCTGAAAATTTACAGTTCTATAAAATCCTGGAATGATGTGGTCCAACTCCAAAGTAATTTAAGTGTCTTGACTGACTGGTGTCGCAAATTCAATTTAAAGTTAAATATTGATAAATGTTGCTTCATATCTTACACACGTAAAGTAAACAATGTATCATAAGTATATATCCTAAACAGAAATACATTGTCTAGAGTTAATGGTATTAGGGACCTTGGGGTATACTTTGACACTCGGCTCAGCTTCTCTAACCATATAGACTCGATGTGTGCATCTGCGTCTAGGACGTTGGGTTTCATATTGCGTTGTTGCAAATTTTTTAATAATATTCAGTTGATGAAGACACTTTATTTCAGTCTAGTTGTGAGCAAATTGGAGTATGCATCTCAAGTATGGTCTCCTCAATATCTTTACTTACAACTTTCCATTGAAAGAGTGCAGCGAAGATTCCTGAAATATTTGTCTTTTAAATGTTCCGGTACTTATCCTCAGCGTGGCATAGATTATTCACATTTATTAGACGCACATGATATGCAAGCCTTGAGTTACCGTCGTGAGATACATGGTGCACGATTTGTATGGAAACTATCCAGTGGCCGTGTTGACTGCCCTTATTTGCTCTCATGTCTGGATTTCTTCATTCCTAGAATCTCCTCTCGTTTTACCCATACCTTCCTACTTCCCTTTTCTCGCACTAACCTTCTTAAAGGATCTCCGCTGGTGGTGATGTGCAGAGCCGCTAATCTTCGCTATGGGGACATATTTTTTTGACATATTTTTTTTACTTTACTTAATTATATTGTTTTCATTTTTATTATTACTCACAATTCTGTTGTATATTTGAGTTATTAGTATAAGTTATTGAGTAGTACGTTGTACATTATGTGTATATTTAATACTCTCCTATAACTGGGTAAACCGTTGGACAAATAAAGCTATTATTATTATTATTATTATTATTATGGCGCTAATATCAGTACCTGTGGATAAGTGCCGACGAAACTGTCGATATATTAGGGCGCTGTGTGGTAAATATTGTAGCTGGTGTACTACATCCAACTATTCCATATAACGCATATGTAATAGCATCTAAAGTTATAAATACAGTTGCTGAGGAAACAGTTGCTAAAACCATTGACGAGAATTTGCACAAAATGCTTCATTCGGACGACAGGTACAGGGAAAAAATATTTTTATTTGTTAGTGACAGTGCCGCATATATGTTAAAAACAGGCAGACTATTAAAGGAAACATATCCTTATATACGGCATATTACTTGTGTAGCACATGCTCTCCACAGGATCTGTGAATATATTAGAGAAAACTATCCGGAAGTTGATAGACTTGTATCGGCTTTTAAAAAAGATTTCAGAAAAGGACCATCGAGAGTTGCCCTTTACAGGGAAAAAATTCCATCTTTGTCACTGCCACCCGCGCCAGTAATAACTAGCTGGAGAACATGGCTGGAAGCTACTAGTTTTTATGCAGAGAATTTCGATAGTTTACAAAATTTCGTTACATGTTTAAATGACGATGCTCGAAGTATTTCTGAGTGCAAGGAACTAACACAAATCCCAAATTTAAAAAATCAGCTGTTATTCCTTCAGTAACACTTTGGAAATTTGCCTAAACTAATCACATATTTTGAAAATCGAAATCTCAAACTAAAAGATGGATTAACCACATTAGATGCGGCTATTAATAATTTTAAAAGTATCCCAAGTGACTTCGGATGTGGCCTTCGGCAAAAGTTAGACGCAGTTTTTAATAGAAATCCAGATTTAATAACATTATGGCAATTGTGTATGGGGACAATGACACAAAATCAAACTGCTAAATACGCTGAAATAAAAGAATATTTCCAGTACGCACCCTATAACCAGTTGCGATGTAGAAAGGACGTTTTCTATCTACAACGATGTACTTCATTCAAAAAGAACAAATCTTACAGAAGAGAACCTTGAGAAAGTATTGCTGGTGAATATTAATACTCCTTTACTCGACTTGAACAACAAAATCAACAAATAATAATGTATTTTGTATTTTATGAGTTGTTATTCAATTATATAAATAAAATTAAAACCTCTTTAAAAATACAACATTTCAATAGTGCGCCCATGAGCGATGAGTCATGGCTCGCTCGATTCCGCTCCCTAGTGATATCACTATTACTGCTTCAATTTCGAATTATATTAACAATAAATGCCCAGTCCTGCCTGCCGGCCCCTACCTCACCATTATGAGCGCTCGCCTTGGCGAAATTAATACAGATTGATAAACGTTTATGATCTTATTTGTACCTTGCCATGCCAGGAAGAGCAGATTCACTCGATATTTTACCCTCCACAAAAACGCAATACAAAGGATCCCTACAAAAAATACGACTATGTCGTTTAGACCTGGCAGTTGTTGGAGTCACGTCGACCGGTTGTAGAGTTCACGTCAATTGACATAATGAAGAATAGCTATCATCATTGGAAAAAAAACAATTTAACAAATATATTTATAAGAGTAATTATTATGAATATATAATACAATTATCTAATACGCATTAAAATACAAAGCTAGTGAATTCCATTAATGTTATAATAATTATATGTAAATTAGAAAAAAATATATTGTTGTAGATAAATTTTTCTTTTGCTAACCATTAGACTAACTTCAAGTACCTTACTTTAAGTAGTTTTATCATATTTCAATTTTATTTGGCTCCTACAATGTACATTTTGTAATGTTAGACAAGCACTTGTTTGCGTTTTATTTTTATCTCTTGCTAACTATAGTGTCCACACTTGCAATATTATTGCATAATATTTAAACACTACTTTTAAAAAAATTCTTTTTATTTAATAAATTATGATATCAGCAATCATTGTAACTCTTATCACATCAAGGCTAGTTTGCGAAATATCATAATGAATAAAAATCATCAAATAGACTCTATATTAATTAATAATACACTTTTTACGAAGTACATTGTAGATTCGATTTCAAGTGTGGTATGAATTTGTTATAGTCTCATTATTATATTATATTCTTATTGTCAATGTTGAAGAAACCATTTGCTTGGATTTATGAGAGACATTGCCCATAAATTAAATTTACTTCATTGTAATATACTTGATTACAAAAGTTGATTTCTTCGGTTCATTGATACGCGGACCCTATGCAATAATTCGGGAATTCATAACCTAAAATCGTAGCGCCGCACAATGTTTAATTGTTTACATTTTCACTTTTAATTACACATTTTTGTTTGGATCTTTCTATGTTGCTCATTAAACACAGACATCGACATTGTTGCCTTGTAATGTTATTGGACGTCGTTTTTTCCAGTGATTATATTTAATTGATTTGATCTCCTAATACTAATAATCATTTTTTGTTGTTGTTTGATATTTTTAATTAATGTTTATTCTAACGAAACTGTATGAATAGTAGTAGCTTGCTTTCCTATTGTTATTTTTGTTATTGATTACTATTAAATATTGTATGCGGCTACGTCAAGATGACAGATTAATTTAGCTGGAAAATCAAATAGTACATTCATGGATTATAATCATCTGAATATTAAGAAATACATTTATCATCTCTATTTTTGTTATTATTTATACAGCTTCAGTACTATTTTAATATGATATTCAAGATCAGGTTCTCAGAGATTGGCAAGTGCATTGTCGATATGTTTGTTGCATATAATTGTTTTTAATTAACTTATTAGAAATATATTTTAAAATAACTGAATCTTAAAAACGCATGATACAAGAAGATAATACCTATACCACCGAATAGGTATAATATATAGTATCATATCGTCCAAATTTTGAAAAGTCTTAGAAGTTCACATTACAAATCATCATAAACGAACGTACACATATAAAAATGTACCTGTAAGTACAGATGTAAATAATATGACAAAAACTAACCAATGGAAATTTAGACAGAAATTTGTGTCAGTCTAATTTTGACGGTAATATGTATACGGAAACATCCGCACTGTTAACATATTAATATAAATAACATTTTGGCGTGTTAACGCCATTGCCTTTCGACGAATTTCATTCCTTATTTTTTGCCCTTCCACTTTAACTAAAACACCGCCGCCGCCGCCAAAGCCCCTGCCGTCCATTAGCTCCTTCACGAAATCCGAAACTTTAAATTAAATTTCCGTTTTTGAATTGCACGCAACAACCCGACCAATTTGTATTTTATATTTGGAAGAGCTAGAAGGAGGGGCGGGGTAGCCTCGGGTTATGTGGGTTCTTTACGGAAAATAGCTTTCCTAATATACACGACGCACTCGCATGTGTATACGTATTATGTACATATATGTATGTGTGTATATTCCCGAAGCCAATATATAAGACGACAGCCCGAAAGCAGGCAGTTGAGGAAAGGCAAATAAAAATGAAAGGACCAAAGTTATTCAATTTGGACAAATTTTCCGCGAGAGTTAGTGTATATTGAATTGGCCTGGCGATGGATAAGGACAGAGAATAGGACACAAGAGAGATGATAGATTAAAAACGGAAAAGTTTTGATCGTATTTTCCTTCTCGGTTTGCTTTCTTTGCGTAGGTTTTCTTTTTTGGTATCCTGGATTGAAATGAAAGTTAAGCCATATGTCAAGCGCACTGTAAGGAAACGATAGTTTCTATATAAAACGCATAAAAGGACTTAATTAATTGAATCAATTCTATTAAAAACCGTAAATATCGTAGATATAGTTGTACTTTGTCGTCTATCAATTAATTTTCAAAAAGCCCCACGTTGGTCGTCAAATGTTGTTATACAAATAATTTACTTCTTTATTTGTATGTGATTATAAACAAAACTAAAAAAAATATACATTTTTTAAACTCTAACATATAATCAAATTAATTTAATGATGTGAATGTTGCGTAATAAAAATTAATAATTGTTATTATTATATTTATTAAACTTTGTCTTTTTAATTTCAGGGACATTTTTTTTTCTCTGAACTCCGTCATATCTCTTATTCTGTAGGATGAGTCAAATAAACAGATAAATTAATATATTTATTACTTATTACTATGAAATCCGGAAATTATTATGTTAGAGGCACTACTCTAACATTCACTCACTTTGTAATAAGAAAAATGTACTTATATTTTTAAATTAGATAATTTGAATTATCTCAACATAAAACAAATTAGAAAAGTAAACCTGAAATAAATAATAATAAAATACGAAATTAACACATGTCATAGAAAAACATTGAAACAGATGAAAAGTTAAGCACGCAGACTTGAAACTGACCTATAAACTAATGAAAACAAAGCAAAATTATACTGGTGTGGTCTATACATAAATATTGCACTCGCATATCATAGGCAGGGCGCTGAATATGTCTTTCGATACATTTGAGGCATACTTAATCAATGATGAATACGCGTTGGTATAACTATAAGTTTTTGAAACAAAATACATGATGCTCATACAGAAAAAGTATACTCCTGACAAGATCAACACGCAAAATTAATCAATTAGGTCCCTGCTCCATGAATCTTTCCTTTGATTCATGTACTTAATTAATGATAACTACGTTCCAATAACAAATCAATTGAATTATTTACTAAAAGAAATGTATGTTTTCCATTCATTATTTCGCATTTCTTGGTATTCAGGTTCATATTGTTCATAATTAACCAAAAGTAGAATAAGAATTTTATAGCACTATATGTAACAGGTTAAAAATTCCAGTATCAACAATTGAAATCTCATGATGCTTTAAAAATACCACTATTTCTTTTTAAAAATCTTTTAAAGCAAAATCACCTCCTCGCCATGGTTAAAATCACTGATGTTGGGGTAAATCAAGTGCTCGCCTAAGGAGCCGCTATGACAAACTGTGTGTTTGAATAGTCTTGTCATCCAAAGCGGCTGGAACTACTGCGGTCGTCACATTCAAATTAAATACGCTTGTTGTCGTAAGCCTTAGCAAAAAAGACTTGCGTTAGTTTACAAAGAAGTAGAGGACCTCTCAATATTATTACTGATTAAATGAAGACGATCTAACCTCAGACGATTTTTTATGAAAAGTCACTTAGAGTTTCCAAACATTCTCGTACATTAACACCTTTTAAAGCACGATCAGTCTTTAGATTTTTTCATTTGCTGTTTCAAATCCGGTACCGAAGACATATTTATCTATTATGAAATAATACTTTTACGGGCCAAACAGACGGCAGTATACATAATATACCCCTATGTTATTTCCATCGGCCAAGGGATTTACCCGGCAAACCTGCCTGAAGTTAGGCTTATTGAAACTTTATGGCTTCATTAAGTCAGAAGATGTACGAGAATGGTTGGGAAACACAAAATTAAGTTCAATTAAGGAACAGGATCCGGACTTCGTGATATTCCTGTAGAGTATTGCGAACGACTTATGCAAGGCGTTCGAGGAAAACTGCATCACATTAAACAATTATTAGTGTTTTATAATGTTAAGTTTACTAAGTATAAACCATGTTAAATGTCATGTGAAAATTTTTAAATAGTATAGGTTTCCGAAGATGTAACATTTTTCATTCAAAATAATCCGAAAACTTTCGTTACACCCTTTAAATAAAATTATTAATCTGTAATTTTTCCCAGTACATGGCCTAAGTGAACAATATTACACTTTTATGTCTTACATGCTATTTTTAAAAACGTTTTCCAATATTTGCATAACTTTTCCAACTCCACAAGATATTACCATTAAATGACTTGCTTATTAAAACGTCGAACAAACAACAAGAACCCCACAATAACGGACCTCAGACCCGGTTGAGAGCAGGGCCAGATGTTCGAAACGATCAACGCTGTCAAAGATCCGATGGGTCTCATCTTTTCGCTCTCATCCTCAAACTTCCCTCGCCACCTCCTTCTTTCTCCTACGCTCGTTTTCCGCACCGATTAGACCTCGTAACAGCCTTCATTAAAACTTTCATTAATAACCGCTAAATTGAGTGTTAAATTCATTACACAAAGTGAATAAATTGAAGATTAATTAACCATTGATGATTTAAACTCGTTGGGCCAGTGGGTTTAACAAGGTTAAAATTTGCATTTGAGGACGGAAAGCACTTTACCGGCATAAACACAATTAGGAGTGGGGTGTGTTGTGTATGTATGTGTATTGGTTGTCTTTGCGCCCTGTTTGTATTTGCGTACGTTCGAAAAAGGGAATAGAAATCAGTGGCGTCTGTTACTATAAAATAGTCGGCTTTGTTGTATTACTGTTAGAGTGGTTAAATTCGCAAATACAGAATTAGGGATAATTATACGAAGTGATGGATTTCTCTTGGTGAAACATTTTAAGAATAAATTGCAAATATCATAAATAAAACACTTGGTATTATTTCACAATTCTTTATCGAAACTCTATGTACATTTCAGGACTTCAACTGAAACTAAAAGTAAACTTCTAAAGATACAATTAAGAGCAGGGGTGTCAAACTCAATTTTGCAGAGGGCCATATATTAAATTTAGAATGCGCAGGGGGGCCAGATTCAAATAAAAAAAAATTTACTGAATTATTATAACATTTTATTTATTTAATTATATAGTTTATAATATACGGTTGTTAAAAATCATATCAAAGTTATAAAAGAGGGTAATTATTTTGAGCTCGAGGATCCAGATACCTGACTTCTCTTGTTTTTGACAAGCTCATTGATGTCAGGTATCATATTCGTTGTATTTATTTTAAGTGTTGATTGGAGATGTTCATTCGTAAGTCTTGTGCGATGTTTGTTCTTATTTATTTTCATGGCGGAAAACATCTGCTCACATAAATAGGTGCTACCAAACATGCACAGAATGCGTGCTGCATGCTTTTTTAATTCCGGGTAGTTATCCAAAGTCTTGAAATATTGTGTATAAAATGTAAGAGCGTTAACCTCTTTAAATTTTTCTTTCAAAATACTGTCCGATTGAAGATCTATCAACTCTATTTGCAAATGAACTGGTGCCTGTGAAGCTTCAAAATTGAATGGATTGTTGAAAATTGGGAATTCCATGTCATTCATTTTGTGGAAGTCTTCAAAACGATTGTTGAATTCCGTGATCAGATTTTGCACAAGTTGAGAATATTGATCCAATTTTTTTTGGTTCACTGTGCCAAATGATTTTAAATGAGGGAAATGATCCAAAGTTTGATTTTTTACCTGATTTTCCCACAGAGGCAACTTTGTTTCAAAGGCTTGAATACATGAATACATTTAAGTGACAATCCGATTTTTACCCTGTAACTTTACATTCAGATCAGTCAAGTGTTTATTCATATCTACCAAAAAGGCACAATCAACCCACCAGTCATTGTCATAATCAATTGGGTTGCCTTTTTCTAACATGAAAGCTTGAATAGGGTCACGTAATGCAAAAAATCTTTCTAAAACTACTCCTCGACTGAGCCAACGAACTTCGGTGAAATAAGGGACATCCGAAAATTTTTCGTCCAAATCTTGTAAAAACTGCCTGAACTGTCGGTGATTTAGTCCTCTGCTTCTTATAAAATTTACTATTTTAATTATAGGTTGCATAACATGGTCCATTTTTAAATGTTTGGATGCCAATGATTCTTGATGAATTATACAGTGAAATCCCACAAAATTCCCTGATGTTTTCTGTTTTAATTTAGTTACAACGCCCGAATGTTTGCCAGCCATGGCAGGAGCGCCATCCGTAGTTGCGCTGCTAAGCATATTCCAGTCGAGTTCATATTCTGCTATCAAATGCTCCATTGCATAATAAATATCATTTGCTGTTGTACTACCTGTCAATGGAACGCACTTTAATAGTTCTTCAGTTATTTCAAAGTTACTGTTAATACCTCGTATAAAAACAGCAAGTTGAGCTGTATCAACAGTATCAGTGCTCTCGTCAACAGCCAGTGAAGAGTTTGTAAATTCCTTAATTTTCTCCTTCAGTTGATGATCCAAATTTTGAGATAAATCATTTATTCTTGAAGCAACAGTGTTTCTTGATAGTGAAATATTTTGAATTATTGACTTTTGAAATAGAAATGAAACATCGGCAACTTTCAACATACAGTCTTTAATAAAATCACCATCATGAAAGGTTTTGATCTCTTTGCGATTTCTAATGCAATAATAAAACTTGATTTCAGGGCATGTTCGCTCTCAGTATTAGCTTTAGTAAACATCGATTGTTGACCTTGAAGTTTAGATTTTAAAGATGACAATCTGTCCATTCTTATTTTTTCAGTGTAACAATCGAATTTTGATTTATGATTCGCATCATAGTGTCTCTTCAAGTTAAACTCCTTAAAAACAGCAACTGTTTGATTGCAAATCAAACACAGTGGTTTACCTTTCCATTCTATGAAAAAATATGCAATTTCCCATTTAGACTGAAAAACTCTGCACTCACTATCAACTTTACGTTTTTGTGACATTATGCCAAAATCGTAACAATTATGGCACTCGACACAACAATTATGGATATCGCACGCGCACGACACAAACAAATGCACAATACCTTCACAATCACTACTTCGCAACTGACTCACGTCGCGCCGACGCACTCCTTTTATATCGATAAGGAAAGTTCTAGTGTAGACTTGAAGCGCGTGGAAGATTCTATTGTTCTCAACAAAAATCATAAGGTATTTCCGCTTGTTGCAAAGAGATGGCGTTACTGTGTATCTCTCTCGCTTGTCTATGCAGGCGCTGCCCTTGTAATTACTCATAAATGTAGTGTACGCATTTTAAAACTTCCGTAGAGGAATCGAGTGATGTCTAAAAGCTCTAAAAAACATGATTCTTCTTTCTGTGACACATTGCGATCGCGGGCCGTACTGATACGGTCCGGGGGCCGGATGCGGCCCGCGGGCCTTATTTTTGACATGACTGATTAAGAGGATCGTTTACCTATCGAAAACTATGGCCCCGTAAGGCATCGCCGTTTTGCGTTTTTCAAATTTATTTTGTAATTTTAGAATCTCAAATTTGGGTTACCGATGCAAAAGGTATAAATTTATAATGTCGAGGCCAGTTTTTGTATTAATTTATTTTCTTAAAAAAATTATGTGTTTTAGAAATAACCACAAAAATGTATACATTTGATTAATGTCTACTAACTAAGGCTGGTACACAAAAGAAAAAAACAACCTCTACGCGCCAGCTGCACATTTGATGAACGATATAAAAAAAATCAAATTTATGTAATTATATTTGAAGATATAAAATTAAAAATAGTAAACATTGTCACATACATTTCAAGTATTTTGGAAGCGATCCCATCGTCTATCCCTACTTTACGGTATCTCTAGCGGACCTAGCGAAGACGCAAATCTGTCGGAATCGGTCGGCTATTGCAGACTTGAATCCGAACGACAGACAGTTTTTGCAATTAGAAAGAATTGGAGTGTATATAACAGATGATTTTATTTTAATATTTGATAATTCGATTTAGTTTAACTAAGTACATAATACCAATATGCGAGTAGATTTCAGAATTTAAATATTTGACGATTCATTTTATGTACCTATATATTAAAATTTTCAACCCACGGTATCTATTTCGCGTAATTTTTAATAATTCTTTTGAAAACGATTAAAAATAAAAATTGTCTATTAGCTTACTTGAAGGTAGCCGTATTTAATTTCTATTTAAATTACCGGTTTAGAACCGCCAATTTTTTTCCTTCAGAACGGAGCGTATTTTCCCGATCTACATAGCGACAGAATCTGTGAATAAAACCGAAGCGCTCTGATCGAAACCCGAATATCGTCTAGCTCCACCTACACACATCCCCTTGCGTCTGCCGTCCCGCTAGTAATATAAGTTGCATAAGTTTCTATTTGCCCAGATGCAGTTGGTAAATGCCCCTCTTAAAGAAATAATGAACCTTCCACAACAATAATACATTAAAAAAGCCTCTTGATTAATAACAAAACATCGGAATCCAAATTTAGTAAATCAGGAATTTATAAAATTAATTGTAGTGGATGTGAAAAATTGTATAGCAAATCATATTTTAGAAATTCGCATCAATGTTCATTAGACAATTTGGAATTCCTCTTTAATTTAAATAAAAGTAAAAAATTTAGTGTTTTAGAAGGTTACTATATTGAAGAGGGTTTGCATCCAGGCAATATTCTTAATGACCAGACAGACATAATACATTCTCGGCTACTAAATTCGGGTATAGTCAAGTCGGCTTTCCTCATTCCTAAATGATGTGTAATTATTTCTTTAATTGTACCATTAAGATGTAGTGGTTCACTTTTGAAAATTGGTACTAACGGTACAAATTTAGAGGATAGAACTTAAACTAAAGGTTTTATGATACAAGTTCGAGCTGCCTCGGTAAAACTTATAGTATGGGAGTATCTGGAACCCACTTTGTTGGGGAACTGGGTTCTAGATCTCAACTGTTAGTAAATAATGACTACAATTAAACTCTACTTTAATAATATCTTGAGACCTGAGCCCTTGCCGTTATCCATTGAGTCTGGACCTGAGCCCGAGCCTTTATGTTAAGCCTAGACTGTATCGTGATCAAAACATTGTCTCATTAAATCCTTTCGAAGATTTAGTCATCAAGGCTCTAAATAACAGTAAAAGAGATACTGTATCTCTAACATTCCAAAAAAGGAGGAAAATACGCAATGGGGCAGAAATTATTACTACTACCGAGTTCCTGAATAACAAAAAAAAAGGAAGAAGAAAATAAAACACTACAAGAGAAAAGAAAAAAGTAAAAGTTGAAGGAAACCTGCAGAAAATGTGTAAAGAAAGCCAAAGGCAAACTGAATGTAGTTGAAAATTATCTCATTCCCGAGGAACTTAAAGCTAAGGAGGAACATACAAAAAAATTAAAAGCAAATAAAAAATTATGTGTCACAGCTGATATAGAATCTGGTAGTTCTTCTAATTCTGAAAATGATATGGAACTAATGTCAAATGAAGATGAAGAAGATACTATATGCTTTGTCGATAGAGATTCTATACTAGTAAAGTACAATAATGTATTGTATAACCTGGACAGGTAATAGAACAAAAAGAGTCTGAAATTACTATATCTCATAAGACAAATTGATCCATTTCAAGTGAAGGCTACGTGGCCCAAGTTTTTAAATTGACAACATTGATTAATTGGTGGTTTTGAAAATAAATTGTGTGTAGTGCCCATTTTAATAACTATAAGAATATATTCTTTGCCAAAACTTAGATGCTGTTTTTATATCAATAAAAGAAATGAAACAAATATATTTTATTATTACAAAATTATTTTACTACTCAGTAATTAGTGTTTAAAAAAAATTAAAAAAATGCTTGTGTAATAAAGATAAGTATAAAAAATTTCTAACACAAATTTAAAAAAAAAAACACATACTCCTAGCACATGTTTAAAATGACCCCTTTCAAGTTCGAAAAATGTAGAATGTCAAATGTACGCTAAATGTAAAACTTTGTAAGATAAGACTAATTTAAGTCTTATCTTGTGGATGAGTGTTGATGACGTAATAAAATATCTGATATAGACTTTGTCATGTGCTATGTATTATTCTTTATTTATTGATATCTGTGATTTTATTCTACAAAACATATGCCATGTATTGGTCACTGTCAGTAAATTATATTATTATCTTACAAAATTTTACATTTAGCGTACATTTGACATTCTAAATTTTTCGAATGTGAAAAAGCTCATTTTAAACTAGTGCTGAGAGAAGACTAATTTTAAGAGTCATCTTGATGACGTAAAAAAATACCTGATATTGGCTTTCTCATGGGCTGTCATGTATTATTGTTTATTTATTGATATCTGTGATTTTATTTTACAAAACATATTGCAGTGATCTTGAGTCTGGGATTGAATTGTAAATAAGCATAATCAAGATCACTTCTAGATTTAATTTAATTAAATACTATTTTATTTATTTTATCATGATCAGTGTATATAAATATTTATTAAGTTAGTATTTTGGCAGATTTAAATTAATTTAAGTAAAATAATATAAGAATGTTATTGTAATTTTATTCAAGAAGCTAATATTAAAATAAGCCCGGTATATCAAGTGAATATTCACGTGTTTCCCGCAAGCTTTAGCGCAAGAAAAATATTATGACCGAGAACGATCGACAAATCGGCCCGCGAAATAATATTCTCCGCTACATGTGATTAACAATCACAGATGTAAACAAATCGACATCGAGATGGATGTTTGTTTACGTTTTTGAAAGGCTAGTAATACACCACTTACCGAGTGGTGCAGCACTGGAAAAATATAATTGAAGAGGTGGAATCGGTATCGTGCCGAAAATAAACGTACGTTTTTGTTAAGGAAAAGATTAATAAATTGAAAGACACATACATTTTAGAGATGGCTGGTGGAAACCGCTCTCTAAAGTAAACTTTCAGAAGTAGGAGGAAACCTCTTTTTCTTAAACACAGGGTGTTTATACTTAGAAATATTTTCATGAATTAACTTTATATTCTGAACTTAGAATATTTTATGAGATTTTGCTATGAATTAAGTTTTGTCAATATTTTAAATAAATTCATTTTATCTTGAACTTACAATAATTATTTCTTTTGAACTAGAATGTTTTTCTCTTACACGTGGTAGTTTCATATCAAGCGTTATGGTGAAACATTCTTAGTAATTATATTAAATTAATTTTAAAATTTCTGTGAAAGGATTTATTTAAATTTTATTTTTCTTTTACATAACTATAGACACTTGACGATATTTTTGTTTATTTAGTTTAAACATTTATTTGCTTGTAGTGTATTGTGTTATTTGGAGGACGAATTAAATTTATTTTTGGGAAATGGAAGAGTTTGTAAACCTTTATCAGGAACTAAGGTAATTAGTTCGTGTCATAAAAATTTTTGATAATTATGTATCTAGTGTTAAGTAAGTTATTGTGTGGTGATTTCTGCCGGAATTTTGTACGAGGTTGGTAATTTTATTATTAATTAATTAATTTTATTACTCACGAATGAGGTTTCTTCGGGATGGGGCAATTGCAATTAGCTCTGAAAGAAGAGAAGATCTAGAGAGTGTATCTGATAGTATTCAAAAGCAATTTGGTGAAGACTTTGATGTGAAAATACCGGAAAAAAAGTTTCCAAGGATAAAAATTATAAATGTAGAAGAAAAATTATTGAACAATGAAAATGACTTTATAGAAAAAATTATCCTGCAAAATGCTATCACCACTGCAGAGAAAACGAGACATATATCCCTGATAACACACTTTAAGGGTAAAAGAGGAAAAGAAAGTGTTGTTCTGGAGGTTGACTCTAATACATATAGATTAATTCAAAATAAAGATAAACTTTCAATTGGGTGGAGATCGTACACATATTTTGATCATATAAATATAGTGCAGTGCTTTAAGTGTTATAAGTTTGGACACATGGCAAAAGACTGCAAATCTGAAAAATCTGTTTGTCCAAAATGTACAGGAGATCATAAAATTGACATATGTGATTCTCAACAAATTATTTGTGTCAATTGTAAATATGCAGCAGTTGCTTTGAAAGTGTGAAGCATACAAAAGAATATACAGGGAACTTGAACAAAAGATTAGTTACCCAAGTAATTACCCTCCGCAGAAATAGCAACCAAAGGGTAAGTTAATGTATCTAAATATAGAGAGTTTACTGGCACACAAAACTGAACTGAGTTTAATTGTTAATAATTGGAAACCTTTAGTGGTCTGTTTATCGGAGACATGTGTGACAGATCAAATATTTGATCATGAAATTCATATTGAAGGATATCACCTTATAAATACAACATCACACAGCAGGCACACTGGTGGAACAATCATTTACATAAAGGAAGAATTATCCTCCAAAACATTGGTAACATCATCATATTTGAGTAATGTGTGGATGACTGGTGTAGAAATTTCAATAAAAGATCAAAAATTATCGGTGTTTAGTGTGTATCATTCACCCTCAAGCAGTAATGCAGATTTTTTAGCATATATGGAAGACTTTTTCGAAGAATATGCATGTAAAGAAGGAACACTTATATGTATAGGTGATTTCAATATTGATATGTCAAAAAACACATTTTATTCTGAAAAGTTAAGACAACTGATATTACAAAACGGATTATATCAAAATGTAAATAATTTCACAAGAGTTTCAGACCATTCATCAACGATGATAGATTTATTAGTCACAAATGACAAAAATTTAAAACCTCAAGTTCATATGACACCAAAAATTACTGACCATGGCATATTGATATAACAAAAGATAATAGTGTTAAAAAGAGTATCACAAAATATTACAGAGACTACAACAATTTTGATGACTTACAGTTTCAGTTGGACCTCATGGATACTGGCTGGGACAGAAACTGTATAGACATAGACACTCTAGCAGATAAGCTGGTGGATAACATATCCTTTGTACTAAATAAATATGCTCCGCTTAAGGAAAAAGTTATCAAAGAACAATGGGTTGATAAAAAATGGTGGACA
Source organism: Amphimallon solstitiale (assembly GCA_963170755.1). Lineage (NCBI taxonomy): Eukaryota > Metazoa > Arthropoda > Insecta > Coleoptera > Scarabaeidae > Amphimallon > Amphimallon solstitiale. Next base: position 163,720,376 of record OY720676.1, on the reverse strand, counting down.
CCAGAAATTGATTTAAACATACAAAAAAGAGACCAGTTATATCGAAAATCCATAATAACTAAGAGCAATGATGATTTTAAAGAATATAGGACTCAAAGAATAAAATAGTTGATATGATTAGACAACAGAAAAGTGCTTATTATAATTCAAAAATAGATCTCAATAAAAATAATTCAACAGAAATGTGGAAGACCATAAAAACACTGGTAGGAGGAAAAGTAATAACAATTAAAACAGGAATATACTTTGAAGGCAATATTGAGAGAGACGAGAGTATTATAGCAGAAAAATTTAACACTTACTTTATAAAAAGCATAGAGGCGATAACCATGAAGTTAAATAGCCGAGATATTAGGGAGATAGTAGAAAGAATGGAAGAATCTGATATAACAATGGCCAACTTTAGAGTAATTTCATTTACAGAATTAAAAACTATAGTCATGAACCTAAAAAAGAAGAACAGCAGTGTAGATGGAATAACAACAAACATACTACAAAAAGCATTTGAAGTGACTGGTGATAGATTTTTGCAGTTAATAAACAGCAGTTTGGAATATGGAACATTTCCGAAACATTGGAGAAAATCTACAATCATCCCAATAGAAAAGAAAACAAACACAAACAAAAGTGAAGAGTTTCGACCTATCAATATGGTCCCTGTATATGAGAAAGTACTGGAGGTTATAGTTAATAAACAGTTTATAGAACACATTGAAAAAAATAAATTACTTAGTGAATACCAGGCGAGCTTTCGATCACATAATTCCTGTGAGAGTGCATTACAAACAGTTTTGGTGAATTGGAAAAGTGCTTTATGTGAGAAAAAGGTTATAGGGGTAGTCTTCTTGGACTTTCGAAGGGCATTTGACAGGTGTATGCTGATAGAAAAGTTGAAAAAATATGGTATTCGAGAGGTTGCGCTCAATTGGTTTAAGGACTACCTCTCGAATCGTACTCAGGAAACAAAATTTTTAAATAATACGTCTGAGCAAAAAGAAAACGCGTATGGGGTTCCGCAAGGGACAGTTTTGGGACCTAACCTGTTTATTGTTTATATTAATGATATTGTCAAGAACATCAAAAACTGTAACATCCAGCTTTTTGCAGATGATACCTTATTGTATTTAATGGGTCAAGATGTTTGTGCAGTTGTGCAAATCATAAACGATGAGCTACAAATATTGTGTATGTGGATAACACAAAACGGTTTAAGTCTAAATACAGAAAAAACTAAATTTATGATAATTAGAAGTAAGTTCAATACTATAGAAACTAGGAACCACACAGGAATCTTCATAAATAACCAAAGGATAGAACAGGTTGAACAGTGCAAGTACTTAGGAGTTATAGTGGATGAACACTTAACATTTTCCAGACATGCAGAATATGTCACTAATAAGATAGCAAAGAAAATAAATCTAATGAAAAGAATGAGTGCATATCTTAGTGATTGGTCTAAACTAACAATCTACAAATCAATTATTTTACCACATTTTAATTACTGTTCATCTATAATATTTTTGTTGAACACGACAGAGAAAACTATACTTCAAAAAAAACAAAATCAAGCCATGCGTTGCATTATAGGGTGTAATCGTTATACAAGTATTAGGGCCATGTTGCAGGCAACAGGATTATTAAGTATTAAACAATTCATATTTCTTAATACAATGACTTTTATATACAAAATAAAACATGGCTTACTTCCTGAACATTTATTAAAAAATACTAGGTATATATCAGATGTACATGACTACCCAACACGAGTCAAGGATGACTTTTATGTTTCAACAGTGGCCACGACCTACAGTCAGAATGATCTTTTCCATGAGGGACTTATTCAATTCAATAGTTTGCCGCATGGCGTGAAGACTTCAAGTACAATTCAGACTTTTAGGAAGGGATGTGCTTTATATTCTAAAGACAATATTAATATATAGTCATATTATTTATTATTAGAACTAAATGATATATAATTTTTGTAATTAATTACTTGATATTATTATGCAATGTTATTTGTAACTTGTTAGCATTATGCTATAAACATTAAATTTATTTATTTATTTATTATTATATATGGTTCCACAAATTAAATTTATGGTTTTTTTTATTTTTGTGCTTGTGTATTAAAATTTGACGTGTTGGGTAATTGGTCAGGGATGTGTGCAATGAATTAAGTAAATGATTGATTCATAGCATGGAGCCTTAATTAATCCTGTAAATACGAATTGGTTTTGGTGGTTCTGTTTGGTAGCGAGCAAAGGCGTTAAGCAGAACTAATCAGAATAAAGTCAACGTTTTGAAACATTTAAGCACCTGGTAATATTTTTATATATATATATATATTGCATTAGGGCTGGACACATAGTTGTATACATTGGGATGTGTGCTATGAGTCGAAGCAATTACTCATAGAATGGACCCTAGTTTATCGATTTTGCGTGTATTCTGTTTGATTTTTTTGGCAATATTGTCTGGCAGCGAGCAAAGGCGCTGAACAATATATACGTCAGGACAGAGTCAATGTGTCCTGACGTATTATATATTGTTTGATTCGGCAAATTTTCAACATAATTTATATGTGAACATAATCCAGTATAGATCACGACGTCTCTAAATTTGCAATTTGTTGATTATTTTTAAAATTCATAAATACTTATGAATTCGTAGATAATGAATATTGAGTGGAATATATATTTTTTTATTCGTTATTTTTTTAAATATTTGATTTACTATTAATAAATTATATTATAAAGTTTCTTACGTATTTTTATTTGTTTTATCTAACCTGGAGACAACTTGAGAACATTCATATTGGAGAGGGAACATTGTTATTATTTTCTGCCCCTGAGTAAAAACTTCTTTAATAATTTTAAAACTGAGCTAGTGATGTGTGAAATTGCTAAACCTACTGTTTTGCAGAAAATTATAAGACTTTGGCCTAGCATAAAGCCTAGAACTAAAGTATATGCTTGATTCTGCATATTAAATTAATTAATATATTTTTATGCAATCATTAATTTGCAAGAGTCACAGCAATATGCTATGTATTGGTCACTAAGTCAATAAATTATATTATTATTACAAATACCTAAGTTCAGTGTCTGTAAATATTTATCTACTTTTTTTTTATAACGCCACTGACAAAAACAAGCCAGGAATGATTAAGGGTAGGGCTGGGGATAATTTAGATTTTGCAAAAAGGGGTGAGTCGTACAGAAACGCCGTTTCACTTCATTAAGCGCAAGAGGTAGTAGGGTTTTAGCGGAAGTGTCAAGTGCACATTTACTTCCGCCGGCCATCTGGCCCGCCATCTATCAATCAACCCTTACTCGACTAATCTTCAAGACCAATGGGTTAATTTCGCACGGACTGACAATAGTTTCACGGTGTACGAAACAATGACTGCCTTTTTTGTTCTGTTATGTTGCCCGCTCGAATTTGCTTTGCCAATCGAACTTTTCCTATTGTCTTCGAACAAATTACTGAGCCTACTTGACTGACACATTTTTAAATGGAACTTTTTCCGCACTATTAGCGCGGTAACAAATGATTTCGAATGGTGGTCGCCGTTGGTTGCACGTGCTATTCATTCCGCTAACGATTGTTTTGGTGTCGGTGTAAATTGAGGAAAATTAATATATTGCCTTATCGAAATGTGTATGCGTTAAATCAAATAAACAAAAGTGGATGATGAAAGGGTGCCCCAAGCATGCGCATTTATGAAATTAAAAAGAGAAATTATACTTCATATTATGAAATAATTATGAAGAGATGAAAAGAATACTTTCAGGAAATGTTGAATTAAATTATATAAGAACAGAATAGTACAACAAACTTAATGGAATAATATATAGAGGTAGAAAAGATAAATATTGTCCAACAATCAAAAGGAACTATTGCAAAAATTTAACTGGAAGAGGTAATTGAAAATTTTCAATTAGACAAAACTGCAGGAGTGGATGAAATTAATGCATAATTATTAAAGTATCTGTGACTGAAGAATTTTGGACATTTCAGACTTTGATAGGAAACAGAAATTTTACAAAAGTGATGGGATAAAAAAGAGATCCCATAAACTAAAAAATTATAGGAGAATCTGATTTTTCGATTCTGGTGTGAAGCATTATTGAAAACAAAATTGAGAAATATAATAAAAACACCACTAGCAGATGAGAAAAGTGGTGATTCCAATTAGTTTAAAAGACCAAATATGAGGATTCAGCAAAATTATAAAAACCATTGATAAAGGGAAAAACCTGTATTTGGTATTTATAGACATGAAAAAAGCGTTCAACTTTCGGAATTTTGACGAGTCTAGAAAACAAAGCAGCCGCCACACCTCTGATTGAAACATTAAAAAATATATACAGAAGAACATATAACAAAGTGAGAATGTGTAACTTAACATTCAAGGTTGTTTCCAATAACCATGATGAAAAGCAAGGAGATGTATTGAATCCGCTACTGTTTATAAATCTCATTGATAATAAAAAAAATTATAATCGAACATCACAATTTAGAGTAGGTTATCCGAATTTAAATCAGTACAAGTAAATGTACTAGTATTTTGCTGACTATATTCTACTTGTTGCATAAAAGGCAAAAGATTTTAAAAAAAGCGATTATAAAGAAGAAGCTAAGGTATGGGTGTTTCCCGTACTAACAAGTCAATTGATGTCAGATTTTGAAAAGAATCTACCTCTCTAGATAATAACCAAGAAACACAAGATAAATATTTAGGGAATAGAATCATGGTGGCAACAAACACATATAATACAATAAACAGAATATTTTTGAATAAAAACCACTGACAGATGTGCGTTTAGATAATCATTTATATATTTCATATATAATTTGGTAAATAAAAATACGAAGACCATGATATACAGCATATTACTCATACACAAAGAAGAATGGACCAAAGGGATTATCAGCTTTACAGACCAGGTAGAAATCTGGAAAAGAAAAATAATAGGGAGATTCAAGAAAATTGACTTATTTGGAAAAGACGTAATGTGAAAGTATATGAAATTTTCGGGGGCTACCACAAGGGATACATTGGATGGATAACTGACAAGTCAGAGACGTGTCAAGAGTATAGCCTGTAAGATACCTAAAAAATGAGGTGTGGCCACCACACAACTTTCTTATACGTATGAAAGTGTTACTTCCGGTCCGAATTTTGAAATTTCATTTATACAAAAAATATTCCAAATCCAACTCTAAATACTTTTGTACTCTTCATAAATATACATAGAATGCATAATTTACGACATATTTGCAAAAGATCGTTATTCGGTAAGAGTAAAAGTGATACTTCCGGTCCAAATTTTGAAACTTTTTTTATACAAAAGATATTGGAAATTAAGTTCTAAATACTTTTATATTCGTAGCGTACCTGTCTAAAAAGTACGACTTGCAAAATATTTGCAAGAAACTGATTTTCAATAAGAGTAAAAGACCTACTTCCGGTAGGAATTTCGAAAAACCTTTTTAATAAAATTGTTCACAATTTCAATTTTAAGTACGTATGAATTCTTTATAAATTTGTTTAAACTTAGTAATTCACTAAATATTTGCAAAATTCGATTTTTTCACTGAAGTAAACTACTACTTCCGGTCTGCTGATTCTGCTCAAAATCTAATCAGTTCTCAAGAGAGAGATTATATTCGTAAATACAAAATTTGGAATTGATATCTGTAGCGGTTTGACCGCTATCGTGGTCACACACACACACAGACACACACACAGACATTTTTTAAAAATCACTTTTTTGGTATCAGGGGACTTCAAAACGTGGACATCTGCAAAAATCTCGAGTCGAAAATTTTCATCATCACAATACTTCCTTATACTACATATAAGAAAATAAAAACAAGGACCGAAGAATGTGAAGCGAAGCGGTGAAAATTTGAAAAACACAAGCGTTATGAAAAATAATGCAAAGAATCACATAGCTCAAGGCATAAATTGAGAAATAATACAGGAATAATAACAGAGTTTTAAGGCAATAGAAATGTAGAACAATTTCAAAACCGTCTTGAAGATAAAATTGAAAACTGCTAGTAAACAAGATGTAGATTAACATTCAGCTTCTGCTTTGAATTTTTGCTTTTGACATACAAGAGGAAATACTTGAAGCAGCGGAAATTTTTGAAAATGCCATAAAGCAAAAGAAACTTAAATAGTCTGAACATTTATTAAAAATGAACAACATAGTCACTTAAAGGAGCTATCACAAGCAAGAAAATAAGTAGAAGCTAAAGATTTCAACCACGAACGACATATAGTGGAAACAGTTATACAGGAAAATCGTAACAAGAAGCATAGCAAGTATTTGTTAAAGACGGGTAAAACTAACAAATTTTTCGACACTTACAGGTATCAGATGACTATAATAAATATTTTAATTTCAATATTTGAGAGTGTCTAAAAACACTACCGAGTTAATAAGATTAATTAATAGGTTTTTAAAATATTCCTATTAACATTTACCATTGAATAGAAGTTAAATTATAGTTGTCATTCGGTATTTGTGAGGTCACTTTATTCTGATTTCATTTATATTATTTCTGTTTGCTTAATAAGGGATTTCTTTTTCTAGTTTATATATTTGGTCACCTTAATGAAATTGTAATGCTTATTCTTCTTATTTCCTCATATACCTTATTACTCCTAACGTTATCTTCCTTTTTATACGTTATCATTATGCGCTTATCGTCAAACTTATGTTAACCCGTGTTAATTCTATTTTCTTCTAGTCATTCATATCATTTGCGGTATTGTGAGACGTTAAGAGTTTTTCAAAGAATCTCTTGTCATTATTATTTGCGACTTACCATATTTTCATTTAAATAACATCTAGTAATTTAAGGTTACTTTTGCTTTCAAATGTGTGCTAAAATAATAGACTTTTAATTATATTAGTTTATATCAATTTTGTAACGTCTACATTAGATATACTTTTTTAATAGGGATATTTTAGGATTTTTAAAGAAATAATAATATAATATTATGGCGGCTTGAACATCCTGATTGCAGAGACATACTCAAGAAATTTGTGTTTTGCTAATATTGTCAAGAAGTTGAAGCATTAGGCCCATGTTACGAGAGCAACATATTGCTGTGGTTGCAACAATGCTGATGAATGATTAAAATTATAATAGTCTATTTATAAGCTTATTCCTAACAGCACATTTTTTTTTATGTTCTTATGAGTTCTTGCAGTGATTCGCTTCTTATGTTCTGGTACACCTCTTATTTAGTTTTGTTTGGGATAAGGTCAAAAATTAAACAAAATGTCTAAATCTCATATAAAAATTAATATTTTGTAAAAAATGCCAATCGTTAATAACATTGCCACACTGTATCTATATATTTTTGTTTTACAAAGAAATAGAAAAGGAAAACATTTATACTCATTTTTAGAGTTATAATGCTTGTGTAATACTTATACATCTATAATGATAGTTGAAATAATAATTATCTTGTTCCTTTAAATAAAAAAGAAATTATTGATTCTTGATAATTTGTTTATTAATACGAAGCCGACTCTATTTTACCAAAACATAAATTTGCACATAGTGCCTTGGTAATCTAGAACCTTGCAACGTGAATGCTCTGAAACTGGCCTATACTAATCGCTAACTTTAAACATTCTCATATTGTACCTCTAGCAGCTTAGCACCTGCCCATCAAAAACATCACCGCTTATTCGTATTTATTTTATTTGAATTACTAAATTAAATGACTATATAATAATTAATGATGCCCAATGATATACTAAAGGCAAATATTTTCACATAGTACCTTCAGCATGTTTAACACCATTAACTATTCTTTTATTATTTTCAAAAAACGAATTATTATTATAACACAAGATAATATTCATCTAATTAATGATGCCCAACGATTTACTACAGACAAATATTTTCACATAGTACCTTCAGCATGTTTAGCACCATTAACTATCCCTAAATTGAATTATTTATCTCATAACTTACTTCATTTCATCGTATATTTTGTCAAATTCTATCTTATTGATATCCTCCATCTTAAAAATTAGTAATAAGAAAAGAAAAATTAATTGAATAAAATTTTTTAAAAGAAAACTAAATTAAAATTGAACTCTAGATTTTAATACAGATTATCTAATTGTGAGTTGATAAGTAGTGCATATCGACCCTACTCTCACTTTCGCTATATCAAATTTATTAATCTTTTACAAAAAATTAATGTCTTTACTGCACGAATTATAAACTTCGAATCTACAGGTTTATTCTTGTTTCTTGGCTTATATATTCAAACAATTGTCTATCGACTATTTTTAGCACCTCTCTCATCCAATTAAATTTTAGGTTGGCATCTATTTCAAAAACGCCTGTGATGAAATTTTCTCGCTTGTTTTCTTTAAGTTGTCACGCTCGAACCAATACACTTAAATGGTTTTGACAGCTACATGCCAATGGCGATGTTGCAAATTGTTTATTATTAAAATTGTACAAGTTTGTTGCACACCTTCTTGGGTAAGTATATTTTATTCTTATCTTGTTCAGTATAATTCTTCATTGTATTTGTATATGTATACATTACCCTTTTTATCATTTATTACATATTTCCGATTACCATGTTTCATTTTTATCCTTATTTTTTTTTTTAGAAATTCTTCTATCCAGCAGTAACGAAAATACATTACATACCACAGGAATTTCCTTTGCCGAGCTCACATTGCTAATAACGGTGGTCTTTCCGGGACAAATTTTTGATACTGGGCTAGTGAATTCTTTGTAATGAATTACTCCATTATACACTACATAGCTAACAAAATTATTAGAATAACAAGTCACAAAATTAAATAATTGCTGTCTTATAGTATCAGAAAAGTTTAAATGAAAATATTATGTGTAGTTCTGAAGTTGAAGATTAGAGGGTAACATTTTGAACATCTACTTAATCCATTATTATATCAAGGGTTATCTAAACTTTTTCTGTCTAAATTGTGTTTGATTTTACATACTTTACACCAAATAAGAATCAATTGTGACGTAATAGATTAGACTCACTAGCCACTTCAAGTAGCAACTAAGGAAAATGCTCCTTGCAAAACAGCAACATGGGTATTAGAGAAGTAAATTCACGAACACTGATGGTGGATGTGATAACATTTGTTAATGAGGCGTTGGATGATCAAAAGAAGGTGAAAATAAATTTGTTAGACGTTAGACAGTCATTTGACATGGTGGACCAAAACATACTGTTGCAGAATATTATGGAATGAGATCTCCTACACTACAACTACAACGCCACTAGAAACCTACCTTACAAACATAAAGCGAATTTTAAAATGCAATGGAAACAAATCCAGAGCAAGCAAGACTCATTGGAGATTGTCTACCACAAGGTTCGATAGTGGGTCCGCTGTTGTTCATCATATATATAAAAATGCTATGTCTAGCTATCTTAATGAAGCAGAGATGTGCTTCTCTGCAAACTATACTACTTATCTGTGATAAAAGCGTATGTGAGGAACGACTCAGATGCGACTGTGGAAAAGTCCAACGAATGATTTGCTGCCGATAGACTAAAACTCAAGAAGACAAACCCAGCATCTGACCATAAAAACAAAGTCTGAAGGAAAAGCCGATGTAAAACTGCTTGGGATTAACATTGTTGAAGGCATGATAGAAACAGCATGTGGATCTACTTGAAAAGAAACTGGCATCTGGACTTTTCTTCCTTAAAAGGATAAAAATGATAGCTACTCACCAGGTAGTCACTCCTTTACTCAATGTCACCTTCCTCTGGTATGCTGTTCTGGGGATTGTTCTGTGCAGTAAATTATTCAACCTCCAGAAAACAGCAATCAGAATAATAATTAACCTCCGGACTCCAGTATCGCGACTCATGAAGAGACTATTTTAAGTAGCACAAAATTACTTCCTTTTACGTCCTTATATGTATATAATGCCCTCAAATATGGACATGAACAACGACTAGAATACAGACAAAAGTGCGAAGAACATACTTACCATACCCGATATAGAAGCGATTCCCAGACTTCGGAACGCTATTGGGGCATCTATTCCAAGAGTTGGAAAGGCTGGAATCAAGCAGCTTTATTGGTAAGGTAAGACGCCGCTTATCGAAAAAGAATGCTAAACATTAAAACAATAAATACTGTGACTTACATATATACATTTATACGTAAAACGTATACAGCATGTGTCAATTTTCATTAGCCATAGGCGATTAATCCATACAGTACGTGGCAACATAGTACCCCTTCTTTCCTTTCCAATGCCACGACCGATGCATGTTCGTAAATACAAGTTAGCGTGGTCAGCAGTAACTATTCGACCACCGGCTTGGGTGTTTGTAATGCGTTCAGAAATAATATTTACGAGTTGCAAGGATTTGTTTTTCTTTTTCCTTTCAGTAAATGCAGAGAATCATTAAGCTGCGTTCACGCTGCATGACACAAACAAAAGCGTAATTCTAATAAGATTAAAAATAAGGTAAATAAAAAAGGATTCTGAAAATAATAATAAACTACTAGATCAGGAGATCGCGGCGGCCATTTGATGTTTCACGTTCCAGTAATAAGACGGCTTTTATTGCAGACTAGATCGCAACGTGTTCGCAGCTAAAAATTGAATGTAAAAGTGGGAAGATCGGAGAAAATCGTTGTGATGTCGATTGTTACCGGGATTAGTGACGGACAGTAGGGGTGCCATGTTGCCACGCATTACTTGTATACGTATAAATCCCACGTAAACATTGAATCCCTATACCTAATTAAAATTGACACATACGGTATGCATATATGCATGTGTTTGAGATACACACATACATTAATTGCCATTGCCGACAATCGAACGCACAGACACCGGTGTTTCGGCCTTTGAGGCCTCATCAGTACACGTGGAGACTGTCGACAATGGCTTTAAAACTTAAAACGCTACTTGTGTCAGTTTTGCGTGGTAGATGCAGTGAGAGTATCACAGCGACATCTAACACCCAAAAGATGACACAGAAAAAGCGATTTGATTAAAACAATAGCTGAGCGATCATTTTTGATATTTGTCATTTAACGCCTTTCTTTCAAAAATCTAAATTTTGATTCTGTCATTTATATCTACAAAATGTTACGCATATAAACTTTGTACATTTTAAATGTATGACAAAGAAAAATGTTATTTTCTGTTTGTAATAATATTGACCATTGTTTTCACTTGTTGTAAAAAAGATGTATGGTAGTCTATTCTATTCTATTCAAATAAAAATTTAGTTAAGTATGCTGCATATTTGAAAAATTAAAACAAATACACTGAATCCATTGGCATATGTGTTTCAAACTATAGTGCAAGGCGATGAACCCTCAGCGTTCAAAAGATGATAAAACAGATTATGGTAAATAGCCCAGTTTATGATCTCGGTTAGATTAAGCGTGGAAAATGGTTATGTTCGCTTTATTGATGCGTTTCATTGGTGAGTGAAAAGGATATAAGAAGAAGACGGAGGGGTACGCAAACACCACGGAGGCGATCAGTGAACACGACCCGGCGAGCTTTTTTCATGAGAAAGCGCATATGTTTTCATCACGAACATTATAACTGAATTAGTGTAACTGAATCGCTTTACGTAATTTGTTTTATTACGTATTAATCGATTCGTTGTTTAGTGGCGTGAACGTTTTCTGAAAAGGGAAACTACCGCAGTAACGGCGAGCATTATTTGGGGTGAATAGGGTGAAGAGGAGTGCGAGGAGGAAAAAAAAGCTTTCGAAACATTTGCCTCGCTCGAGTAATTTCATATACATATATTAAATGTACATATTAGATGTATGTATATAGGTATAATATACCTAGTTATGAATGCAGTAATTTCTTAAATCATAACGTGTTCTGTGCGTGTAATTTAATGGATGAAAATCATTTCATTATGCTAATGAAATGCTTTAAGAACGGATTACAATGAAATTATAGAAAATTGGAAAAATGGAAGTCGGTTTTTACTGCATAAAATAATGAATATTATTATGTTTTATATGTAAAATTAACATAATGTACGTACTTACTGACATTAAGTTTTTATTAGCAATAAGTAAATTGTTAGTAAGTATACAAAGATCTTTTACTATTCAGAATATTGCACATGCATAAAACATTAAGCAAATTTTTAATACAGTTTAAATCACCTGCCTTATCTGATAAATTAAAGTTGGTATTTTCATGTCGTGTTTCTAGTAATCAGAATTAAAAGATTTAAAGTATGTTTAATATGCTTTTAGTTTGCTTTTACTCAAATGAACAGGATACTGATATAATCTACAGCAAGTAGCATAAGTGTGCATGCACTTTTCAAGCTCTAATATTCTACGAATTAAAGAATAAAATTGATCGACAATGCAGGTACATACATACACTGGTGTTTCTGTTTAGTAACATTATTTTAATAAAGCATTTCGTATTCTAAATAGTCGAAAACTGTTGTCTTAAAATCACCTGGAAACTTTGAAACTGATAGATTAGAAGCTCAGATGTAATAATAATAAATTGCCTTTTTGGGAAAATAATCTACGTTGATGAAACATTCACATATTTTATGCATTAATATGTGCTGCCACTGCATCTACCTCAGATCACAACTTAACCATGCACAACTAAAACTCTTAATATGCTCGGGATGCTGTTACAGACTCTAACAGTAGAATAAGTTAAAGGTACTTCAAACAGAGATGATGCTGAACAGAAAGCAGATATATGTAGCGAGTGTTGGGATAGATGGAAATGCCGTGAAATTCAAAAGCCCCTCAGAGGAACAAACAAAGAAGTCTTCTGATACAACTTACAGAAAAAGCTAAATGTGTGCATGATGTTCCATATTTAACCACATAAAAAGAAGTTAAAATTTTGCATTGATGCATTTTATAATATTCCTAACAGAAATAAGTGAAAGGACTGCAGTACTTGAGCATAGTGGAGAAAATGTTATCACACCTGTAAGCATTAGTCGTAATGCTATTAGCAATTAAATGAATTTCTTCAACTGACACCAATTTAAATTCAAACAAGATTTCAGGTTTATGCGCATGTGTTAAAAATTGTGACGTTTACATTCCGTTGTCGGTTCGACCAGATCTATGCTGTGGTTTATTGTTTTAAATTGCAAGTCTCTCTCGAAGGCCCTAAAAATTTAAATTTTTCTCTTGTTTGAACACGCCTTGAATACACTTCCCTAATTTGATATCCCCATTATTTCTGTCATCACCGTGAATTGGAGCAGGTGCAAAGTAGATTTGGAAAGTTTCTCTGCTATTATGTGGCTGGCATTTATTCACCCTGAGGTGACCAGGAGTAATCTGCTGAGTCGATTCAGATAAAATCCTTAGGTTTCTGAAAAATCCTTAGTAGTATAAAGTTTCTTCTCATTTGAATTTCAATGTGCCGCAGTTTTCCTCTTGAAACTCACCTATTCTCTGCTCGCCCTTTACAAAAACCAACTTGTCTATAAAATCTCCTATATAAGGTATGTGTAGTAATATTAACAACCTACCTACAATTACCGACATATATTATAACTTCTTTGATCATAATGTCTATAAGAACTGATTCTATATTTTTTTTAAGGAAATAGATATATCCTTTATGGCACTAGAATGTAAGTCTTTGTTAGCATTATATCATATTAATATAAGTTAACATTGTATATTTTATTAGGATTTTTTCTGTTTGATATCTCTCCTTTTTATTCTGTAATGATTCTGTATATGTACAGAAAAATTACATAGGTATACTTCATGAAAGTATCTTGTAATTAGATTGTAAGATCTGTTAGGCAAATAACCCATTATTATTATTAGAATTACAAATTAAAAAAAAAATTATGAACATCAGTTAATGATCTGGAAAGATTCTCACATAGAAGGATTTCACCCAAATAAACTGAAATAAAAGCCATAATCTTTTCGAATTTGAAGAATTGTAAGCAATATTCTAATTTTTCTTTTTCAGTCAAGTCAAACCACATTAAGTTTAAAATTCTGAAGTTCTTTTGTACAGATATGTCACTTTAATCTTATTTTGGTACCGTTACTATAAGCTATTCAACCACGAATACTTTAGAATTTGAAACAAAATAATTTATATATGCGTATATAATACTGTTCATACGTAATAACGTTTATTTTGATTCGTATATTTATAAGCATAAATTAATAATTCCTTTATATAGATTATTATTACGCAATGCTAATTCTTATCGTTTACACTTAATGACTTATTTTTTTTCTACTGGCATGTAATTATTATTAATATGGTAAGTCTTCAATGAATCAAAAAGTAGCATCATAGCATAGAGACCTTATTAATTAATTTGCAGGAAGTGGAACTAATGGTGTGATATCTTGACGAAAGAATGCTTAGGCAATTTCGTAGATGAACCACTCTAATATCACCACTAGTTTTTTCGACAAGACTTTTACTTTTTATAAACACTATAAAAGAGGAATAGTATGTTCAAACCTATATTTTTGAAGAAAAATATGCCTCGTGCTTTCTTGAATTGCCAAAATAATATTTGAGATTATTGTTTTCAGATGTATAATTTATTATTAAATTAGAGCTGTGCAAAAAACGTGCCCTTTTGCAAGATTTCTACATATTTCAAATAAAAGTATAAATTCAAATTCGGCAATCAATGCGAAATGAAATTTCTCAGACGAATTTTCCACCTAAGTTAACTCTTTTATCATCATGCTGCACACATATTTGAACCATCTTGGAACGATGTACACAACAGACGACAACATGGAAAAAAAATAAACAGTAAAAAGATATCACCGTGTATGTATATTCCTGTACCATGCATACATATGTATTCGTACACAAAATACATACAAGCATGTATACAGAAGGACGTAGACTGCCTCCTCCGTTATATAACTGTGGGAAATTGCGCCACACGTTCGCCAACCAGTCGGAAAATTCGTTTGTGAAAGGAAAATGGAGCCGGGTTTTTGCTGAAGACAAATGATGTGGGGGGTTGATGTGTATCCATACTAATGCGATGTTTCTTGCGGTCGCTTTCTCTGGGTCCCGAGTTAACGGAAAAAAGAGGGTAATAAAATGATGAGATAAGGGGTAGTCGGCACACGACGACTGATACTGTAAGGTGTGAATGAATGGAATTGTTTATAAAAACATCTTCTATAGGAAGTATAAAATATTTAGATTGATTTGTTAAAGTTATGAAAGCCGTATTATAAAGGGGAAAAATCACGTTTACAACAACAAAACTTCATCACTTTTTTCAATTTTTCCTGATTATTTCTTTGTCTTAATAACGATGTAACAAAGTACAGGATTTCCTGTACTTTGTGAAGCACTTTCTCCATGTTAAAATCAACCTTGTTACTGAAGAAAATGTTGATATTTAAAAGTTTACCAAGCTAACTGCATATTTGAAGAGAAAATTCGTTGGATTTCAATCAAAAAAATCAAAGACCTTTTCGAGATCAGAAATTGAGGAATTTCTTAGGGAAGCTCCCGTTAAAGGGTTGCTGATAATATTTACGAATTAATTTAATTGAATTAACTGATTTTGATTGAATATGGTGATAGTATTTGAGTAAGCAGGAGCTCTTCGGTGTGATGAGCGAATGAAAATATTTATTGATGACAAAGGGGACATTTTGTTTGTCATAACTCGATAGAGAAGCGGATATATATATATAAATTACTTGGTGCTACGATTAGCTCAAACCACACACTGCTGCTTATTTGTAAGCTACAGACAAGGGATGCGCACTGTTCAGTGTGTAGGTCTACCTTTGAACGAATTCCGAGTAAAATTGCTGCTTACCTTGGTTTAGCAAATTCTAAGGTTTAGACATTGTCTACGATTAAGTTTAGCAACAGTGCTGATTGATGCTGAATGGAATGTAACCAATTTTTAAAGGCACTGAGGATGGCAGTTTACAATTGTAGCGGAAGATTATATTGCAGATTCACATCAAAATAAACTTCAAACTGCTAATCAAATACAAGGAAATAAAAGAACCGATTCTGCTAGTGCTTCTAGTCCAGGACTTCAAATATTTTTTCCGAAATGAGTGTTTCATCATATTTCAGTGAAAATGTGGATTCTAGTGCAGTTCCAAATTTATTACCTAATATAAATATTTCAATGTTAAACATATAACTATTAATATTAATATTACGCATTAAAGTTCATAAAATTTTGCATTTTGATATTTTTTTCAAAAATGACATTATAGAACTTTGCAGTAAAATCTACTAATGATACTAGCCTGGCTTCTACTGTAGTGGGTCGGGCAAATTCTACTTTCCTGATCAAAAAATATTCAATCAGTGATCAAATATGGACGATTTCAGAAAAATATATTATTTTATATTTTGTGGACTACATACAAAAAAAAACGCTTTTCTTTAGATCTTATAAACAAATTAGAATTGCAATTGTAAAAGTAATTATTAATTTACATATACAATTAAATGTAATTTCAACATTTTATATGTAATTATAAATATTTTAAAAATTACTTTCTTAATTTCTTCTACTTTGTAATTGCAATTAATTCCTTAAAAAAAGTATTTTGTAATTATAATTAAGTAAATACCAAAGAGATTGTAATTTAATAGAGGAAGCATGAGTGCAGTTTGTAGGCGAGGTAAGTGGTTGCAACAACTGCAGGTGGGGTAAGGGGAATTGATACACTGCCAAGCGATTCTAGTCCTTAAGGTTTTCGGACTTCGTGCTGTTATTGGTCGAAATGTCGTGCTCGTACTTGGTTCGTATGATTTCGTTAAATTCTACACGCATTTGTTTTAAAAGTGTTTGTGCTTTGTGATATGTAATACCGCGAATTAAGCACTTTTAATGCGAAATACATAATAAAAATGGTGATAGATATTGTGTAGACATCGATACGAAAAGGCATCCACACGATCATATCATAGGCAATTTGTTCAAGAATTCATTTTTGCTAATTAACACTGTCGATTGTGAAGAATATAATTTTCAATAATTTTAAAACATGCGTTAATTAGAGAACATACATATTTTTAGATTTTATAAGAAAATAGGCAATGTTTCTGTTATAACACAGAAGTGTTTTGTCCGATTTTATTTTTCTGTAAAACATTGCTCATATTATTAAAAAAAAACGTCTACATGAAAAGTAAATACAAATCTTGGTGATAAATAATAACGAAGAAATCGTTCAACTTCTAATTAATAATAATAATAATATATACTTATTCCAGAAGTAAACTTAATATTTAATTAATTCTGGCAATATATTAAAATAATTACAAATTTCAACTAGGCGGGATATTAATAAAAGATTCTCGTCGTTGAAAAACAAAGTACATAGAGTATGTAACAAGCCATATAGATTTTAAATAATTTGGAACTCGTTATAGTATATTAAGTATGGAGAACGGTAAGGGATGTTTAGCATTCGAAGACAATTGTTTGGAGGAGGAGCGAAGCGACAACTCCAATTATTGTCTGAGAACGGTAAACCTTACCGCTCGACATGCTTATAACGTTTTTTGCGCGATCAAAACTAAATTTCAATTCATTTCACTACACGGAATTATCGAAAATACTTGACAATAATTGATTAATTGGAATAGGCTATTATAAAAACAAAACAGTTTCCATGACGTTTTTTCAAACATTCTGTTTTACAATTAGCGTCGTGTCACTTCAGTTTGTGTTTTCCGTGAAGTAATTGAAACCAGAGAAGAAATTATGACCGATTCCGACTCAGACATTGAAAACAATTTTGATAGCGACTTGGAACAAGCATGGGCTCGGGTGTTCCGCCGTAATACCCGAAAAATCGCGGGAACGTTACGAAAATACGTACCGAGCTTTCAAGCAATGGTGTGAAACAAAGAAAATAAGCGGTATGAATGAAAAAATTATGTTCGCTTATTTTGTACAAAGAAGCGAGAAGTTAAAGGCGCCTGGCAGTTTATGGGCTGAATATTCCATGCTGAGATCAACAATTTTTCTTCATGATGCGATTAAAATTTCGCAATTTACGACTCTTATTGCAATTTTGAAAAAGAGGAACGTAGGATACAGACCCAAAAAAGCAAGCGTTTTCACTAGGGAATACGTGAACCGGTTTTTAGTTGAAGCTTCAGATTAAACATTTCTTATTCATAAGGTAGGTAAATTAGAAATACCTATTTACAAAATGTATGTTAATGGTGCATATTCATATTAAGGTGGCAATGATATTATAAGTGTCAGGAGCTTGCAGAAGAGAAGAGTTATACAATATAACTATGAAGGATGTTGAAGATCGTGGTGAGTTGATTATTGTAAAAATTCCGCAAGCAATTATTTGGACATTTTTCGGAGGTATATTCAACTTCGACCAAGCAATGCTAAGTCCGAACGTCTGTTTCTGGCTTTCGACAAAGGTAAATGTAGAAACCAAGTAGTGGGGAAGGGAACAATTGGAAGGTGGCCGTCCAAAATTGCAGAATATTTAAAATTATCGAATCCAGCTAGCTACACCGGCCATTCATTTCGACGTACATCAGCAACATTGTTAGCCAACAAAGGGGTGGATATTCTAGGATTGAAGCGGCATGGAGGATGGAAATCTTCTAGTGTGGACGAGAGTTACGTTAAATATTCACATCAAAATAATTACATAATACAATTTGCAGAAAAAATATTGTATGATGTTAGAGACACATCCTTCAGTATTCCTGATGGTGCACAATAAGTGTCTTCTGATACTATTTCTTATGCAGCAGTTTCTACGAAAACAAGAAACAGTGAAATTAATTCTTTGCCATTGTATATTCATAATTGTAGCATTCATAATTGCACCTTTAATTTTAATAGCAACAAATAAATGAACTAAATAATTTCTGTCCGTATATCATCTTCATTTTCTAATTTTTAAAAGTCACAATTACTTACTATTCAGCTGAAAGGTAAGTGAATTACTTACCGTTTTGTTAGGTACAACAAGCAGTAAGAACTACTTACTGTCATGGAAACATGCCTAGTAAATAATCAAAAAAGATTGATCGCGCAAAAAATATATTTTATTATATTATACTTTTAAAACAAATGCGTGTAGAATTTAACGAAATCACACGAACCAAGTACAAGCATGACATTTCGACCAATGAAAGCACGAAATCGGAAAACCTTAAGGACTATAATCGCTTGGCAGTGTATCCCCTTGCCCCACCTGCACTTGTTGCGACCACTTACTTCGCCTACAAACTGCACTCATGCTTCCTCTATTATATTATAATCTCTTTGGTAAATACTATTTGAAAGTAATTGCCCAGCTGTCTTGCATCAATTTTATTTGATTGGATTCTATAAACGATATTTCTAGCTAAAAACATGTATACTTGTTAAGGTAATAAACATTCATGTATTTTTCTAACAGTGAAAACCTAAAAAAAGTCACACAAGTGTATGTAGTATGTCTTGCAGCAGTACGTATTTTATACATACGTAGGACGTATGTATGTATGAAAGTAAGCAAGCGGCTCCTTCATCTTACCAGACGTCAAGCTGAGTTCAGTTCGCTAAGATGTCAGTTGCAGATCCGCTAGTCGTAATACAATCTCGGGAGTATAATAGGGCCAATCCGGCCTGTGCCATGTCATTAGTAGACACAATAGGTTCTATTGCCGTTGCCGACGACGACGCCGTAAACTTACAATAACAAACATTGATTTTGATCAACAAATCTCACGTCCCGGAACTCCCGACACTTTAAATACCTTAATACGGTTCACGTTAAAATGGAATGTACGCGATTAGTGTAATTCAAACCTGTACTCCAGTATTGTACATATGAATATGTAGGTTAATGTCATCACGTGCATTCATTGTATATTATCGTACCGATCTTCAGTTACGACAAAGCATTATAACGAACAGGGTTTTCCGATGAGAAAGATATGACTTTTAAAAGACATGCATCAAGAAAGAGTATCGACCAGATTATCATGTTGCACAAGAAATAAGAATAATTTTTCGAGACCAGTTCTTCAAAAACAGTGATTCGACAGTTCATTTCTACGAACTTGAGCTGACAATTCTTTGATATACGTTTCTGCTTTTAAAATCTCTAAATATAATATTTAGAAATTATTTAATATAAATTGCAATGCATTTTTTTTTTATTTGCTTTTATTTAACTAGCATAAATATATTTAAAAAATCTGACGTAACTGTTCGTTAATGATGAAAATTTTGTGGGGAAATGAAAGACGTAGTAAATATTTCTCTGTTTCGGTATTAGAACAACGTTATTCTAGCACCCATTATCGTGTTAGAATGGACGCTATCTTAAACGATTTTTGGTAACTTTCTATTTTAGTAGAAGTAGGTAGGTGCCATAAATTTTTCATATTCTTTTTCATAATTGCTTTTGGATTTACCTGGTAGTAAATTATTTATGGCGTTGGAGGCCACGTCCCGCAATTCTAGTGGCGCAGATTGAAGCTCTTCGTCTGACATTCCGCCCACAGATAATATGATTTTTTTTTCTAATTTAAGCAAACTTTTCATTTCAAATAATTCTTACAAAAGTCAACTGTCAAATATAAATCAGTGCTACCAAGCGACTACGTCACGGTATCAAAATTTCCTTATGTAGTCACCGCCTGTAAAGTGACATTTGGCGCTTGTGTAGCTCGACTGGGAAATACGTTTTCCCGGTTGAGGCGACTGTAAAAATTGATAAAAACACTGGCACTTTGAGACATTTAAAAAAAAATCTAACTTTGTAGTAATAAAATTTAATCTATAAAATACTACTTACCTCCACTATTCTTCACTAAAGGTTGGGGAAATAGGAGTAATAATTAAAAATTCTTCGAAAAAAAATGTGGCGCCATCTATTTGACGATATTTTAAGCGACATCTTAAGCAAGATTCACGCGCCATCTATTTGTACCACATCGACATTCATATTGGCAGTTCGGAATTGTTTGTATTTAAACCAAAAAACGCAATAAATGTACTATAAATTTATAAATATAAGAATAAATACCTCATGTTTGCATTGTGTAAGAATATAATAACTTAATTTTAGGGAAAGGTGAGTAATAGTTACGTACATGAAATGCTTAAATTAATTAGGTAATCTATCTTAGGTTAGGTATGATACCAATGACATTAATCAATAATATTTTTTTAATTTAATGTTCGTACAAAAAATATTGTACAAACCACTTGCGTGAAGACATCTTCCACGCATTCGCGCAATTAAAAGCACTCGCTTCCTGCGGTCGCTCGTGCTTACAATGTGCGCTCATGCGCAAAAATAGTCTTCCCGCACTTGGTTCGTAAATAACTATAAGGGTTCTTACATAGTGGATCGGAAATGTCATATTGCTTGTGTAGCACATAATTTAATAAGACAAGGAAGTCCGAGTACTTATTTATTACACATAGGGAATATACAGTGTGGAAACCACTTATGAAATAAATTCAGTAACTTACAAACTAATGGTATTTGTCGAAAACGCTGAAACAGGTCAATTTTTATTTTAAATTGCGCTGGTTTTAAATCACTGCACCTATTAGTGACGTAATCTTCTTTAGAGCTGTGACGTCGTACGCATTTTTTTTAATAGAATGCTATATTTTTTTATAAATTCGTAGATAGTATTATTAAATACCTTTTCAATGAACTAACACAAGTTAGCTTTATTTTCAACAGTTTTTGAGATTTTTACATTAAAAAAAAATAAATAAAAAAAAACAACACGAAAAAACTGTGTGATGAAATTGATAGCACCTGACGGTAGTAGAATACAAGAAAGATAGTAATTTTGCTTTGATCAAAAAAGAATAAGTTAGTAAACTTTGACGTTTTTATAATTGTTGTTGTTGTGCTTGGAACGTAAAAATGTAAAAATCTCAAAAATTGTTGAAAATAAAGATAACTTGTGTTAGTTCATTGAAAAGGTATTTAATAGTACTATTTACGAATTTATAAAAAAATATAGCATTCTATTAAAAAAAAATGCGTATGACGTCACAGCTCTAAAGAAGATGACGTCACTAATAGGTGCAGTGATTTAAAACGTGCGCAATTTAAAATAAAAATTGACCCGTTTCAGCGTTTTCGACAATCATTAGTTTGTAAGTTACTGAATTTATTCCATAAGTAGTTTCCACACTGTATAATAAATATTTGAAATAATAACTCAATATCTAAGCGAATAAAAATTCATTTATGACCAAATATATACACATTTGTAACTGCGGGAAAGATTTTTACTAGAATAACAATTCATTGTAATGTGGGTTGCCTAATTTTAATTTATTTTATATTCATTTAAAACAAAGTAAAGAATAGTTGAACGAAAAATAAGTGCAGAGCGGGGTAGCTTTTATTCAATTTACAACGTGAACCCAGGCAAAGAAATCTCCTCCAAAGGATTTTTGAGAAAACTTGTTTTTAATATTTTGACATATTAATTAATTTTCTTTAATCCGATAATTTTTTTCTAAATTTGATTCTTCAGCGGGGAAGATTACTAAATTCTTCATAAGTTGACGTTGAAAGGTTTGCTCCAAATTTAAAATCAACAAAAATATCTTGCATCTAAAATCTGCTATTCTTCCATTGTTGACAGATCCACTATATAGGACCCTTAATGTATATTTTTAACAATTTTTCTATAAATAAATAATATAAATACAATCCGAAACAGAAAAAATATTGTAAAATTCTCGTATCAGAAGGCCATTCCAGCATTCTTTTCTTGTTTTTTGGAAATCATGCTGGAATAAAAGGCCTCCTATTACTATATTTTAATATACTATTCTGAAACATAATGTGTAATGAGGTATTTACACTTGAAGCCCTAAGTATTATTAACTATTTTGATGATACGTGGATAGCGACCTCATAGAAGACACCGTCGGTCACTACAAGATTCACACATCAAATTATGTTAGCTTGTTACCCTTTGCTCGACTCTGTTTAGTGTATATTTAAACAAATAGATCAATATGTATACATAATTAACTACATACGTGTAATTACTATAAATCCGGAGAATTTTTCTCTAAAATTCTGCAAGACATGTGCGAACAAAACAATAATACTAATAATATTTATTAAATTACCCAACAGGTCACTCCAAAACAGACAATATAAACAAATAATAAAGATAATACATATGTGGAAAATTAATAACAACAAACAATTCAGAAAAAAACAATGCTAGATGCATTATGTAAAATCTGATTATTACCAACAAATCAAAGATCCGTTGAGTAGTTACCATAAATAGATTTTAGTGTTTGTTTTGTAGTTGGTTATATATTACAAATATCTCTGCACTGGCTGATGTTACGAGGGCATATTTTTATGTTATCTACCTAGCCATGAAACAAAAGAGTGACGATTTCAAACAAATTACTGAAAAATCGCTATCATTGTTAGAAGTACATGTGCTAAGTTGTGTTTAGTTTATGTTGTGTATAGAGATTTGAGACAGTCCATTTCTCGATAAAATGAGTGAAACTGAAGTTGAACATCGCAGCGTAATAAAGTTCCTGACAAAGGAAGGCAATGGTCCAAAAGCAATTCATGAAAGAATGGTTGCTGTATATGGCTAAGATACACCATCTTATTTCCAAGTAAAATATTGGTCTAAACTCTTTCGATGGGGTCGAGAGTCAATCAATGATGACCCAAAGTCCGGACGACCCGTTGAAGCTCGAACTAAAAACGTGCGAAAAGTCGAAAATTTGGTACTGAAAGATCGGCGTGTAAAGATCTCTGTCATTGCCAAAGAAGTCTGTATATCCGAAACAAGTATTCTCAAAATTTTGCATGACGATTTGGGTATGAAGAAGGTGTCTACACGGTGGATACCCAGATTGCTTACACCTGAACAAAAACTGTGCAGAAAAGAAATTTCTCAAGAAAATTTGGTCAAGTTGGAGAGGGACAGAACATTTTTATCTCTAATTATTACCGGGGATGAGACTTGGGTATATTACTGGGACCCTCCTACTAAACAAGAATCCATGCAGTGGGTTCATAAGGGCTCACCACTACCAAAAAAGGCCAAGACACAATTTTCTGAAAAAAAACTGATGGCAACTGCTTTTTTGGGATGCTGAAGGAGTTTTGCTTATTGAATATGTACCGAGAGGGTCTACCATAAATGGAGAGGCCTACGGAAACACAATTAAAAATTTAAAAACTGCTCTGAAGGAAAAACTCCCGCATTCTTATCCACAAAAAAACTTGCTGCTGCACGACAATTGTCGGGTTCATAAGGCAAACAAAGTTCAGCAGATAATCAATGACTGTGGATTTATAGAGTTAAGGCATCCACCTTATAACCCCGACTTAGCTCCGTCAGACTTCTTCTTATTCAAAAATTTAAAAAAGCATCTGAGAGGAAAGCGTTTTGCTTCTGATGAAGAACTCAAAGAGGCTGTTGAAGAATATTTTGCGGGGTTACCGAAACAATTTTTTTCTGAGGGTATGGGGCAACTGGAAAAAAGATGGAATAAGTGTATTAGTGTTGGAGGGAGTTATGGAGAAAAATATTTTTTTTGTTCTCCTATGTGCTTTTTTTCATGGCTCGGTAGATAACATAAAAATACGCCCTCGTAATTACAAATTCCGTTTTTTTTCTTATAATGTCTTTTCGTTATATTTTATTTTTCTTTATCGACTGTTATCTCTATGAATGTCATTTATTAATAATATATTCGCTAATTTATTTATAATTAGTTCTACATACAATATTTTGCATTAAACAATATGTTGGTCTTAAACTACAGAATTCCACACAGCAAACGTTTTATCCAATTGAATTATAATACATCATCTCAATCAGGTTTGTATTTACTGCATAATTCTTATTGTTCAAGCGGGAGTCTTTCAAGATGTCTCGTGTTACGCCGGTACTCGTTTGCGGTGTCACATTACTGCTACTGAGATGCTGACAACGCCTCTTCAACAGCTTAAGCCGCGGATGTCGGATGACAGGACGTAAATGGCTCTATTCATACGGTGATCTATGATACCTTTCTGAATAAATCTACCTACTTACATTATATTATACAGATACACACCGGAGGAGGTATACATAGAGTTTAATGGGTCGTATTGAATTTTCTTGTTCGGTAGTTAATTCGATTAATTAGAATAACGCGGAACTTATTCGAATAGTAAAACGGATGTTGTTTTAAGACCGCACACACAATACGCTAATGAATTATTTTTTTTTTCCTTAGAGGTTTTAGAAACGACGCTTAAATATTGTACTCGCAATAGAGTCGCTCTCAGCCAAATGTTTTGGTATTTACAGTGGTCACCTGCTTCTTTTTCCTTTTTGATATACAGCTTGTCATTCGTCAAACTTAACAAATTTTTTATCCAAACCAGATCAAAGAAAAGTATATTTAGATATCACTTTTCGTTAATTACCCGCCATAGTTCACAGTTGATATAAAGTCTTTTTCTTTTGGTTTTCCCCTTTTGTCAATTGTGTTTCACAATTTGTCAAATGACTTTCCCATTTATTAACGGCGATGTGTCAAATAATTTCCTTATTTGTCAAATGTGTTTCACTATATGTCAATTGACTTTCACAAAGCGTGTTAATCATTTTATATTCATCTATTATGGAGAATCGTCGAATTAATAGTAAAATAAGTAATGATTTAAGAGTTTTAATAATTCGTTCTATGAACAACGGGCTCACGGCAAATAATATTGGAGAGCAATTTGGAATTTTACCCAATACAGTAAGAAAGATTTATTCTACATACCGGAGAACCGCTAATATTCATAAAAGAAGTGCTGGTCACCGACTAAAAAAATTATCTGTGTTACAGATAAATGAAATTTGAAATTGGATTGATGAATTTTATCACTTCGTCAGTTAAAAGAAAGATGTTTGACGCAGTGGCCACTTCATCAAATATCGCTATCGACGATTAACAGAGCACTTAAAACTTTCCATTATTCGTTTAAGAGAATCTCTTTCGTTCCCGAAAGAAGAAATAGACCACAAATCATACAGACTCACTTTGAATATGCTATCCGGTACAATAGAATCATGTTCGAAAGGGAAAAGATTTTTTTCATTGATGAATATGGAATTCAAGTTAATTCTCGAACTTCATATGGAAGATCAGTTAAAAATACTCGAGCAACGAAAATAAAAGCTCAACTAAGAGGGCGTAATTATTCTGTGGCTGCAGCAATGAATATAAATTCACTATATTTGTTCCAAATCCAAGATAGACCATTCAATACAGTTCATTTCTGTGAATTTATTACAACTCTAATTAATCATTTACATAATGATACATTCAAGGCGCCTTTTTTGTTATGGATAATGTTAGATTTCATACAAATGAAGAAGTTGTCAATCTCATTAGACGACATGAGCATTTTGAAGTTTTTTTACCTGCTTACAGTCCATTTTTAAATCCTATAGAGGAATTATTTAATCAATGGAAACACATAATAAAGAGAACTCAGCCGACAAATGAGAATGAATTATATGCAGCAATACACAATGCTTCTGAACAAATAACTGCAGATAATTGTCTTCATTATGTTCAGCATATGGAAACATATCTGGGTGATTGTTTAGAACAAAATGAAATATTAAATTAATTGTTTCTTCATTTATATATTTCGATAGTTTGTACTGTGCATATTTGTGATATTTGAAAATGTTTTGCATACATGTATGTTTTTATCAATTTCTATGTACATTACACAAGAATAATTTAGATAACTTAAAATTTCAAATGTATACTTTATTTTCAAGGGTACGTCAATAACTAAATGAAAATGATGCACAGCTTGGTAAGTAGTTATTAAGCAAAACATATAATTTACATACATGGGAAAAGTAATTGATATAAAGTGAAAGAGATTTGACAAAAAAAGAATTTAATTTGACATATATGTCAATATGACAGGAATTGTGAAAGTCATTTGACAAATTGTGAAACACTATTGACAAAAGGGGAAAACCAAAAGAAAAAGACTGTAAAAAATGAGTTGTTAGTTAAGGGATATTATGTAAAGTGGAAAAAACCGGTAACATGACATGTATTTAAAAGACGAATTTGAGAAACTACTTAAAATAATAAAGACTAAGAGCTCTACAACTTACATGGTTTACAGTAACAATATAAAACACAATTTATATACTGATCCATATTCTTTTCGGGACTGTGTCAGATCAAAAAATGTACCAGTATAATTCCCAGTAGACTTCACGATTCAGATCAAGAATAGAAATACCATCTGCCATTGTGAATGTTTTTGCATTGGTTTTCTCTGATGCTTTCGTGCGTGCTGACGAGATTATTCATATACCTGATTCGTTATCTAATCATTAGCTGGTGCATGACCAAACTATTGTCCTTGAAGAAGACGCTATTTTAAACGGCTTAAAAATACATTAACTTCCGGTAATAATAACAATATTCCTCGTTTTTTGGTGACGAATTGTGCTATAGCTTTTGCTGAATCTTTATCTGAAATTTTCATCTTGGCTCTGCACACATGCTTCTTTCCAAATGCTTGATAGATTACGAGGACCTGTCTTTAAGAAAGGTGACGCCAACAATCTCAACTACCGCCCTATCGCCATCAGCCTGCTTCAAAAACGGCTTCATATTCGTCATCATCTGGTGTTCCACAGACTTCGAACCGTGGTTCACTTTGATTTAATCTATCCATAGATGATCTCATTAACGCGATTCAGTGTCCTGATTTGGCTTATGCTGACGACTTAAAACTGTATCATAGAATAGATGTCGGTATAGTTCAGCAGAATTTGGATAAAAAATTTACCTCGTTCAAGAAAAATAAGCTTTACCTCAACACCAGTATAAGTAAATTTCATTTGTTCAGAATATCATATTGACTACATATCTATATCTAGTTTGTCATCCGTCAAAGACCTGGGTGTTGTTTTTGATTCTGCACTGACGTTTGCTGATCGTGAATCAACTATTGCGAATAAAATACTTGGCTTTAATTATTCTTCCCTGTAATTGTTTTACTAACTTACAAACTATACCGCATGTAATATCAATATCATTAGGCATAGGGGATCAATGCATGTAATACGTGACAACGTGGTACCCCTAATGTCCGTCCCAATGCCGGCGACGACCGATACCACAACGATTATCTCTCAAATACAAGTTAGCAGTAACCACTGGATCTCCGACTTGGGTGTTTGTAATGCGTTCAGAAATAATATTTACGAATTGCAAGGATTTGTTTTTCCTTTTCCTTTCAGTAGATGCAGAGAATCCTCAAGCTACGTTCACGTTGCATAACACAAACAAAAGCGTAATTGTAATCAAATTAAAAAATAACCCTAATAAAATAAATAAAAAAGGCTTCTGAAAATAATAATAAACTATACAAGGGGCTCAAAAAATTCTCCCTGCACAGCAAGACATTGCCCTGGGCGGTCGTAGAAGTTTACTCTTACGGTTGCTAACATGTGAACAGTTACTGAATTAACAGCCTCAATTATTTTTTCTCTCAAGGCAACTATGTTTTCTGCTCTACCAGCTTCATAGGTATGAATAAAATTTTTTAGATATCCCCACAAAAATAAATCCTTTGGAGATAGATTAGGAGATCACGGAGGCCATTTGATGTTTCCCGTTCCAGTAATAAAACGGCAAGGGAAAGTATTGAAACCAAAGGATTTCCTGATATATTCCAGTGGTTTGAATGGTGGGAAGTATTTGATTTTGCAATAATTCGAGGTACTTGTCGGCATTTAATATACCATCAATTAAAAAACGGTCCTATCAAATGGTCACCGAAAATACCTGCCCAAACGTATACTTTTTGAGGATATTGGGTGCGGTTTGCAAAATGCCGGTGTTCATTTTTGGTAGCCTAATATAGAAGGATTGTGCTTTCCGTGCAATGAAAAAGTTGCCTCATCGGTAAAGCAAATACTTCTAACGAAATTGTCGTCTCAATGTATCTTATCCATAACGGATTCACAAAACTCCATACTTCTAAGTTATTTCTTGGGATTTCGAATACACGAAAACATTTCAAACAATTACGTTTCCAAATACGTGAAACATTTTTGTTACTTATACCCAAATCCTCGCCAGCACTTGTAGTAGATATCATGTTGTCAAGTTCCACAATACTACAAACTAACACATCCCGCCGTTCACTTTCCTCATTTTTTTGTGGGGATATTTCTCTTGGTTTGCATTTCGTGCAGTTATTGAGACAAAAACCTTTTTCAGATGTATTAATAATATTATAAATTGTTTGTCTGCAAGATACAGGACGGTCTGCAAAAGTCAGCGCAAACATATTTATGCACTTTATTGCAGAGCTATTACCATAAAACCATTTCAGTATCTGAAGCTTTTCACCAGGTGTATACAGACTCATTATAAATTAATTTTACTAAATGCTTCTATTGTACACCGCAACGTGTCCACAGCTAAACATTGATTGTAAAGTCTGGGTGGGGACAATAGGGGTCGGAGAAAATCGTTGTGGTGTCGATTATCGCCGGCATTGGTGACGGACAGTAGGGGTACCATGTTGCCACGTAGTACATACATACGTATATATCGCACGTAAAGGTTGAATCCCTATGCATAATGATATTTGACACATGCTGTATGTTCCCTATTTTATGTCCTCGTTCTAAGCAAATTGGAATGCGCATCTGAGGCGTTATTTCCGTTTTACCATGTGTACTCAAAGCAAATGTACAGATACAACGAAAATTTCAATATCTGTCATGCAAACTGGGTTGATCCTATCCGATTCAAAACACAGGCTACAGCGCATTGCTCTTAAGACATAATTTCAGAGCACTATCTTAAAGAAGAACTTAATCATCGCCTCTTTTATGGACAACCTGCTGTTCAATGTACTGGATGCTCCGGAGCTGATTTCTCGAGTAGACATCTTGCTACCATGTCTTCAGTTGAGAGCAAAGTGGTTCCCCGTTATAATTACAGTTTGATAATTTTTTAACATGTAAATTAACTTTATTGAAACTATCCCAAAATCTAGAATCTGTTGGGCAATTAGATTAATATAATTAATATTATTAGATTCTTACTGATACGAGTTAATAGTTATTATGAATCAAGTTTTATAAACCTCATTTTAGTCACGACTTTTATTAATAACGAGTAAAGGGTAGCGGAGCGGGATTTAGTAAAACGAATGATGACGAGTGTCAACCAACTTAATTGAGTTTCATTTAATTTATGCAATCAAAAAACCTTTAACTAACTTCAGGCCGTTCCTACGTTCACCCCGTGACTAACACGCACGAAGTCACAACTTGTCAAGATGTATTTAAAATATCACTTAGCGTCACTTATGCGATAAATGGAATTTTAAGAATGGGAGTATAAAAAATTAATTGAACACATTATCATGCATCACAAAGGGACACCATAACAAAGTAATGAAATCAAATCTACACTGACATTTTACATAGGCGTGCAGACACTCGCATATTATGAACAACAAAAAGCGATGAATTGTATACTCTTGCCACTCTATAGAACACACATAATTCAAAATCTTGTGGTTCTCTGCATTTTAACAATCCAATGGATGCATGCATCGCCCCCGTACAGCTATAAAGATAGAAAGAGAAAACTAACTTTGCACTGGGGATAGTAATGAAAGGATGGAAAGGCCGCCTACTTGATCCCAACACTAATTCAGCGACTCACACAATTCGTTACATAATGGGACCAACAGAAATTCTTTTGTGATTTATCCAGCGGACACATAGAGTACGCATCAGGATGAAAGGGTGATCGCATTAAACGGTTTTTATCTGGTATGAAAAAGGTGCGAGCGTACTTGAGGACACTTCAAAATTTCACCCTATTCTTTTTTGTACTTCCGATAATTCTCTAAAGGCATAAGCGTTTTTAATTCGTCTCTCTTGATTTTCCGATAATGATGATATAATATTGATTGACCTTTATGTTTGTTTTCTCATGTGGATTTTGTTGTTTGATCGATACAAATGTTATAATAGATTGTGTGTGTGTGTATTCTTTTCTTTTTTCTTTGGACGGGAACTATTTACGTTTATTCTTTTATCCGTTCGTTTTTTATTGGCATTGTTGCTGTGCAGACTTGAGGAAAACTTCGATTGATTCTATAAAAAGGTCTCTTTTGTATGCACGGAACTGTTAAGTGGTTGTTCAGATTTTTTATTTGTTTTCTTATGTTGTCATACTGAATGATAATAAAAATAAATTTGAGGTTCGCTTTTTCTATTGTAACCAATAACTTTCTTTCATAGGAAATGTGTAATTTACTAATTTAAGAACAATATATTTAATAATTTTTTGACACACTTAATCAACTGGAGACTATTATGTTTGTTTGAAAATGTTGACTCGATCAAATATTTTAATGGCTTTTAAAGCCAGGGCTCTTGTAATATGAAAATAGTCTATAAATCATTTAGAAAATAAACAATTTGCAATTACTAAAAGTTCTACTCTGCTCTCTATTAAAATTATTTATTTAGAGCATATATTAAAAAAATAAGACACCCTTAACATTAATAAAATATAAAAATATTATTATTAGAGAAAACTACGAGGGGAGTTTTTTATGTTGAATAAAACGAGTTAGAAAACGAACAAAATTTTATTTTTCAACGTATAAAGAACCATTAACACAAACGCTCTTATTCCTCAGTTACTTTAATAACGCTATGCCATCGAAAAAGAATTGTTTTAGTAATTCCGCAAAATACAATCCTACAGGGTTTTCCACGTAGTCATTCGATGAATATCGACGCGTTCTCAAGTGTTCCTTACAGCTGCATTCATTGATGATTTCTTGAAGAATTCCTGCCTTTCGAACCCTGCTGCAGAGTTATGTGAACAAAATTGTGGGATCTTTTCTCACGTATAGGCGTGTTCAATCCCTTAGTTGTGTCTTGGGAGACATTTCCCGTTATTGCAGTCGCTTTTGGCGTATACTCGATTAAGAGAATCCCCTCGAGGTCCTAGAGAACTGTGTCCATCACTTTTCCCTCAGAATATTGGGTTTTTGCTTTCTTGGGCGGTGGAGAGCCCTTAGCACCCATTGCAGTGACTCTTGTTTTCTGGGAGGATCCCAGTGGTGTACCCACGTTTCATCCCAAGTTATAATTATATTTAAGAAGTCTTTATCTTGAGATAAAGGAGTCAAATTCACTTTAAGATTTGTCGTCTACACAATTTTTGTTCGGGAATGAGCAGCCTGGGAATACATCGTGCCGACACTTTGCTCATTCCCAAATCTTCGTGTACAATCTTAAAAACACTCCTATTTTTCTAACAATAACTGAAATTTTTACTCGGCGGTCAGTCACCACCAAATCTTCAATACTTTGGGTCATCATGAATGGACTATCTGCCTCATTTGAACTGCTTACACTAAAATTTGACTGGGAAAAAATAGGACGGGATATTTTCTTTATACACTTTCACCATTCTCCCATGGATATCCTTCGGATCACTTTGGGCTTCTTTTCATGACACTTCTCTGTACAAGTTTCAATTCGCTCATTTTCTCTTCTTTAAACGGAAGTAAAAGTAACAAATATTAAGCGATTCTAACCAATATTCGAGGTGACAATATAAAATGTCACAGAAACTTCTGTTTTCATAGCGACGATTTTTCCTCGTATTTACGCGATATCTCTGAAATTTATATACAGGGTGAGTCAACTACGCGGGTAAGGCCGATTGTGCCTTTACGAGTAAAGATATTTCGAAGCGGTTTTTTTCTTGTGGTAGCTGTTCATTAGGGGCACATTTTATAAATATTTTGTATTATACAAAGTGTTCCATAACTTGATGGGTAACCATAGTTATAGTGTTTTAAATGGAACACCCTATATATTATTGCATTTTTGAATTCCCCGTATAATTTTTAGTCAAAAAGTTATAAGATAGTATAGGCCTAAAGTGTAAAGTTTTTGACTTATTTCCATTTCTCTGAAAAATTCAATGTTTGTATAAAATTATATTTCTCGAAAACGACGTATTAGATGGACAAAATTTTTTGCAGTATTGTTTACAATAAGAGGTCCTAATAGAAGCATGTTTTATTTTTTTACAGTTAGTAACTGCATGTTCAGGAAACTGGATTAAAATTAGATGACACGTTTTTGTATAAAAGTCATTTTTTTTAAATGGAACAGCCTGTATATCAGTTCATTTTTGAATTGTTTATTAAATTTCATGTCAGTAACATGTAAAACGTTAATACTTTAAAAGTGACTATTACAGAGTTATTGTCGTTTTTTGATATGCTTTTGTTAGTTTTTGCAAAAAAGTCAATTTTTTCAAATGGAACATCCTGTATATTATTTCATTTTTGAATTTCTTATTAAATTTCACATCAAAAACATGTGAGACGTTAATACCATAAAAGTGACTATTACTGAGCTATTGTCTCTTTTTGATATAATTTTGTCAGTACTATACTATATTAATTAAACCACAAAACTGACAAAATTATATTAAAAAGAGACAATAGCTCAGTAATAGTCACTTTTAAAGTATTAACGTCTTAGATGTTTTTGATGTGAAATTTAATAAGAAATTCAAAAACGAAATAATATACAGGGTGTTCCATTTGAAAAAATTGACTTTTTTTGCAAAAACTAACAAGAGCATATCATAAAACGACAATAACTCTGTAATAGTCACTTTTACTATATTAACGTCTTACATGTTTCTGACACGAAATTAAATAAACAATTCAAAAATGAACTGATATACAGGATGTTCCATTTAAAAAAATTGACTTTTATACAAAAATGTGTCATCTAACTTTAATCCAGTTTCCTGCACATGCATTTAGTAACTGTAAAAAAATAAAACATGCTTCTATTAGGATCTCTTATTGTAAACAATATTGCAAAAAATTTTGTCCATCTAATACGTCGTTTTCAAGAAATATAATTTTATAAAAACATTGAATTTTTCAGAAAAATGGGAATAAGTCAAAAACTTTACACTTTAGGCCTATACTATCTTATAACTTTTTGACTAAAAATTATACGGAGAATTCAAAAATGCAATAATATTTAGTGTGTTCCATTTAAAAAACTATAACTATGGTTAGCCACCAAGTTATGGAACACTCTGTATAATACAAAATATTTTTAAAATGTGCCCATAATGAACAGCTACCACAAGAAAAAAACCGCTTCGAAATATCTTTACTCGTAAAGGCACAATCGGCCTTACTCGCGTAGTTGACTCACCCTGTATATACCAGCTATAAAGGCCTTCGAGGCCCTTGGCTTTTACTTCTTCTACTACTTTCTTCCACTTCTTCCGGTCCCTCACTCTGTCTCTCCAAACCTCAATTCCTTCTTCCTCTATATCCTTTAGCACTTATGTCCCAACCAACTAGCTCTTCGGGGTCGAATTATTTGCGTTATATTGGGTTTTCTCTATAATGCCTCTAACTCTGTGCTTGTTCTTCGTCGCCACCTGTTATCCTCCTCCATAACTCCTCGAAAGATTTTCCTAAGCACTCTCCTTTCCCAGATTTTCAGTTTTTCTTCTTGTTGTTTTGTCATGGTCCATGTTTCGCTTGAATATAAAACAGCCGGCCGAAATATTTTCTCATATGTACGAATTTTGGATGTTCTGGATATGTTTTTTCCTCTTAATATTCGTGTTAACACACCAACTCCCTATTTCCTCTTACCATGCGTTTTTCAATTTTTTTTCTTCTTGTCCTTTACTAGTTAGTGTCACACTCAAGTATTTTATCTGTTCCACTTTTTCGAATTTATATTCGTTTCGAACTGATTTGAATTAGGAATATCTATTTTCTTCTGTCACTTGCGCTCTCGTTTCCATATACTTTGTCTTCTCCTCGTTCACCTATACTACGTATTTTCTTTCTTCTTCCACAAATTGTCCAAATACTCTCTCTAGTTCCCTCTTTGACCTCGATAATATAGTTACATCATCTGCATATGCAATAACTTGTACTTTGTTGTGGAAAATCACGCCGTTTGTTAGAATGTTGCTTTCCCTCATAATTCCTTCCAGCACCAGATTAAATAGGTCCGTCGAAAGCGGATCTCCTTGTCTTAGTCCTCTTCTAGTTGCAATTTGTTCCGATAACCTTCCATCCACTAAAATTTTACTACTCGAGTCCGAGATTGTCATTCTTATTAAATGTATTAGTTTATCAGGTATTTGTAAATTTGCTAAAGTTTCATACATTTTTTTCTAAAAATTGAGTCGTACGCCTGTTTAAAGTCAATGAAAAGCATGTGCAATCCTATATTTTGCTTATAACTGTTATTTTGCAACATCTTTAATGTGAATATTTGGCCTGTTGTTAATCTACCAGACCTGAAACCCCCTGGATACCCCTCTATCATCTCATTAGTATAATTCTTTAGTCTGTTTCGTACCATTTTTGCCACGACTTTGTAAGCGACTTCCAATAAGGCTATTCCCCTGTAATTTTGACAAAGTGTTTCGTCCCCTTTCTTGAAGATCGGGCATATGACTGCCCTACTCCATTGTTTCGGCATTTTTTCCTCTCTCCAAATCCTTAGTATTAAGTGATGCAAGCATGCACGTAGTTCTTCTCCTTGCTTTACGATTTCTGCTGGTATACCACTCTCACCTGCACTTTTTTTATTCTGAAGTCCCTTAAGGCTCCTCACTACTAACGGCAATCGAGTACCTATTACACATAGGGAATATATAATAAACATTTGAAATAGTAACAATAGCGAATAACAATTCATTTAGGATCAAATATTTACACATTTGTAACTGCAGGAAAGATTTTTACCAGAATAACATTTACTGTAATGTGGGTTGCCTAATTTTAATTTATTTTATATTCATTTAAAACAGAGTAAAGAATAGTTGAACAAAAAGTAAGTTCAGAGCAGGGTAGCTTTTTATTCAATATTTAACGTGAACTAAAGCAAACAAAACTGCTGCAAAGGATTTTTGAGAAAACTCTTTTAAAATATTTTGACATATTAATTAATTTTCTTTAATCAGATAATTTTTCATAAGTTGACGATGAAAGGTTTTCTCCAAATTTAAAATCAACAAAAATATCTTGCATCAAATTTTTTAACTATTCACAGATCCACTATCGACGAGTCTTAATTATTTCGTCTAGATCGTGTTCTGTTTGTTCTTCTATTTCTTCCTGTTTACTACATTCTTGTTGGTATTCTTCTGTTAGGGTTGTTGTTTATTCCTCCATCTCTGCTTCTACATTTAGCAGTTGCTGAAAATACCGTGCCCATCTACTTAATATATCCTTTGGGTCCGCTAGCAGTAGCCCATCTTCATCTCTACAGTAACTTATTTTTGTGTCCTTGTTCTGCCTTGTTCTCTTGATTTATTGGTAAAAATTTCTGATCTCTCTGTTTACGTAGTGTTCCTTTATTGCTTTTAACTGTTTTTCCAACATTATCCTTTTTCTCTGCCCGCATATTCGCTTCGCGGTTTTCCTTTTTTCTTTCAAAATTTATATCTGTGAAAAATTTATATATCTATAGTCTTAGTTTCCTATTATTTATCTACCCAGTCAACGCTCTTATATATTCCAGTCTTTCACGAGGAACCTTTTTTGCTCTCTGTCAAACTTTCCACGCAATCCCCTGCTTCCATTGAATCATGACGGACTCTACACCCTAGCCGTCTGTTGCACTTAGACCTCGCATGAAGTACCAATCAGTATGAAGGTAACAGAGACTCAGGCTCGTAACCACAAACAAAAATCTGCACACTACTTATTTCTTACTTATCGTGGTATCGCTAACTTCGATATAGTTTCTTCAAGCCCTTACAAATCAAGCAAAGCCTGCGATAAGGCACGATAAACTGGCTTCTGATTAGATCATTATTTGGCAACCAGGATCGTTTGACCCTCTTTAATTATAGAATTTTCAAAACTCCTAGTTCTTGTTGGCATAGTTCTTCTATTATAGCATATTTCTGGTTGAACTTTACGGCATTCTGCAAGTGGCAGGCAACGCAGTTGACTAAAGTATGTATAATCCAATGGTAGAAACGGTAAAAAAAATTATTATGTTTGGATGGTAATATGAAATAGGGCCGGAATATTTCTCCATGAAGTTTTTATGAGTCGATTCCATAAGTCAGGTTGTTACTCAGCGTATAGGATCAATATATCAACATGCACCATTTTCTATTTACTATGTGGTGTTCATCTAATGCCATAAATTACATCATTTGTGGGTTAAATTTCTTCAGTGCTTCTGCAGCATTGGAGACAGCCACCTCGAGTTAATGCAACCAAAGCCTCTTGTCTGGTACCCACTTCTTTCAATGCATTTTTTTTCAAACGTTTAGATTTGACATTTGAAAATGAAATGTTACTTTCTTATGCCCATTACTAACTTTCAGGAAATAAAACTAGGGTGTTAAGACATTTCATAAAAAAAAAAAAAAACTGGTTTCGTAAAGTAGCCTTTATAGATCCGAAATAGAAAAAGTTTATTTTAAATGTTCCCAAAATACATTTATACAGGCAATTCACTAAGAATCATCATGTTTTACTTACACAGAAAGAAATAACCCCCGAAAATGAAACAGTCGAGCATGTACGTAAGTAATATTTGAGTTGTATCGTTCCGAGTTAATTGCCTTAATGGATCGTAATTAGAAGGCACCCGGAGGCGGAGTCTTGATTCAATTCTCTCTCATCTCCTTTGCCATTTCCCCCCTTGACGTCTCTCCTCCACTACATCCTTCCATCTCTATTCGTTCATGGAAGCGCGTCAGTCTTATAAGACCGCTCTCTTCGCGCAACTGCTCTTTCTCTCTAAACAACGGGTCCCTAATGCCTCAGTGTCGTTAATTAAACCCTTAGACTCGGTTAATGAAGTCGTGCTTTGGAAATCTCATTTAATAATGCATTTATGGCGGAGAAGGGTGAAGTTTCAGACGAAGAGATTCGAACAAGAAACAAGTACGCCACTATTGAAGGCTGTTTAGATTAAGTCATTATTATCGGAGTTCATAAAATTTATGTATAAACCCCAATTGCAAAAACAATTATACTAATATTCTTATGTCAATTTAAAATAATAATTGCGGCATTTTCAAAAGTAGCATTAATTTATAATTAGCTACCAGAACTTACTAGAAATAATTGAAATATGTATTACCATTTTCTAATAATAATAATAATAATAATATGATAATGAAAATGTTACAGAAACATCAGAATATGTAAGTTCTTGCTGATACAAACAACAACTTTACACAAATAGCAACATAATCAGTAGGGGGCGGACATGACCGTTTTAAACTACGACGAAGTAACAACGGAGCAAAGAAATAATGTAAACAACAGCCACTTACTGAATAGCACTAATTCATATGGTGAACTGCAACATCTGTTTACGCCTGAGAAGTGCCCGAGTATGAGAGCAAAAAATGCCCATACAATAAGGAATTTATGAGTAAAATCCTTTCTACATTGGCGTAGACAGGAGCGTGAGGGGTTTTTAAAATTTATTATATTTACCCTATATTTCGCAAGAGAAATATTGTAAATATGTATATACTTAGTGTTATTTAGTTTCAATAACATACGCCTACATTTTTAGTTACCATTTATTTAGATCTAGAACGTTGTTTATATTACTTTTTCTGATATGAAAATGAATTGTCAGTGATTACGAAATTTATTACAAAGTCTGTAAAATATCTTTACAGAATGCCAAAATATCGCACATTCGTCACTTAACTTTGCTAAAACATACACAGAAATAGTTTTTATGCAGAGAATTTCGATATTTTACAAAATTTCGTTACATGTTTAAATGACGATGCTCGAAGTATTTCTGAGTGCAAGCAACTAACACAAATCCCAAATTTAAAAAAATCGGTTGTTATTCCTTCAGGAACACTTTGGAAATTTGCCTAAATTAATCACATATTTTGAAAATCGAATCTCAAATTAAAAAAGGGCTTAATCACATTAGATGTAGCTATTAATAATTTCATAAGTTTTCCAAGTGACTTCGGATGTGGCCTTCGGCAAAAGTTAGACGCAGTTTTTAATAGAAATCCATATTTAATAACATTGCGGCAATTGTGTATGCTAAATACGCTGAAATAAAAGAATATTTGCAGTACGCACCTATAACCAGTTGCGATGTAGAAAGGACGTTTTTTATCTACAAGGATGTACTTAATTCAAAGAAAACAAGTCTTACAGAAGGGAAAATGAACAAATAATAAGGTATTTTGTATTTTATAAATAACCAGCCACTTGTTATCCAATTATATAAATAAAATTAAAACCTCTTTAAAAATGCAACATTTCAATAGTGCGCCCATGGGCGATGAGTCATTAACCGCTCGTGTCCGCCCCTAATAATCACGCACAATAGAAAAAAAGAAAAGAAAAAACACATATTTAGCCAAGATATAAACGAAGTTAATTACAATTTACACACTCACAGTGTGGAAAATATAAAGTACGTCCCATGTCAATATTTTTAAGTAAAATGCGCCCACCTTAAGTGCTGAAGATATGCAAGTTGCGTCCCAATATAATATAGGATGCCAAAATGGCGTCCTGCTTCCCTGCTTCTCTTATTGGTATCTGTTCAGATTACATTTACTTATAAAACATACATAGACTTATAATTAAAATATAAACCATTTAGTTAAACAGACTTTAATTGAAAAACTATATATGAATAATAGTTATTTGTGTAAGAAGACAGTAAAATTACATTTTTCATCACGAATATAAATATTAGTCGCCCAGGCGGAAGCCGAGGCAAATAACTACTATGGGTGATGAAAAATAACTTGACTGGTTAGTTGCGCATTAATTTTTATCTGATATTGTATTTAATAAGGCAAAACTAATCTTTATTTTAATGTTAATTGTGTGATGGTACAAATGTTACCACGTTCCGCTGTCAGCTTCAACTTATGACAACTTATGCAAACCAACATACACCTAAATCGTACAATAATGATTTACTTTACTGAACTTCTGCCCGGAGGAAAACGTTGCTTCTTCGAATATTTGCGTTTCAAGGAAGTAATCAATAAATTCCGTTATTTTATCGTCTAAAGGGAGTATGGTCACCATATAATCGGAGGAATCTTCGGCTACTTCGTCCGGTTGTAAAAATTGGAGTTTTAAAAATACTTTAGAAAATCGGCCCTTTTAGATTTTGATTTTTCAAAGTCCATAAATATGTTCACACGACTAAAACTCGTCCCTGCACTCAATCTCTTACTAACCGTATACTTGAAGCACTTGGTATAACTCCATAGTTTCATCAGAAAGGGAAAAAACGCAAGAGGCTGACAATGGGTCCGACCTCTTCATGCTGAATCAACACGACGCACAGTACATATTGACAATCTAGCAGGACAGGAGTGAATTTTGCAAACTATTCAAATAATTACAATAACCTGGTATATCAACTTTGACAGTCCATAATACTACTTAGGAAACATTACTTTAAGATTAATAGGGTAACCCAATAATAAATACAGTATGCATAAAGATCAAGTACCTCCTGTCAGTCGTAACGCACTTTTTCTTTAGTTAAGTCGTTACGTGAATTGTATAATAACCAGTATACTGTAGGGAATTTTCTGTATTTTCGTTATTAGTTACATTTATCTAGTGTATATTTACAACATCCTTTTCTTATAAAACCATTGGCCGCAGTCTCTCTCTCTATGCGGATGATATTAATATAATCATTGATGCTAATGACTTATTAGATCTAAAATCTAAAGCAAACAGGATCTACACACAGATAAAAGATTGGATGTCAGTCAATAAGCTATTAGTTAATGATACAAAAACCAAATGTTTTTTATTTACAAATCAATTAAAGTTTAGGGAAACAAAAATTAACCTACATCAAACTTCTGTGGATTTGGTTAGTTCATGCAGGGTATTGGGGTTGTGTTGGATGAATATTTGTCTTGGTCCGTCCATATTGATTTTTGTGCAGTGAGCTGAGTAGGGCTTGCTATGCAATATATAATCTGCGAAATTCTTGTAGTTTCGAAGTCTTGAAGGCATACTACTACTCGAATGTGTTTTCCAGAATTCGATATCGTATAATTCATTGGGGTCATTGCAGAGATGCCCAGAGGGTATTTTTGATGCAAAAAAAGCTGTAAGGTACATAAATAACCTGAGATTGCAAGAGTCCTGTAGACCTGCTTTTAGAAATGAAAGAATTCTAACCTTCTTTGACATATACATATTGGAAGTAGTCATTTGTACATGAAAACAGGTCATCTTTCACCTCCAATATAGACTACAAATACAGTACACGGCAAAATAATTACCTGCTGCCATTTCAGCATAGAAGAGCACTTTTTCAAAGAAATCTTCTTTATAGTGGTTGTAAACTATACAATAAACTTCTATCCGAGATAAAACAGGAAGGTTTAAAAAAATTTAAACTCAAAGTTAAGGAATTACGATTAACATTAAATTGTTACTCCTGTGAGGGCTTCTTGAATCAATGATTTGTAGTCTTCATTTTTGACGTTTTCACACATGTATGTTTTCTTTGTATGTACACATGTCTTTGAAATAAATTATATTATTATTATTATTATTATTATTACCTTTAAGGTAAGTTCTTTATTTGTAATAGATTTAGAAAACAATACGTTTTTCAATCGTGCTTTCCGAATGTAGAATGAGTTTTTCTCTTTCATACCGTTCTATACAGCATTGCTTTTTTGTTTAATTTAAACACAGTTCATTTGCCTATTCAAAACGTAGAGAAACATTTCAGACAAATGATGACATGTTAGATACTGCCGCCTCATAAAGATAATTTTTGCCAAAGAGACCATAGAGATGATTATTTCGGAAGTCAAGCAGATATAGGAACAAATATTAGCGTTGTTTCCTACGCAAAAAAAAAATAGACAATATGGATTTAGTGGTCAAACCTTTGATGGTTTTATGTATGGTGGATGGCAAAGTTTATAATACCCTATAGTCGTGTGTGTCAACGCAAAGATGTTAAGTATGTGGAGCAAAGCCTTGTGAAATGAACAATCCGATGTGATTTTACATAAAATAGTTGATCATTGTATCATTTGAATTGTTGCCTTTGCATTCGTGGATACGTTTCTTAGAGTGAGACATTTCCTTTAGGCTTAAGGACAAATTATGATAAGTGCAAGGGGTCGAGAATAAAACAAAAAGAGGCTGAAGGAAGAAGTTCATACAGGGTAAGTTCAAGGCCGAATTTGGTTTATTAGTGAGCATGCCTAAGCAATAAAGTGGCAGCACCAATGACGACAATACCGCGCGTGCATTCATTAAAAATACAGAAAACACATTTGAAATAACCGGTCTTAATTTGGGATTAATAAAAAGCGTTTGAATTATATTGGAATGTTTAAGTTATGGATTTCCAATAAAGAAAAATATATATCAAAGAATATTCATGGTAGAAAGATATATGTACGTAACTGCCGCGAGAATTTTGCCAATAAGACCATTATCCGAAGAAGCACAGGAAGCCAGGAACAAGGATAATAGGTAATATAGGAAACTCTATACAAGAAAGACTTCAAGTCTCATCACTAATACGAATTTACGACTTTTACTTCAGATCCGGTAATTGATGGCTTACATGCTCCGCCAAAAACAAAACGTGGGAATATTTTGTAGGAAGATTTGGAGTTATTCGAACAACCAGTTATTAAATACCTATAAAACTATAAGTAACTGTGTAATTTAGTGGTAAAAAATAAATCATACCATTGGAGAAATATTTTTGCCCTGCTAGATTGTCATAAATCACACTATGCGGCGGTTGCAAACGCACAAGCGTTGCGAACGTCAATTTCTATGAAGTAAGAAATAGTGACCAGCATCCTTCTAGAGTCAAGCACTGCAACATATTCTTCATTATCCTCATGCAGCAGCGATTTAACTTTCACCAATTCAAACAAAACAAAGTCCTCTTCATGTTGTTAATAATAATAACTCTACAATCACAGTTAACGCCCAAAAGTAAAAGAAAGATTTGAAAATACAAAGTTCGTAAAAAATTAAAACTGTGCGTAATTATTTTTCCAGTAATCAGCATTTAAAAAACTATAAAAAACAATTAATTTTAAAACAATTTTGTGTTGTCAATATATTATTTTCAAATTTAGACAGGACTGACAAAGTTTTCTAATGAGAAAAACCAAATTTGCTGAACACAGAGATTCCCATCCGTTTACAATACTGAATTTGATTTATAAAAGAAAAAAGAAAACAATTATTAGAAAACCAAAATCTATTAAGAACGAGGGGTTGTTCACCCGCTATACATGCGTTCGTCTGAAAATCAATTTGGAAAATCAGAAACGAGCAAAATCGAAAGTCAATTTTCGGTAATAACCGGTTTACTGCGTTAGTTAATAGTGCTTATTATACTTCCCGTTGGCTTTGTGGGGGTGACAGCACCAAAACACCCCCGCTTCGTCCCCACACCATTACTA
The DNA here is from genome assembly GCA_963170755.1 of Amphimallon solstitiale. NCBI lineage: Eukaryota > Metazoa > Arthropoda > Insecta > Coleoptera > Scarabaeidae > Amphimallon > Amphimallon solstitiale. The sequence continues at coordinate 163,676,764 of OY720676.1, read as the reverse complement.
CCGAATGTGTGTATGCTGTGTGCGGTCTGACAAATATCAAACCCATATACGTACACACACATGCACGTATATAAATGACGTACATGTGTTCGTGTACACATATATACTTGTCTCTCTTTTAACTCACTATAATAAATTGGCAGCTACACACATCAATGTCATCGTCGCGGCCTCCTTTGTTGTGTATCCTGGCTAATCGGGGGAGAACCGGCGTGACGTGTAATTTGCGCGGTCACGTGCCCGTTCACGTGACCGACGACGTCGCCCGCGATTGTTTAAAACTTGTTACTGTTGTATACGTCGTCGTCGTATGTTTGTTGTGCGACGGCTCATTGCCGAGTGTACCCTACTTACCCCGCCGCCCGCCCCTTCTCATTATCGTTATTATTAGGTAAGAGAGTTATGTTACGTTTAATCGGTACGACATTATTTTCGTGCCAATTTCTAGCTGGGTAATTATACGGCAGACCGTTTGTTCCATGTGTGCGGAGTGTGGAACGTCCCAAGGGATACATTCGGGATATGGTTAATGGGATGATCGTGAGAATCGAGTTTATTTATCTTTAAACAAAATACGTGGACGTCTAAAAATCAGAATTACCGACTTAGCAATCAAACTATGGTAATTATTCTAGATATATAATTATAAGATATATTTCAATGGATTTTCTTTAATTTATAATTATTCTTTTATTTGCATACTCATTTTATTTTGTCAAATTCAGCCGCATTTCTACGATGAAACTCGAGTAGAGTTGATGCGAACTAGAATACCGGAGAACTTGATGCCGCTATGCTCTTGTTCGGAGACGGCGCGGTTCGACTATCATTTCAAGATTATGATGGTTTGCTGACCGCCAGTTTACATGTGGTATGTCACGTTGTTGCTGGTACTTCGTAATCGTTACCAATAACTATAGTATCAGTAATACGAAAATTCACAATTGAATTACTAATATTTATCCATGCTTCAAATAACCACAAAACAACCATCATATATATTAAACTCATAAGGTAAGGTATATTATTAATATAATTAAATTTTAATAAGAAAAAATTAGAAAATGACAAAATTTGGATCACCTCTAAAATAAGAACTGCGTGTCTGTATCTCAGTAGGTATTATACCCAACACCATTGGTTCAAAACTGTATATCACACGTAATATGAAATATAAATCTTTAATAAAAAAAAATAAAAATTTAGTCGTAAGGGTATAAAATTGATGTGAATGACGAATGATAGGCATTCCACTAAATTTTACAAAAACTAAATGAACTAAATCAAAATTAAATTAGGGCAACAACTCAATAGCATTAAAATCAAGTCAAATAATAGCTTTCAAAGTTCTTACAACATTAGTAACATACATACAGGGTTGCGATTATGTAATATTTTGAAAAGGGTTTATTGGAACTCGCTGAAATTTGGCACACTGTTAGAAGGATTTAGACTACATTATTTGAGATGTTCTCCAGTTTTACATCGTCATTCGTTTTGTAGATACAAGGCTAACTTGATGTTTTTTAAATAGCACGGGGGGTCAAATGTAACATTTTTGAAAAGGGTGCTTTTTTCTCTATTCAGCGATGTAATACATGCCTGCCTTAATTTGCATAAAGACCGCATTTTTTGTTTTTACGAATTCGAATTTGAAGAAAAGTAAAAGTAAGTTAGCTTCGAAAATGCTGCCATTAGCCTTCTGTCATTTGCATTATATTCAAAAATATGCTTATGTCATATAATTAGTTAAATGGTGCATTTAAGTGAAAGGGAGCGTATAGAAATCCTGATGATGGTTGGATATGGCGATAGAAGACGAAGTTCTGCTGAGGTCGTAACTCTTTTTAATGAAATACATCACAATCGACAGTCGATTTCTAGAACAACGGTTTCAAAAACTTTAAGAAGGTTCAATGAAATTGGAAGCACACAAAATCGTGTAAAACCTGGACGACCAAAAGGTTTTACAACCGAAGAAGGTTCTTTGAATGCAATAATCGATGTGGAAGAAAATCCAAAAACTTCTTTACACCAGTTGGCTCTAAATCATAATATCAGTAGAAGATCTATACAAAATATAATGAAACGCGAAAAATACCATCCCTACAAAATCCACCTGTTACAGGAACTGAGTGAAGATGATTTTGACCGCAGAATCGAATTTTGCGCAACAATGATGCACAAAATAAATCAAGATGGTGACTTTATCAATCACATTATCTTCTCTGATGAATCAACTTTTTGTTTAAATGGGAATGTTGGCCGTCATAACTATAAATATTGGTCTGACAGAAATCCGCACTGGATGGAGCAAGTTCATACGCAGTATCTCCAAAAAATTAATGTTTGGTGTGGAATTATTGGTCGGAATATTATTGTTCCTTTTTTAATTAATGGTAATTTAACTTCTCAAAGATACTTACAACTTTTACAACAAAACATTGTTCCTCGGCTCAGAGAAATCTTCCCAAACTACAATAACCGCAATATACTAGCAGACACCATATGGTTTCAACAAGACGCAGCACCGCCCCATTTGGTCCTGTAGTACGTCAGTATTTAAACCAAACGTTTTCTGATAGATGGATAGGACGGAGGGGAACAATTGAATGTCCAGCTAGGTCACCTGATTTGACCCCACTTGATTTTTTCTTGTGGGGTCATTTAAAAAGTCGAGTTCATTTAAACAGACCATTAAATATCGCAGATTTGCAAGAACCAATAGGAAATGAGATTGCCATGATTTCTCTTCATACTTTGATTGACACCTTGCAGAATTTTGTCCAACGAATTCAGTACTGTCAAGAAGTTAAAGGACAGCATTTTGAGCATATTTTATAATATAAAATATTTATACAATTTAAAAAAATTTTTCATTATTCTCAATTTTAATAAAATGCGTTGTTTTTATTACTTTTGGTCAAAGTGGGGTTGTTAACAATTGACGACAGATTAAAAACATCATTTCAAAAGTTAACTTACTTTCACTTTCTTCAAATTCGAATTCGTAAAAACAAAAAGCTATCGGGAGTCATAATCGCATGGTGGAAGCCTCAGCAACTATCAAGAATCGTCCAGATGCTATACGACGTGCCAAAGAAGCATGAATTTGTTGTGCTGAATACTGCATTCAACAAAACGGTGGCCACTTTAAACAGTTCTTTTGGATGTTGTGTTGTTAAATAAATATCTTTATGCTCCAATATCTTAGTAATAAATTAATTTGAGACATATGTTTATAGGGACTTTTTTGTTTGTTTTATGCCAGAGAACAAGTACCTACAATAGTGCCGTGCAATTCCGAAACACCCGGTTTACAATTGATTTACCAGATACGACTTCTAGAAGATTCATCTACCCTGATGACATGGCAATTGCTTATCAACACAATAATTTCAATCAAATTGAAGATAATTTAAACGAAGATCTATTGATTCTGAGTGATTAATTCAGAAAATGGAGGTTATGCTCTAAGTCATCTAAGTCAAACGTTTTTTGTTTCCATCTTAAGAATAACGACAAATATAAAAAAGTAGTAGTATCTTTTAATGGTACTGTTCTAAGACATAATTTTATACCAACATACCTAGGAGTTACTTTGGATACATCATTAACATATAAACAACATATGATAAATTGCTTATGAATATTAAAACAAAAAATAATATCTTACAGAAGTTGTGGAGCTGATGCAAACATTTTACGTATATCCTGCATTGGTGTATTCTGGGTCATGGAAGGTGCAATAGTATGTTATTCAAATGAAATGTGATTTCCGAGCTGTGATTGAAACAGTTCGACATATTGTTGAAGAATATCCTCTAGCTAAGTTTGAATTTGGATACACAGATTTACATAATTTAACTACAGAGGCTGTTGATTGGATCTTAACAACTAAAGACCTTTAGTTTTCTGCCGCTGTGATGGACGTTTTTTATTCTGCAGGTTTTTCCTACATCCTAGACCAAATGGTGCAGTGTTTTAAAACGCCCCGGCAGTTATGGCCCTTCTAAATATTTTTCTACCGTTGTAATACAATTTATATGTTTTTTTTTCTTGTACCTGTCATGTAGTTTGATATATATCTATCAATTACTTCGTGACCCATTAAAATTTAAGGTGACCAACAGAAAGAGAAACACACGTTTAGAATAAACGAAACCAGCATGAGATTCTCCTAGCGTTTAGTTTCATTTTCTAAAAGGAAAAACTATCTCTTCGGTGCTAATAAAAATTTGTTAAAATTATATGTATGAATACTTACTGTAAAAAGAACAAAGTGTACTTAATAAAATATTAAATGAATATCTTTAATAAATTGCTACGCCAATTTTCAACAAAAAGGAAACCTTTTGTTCATCATAAACCGAGTAACTTTACAATCATATAAGAGAGGGTGAAAGAGGAAAAATGGAATTTTTATTAGGCACGTCAACGCGCAATTTTTTCATCGAATAAATTTTCCCGTAGTGCAAACATTCCGTAAGAAAGGAACCGCTTCCCCGATCATCTTCATCTATCCTTTTCCTTTTTTTTGCCTCGTAGTCATTTATAATACCTATCTTTCTTTCTCTTTCTCCATCGTTCAGTAACAACAACGTCAAAACGGCGCAAAATTACATTCCTTTCTCCGGCGGAGACTCCTCCGCTAAAAGTTTTTTATTAGATTTACTCAATTTAGGACAGCTTCAGCCCGCCATTAGCCCGGCTAAAGAATGACATCAAATTGTCAATTAATGCATCAGTTCAAAACCAATTTTGAGCTCGCCCCGGAGGCACTAACATGGCTGGCTCGGCTGGTTTCGACTCTAGGGGGAAGCGAAACTCTCAAGAATAAGGATAATCAAGGGGTGGGTCTACTCTGGGTTCTTCCCTTGATGCCCCTGCCACCAAACGATCGCTCTAGCCGATCTCCCTTTTCTTGTTCGCCTCCCTGCTCTCTTGCTTTCTTCATCCCTTGTGCAATGTGTGTGTATTTACAACTTCTCCGCTTTCGAAATACTTATATTCTACAGTTTGTCGCTGAGTTGATTGTTAAGGGTGCATAAGAAATTGTGTATATGTGTGGCTAAAGAAGTATATTGTGAAACTGTTAGGATACCATTCAAGTCGAATATATTTACAAATTTGTCGATGATGTAATTTTCGATAATGTTCCGTCTCGACAATGTTGTTTCCCCAAGTAAAATATATGGTAATTTAAAGTTTTTATTTAAATCTCTTTAAAATATTCAAAGGTGTTTTTTAAAAAGCGACATACAACAACATATTTCTTTTGTTACCGATAAGTTTATGCTATTTTCTTAATCCATTAAGTGCTATACAGGATGTACCACTTGAAATTCTCAGGTCAAATATCTCGGAAACGGATAAAGATATTTGAATTTTGTAAAAAGTAGTTGTTACTAAAGAATGTGATTGAGTCCAGTTTGCTCGCACAATTGTGTTTTATTATACGAAGATATAGATGGCGCTGCGACGAAAAGAATTTTTTGATCGCCACAATCTTCATTTGTTTTTTTATTTGAAAGAGTATTAACATTAATGTAAATTTTATTATTTGTGTTAGTTTCCAAAACTTAACGGTTTCATAGATATTCGTGTTTAAAGAAAGTAACAGTAATTTTAAAGTTTTGTCTTTATTTTGTTTAAATACTTAAAAGAATCAAATATAACTAACAAAGATGTTCAAAATTGTTGCCTTCTTGATTGCTACATAACGTATATCGCCTTATTAGTTCTCTTCCGCAGACATTTAACAATGTATTTCTAATAATTTTTTGAACACTTGCATAAATTTTATAAAAAGGTCGCCCATATGTGTTATGGGTTCCTTGTAAACTTCAGCTTTCAAGTAACCCCACAAGAAAAAATCTAACGGGGTTAGATCCGGCGAACGAGCCGACCACCTAAGGACGCCATTAGAACCAATCCAACGACGTGGGAACGTTTGATTAAAATAGTCAGTAACTATGTTGGCATTATGAGCAGATGCCCCGTTTTGATGTAACCACATATTATTTCACAGCTCTATAGGTACATATTCCAAAAGTAGTGGCAACTCATTTTGCAGGGAATGTAAGTAGCGCACACCAGTTAATGTTTCATGATAAAAGTGGGGGCCTAAGATATTTCCGTTTAAAATTCCACACCAAACTTTAACGTCAAAAATGTTTGATTTCGTGTTTGCCTTATCCACCTAGGATTATCTTCTGACCAATATCAAGTATTATGCTTAATTAAAGTACGATAGTTGTGAAAACGTCATTCGTCACTCCACATGATCTGATTCATAAAGTTGTTGTTTTCCGCTAATATTACAGAAAATTCTGCCAGAAAATCGAGTCTGCGTTGATTATCTCCTATACTTAAATGGTGCCTAAATGAACTTTATATAGAAAGTATTTATTTTCTTTTAGAATCCTACGTAAGGCAAGAGGTTACAGATAGATCATGCTGTTCTTTTAATTGATGTAATGATGTATGTGGATTATTATTAACTGTTTGTAGTACCGCTGCCGTAATTTCATCATCTCTTACTCTTTTCTGCCTTAATTGTTTTTGATTTTTGAAGCTACCGTAATTTCTGAGATTTGCACACAGATTTAAAAATGTTTTATGATCTGGTAAAGGCCATTTTAGAAAGCGTAGAGCATATAATCGCATTGCTTCAGATGTATTTCTACGGGATTCTCCATAAATTAAAACCATATTCAGTTTGTTTTCATTTGTGTGTAAAACCATATTTTTAATACAATCTCAACGCAAAGTGAGTAAATGTTTGAATGTAGCTAATTATAAAGATAATTAATAATCAAGCAAATGTCACTAATGTGTGCTAATGTCAAAATATTTCCTAAATAATCAAAGCAAGCATACATACATATAACACAGACATGAATGCTTTTCTGCCTAGATACCTATGGGTGCCTATGAACTAGAATGTATAAAATGGAACTAACTATAAAATTTAAATTGCGAACTAACTATAATAGCAAGAATTGTGAACATATTTACTGCTACCTTTGTCATAAATTAAATATTTAAACAAAATAAAGACAAAACTTTAAAATTACTCTGTTTCCTTTTGCATCGCTATTAACACCAGTTAGTGGAGTTCCTTGTGACCAAGATACGTAATTGATTACATTGGTTAAATTTAGATAATTTAGTAATATTAAATAGTATATGTAGGTGTAAGATCTGTCGATTCCATCAGATCGGAGACTCTTAAATAGTTATTTTTAAATTTTGTAAATTACTTACGTAAGAACCCATCCTACAGGGTGAACATAAATAATCATTGCACTATGTCATGAATTTAGTAGATTTCTAAGAGAGATAAGCAAGTGTAGCTTATTGTAATTTTGATTTTATGTACTAGGTTAATATTTTAATTGTTTAAGTAGTCGCTTTGACCTAAATCTTAACCTTTTGTAACGAAAGATTTGCAAATTTTTCGATATCTTCAGTAATATTTCACCTATTGTGTTTATTTTAAATTTAAGAGTGCTTTGATTATCATAACTTTAACTAATTCATTTATGCTTGTTTATATAGTATTAATTTGTCTTTTGCATTTCAAATTTTAGAATAATAAATTTTGTTTTACATACAGCGTGAACCTTTGCGCCTTTGTTGTTTTTTTTTAAATCCTTATGGATTGATGCTTTTCATAATTATTTATGTACAGGGTGTACTATCGTGCTCATCTGTATGCATTAGAGGCTGGATCTAAATTTTATTTTATTCTTTTTTCTTTAACAATTCAGCCGTCCTACCTTAAAATAGGGTTTCTTAAGAAATAAATTTAATTTAGTTATTAATGCTACAAAACTTTTTGAATACCCGTTACTGGGTGGCTGCTAATGTTATCCTTGATGACTTGATGCGCCCATTGCGACGATTACCTCGCTTACCGCGCAGCGCCGCCACTGGAAAGGCGTATTATTTTATATCAGTATCTTCCTTATTGCGTCTTAATTCACGAATCAATTCAAATAATAAAAATACTAAAACTCATATTGTCCGTATACTTTGTAATATTGTATGTATATGTATTATATGAATTTCTATCTACAATGCAGTTACGTAGACCGATCAGTTGCAATTTACATTTCATATTGTATGAAATGCATACGGCATTTTTAAACCACATTCATAGATAGACAGTATTCGTACAACGGAAAACTCTAAAATCGCTCCCAGCTACAAAAGCGGTCTTTATATTAAATTTATCTTCATTTTAGCATTACGTTTGCCCGTTTATATACGCGAATTATACCAGTTGTGAGTGTGCTGCGGAGTGTTTGCGTAGTCAAAGTAACTCTACACGTCAACTCTGTGCTGTGCACTATACAGAACGAAACGCCGTACTTATACCCGACCCGACCCATTAATGTCGGTAATTAGAGATGCTTTCATTAATATTCCCTCTCGAAATCCGGAAATACTTCAATTTTCGCTGCAGCCGAATTTGACGGTGCATCCAGTCTGTGTATACAGCGGGAAAGTTCATCAGAGAATAGCTATCATCAGGATTCAGGCTTTAATTGCTGTTTTTGTCCCTAGGAGATAGAGGAGATACACTAAGTGGAAGTTTAACCGAATATCAAATTAGACTGTTACTGTATAAATACGGCGAATGAACGTGGTGTACAAAGTGGAATGATAGAAGAAGATAGAAATGCGATATTTTAATAAAGATTTTGTTCGTGATGCAAATTGTAATTAAAAATTTCCACTTTAAATTAAAAATACAGTCTTTAAACACACTTAATTAATTGTTCTATGTAAAATATTCAGGCAACACTTGATGTATAATACGTGAATCGTACACTGTTAAAAATGCCTGTAATATTTCATTATACCGGGTGTTTCGGAATTGCACGGCACTATTGTAGGTACTGGTTCTCCAGCATAAAATAAACAAAAAAGTCCATATAAACATATGTCTCAAGTTAATTTATTACTAAGATATTGGAGCATAAAGATATTTATTTAACAATACAACTTCCAAAAGAACTTTTTAAAGTGGCCAGCGTTTTGTTGAATTCAGCATTTAGCACGACAAATTCATGTTTCTTTGGCACTTCGTATAACATCAGGACGATTCTTGATAGTTGCTGCGGCTTCCACGATGCGATTACTAAACTCTGATGAATCCCGATCTCCCTATCTAACGGCGTTAGATCGGGTGATCGCATCGTGGAAGCCTCAGAAACTATCAATGATCGTCCTGATGCTATACGAAGTGTAAAGAAGAATGAATTTGTCGTGCTGAATGCTGCATTCAACAGAACGGTGGCCACTTTAAACAGTTCTTTTGGATGTTGTATTGTTAAATAAATATTTTTATGCTCCAATATCTTAGTAATAAATTAATTTGAGACATATGTTTATATGGACTTTTTTGTTTATTTTATGCTGGAGAACAAGTACCTACAATAGTGCCGTGTAATTCCCATACACCCAATATATTCGTTAATGTTTACCTAATTTGTAATGGGATTCAAGAAAAGCACATCATATATGCGATATGCAAATACATAGTAAATAACATGTACTAATTGTGTATTATGAATTTTACAACAAAATGTTCTTTAAAATATCGTAAAAATACATAACATGTTATGCGTCCTTTAAGTTAGAGCATGCGCATCAAAATTAGTCGCCATTAATCCTGTTCATTCCTACATAACGGTAGTGGCAAAGAAATAGTGTATGTGTTTTTTAGTGTTGTAGCAGTTGAAATAGTAAGGCTTATATACTATAACAAAATATACAAATTTAACTGTGCTACACAGAGAAAATACGATTTACATTAAGATTTACATAGATATTGGAAACATATATACGATTTAAGCAACAATCATCTAGTAAAACAGTTTTATAAAACATCTGAAAACATTAAAAAGTTCTTGAATAATAAAACATTGGATGAAAATGGATGCGCTTCTACTAATGAAATTTTAGAAACAATTACAAAATATTTTCGGGAGGACTTTGGTGCTATTTATTACAGACAGAGGTTAGGTTTACATGATTTTATAAAAATTATATAAAATTTATTTGTAGAATCCGTCAGATGATGTCAGCGAGGCTAACTTGCCAGCAGCACCATGTATAATACAAAAAATTTGTAATATAGTTTTGTACGTAAAATGTCTTTAATTCGCTATTGTCAAAGCATTTACTATAGTAGAATAGTTTTACTATAACCTTTCTCTCGGTGTACATTTTTCTAAATGTGGTTTTATATTTTATGCAGGATAAGAATATATTAAGCCTATAAAGCCTTTATTTATATGAATCATCAACAAATGATCTTGGATGCTTATGAAAATTTCGAAGGTGCGTTAATAGTCTGTTTTCCGTTACATATTATAAACAATATACAATTCCCCAAATCATGTAGTGCAACCCTAGAACTAATTCAATGACTGGTACTCAAAATATATCCAGACAGCGGATCAAAATCAAAAAAAGTTAATCCTGTTAGACAGAAGGTTTTTAATGTTATGAACAAATAAAGAAATATTTAATTTTACTTGAATACACATTTTTAACTTAAAAATTATTTTACGTTTCACTATAGGTATGTATTGTACTTTTAGTATAGATTTTGTTTAGAATAAGTTATTTATTCTTGTCGTTCAATGTTTACCAAAATTAAAAATAAAATGTATTTATACTACAGGGTGTAGCACCTAAGATGCGATTTCAGTCTGGCTGCTAAATAGTTGTTCTAATGTGTTACATTTTAACTGGTAAATTATAGAAAGTATGTTTTTCTGTAATTAGATTTAAGGATTGGTTGGATAATAAACTAAAAATAATTTTTATATACAGGGTGTAGCGCCTAAGATACCTCGGACCGTAGCTCCTCTATCATACAATATATCGAAGAAATTCTAAGAGAAAAATTGTCCATAACTACAATCACCATTTCCCTAAAATATTTTTGGTCGTCAGTGCCATGCCGTATTCCAGTGGCGTATCAAACCTATGTTTTTTCAAGTGGAACAATGTATATTTTGTGACTGATTCGGAAAGCCCCCAAAGAGTACTTTTTTTTCGTATATAACGTCATACTCCTACTTCAGCGGTTTCGCTGTTATAACGGTTTTTCTTCGCAGTTAGACCGTTCGAAATTTTTTTTTGGCAGGAACTAAATTGTCCCGGCGATTTCGAATTTAGGGATAGACTAAGGCCTCTTCTAACTACTCCTAATTTTTTTCAAGTGATTTAAGGAAAGAAGATAATTTTTGATTGGGCTTTGCAAATAGTCATTCTTTTCTAAAATATCAAATGGGAACCATATAAAATAATTATATCGTTGGATAATCGAAATTCCAAGTTTTCCATTTATTAAAAAAAACACACATTTCATTACAAATTTAAAAAGAAAAAAAGTTGTTAGGTCAATTTGTCGAAAAACATCTTTTTTCAAAGTCAGCTGTCATGATAAAACAATAGAAGTGCAACTGTCAATGCAAACGGAAAAAATAACAATAAACGTGAGTTTACAAAGGTGTTGGATAGATTTACGTCTACTGGTACTGTTCAACGAGCAAAGAGAGATAGAACGAAGCCATATTTGACCGTAGAAAACGAGTTGAACGTTCTGGAGGCTGCTGTTGAAAATCCTCATATCAGTGTCCGCGAAATTAGTAGGAACACTGACAAGTTCCATCCATTTAAAATTCAATTGCACCAGGAATTGCAATCTCAAGATTTTGAAACCAGGCAGAATTTCTGCAATTGGTCTTTGCAAATAGTCATTTTTATTCTAAAATATCAAATCGGAACCATATAAAATAATTACATCGTTGGATAATCGAAATTCCAATTGCAATTGAATTTTAAATGGATGTAACTTGTCAGTGTTCCTAATAATTTCGCGGACACTGATATGAGGATTTTCAACAGCAGCCTCCAGAACTTTCAACTCGTTTTCCACGGTCAAAACTGGCTTCGTTCTAACTCTCTTTGCTCGTTGAACAGTACCAGTAGACGTAAATCTATCCAACACCTTTGGAAACTCACGTGGATTTGGATACGTTCTGAGAGGATATCTCTCAGAGTACACTCGTGATGCCCACAAACAATTTTTGAAACATTCTCCAAGAATAAACATATGTCAACCATTTCTTGTTAAGTTCCAGACATTTTCGCAACGTTTATCAGATAACAACAATACTTCAGTTTATTGTTATTTTTTCCGTTTGCATTGACACTTCTGTTGTTTTATCATGACAGCTGACTTTGAAAAAAGACGTTTTTCGACGAATTCACCTAACAACTTTTGTTTCTTTTTAATTTTGTAATGAAATGTGTTTTTTTTTTAAATAAATGGAAAACTTGGAATTTCGATTATCCAACGATAAAATTATTTTATATGATTCCCATTTGATATTTTAGAAAAAAATGACTATTTGCAAAGCCCAATCAAAAATTATCTTCTTTCCTTAAATCACTTGAAAAAAAATTAGGAGTAGTTAGAAGAGGTCTTAGTCCATCCCTAAATTCGAAACCGAAACGCCGATACAATTTAGTTCCTGCCAAAAAAAAAATGTCGAAGTACGGTCTAACTGCGAAGAAAAACCGTTATAACAGCGAAACCGCTAAAGTTAGGAGCATGACGTTATATACGTAAAAAAAGTACTCTTTGGGGGCTTTCCGAATCAGCCACAAAATATATGTACATTGTTCCATTTAAAAAAACATAGGTTTGATACGCCACTGGAATACGGCATGGCACTGATGACCAAAAATATTTTAGGGAAATGGTGATTGTAGTTATGGACAATTTTTCTCTTAGAATTTCTTCGATATATTGTATGATAGAGGAGCTACGGTCCGAGGCATCTTAGGCGCTACACCCTGTATATAAAAATTATTTTTAGTTTATTATCCAACCAATCCTTAAATCTAATTACAGAAAAACATAATTTCTATAATTTACCAGTTAAAATGTAACACATTAGAACAACTATTAAGCATCCAGACTGAAATCGCACTTGGAACTAATGTATTATTGTCGATGGTTCGTTTTCTATTACAAAAGACATCTTGGACATCAAAAGCTGTATATACATAATACATAAATTTCATAATTGCTATGACTTAGTAAATATTATATCTGATGTCTTAAATATTCAGGGTAATCAAAATAACACGCACTTATATATAATTGGTGCAACTATTTTTTTTTTGATTATTCTGATGTATCATATATAATATATATTAAATCGAAATAATTACAAAATTTATGTGTTTTTGAATAATCATTTTTCCATGTAAATAATCATATTTCGTTATGAATCTTGTCTGTGTGAATCTGCATACGTAATTATGTAATTTCACAAAGAAGTTTATCCTCACTAATTATACAAATTTACAATGTAATTTTCAGCAAGCAATTCCATAATATAACGTTAGTCACAAAATTGCCAACGTTATGTTATGTTATTTTCTTACAGTGTGATCGTAGACTTTCACCGTTGTCATTGATACCATCTTGGTTTCTGGATTGAAACTGCATCGTCGTCTCTGCTTCAACTGCCGACTTTTCGTCCACTATCCTAAGGTACATCTTCACGACTTCTACTACTGCGATAAGAAACAGACTAGTTATCGCAGCAGTAGAAGCTCTGAACATGTCTCTTAGGATATTACTAGAATATCAATGACTCCCATCAAAATGGGTGCTTTATTAAATGAGTTACTAGGCCGCCATGGATTTAAATTTTTATTTACGCTTACAATCGTATCGAAAAACAATAAAGAATATTTACCTCTTATTAGGCAATGAATGAAAAATAGAAACCCAAGATAAAAAGTGAAAAACGACAGGATTACTCCATTCCTCCTAAATTATTCACACTGGTACCGAGAGATTAAACGGAACTACAGGGGCCAAATGATTAATGGACAAAGACTGAACAATTTGACATTTGCTGACGACATCATTTTAATCACAGACAATATAAAAAATTTGCAACACGAATGAAGACTCAAGTTCTAGAACAATGTGTTATTCCTGTTTAATTTACGGCAGTGAAGCATTTACTCATAGAACTGAACATAAGCCACAAGTCACACGAAGAAGAATGAATCGCGTTAAAAGACAAAAATGAAGCAATGAATTCGACAACAGACAGAAATTGAACATGACAGCCGAAATATATTGACGGGTCATATATCCCAAATGAGTACTGATATGTGGGTACGATTAACAACAGAGCAGAAGCTTATGGGATTTTTAAAGAAGTGAAGAAGACTCAGACAATTCACTGTTTACATATTTGCAATTAATTTTTGCAACGCTAGTAATGTTTGAAAAATATAGATTTCTTCCTTACTGAAACACTATTAATTCAAAAAAAAAATTGTAATAGAAAAATGTTCGAATGTGCTTTGAGACAATGAAAATAATTACGAAGTAACTTTCGTTCTCTTTTCCATCAAAAATTGCAGATGCTGTTATTACCGACCTACCGACCAATTTATGCAGCAACACCGGTATTTAAAAATAAAAAAAATTCAACAACAAATCTCTTCTCTAAATATTTGGGTATAATATTTTCCATCTGCAATCAGTCAAATTAAAAAATAAGAAATCAAAAGTCTGCTGCCGCTTCCATGCATATTGCTATATCACCCTTTACCTGTTTCATCATGAGATTGAACTCCTATTTCAGTAAGGATCACCATTCTTTCATGTAATAATGGTAATAATGGCTGTACATAAATTATACTAATACAGTAATGGCATATTTAATAGCCGTTTTGTAGTTTTCGAAACTTATAGTGGAATTCTGGGCGATTTCAACACCTCTATAAGTCTGTAAGCTCATGGGAAATCTATAAGCTACGTAACCCAGCATCTACAGATTTACGAAAACACCCACAAAATTTACAATTTTACAAACAAAATTCAACAGTTCACGATTTTTGTACATAACTTTTATATTTAATCTACTATAAAATTCATCTAAAAATAAAATTATTTGAAATATATGTTAGAGGCTGATAAAACGGTACCTCACAATATAATTAAAATGCTATAATAGTTGGGCGATATAATGAACAGGAACCTCTATTTGAAATTTATATATTTTAAAATAAAATTGTAAAATGTTGTTTGATTGCCAGCTCAGCTCAGATTCTCTCAGGGCGATTCAGATTACTAGAAATGATTAATGAAAAAGGTTCCTAAACATTAATTGATTTTAATAAAAAGAAAAATGCCATTTTAAACTTTAAATAATACTTATATTTAAAATCACTGAATCATATATATATTTTTAACAGATAAAGAAAACTCTCATACAAACAACAAAAGAAACAAAACACATTAAAAGACAATTTCAATACACTTTTACAAATAATAAATGGATACAAATATTTATGTATATTATTTGTTATGTTAAAACTTAGACAATAAAGGCAAGAATTTACTACATACGCTACATACAAGATTTATGTATGGTTATCTACATATACGACGATGCCGAAACATATTAAGTTACATTCTACTTTATATTTTGGAGACGATGTTTATTTAACACCTCTATTTATTCAGTTCGTGTCTGTTTGAAATTTACTTTACAATCTTTAATCATTTATTATTAAAAATCTGCTTACTCTGCGATATGGAGCACAATATTTTTATTACGACAATACAACACTTTGCACATTTAATACTTATGTGCAACTTTAAATACTCTTTTATTACCATTTACAAATAACCACAATACTTATGACCGTGGCCGACTATCCCAGTAGTCTATTGTTTGCTGGGAGTTTGCGTTTCGATACAACGTTTAACGTATCTCGCCTTCGACTCTTGACTTTTGAAACGTATTTTCTTTTTATATAAGCATGTCTGTGAATCCCCGCTTTCTACATAGTCCGGATGTTTCCATTCACATTTCACATGCAGACATTCTTTTAACTGTGAGAATGTTTATCACAATCGGAGCGTTTATCATCTTAATGTAAACTTTTGGCGCCACAATTCTTATCCATAAATAACTAAACTTATGACTACTTGCAACTTAATATTACAATAATTCATTCATTGATTTTAAATACTTGTTTTTAAATTATTAATAAAAAATATACTTAATTAAATTCTTTAAAATAACAAAATCATAAATTAATATAGGGAAATGGGTTGTACTATTACACTGGTAACGTATTTTTGAAAGAAACTCTTTTAATGCTAAGAAACCAGGCAGCGTTTTGGAAAGGAAAATTCTCAAAATGTTTTAGTAGATAATTTATTTAAGAGATAAAAATCGCCATGTAGGAAGATTTATGAATGAAGTAATGTGATTTTTTTTTAGTCAATTAAGAGAACACATACACAAACAAATACATGAACTCAGCAGACAAATTCCATAGAACATATACACAATTTTAAATTTACAAAAACTATTCAGAAACTCTATCGTGTTATGTCTACCATTCTCAGATTATTTATCGACCAAACAACATCAAATTTTAAGGATGTTCCTTTTATATTTCATCAAAGATAATCATAAGAAACTTAGCTTTTGGGTATTTAGCTGGTGATTTTCTTTATTAAAATATATAAACCAAACTGCAAAGACCTTTTGATCAACTATTTTATCGATTGGTAACGGTCCCAATAAGATATCTTGAACGTACAACAGCATTTAGACAAATAATTTTAATGCAATATATAAAATATGTATATATGTTTGAATATAAGTAAGCAACACAATGTTATGAACACTACACTATACTAGGATATCTTTATTTGTCCAACAGATGAGAATCTGATTACAACAAATTGACAATTTTGACATATTCATTATAAATCAACTTATATGCTAACACCTCCAAAATTGTACTGAACCAACTTCAGACTTACAGTCAATATTAACTTTGCTTGAGCTCATATGCATTACCTAGAAGTATTAAAGTCTTCAAAGGCATCAGTGATCGAGCTACTGTTGTTATAGCAGTTAAAAGATTTGGTTATTGAAGGGGTCGTACGAGATAAACAAGAATTTAAGATTTCAAAGTCATCTTTTAATATTTTTTTCAGAATTGCAAAATTGTTTTAAAAAATTTCACAATAGTTTCACCTATATTTTGGAAAATTAATCATTCCATATTTTCTGAAATTTCATGGTCATTAAAACTGAAAAAACTGCTTTAAATATTTAAAGTTTTATCTTTGTTTTAATTACTTATTCGTTCAACAAAATACGCATACTTCTGTTTACCAAGCAATCACCAACAAGGGGAAATTATCCTAATGCATCTAGACGTAAATATAACTTAACGATCTACGTGTATTAACTGAACCAACAAATATACTATGGACACAACATCCAGGAGTAATGTTTTTAAAATTGAAACAATGTTTAATTCACTCGAGACATCAAAAAATATCAAAAATCTAATGATAACGTATCATGCTATATTGTGCAGGGACTAAACATCAGAGGGAGCTGCTAGTTTACATTCAGTCTTTTCTGTTTGCCCTTCATTCTAATCACCATATATAGTTTTCTACATACCTACGACTAACAACCGTCGCATTATCTACTTTATATACACGGTAATTTCATTTTACCGATGTTATCTTTGATTTGTAACAAATTACGTATTTGTTCTGCGGTAAAAGCTTTTTGTCGGACGTCTTAACATATAATCAGCGCTGTACAGCTAATGAGAGTGAACTTGTTACCATGAAATATTCACTACAGTTCTGTATTACGACGTTATGGGTGATTATCATGGTTTATTTGTTATTTTATCGTTTATTTGTTATAAGCTAGGAAGCAGTGGTAATTATGTTATAATTTTTTCGAAAGACAAGAAGATAATAACGTGGCAGCAAAAAATAAATTGAGGACATTATTCACTTATTGATCTAACTTACTTTGTTGGCTACCTGTAAATATAATTATGCGCAAAAATATATATATTTATGTAGCCCTAAAGTACTTGAGACCATTTATTGATTACGTTTTTATAACTGAAATGACATAGCCACTTTATAATATAATGCAAATTCTAGTACTGCAACACCTCTTAATAGGTAGTATTTTTTGTTTTTGAAAAAGATGATATTTGCAAAGAAATTATATTGAAATAAAACAAATTCTTACTTATCCCTACAAATTGTTCCACAATTACAATTATTTAGATGTAAATCATAATAAGTATGTTGTAATGATGATCCATATGTGAATTAATAAATGTTCATACATTTTCCATCTTATATTCTAAACTTACTTCATAATATGTATTTGAAATGATTTCGCATTAAAAATATTTATTTATACGTTATAATTCTTACATGTATTTTAGCTGACTAACTCGACTATAGCTTGTGAATGCCAAAAGTATTTGATTTCTATTAAACAAACAGTTTCCATGCCTTATGTTACCAACTCCTCAAATCAAGGATAATTATACTTCTACCTTCATAGTTTATTACAAATTGTTGAAATGAATAATTTATTATTAATTATATTATTATCATTTATAGCTTTACATCATAAATTTAATATAATTAATATTTATTTTCACTAATAAGTCTATTAATTACGTCACGTTACTGTTTCTCGACTGAACTTAACAACTTTCAAAACCAATATATATATCCATAAAATTAGCCAGAATCAAACATTAATCATATACCTATATTTGATAAGAACTTTGTTAAGGTAACGTTCTCTTTTGTGGAGTCAGTTTAAAAATTAGTAATAAAAACATGTTTTCCTTTTTTCGTTACGTTTCAGCAACATATACAGGATGTTTCCAAATAAGTGCGAAAGTTTTTAGAGGGTGATTTCTTGTCAAAAATTAATGGGGGGTTTTATGTAAAGAAAAGCTCTTAGGCTTGTCCTTGAAAAGTTACATGCTTCCAAAAATGAGATAAAAAAATTGTTTTTTTCTTAAAATTGCTGAAGAGTTAAAGAAATGGCATTTTGTGGACGTGTTCTACCAATAAAAAGGCTACCTATGAATATTTTGTTAATTTTGTTGTGATCTTTTAGAGGGGTAAAACATCCAACCCCTATTTCTTTTTTTACCAGACCCTTTTAACAAAATAAAATTTCTTGATTTAAAAATATCAGTTGAAAAGAATGATTTAGTGCTAAGCTTTTTTGAACCCTTGTGTTTTTTTCGTAAAAGCGATAGTTTCTTAATACAAAAATAAACTACAATATCGTGCATGGACGTATCTTCTGTGAATGAAGTCGAAAAAAGGTTAATGTCACATTTTATTTGCACAAATTATGACTTTTATCGTAGTATTTTATAATCATTCCGCTTCTTTTGACTTTTAATGTAGGCATGTACCAGTAACATGTTATGTTTTAATGGAATATAAAATAAAAAATACAAACAAAACAAAATTATGTGTATTACAAAAAAGAAAAAAACAACAACATCAAACGGAACAGAGTTATAAAAACTGCCCGAAATGACTACCTCGAACCATTAGACAAGGATCAAGTCTTCGTCTCATAGATTGGCGCAAACGTTGAAATATTCCGAAATATAGCCTACAATGATGCGAGTTCTTAAATCAATTGCACATTCATTGGGGTCGTATAAACCAATGACTTAAAGTGACCCCAGATGCAAAAGTCCAAGGGGTTTAAACCTGGTGATCTGGGAGGCCATGGTTGAGGTCCTGCTTGGCCTATCCAACGATTTGGATACACGTCGTCCAAGTAATGAAGAGCAGTTATGCACGACCATACATAATTTGCATATCGGCCATTTCAGCGTTAGTGTAAAATTATTCATACTGAAGAGTTAAAAGGCACAATTGAACTTTCAACTACCGCATAAAAAGCTAAGCGAATTGAACTGTCAACTATCACATAAAATTCAAAGCGACTTGACATCCACCTACAAGATTTTTTCGATTTCATTCACAGACGTCCATGCACGATATTGTGTTTTACTTTTTTATTAAGAAACTATTGCTTTTACGGAAAAAACACAAGTGTTAGAAAAGTTAAGCACTAAATCATTTTTTTCAACGGATATTTTTAAATCAAGAAATTTTATTTGTTAAAAAGGTCTGGTAAAAAAGGGAATTGGGGTTGCATGTTTTACCCCTCTAAAAGATCACCACAAAATTTAAAAAATATTCATTTCTATTGGTAGAACACGCCCACAAAATGCCATTTTTTAACTCTTCACCAGTCTAAAAAAAACAATTTTTTTATCTCATTTTTGGAAGCGTGTAACTTTTCAAGGACAAGCCTAAGAGCTTTTGTTTACATGAAAGACCCCCTTTAATTTTTGACAAGGAATCGCCCTCTGAAAACTTTCGCACTTATTTGGAAACATCCTGTATATTGACTTTTTCAAACATTCTGTAATATATTCATACAAAAATGCGTATAAAATTCTCCTAACTTGTGCATGTGTAAAAGTTATTGTATGTTATATACATGAAACCTTTTATTTGGTTGTTTCTTTAAACTTTTTTTTATAATTATTTCCTTTTTCATGTGTGTGTTTTATAGACAAACCAAATTAATGCGTTACGATCAACTTAATTGTCAAATTATTGAACCGTAAATATTGGAAATATTATTAATGTCGGTTCTATCAGTAATTGAGTTTCTGTCTTTTTTAATATGAATGCTTTCTAGGAAATTCCGGGTTTTGAAATTGAATGAGTGATTAGTTTGATTAATATGTTTCCTCAACGCAGTGCTATTAGTTTGAACCTTGTGCCCATTTATAAGGTGTTGTGTTATTTAGCCGATGTATACACCATTACAGTCACCACATGGAATCTTACAAATTACGTGGGTCTTTCTTCATCAGGTATTCTGTCTTTTAGTTTCGTTGAAGGTGTTGTAATTATTATATGCAGTTTTTATGTTGTAGTGGCTCAAAATTCTATCATACTTATCTGAGAAGTTCTTAATGAATGGCAACTGTATATACTTGAGAGTATATACAGTTGAGTATACAAACTGGGTTTGGTGAGTTTGTCAGTATTTTGTTATTGGACCATATCGATGTTAAATCCAAAAATTGATAGTGTGATTGTTTTCTACTTATGGTTCAAGATTTAGTTTGGGGTACAATGAGTTAAATTTGATTAGAATATTGTTTGTTTCATTAATGGGTATGCATGTGATACAGTCTTCAACGTATCTTTTGAAGAATACCGGTTTTTCTAAGTGTTCTGTGCTAGCTGTTTGATGACTCTGGATATTGGCGAACCCGTTGTACATCCACGTATTTCTTTGTAAAAGTTATTATTGCACTGAAATATTATTCACTGCGACATCTCTTTAAACAACCATATCTATTATTACAATTCATTTTCACTGCCAACCTATACTTTTCTGAATCTTCATGCTTATTTTAAATGTTCTTACGTCCATCGCTACTTTTGTAATTCACTTGGGTTGTATTGGATTTTATTATTTATGGTTATTGCAATTAACATGCATTTTAAATTTAGGATAAATTACGACAGTTACTTGATTCTGAATATATATTTCCACTGGTCCATCCAGTCTTCACTATATCCTAAATTACTAGTGTGGCTTCCGTATACAATATCTGCTTTCACTAATAACTACACTATTGAGCAACCTCAAAAGGTTTGGTCCTTTTAAGTCGTCGCACTATATCCTGATTTTCTAACATTTGAAGCACCTCAACGCTGAGATATTTGTGAAGTCGGAATTTTTCTCATGACATCTGGACATTTTCTTGATATCCTCTTTAACTGTCTTCACCTGGAGTTCTCGATGATATTGGAAATGTAGTGTATATTTTTATTGTGTGTTATTTTACTTTTTTTTTAAATTAATATAGGTCCAATTGCAAAAACAGTTACATCAATTATTGCTGTGTTGATTCACTGACTGAAAATAACACACATGAGAGTGAAAGTGCTTGTGTAATCATGATTCAGAATGTCCGCAAAAAGATGTTGATTAATGGATAAATATTAATGTAACTACTGTTTATTGGCTTGAATTAAAATTAATTAACAAGTTTATTGTCTTCTCTTTTCTTCAAATCTGAAAAATTTATTTATACTATTTGATGTCTCGAACCTAACTGACCCATATTAAAAATAGCATCCATGAATTTGAAATTAAACCAATAATTTCTGTCGTCTGAGATTTGGAGGGAGAAGCAGACATGTCAGTAATCAATAAAAAAATTAATATCACTCAATTATTTGTAGAAATTTTTATTTATCACGTATTTTCTTCTTCTTCTAGGTTTGGTTCCAAAACAGAAGAGCAAAATGGCGCCGACAGGAGAAAATGGAAGCAGCAAGATTAGGTCTCAGCGAATACCATGCCGTATCATCATTGTCCAGAGCGGCAGGTTCAAGCTTAGCTCTGCCGATGGATCCATGGCTCTCACCGCCACTTCTGACAGCACTACCTGGTTTCCTCAGCCATCCTCAAACGGGCTATCCCAGTTATCTAACTTCGCCGGTAGCGACAGATCCTAACAGACATCCACCGGTAGCTCACACCCATTCACCAAACGGCACGCCGGACCTTCGAACTACCTCGATAGCCGCTCTTCGGCTGAAAGCTAAAGAGCACGTAGAAAACATAACGAAAGGACTTCAAATGGTGTAGGTGATTAATTCGAACGACAATCAAATAAAAACAAAGTAACCGAAAACGATCGCATAAAACAGATATAATGGACAAACTGAAGATGTGTACATAAAATATAGTGATTTAGTGTGTTCGGTTCTATATTAAATCTCTTGTAAATAATAAATAATAAGTGTATATTGAATTAGCGGTTTTAAAATATTTTTTGTGTACATTATGAATTTCGGAGTATCGATTAGTTATTGTTGGATTTTCTTTATTTGATTATTATAAATAATAGAAAAAGTGTGCAAAAAATTAAATAAAGAGATATAAATTATGACGAATCCAGACATACATCCATTTATTATATAAGTATTATATTGTACTTATAAACAGACACGAACGTATGTTTCTGTTCTGTTTCAATGCTTTGTAATAAGTGAATTCATTATGTGTATTTTTAACGATTTCTGTGCAAAAATGTAATTGTTTTATAAAAGAGGACCGGCGGTTTTCGGTCTAAATCACGTAAATGTATCAGATCAAAATTCCCACATAACGTTCAACTTTAGAAGAAATATCCATTTACCACTCTCATCAAAATCATGCACAAACAAGTACACAGATTGAGTGCTGACCACTGGGAGAACTCCTCGCTGCGCGACTTTTACGTCAGTGTGAGATAGAGAAAGTATTCAGAAAAAAGAAATTCTAACATTTGTTCATCATCGCATACATTAGCCGGACGAAGGAGTAAATGCAGATAAGAAATTCTAATATACTGAAAAGAGATACATATATAGGAAACATACGGCACTTCGATGTGTAACGCTTGACAATTTTTCCAGACTGCTCGTGCTTATCGTAATATTATAACAGTCCAATGCGCATCTTGTGGGAGGGGCATCTCACCGGTCAGCTCTCAATCTGTAAGTTGTACTTAGTTTTGGTGGCAGTCGAAAACCTAAAAGCGCCAGTCTTTATTTATAATATAGGCAACAATGTATGGATGCTATACTTTCTTAAAAGAAATTAGGATGTGCAAACATTTGTAGGAAATATTTTCGAAAAATATCATTGTCAAAATTCCTTCAAAATTACGTGCCTTGATGCTAAAGTTATATTGTGAAGATTTATATATTCTACAACTAAGTGATATCCGTGAAATTATATAGGTGTAGTTCTGTTTTATTTGAGAAACTTTTTAAATATGTTAGCATAATAATTTTATATATCACTTCTTTATCTATCACAGTAACTGCTGCTAGTTTAATAATTGTAATACGTACTGAAATATATTTCACAGGAGAACAAGGAAATTATCAGCATTTACGATAGACACACACATAATAATAGATAACGTAAAGCAAGCCTTTATAAGACATGCATGGTATCATATTTGACTACCATAAATTACCAATTCATATGATCAGTCTTAATGCATCTATACTTTGTCAATAGAAGAAAGTTCATCAGTTTATGTTGACAATTATCTAAATTAAAGAGCTGAAATTGTTAAACTGAAAGAACGCTAAAATGGAAATGAAAGATGAATAAATACCAGGTAATAATTCTCATAACTTTTATCATAATAAATTGTATAATACCAACTAAATGTATTATACAGTTTGAGAAGACTGAGCTCCTGAAACACTCTTAGACTCTGGGGTGCGAATAGATTAATGTAATTTTGGTGTCGTTTTCTGGAAGCCAATAACTTATCTTTTGATACCATTTCATAATTTTGTATAGGTAGTCCATAATATATTTTTGAACAATTTTCTACTTATTTGGACAACTCCTTCTCTTGTTGTAGAATAAATATTCTAGACCGTTTGGCATATCCAACAGATGAATCTGGATCCAACTGTAATTTCTTTATGTAGCGATAAAACGTTATACAATGAATTCCGAATTTATCAGCAGCAACTCTTAGAGACACTTTCTCTTGGGAAGTGGTATTAGCAGCTTACTGAAATACTGTAATTTGTGTATCTCCTTCAATAGTTTTTCTCCTATATATTCTTACCATATTTTGCAATCTGTAAGCATAAAAAGGAACAAATTTAATCACTAGAAGTTTTAGATTTTAAGATATGTATGGGGCATTTTCGTACATGGAACAATGTGCCTTCACGTGCAATTATATATAGGTGACTGAATGCAAAATTTATTTGGGAATTTTAATTTATTCGACAATGTTGTCGTAGCTCAACGAGAAGGAGGCTTGAGTACAAGAGCCTAGAGGCCTCGACTTTGATCCCAGATTCGGCTGTCAACATCTATTGCATTTTTGCTTCTGTTTGCTCGACTCAGTTTATGGAAAATTAATATATGGAAGTCGAATTTTATACATGGTCGGTGCGTAGTGCTAGACATGTCACCATCCGTATGTACCGTAAGACGCAACACGATTTTTCTATAATCAGACTCTGTGAATCTTCAAGACCCAGTACGGAAACCTATTATTATATTATATATTCAACATGATTATACCCGTGACTTACATATCTACCTTTATACGTAAAACGTATATGTATATATGCATGTGTTTGAGATACACACATACATTAAGTGCCATTGCCGATAATCGAACGCACAGACACCGGTGTTTCCACCTATAGAGTCTCATCAGTGTACGTGGAGATTCTCGTCAATAGCTTCAAGACTGAAATCGCTGCCTATGTCATTTTGGCATGTTAAATGTAGTGAGAGTATCACAGCGACATCTAACACCCAAAAGATGACACGGAAAAAAGCGATGGCTTCTTACAGCATGTTCTGCTATACAGAGGCCTGTATGTTAATAGTGTATCTCGTGTAATAGAGCCTTAGGTGGCGTCACCAATCAAAACGAAAATGAAAAGTGTGAACACATGGATGTTAAAACTAACATCAAGTAGTAAATAATTACTGGCATTACAGGTATATATGTAAGTCACAGTAATTATTTACTGCTTGATGTTAGTTTTAACATCCATGTGTTCACACTTTTCATTTTCGTTATGATTATACCCTGTGAGTGATAGCTAACACTTTCGTTTGATACTAGACACCTAGAAGTAGAGCTATGCTTTTTTAGCTAGTGTTGGTTTGATCATGTGTTAAGGCTGTATTGCACTTATCAAATTTTTTGATCAAGTTATTGACCAAAAACATGATCAAGTGAAAATTAAAGACAATTTGTGTATTACATTTGTCAAGTCGACTTGATCAATTTCTTGACCAGGAACTTGTTGACTTAGAACGTGTTCTATTTTTCTTCTACAACTTGATCAAGTTTTTAGTGATTTCTAGTAAAATGCATGTTATAAAGTTTTTTGCCAACTGCGTACAATGTAATCACAAATTTGCACCTCTTGTGCAGTTATTTTTACATTCAATATCGAACAAATCTTCGGTAAATTTATTATCTTTTTTATTTTCCAAAAAACTTGGTGAAGACATTGATAAGCGTAATACAGCCTTTACAGTGATTATATTACGTTGTTGAGTGTGTATAATGTTTATCTAGAACCGTCAATAATTACTTATTTTATCAATATACATCTTACACCAATATATTTACCTGCAACCCTAATACATTATTCAGATCCAATAATGGGTGGAGACTGTGGCTAAAAATCTGAAATAAAATGGAAAAGGAAAAAATCCCTTACCACAAAAATATCAAAAATCTAAATACATATTTCGGCAACTAAGTTGGCATCTTCAGTAGATATCTATATAAAACGAAAAAGAGTGTTAAGCGTGGTATTTTTGGCTAACGTGTAACCTTAGAAGATATGCTCTTCACCCACTAGTGATTTGGTGAAAAGCATATCTTCTAAGGTTACACCTTAGCCAAAAATACCACGTTTAACACTCTTTTTTGTTTTATGTAGATATCTACTGAAGATGGCAACCCACTTGACCCACTGGTGATTTGGTGAAGAGCATATCTTCAAAGGTTACATCTTAGCCAAAAATACCACGTTTAACCGTCTTTTTTGTTTTATACAGATATCTACTGAAGATGGCAACTTGGTTGCCGAAATATATATTTAGATTTTTTATATATATTTTTTGTGGTAAGGAATTTTTCCTTTTGCATTTTATTTCAGATTATTCAGATGTTTCAATTAACTTTTGTATGCCTTCATAAAAAATGTTCTCTGAAAAATACGCCGAAGCTGCGTTCTTTACTGCTTCATTAGTCATCAATTTCTTCCAGTGCAGCTCTTTTTTCATTTTAGGGAATAGATAAAAATCGTAAGGGGCCAAGTCTGGACTATAGAATCGGCGATTCAAAATATCGAAGCCCGTTTTATGCAGAACAGCAAGCGCAACAGTAATCTTCTAGAACGAAGCATTTTCAAGCAGGAACAGACCTTTCGTCAATTTATCTTTTACTTTTTCTTTACTGACTTCTTTTAATCGCACCAGGATTGAAGCTTGGTAATGGGAATGCAATCAATAATCGAGCATATAATCAATTAAAAGAAGTCCCAAAAACAGTAGTAATGAGTTTTCCGGTCGACTGTGCCACCTTAAACTACTTCATAAAAATGAACCGTAGTTTCATCCCCTGTAACAATGCGACTCAATACACCATCCCTGCCTTTATTACAAAGGTGTACAAACAAAAGGGAGCTTTCCACACGCAGTTATTTTTGCGGTGGGATGAACATTCTCAATACCTATATTGCACTGACATTAGTCATGGTATGATGATCAAGAAAAGGTTTTAGAATGGTTGTATCAGATGCTCCAGTCATTTCTGCGAGTTGTGTCTTCTTACCCGAGCAATTTCCATTATTAATTTTTTGAAATGGCCGTGGGTCGCCTTGAAGTGATCTCTACCTTGCTTAAAGCGACTGTGTGACTTCAAAAGCTTAGTTTTTCACGACCAGAAATCCCCGTAAACTGATGATATCTCTCCCAGTATGCTACGGATAGACTTTCCTTGTTTTGTAAAGAACCTTGATAACGGCACGATACTCAGTTTTCTCCATATTTCACACTTTCTTCCCAATTAAGCTTGGTCGACGATGTTTAAAGACTTCTGACGCGACTGTGTTAAAACTTTATATTTATACTAATAATGAGTCACTGAGCACGTTCCGGCAAAAAAGAGCTTTCCCACTACCATGCAACCCCTGCATTTCGCGAATTTAAAAACGGTTCTTCGAATACTGATTCTTGAAATATGTTAGGCATTACTAGGAAAAATGGTTTAAAATGATAATGATTGATCAATTAACAACACCAAATTTGTTGTGTTGCATACAAGAAAAAAAATGGGTGTGCTTAAGACCACACGGCAGAAGTGAAAACTTCATCAAGGCGATGTTAATAATACGAAATAAAACTTTTTTTTTTCGTTCTATATTCATTTACTTTTCCATTTTCCATTTTCGTTCTATATTACATTTAAGAAATATATATTTATTATTATTGTGTATACATTATTCTAGTACATTTCGCTCGGTCTGATCAAGTTTTCACTTCAAATATTCATACGTACGCATGTATATACAAATATTATAATTCTCATACGAGTAGCCGAGAGTGGTCTAATGGTAACGTGCCGGCCTTATACCCGGGTGGCTCGGGTTCACATCTGCATGCGGACAAGAATTTTTCAGAAAATAAAAATACAATATTTCGCGTATTTATTCTAGATTTCAATCTAATTGAAATTAAACACCGCTAGTTAGTGTTATAATACAAAGCCGAGCGCGACTCGAGCCGACTTTACCGGAACGAGCGTTACATTCCGAGCATGACGGCTCTTTCAGTGCCCAACAGTCAATACATCAACGCGCCCATAGAAGTTTTCACTTCAAAAAAGCGTTAGAAATTTCTATTAAGTTTAATCTTTTTTTTATAGATCCTATACATGGTTAGTTAAAGACTTTATTTCAAGGCACGTAATTTTCAAACACCAATTTAAAAATACAAGTGAAAAATATTTGAGAAGTATTAAATGAAGCAAGTACATTTAAGGGCATGAATGACCTGATGAAAAGAAACCTATTTTAGATGCAAATTAAGTATAATTTAATTATTTACTCGAAAATGATAATTGTTTCCTTTTAGAGCTGTGAGTTTTTGTAAATAAAGCACAATGATAATAAATTATATTACTTTAAAAAGAGAAACACGATTTTTATTAATTTCCTCATCCAACACTCCTTGACGTGTGTCGCTTGTGTTCGTTTTTGGCTATAATATACGAAGTGCCGGCACTTTTTATGTCATGGTTTCCTTTTTCTTCTTCTTTACTTGATGTAAATATTTCGTTCTTTTTCTTACACCCACCGCCCATCGATCCCCATCTTATTCCCGCCGGTTACCACCGAAAAACCTTTGAAGTTTTCCTTAAAACGGCTAGTAATTAAAATTAAAATTGTTACCGTATTTTAATAGAAACAAAATTAAACCAAAACCCAGCGCGAATCTTTTAATCATCGTTTTAACAAGTTATTAACTTGCGTCTAAACGATCTAATGAACGACATCCAAGGAAAAACCAAATGAGACGGTTTTATTCGGGCGAGGCTAGTGTGCGAAAAGGACAGCTTGATATAAAGCGCGCGACAAATGACAACGAAAGACCGGCGACACCACCACATACTACGGAACATCGATCTCTTTCGAACGAAAACGTCCGTCCTTGTCTTACGTTTAATAAGTGCAGTTTAGTTAATACGATGGAGATCAAAGAGCTCTTCAGTTTTAATTCCACTTTATCTAGAGGGCGTAGAGTGACTGGGCTAAAGCAATAAAATGCTAATACGTGTTTGTCGTCGTTAATCAAGCGTTCAGTTAACGTGGGTATGGTGACGATGCCACACGAAGACGAGAACTGACTGACTGTCTGAAAGCTATAATTTTAATGGGAAAGGAAAAGATTTTCAAATACAATTTCTTAATAAATGAATAAAATATTATAGGTTTCGGTTTTTTTGATTGTATTATTTATTCAGTTTATGACTTGAATAAACTAATTTGATAAAGCTGAAATTTCATCTAAATAATAAATAATTGGAGTCAGCAAGGTAAATACCAAACGCTAACCCATGACATCATTTGTATCAAGTACTTCACATATTCCACATTGACTAATAAAAATTGCAACTTGGTCGAAATACATATCTGGTTTGTTTAAACACTTTTTATTTAAGAATAGAATGTTCCTTTACTTTATTGTTCAGAAAAAATTTTGAATGATTTTTTTTAGATGTTTATACTTTTCTTTATACCACATACCAAATCATATACTAGAAATTTGTTAAATAAACTACACTCCAAAATTTCAATTGGTTGTTGATTAAAAATAGCAAACGTAAAAATAATGAAATAATGTATATGTATTGCTGTTATATAATCCATATATGTATTTATCATTTATATAAAAGAAATATAGATAAAAATAATTCAGTTATTCTACGAGGGCGACCTGGAATGTTTCTGGAATCGACAAGAAAAACACGGCATTGGTTTTCTTTCGATGTAGTCTTCTCGTAGATCAGTACACTTTTTCAAACGGTGCTCCAGTCTCTTCAAGCCGTCGGAAAAGTAGGATGTTTGGAGGCCTGCAAAATAGACATCTATAGCGGCGATAACTTCCTCATTTGAAGCAAATCTCTTTCCTGTCAGCGATTTTTTCAGGTTTGAAAATAGAAAAAAGTCGCTGGGGGCTAGGTCCTGTGAATATGGACGATGAGAAAGTAATTCGTAGCGCAACTCATTCAATTTAGACAAGAGGATGCGGGATGAATGAGCCGGTGCATAGTCGTGGTGAAAAAAGCATTTTTCTCTGTTGCAAACAAGGCCGTTTCTCCTTCAATACTGCATTGAATCGGGTCAATAAATCGCTGTAGTATTGCTCCGTGATCGTCTTTCCCTTTTGCAGATAGTCGATGAGGATCACCCCTGGGAATCCCAAAGAATGGTCGCCATGACCTTTCCGGCCGATGGATTCGCCCGGAAAAGTCCACTGCTTCGTTTGTTCCCTGGTCTCCGGTATGTAGTGGTGGATCCAAGTCTCATCCACGGTTACGAAACGCATGAAGAAATCTCTTGGATTGCGTTGAATCCTGGCCAGACACTCCTCCGAAACGGTCACCTGATTTCGTTTTTGCTCTGCTGTGAGTAAACGCGGTACCTATCGCGCCGAAAGCTTTTTCAATCCCAAAATTTCGTGTAGGATATGGCTAACGCGTTCTTCTGAAATGCCTGTCTCTGCAATCTCTTTCAGCTTCAATCGGCGATCGGCTTATACGGTATCATGAATCTTATTGACCATTTCATCATTGGTAACGGTTTTTGGGCGTCCACTGCGTGGTTCATCACTTGTGCTTGTGCCGCCACGTTTGAACTCGCTCACCCAGATGCTGATGGTCGAAAATGACGGAGTAAATCCGCCATGAACCTCTAGTAAAATATTTCGAATTTCCGTGGCCGTTTTCCCAACCATCCAGAAGTGTTTTATCACTGCACGAAATTAGATTTTATCCATTATTGGGAAACCGCCTGACTTGCTACACAAAACACACTCTTAAATAACAACTATTAACAGTAGACATCTGAAATTTTGGCAGTTGCTGTAAAAAGGGTTGCCCTTGCCGACCAATCAATCCACTTCAACGTTCGTGCGCCATCTCTTGCCGATTGCGGAAACATTTCAGGTCGCCTTCGTATTAAGACTGTAGATTTCTTCTTTAACTTTATTATGTAAAAGTATTTTTTTCAGCCACCTGATTTTACTTTCTTTACGTAGTAAGGTAAGTATTGTAATGAAAAACATTTTCGACCTCTCGTCTTTTGTAGACGCCCACATTTTGAGTCCCTTTATGCAGAAAAAGTAGTTTTTGCAAACATCTGCCTTTGTGTGATTACAATAGGACCCAAACAGCTACAGCTACCAATACCAAACTTTATCGATAAGTCGGTAGACTCAAAGTAGTAGTTTATTTCAGTGGAAAACCCAAATTTTACCAAACTCTTGTCAGCTACTAAATTTGGACAAGTTTATAGAGAATAGAAAAGCAAATTTTAGAAACGCTTATGGAAACAAACATTCTTTTTTGAAAGGTTGTAAACGTATTTAGAGCTTTATTTGGAACAATTTTTTTATAAGGAAAAAAGTTGGGATCTGAAGTAATACAACTTTTTTTTTGTAAAAAATTGTACCGCATGTATACAGGATGTTTCTTATTATCATGCTAATATTTAAGGGGGTTATTCTTATGCCTATTTTATGAAAAAAACTTTATATGAACATATGTCCTAAATGTTTTAACTTTTGAACCGTAGGGTGCTAAAGTTTAAAAAAAATTCAATCATGTGCATCTCGCTAGACCACTTATGAGAAAAAACTATTTATGTAACTTTGAACAACAATTTATTTAGGAGAATAACGTAATCTACATACATTTTGAAATGGTAACAGCAAATCCTGAACGCGAAATAAATTATATCCGATGATGGAATGGCGTAACATATGTTTCTCAAAAAAAATTAAAAAAAGACCCGTACAGACACCACAGCTAAAAATTATAAAATTGATTGTACATCAGAAAATGCATCTTGATGCATAAAAGGCGTGTACAAAATTTCAGTGTAAAAAATTTTTTTTTAAAAAATTTAGCACCCTACAGTTCAAAGTTAAGACATTTAGGACATATGTTCATAAGAAGTTTTTTTCACAAAATGGACCCAAGAATAACCCCCTTAAATATTAGCATCTTATTAAGAAACATATGATATATAAAAAGTCGTGTGGTTTCCATACCTCATTGCTTAATTTGATCTCCTACGAGTTCGGCTGGAATGAGTTTGCAGTCGAAATTTAGCAAATTTTTTTTTTATTTCACTATTTTATCAGTACTTATTGCTTATTTCACAAGCATCAGTTTTGACAGTTTCCTCGAAAAAATACAATAGATAGATTATATAGGTATACTTGCTAATTATCAGTAATAGTAATTATAATTCGAATTCTAAGAGTTCTCAATATCTCAATACTAATTACATGAGGTAAATCTTGAAAAGTTCGACAACAATTGCTTGCTAATTCTTTTCATTTATTACCCATAATTATTACAGCAGTATCATCAGTGTATAATTTGAGATCTCCTCATATATTGCCGAGAAAATCATTAATATAAATTTAAAAAAAAACAGAGGGCCCAAGACAGATCCCTGATGTATACCACTTTCATTATACACAATTTCATATTTCTGTTGCCAAATGTCTTCATTAAAAGATGTATATGTTTTAATTTAGTAAATTGCTTGCGACCTTCAAGATATGATTAAAATATATCACAGGCTTTATCACTAACTCAAAAATAGAACGACAAGTGGTCAAGATGAAGTGTTTGAACTGACTCTGTTTGATTAGGACTTACTGGTATTAAAGTTGACAGTCGTCATTGGGAAAATTCAACATAAATGTGAGGTCATTATCAGATTCTCAAATCCTCTCCCACTGGCTAAAAACTGAGATGAGGCAACAAGGCATTCTTTAACTTTATCAGAAATTTACTCTAGCATTCTAGTATCTTGCTTTTACATAATATTGGAAACTCCTCCATGTAGATCTTCAAAAGGCTTCTCAGTCATTCGCAAATAGTTTGTATAATCTTGTGGCTCTTTGGCGGCTAACAATACAGACACATAAATAAATTTATAAATAGTCATTTCTTATCTAATAAGCGTCTAGCTTTGCTTTATTTCTTTTTAAGGTAAGCAAACAACTCCACCACATATTCACATCTAGAGCCGATGCAGAATCTATTGCAAAATAAAGTTGTACCTAAGTTCGACACTTTACAGAGCGGACCCAAAATGTTGGGTTTGTCGTGGCGAAAAGTCAGGTAATAGATTAACTATTGTGATCAACTGTGAATGATTAGGCTCAAGAGCCATGTAGTAAACAAACTACACTAACCTGTGGAGTAATATATTCTACGACTTCAGTTTTATTGATGCGAGGTGAATCAACTACGATTTTGCGCAAATAATTCTGAATTTCATGTTACTATGTACTATGTATCTAGGTGTACCATCAGCAGTAGTTGAATTTGGTTCTGTATCCATTTCCAAAACTAAATATAGAATTTTTATTTTATTTATGTCTCTATCTTATTTAAGTAAGTTTTTAATCCAAACCTTAGAACTCAAGGAAGTTCTTACGTATGTAACATACTTTGAAAAAGAGTAAAATAACATTAAATATTAAAAATACATTGTCAAAATGTTTGATAGAATCATGGGATAGATAAATCTAGTTGCCATCGTATGATTCTGTCAAAAATTTTGCAGTGCCATTTGGGCTTGTTGTCAACAAATCAGATTTAATTCTTCTAGCTGCTTTTCTTTTTTACAAATTTGTCTAACTACTTTTGAGACTGACTAAAGATCCAGCCTGACAAAATAAAGTGTTAGTTTATATTATATATTTTTTAGTACTTGGCTTAACATATATTTAACGATGAAGTTTTTACGGTAAGCAGTATTC
This sequence comes from Amphimallon solstitiale, assembly GCA_963170755.1. Classification (NCBI taxonomy): domain Eukaryota; kingdom Metazoa; phylum Arthropoda; class Insecta; order Coleoptera; family Scarabaeidae; genus Amphimallon; species Amphimallon solstitiale. The sequence goes on along the minus strand of OY720676.1, from coordinate 163,642,643 downwards.
AATGAGGATTTTAAAATTTCTTAGAAATACTGCATTCAATAAAATTTGGATTATTAAATCGCAAAAAGATATTCCTCATTTAGATGTTTTAGGACAAGAGCTGAAAGTTAGACAGGTATGTGAAAAGTAGATCAGTTGAAGATGCTTCAATAATTTATTTCCATAGAATTCTATGTAATTATGTAAACAACGTAATTTAAATAAGAGAAGAGAGCCAAAATTTATGTCTGTTTTTAGAAAGTTACACAATTTCTTGATTTACAGCTAAAGTAAAAATCTCCAATGGAACTCGATTAACTACAGGCAATCTACCTGTTCCAAATGTGAACAAAACTAATTATTTCTAGTGTCATATAAATACAAATGTTCCAAAGTATTCAGTTTTAGCATCTTGATACTGTTGATAGGTTTACAAATTACATGAAAAACACATTAAACTTTACCAGAAACAGATCTGACATAGGCCATAAAAAATCGTTTATGTTCACTATCAACAGTTGGCACTACCGAATGTCTCATGGTAAATTACTGCAATAGTGATTCACAAGTAGGAACTATAATAAAAGATTCATTGCAGGCTGCTGTTTAACAATTGAAATTACATAATATGTACATACACAATCCCTTCAATATTTTGGACTGACATTTTCCACTCGACTATTATATCTCTCCCATGATAAAGGTTCAATATGGACGTTGTCGTTTGAATCAGACAAGAGTGTATAGACTCTTATCTGATTCAAACGACTACGTCAATAGTAAACCTTCATGTTTTACTACATCGAAAGGTTTTACATTTAAGTTAAAGTTACAATCACAAGATGAATTTAAACTCAAGCTGTTTTAGCACTTAACCTTGGATACGGAAAAAAAATTGTAATGCGATAACGAATGCCCAGCGGAAATTTCACCTCATTGCCATTCTGAAATACATTCTATTCAATATGACTGGCACTGATTATGAGGTATTGCAAATTTTATGATTTTATGAATTAAAATTGACGTTGTTAAAGTGTTTCTAAGCATTTTCGAATAATGTTTGTATGAAATATGTATCTTATGTATTACTAATAATGTTTTTGTGTTCGGGAACAGAATCCATACTTTGAAAGAGATTTATCATGGCACAAAGCAACATAAACTTTTTTTTTATGATGTTCAATATAGTAGCATTGGTTTACATAGGATATTTTTTCCTTTGCAAACAATCCAGCACATCTTTTGTGTCCGTGATCACTACACAGTTCAGATCTTTATCCTTTCTGTATACGTTACGGCGCAATTAACTAATATGACTTGTTGGTGCCATTCTTTAATATACATGTGGAAGCGTTGGTTATAAATATATAATTTTTTTATTCGTAGACTTATTTCTCCTAGTAGAGTTAACCAATTAGCAATTTAGTCTTTACCTATACAAGTTACATTTTATTAAGTAATACTTAAACTAGCCCATCAACTTCTATCAGGGCTTAACAAAACTTCCCTGTTTTCGTGGGGTGCACTAATTTATACTTTACGCATTGCTCTACTTTTGAACACTTACCTAACTCTATTACACTAATACTGACAGTTTCTAACAATGTCTTGTTGACTGAGAACCTGGAGCATTTCCATGGTCACATATTTGTGAAGTCTATCTTCATGCATTTGTGCAAATCATTTGATTTCTGCTTTAACTGTGTCAATAGTGAAAGGAACTCCAGATGGCAAACCTGTTTTTACGACATACTATGATGCATATATAATGTTTTAATATTTTTCAGTGGTATCTATGTTAGTTAGTTTGACTCTGCCCCATATCTGTATACCGCATGCTTAAAATAATGTTAGGACTCGTTTCTATGTAATCAGTGTATTGTACTCTGATAAATGCGATCTTTTGCCAATTAGCCAATACAACTTAATCTTCTTTTCTTTCTTTCTGAGGTCTTTAGGTTCAACCTTAAATACTGAGCTGCGTTTAATATGGTGATTAACTCAATCACCATATTAAACGCAGCTCAGTATTTAAGGTCATTGACAGTAATAGGTACAATATTCCATAATATGCTTAATGACTTTATTTCGTTCAACTTTACCCCAATCTAGCGCTCCATGTCGTAAACTCAATAGCTATATTGCAGTTTATTAATAGCTTATTTGGCATTGGACCCATTGCTGGTAGCACAGTTTAATCAGCAGAGGTAGCTAGTTTGTTTGACATCTTCAATTTATGTAATGTCATAGGCAAACAAGAGGTATAAGATACAGCCAAGTACACTCCCCTTTGATTTGTTATAGTTCTGAGTATGCTTCTTCTTATATATGATTCATATAGTTGTCCATATTGCTTACACTATAATTGATTGAAGACGGAGATACGTGTTGAAACTCCATAATTTACAAGTAAAAATTGAAATAAATTCAAATTGAGTTCAAAACAGTTTTATTCAATTCACTACAATTGTTTCACCCTACTAGGGCTTCATCAGGTGAAACAATTATAGTGAATTGAATAATAATAATGTTTTGAACTCAATTTGAATTTATTTCAATTTTTGCTTACACTATATTTAAGAATAGCGCAAACATACCCATTTTCTTCATATCTTTCTTCTATAAGTTTTGTATTCTTTTGAACATGGTCTGTTATGGAGAGTTTGGTTTAAAAGAGCGCTTACAATAATTAATCTTAGTCTGTTTAGTATCACTTTTTCAAAAAACTGTAGCCGTAGGAAAATGGATTACTACGATATGACTTCCGTTGAAAATTTGCCCAGCTTCAGATTCATAATTATTGCTGTAATCTTTCATATGCTTGCAAATAGTAAATGGACGATTCATATTCCTAATTTTCTTTGAGAATTTTACGAAAAACACGTTTCAATATTAGTTGAATAAAAATGCAACAGAGAAATATTTAGCTGGTGAAGATTAACATATTATTAGTCTTAATACATTCTATTAGTGTATCAACTCTTACAAGCCTTAATTAGATACCTGGACATCACGGGGGGATATCAAATAAACAAGTTTGTGAAATATTAAGTTAGACAACTTTGTTTCAATCAATAAAAACAAATTACATCCGATAAATGCAAAAACATCTATATAACAGCTATATTTTGCTGTGTATAAAATGATAAACTTGGTTTAATAGAAGTAATTAAAAAAACACACGTCGGATTAGCTTGTTTAAAAATTTATATCTACTTTACTTAAGTATTTTATTAAAATATATTTCCTATTTTTTTCATCGTAGGGTGTAATTTTGAGAACAGTTCTTATGTAAAAATAAAACAAAATTTGAAATACATCTATGCTAAGAACATGCAAATTTAATTCATAATCATTACATCTTGTGGTGTTTTTACTACTTTTTTTACTGTTTCCGTTTCTCAATGTGTTAACTACTCGTGTATACACGCAATAGTGGAATATTGTTCCATTTTAATTATTTTATGTTATGACTAAATCCACTAATACATACATATATTGTATACGATCCTAACTGTAGTAAGAATAGCATGCCTAAATTCATCGGAATCGACACTAATTAGGAGTGTCTAATCATACTAAAATATCTTATTAAACTGGATTATAATACAACAACAAAATCATAATATTGTTGATTTATTTCTTTTACAAAGTAATTAATGATTACGTGAGAACATTCGACCGTTTACAAATGTGTTAGTATTCTTGGTATTCATCGCACTCATCCGTAATAGTGGGGGTAACACCCAACGAGAAGATAAATTGACACGTCCCCATTCGGCAAAAGTATCTCCTAAATACTGCGCATTCAACGCTCCCACATCGTGCACACACATTTCATACCGTAATCAAGAAGAAAAAGACGGATCCCGTTCGAAAGTCGTTGTCGGACAGAGAGACAACCGAACTTGAACTGGGGAATCCGCGTTGCAGTAGCGCAGAAACGTTTCAGTTCAGTAGAAACTCGTTTCTGGGGGGTTTGAAGCGATAATTAACTCTCTCTATTACTTTATTGGTTTGTGCCCTGTCTATTTGGTCCTCTTCTCTTTTTTAATCAGAGACGGTCGGAGTTTGGAAAACCGCCCGACCATTCTAATTGCCCTTTTATTGCTCGGACGCACGCTCTTCCACTCGCTTCATCTGCCATTTATATAAATTTAACCAAACGAACGGTCGGCTGAACGCGCCCCGTCTTTACGTAGCGCTTGAACGGACCCCGCTCTAATTTAACTTTTTTCCTTTTTTCCATTGTTTACCTTTTTCGTCAATTCCTTAACTTATATTAAATTCCTTTCTTTCTTTGGTTGTTTGCTTTCTCCCTCGTTTATTCTTGCAATATAGGAATTCCATTCGATTTGATTTTATTATTTACAATAATGATGTAATATTCTTTTATATGAAATAAATATGAAAACAATATTAATCATAATTTCTTTATTTCAAAATACTTAACATAGCGTAATAAAGTAAACGACATATATCGCAAAATATAAAATACAAAGTTATTTTAAAATATTATACCCTGTCTGAGAATAAAGAGAAGTGATTCAAATATCTCGCCCAAACAAGAAACAAGTTGTTTAAAAATATAGTAAGCAATTTGACATGTAAACAGTTGAAAATGTCAACAATTTTAAACATGATTATTTATTCTAATATTTGTTAGGAGTTATATTAATAAACTGTATAAATATGACTTATTAATATGTAAAATCTACTCAAAATAGAGCACTCCAAGGACCTGTCAAATAAAATCCAATATGGCGGTTGTGAGCAAACAAGCAAATTTGTGATCATAGCCCCCTTCCAATATCTATGTTAAAAAAGTGCAATAATACGCAAAAATTAAACAGTTTAGATGAAATTGTGATTACATTTAATGGTCTAATTAACATATTATGTAAGGTATAAATTATTTTTATTTATAGTTACTTATGGCACTATATAATCCAATTTTATATCTGTACAACGTGGCCACTATTTTAGAATATAAATAGGCATTTCGTTACCTACAAAACACAAAACTGTAGTAACGAGTTAACATTTGAATCTATTTGCATCTGCTTAAATCTCAAAGTGCTTAATATATTAATAATATATTTTTATAATCCTACACATAGTATTTTTAAACTTATTTTCTAATTACCATTTATTGCTTCCATAATAATTAAGTCAAAATTTTAATAAATAAATCTTATTAAACAAAACTCTGATTATTCTGTTAGCTTTTGTAAATTTAAGGAAAAGACAAGAAACTTAATTGGAGACTGTGTCTTACCACTAAACAAAGCTAGATACCCACTTCGACAATTATGTTTTAAACGCGCGGTTTTATTAATCAGTGCTACTGATTATGATAACATAGTTCTTCCGTAATTTTCTCTTTTAACTGTTGTATTGTAAACGGAAAGTTCTCCGGAAAACCATAGTTTCACCATACCCCAAATATATGCATCAAATGATGTTAAGTCCGGAGAGTGAGATGGAAAAAAAGAATCAGTGAACTGGCTACGGAAAACATTCAAAGGTTATCTACAAACGACGTGTCATTTTCATTTGTCGGGTCATGTAAATAGGCGTAGCAATAGATTTTTAGGTTTTCAACGACCGGAAGTCGCGTAAGATGTTTCTTGCACGACGTCTGAAAACCTAAAAATCTATTACTACGCAGATGTCACTGATAAAACTGGGATTATCATATTGCAGAGCATGGTTTCTAACACAGTATTCAAGTCTTGCAGCATAATCACCCATTCTCAATTGTTTGGTCGTCTGAGTAGCATATGAAAATTCAATTTTGCAGCAAATCGTGATTTTCGTTGGCATCCACTGGTTTTCTTCGTCCAGCTCTACCTTTCCCTTGGTGTAGCACACTTCCAATTCTTCTAAATTTGATTATAATGTTCAGTACGATAGCATTACTTGGTGCCTGTTTATTGAAATGTTCCGAAAATTGATCGCGTACGAATTTAGTGCTTGGACCATTTTGTCTACCTAAACCGTAAGAGCGAAAATAGTGCTCAACTAAAAAGACTTTTTCATCAGTAGATAACACTATTTACAAATTTACAAACATATCAGTACATCTAACCAAAACCATTCATCAATGTTTATGTCAAATAACAGTGTCAATTGTTAGAGTTTTAACCACTAGCAAGCCTACCGTTTCAGTATTGTAAATTAATAGCCATATTGTAGTAATAAAAAATGAAAATCAAAAGGAGGATGACGAAAGTCACATAAAAAAGATGCATTCATATTAGAATTATAGATTATGTGGAGAAAGTGATATCAAAGTTATCATCAAAGTAATTTCAAGTATAATTTCAACTCAGCAGGTTTACGACGAATGCTTATTTCCACATAAACATGAAAACAAACGAATTATTTAACTTCATGTTTGCTAACACTAGAATACATAAAACTGGCAATTTTTAAGTATTTGTCAATGGGTATCAACTTGTGAACAACGTCTAGGTAGGTATATAATCTGTACTGCAAATGTAGCAAGAAATTGATTTGCGTTATGAAATACTATCAACTTCTGCATTACAAGTTATTTTTAGCCTTTGTTCAAAATGATGACATTGATTTAAATTTGCATATTTATATATCCTAGCTTATATGCTAATAATATCCATTAGCAAACAACAAGCTAAAGATTTTCTGGTTGTTGAAGAGATAAGTAACTTTGTGTGAAGATTCATTTAAAATAAGTTATCCATTTTTATTGAAAACTGTAGAACAGATGCACGGATTAGCTATCCCATCCATCTCTTTTATAATAAAATTGAATACATTCCCATCCCTATAATAAGAACAAAGCTTAACTTAAACTTGAACTGTCAACTGGTATGATGAAAATGGAATGCCCACTGTATAAACCCGTAAACACACACTGCTCCTATAACAAAAATTCCTTGCCAGGCGCAGTGGAGCTACATAGTATGAAAGATAATTTGATTTCAATTAGGAGAGCTGGAAATACCTTCAAATGGTTAATTACCCCGTCAGTGTTTTCTGATGGTGACTTTTAATTTTGACGAATTAATAAGTAAAACGGACTCAAGTCTGATGGATAAGAAGACTAATATATATATTTTTCTTAAAAGAAAGTCGTTAATTTAAACCCCTGTGTGGCAAGACGTATGGCCATGATGCAACCCAGAAAGTGATCTTGATTTTCGATTTCACACGAAGTATTTTAAGAACTTAAGAATGCTCTTTAACCGTTTGGCGTTGAAGAACAAATTCTTTATGGACAATCCCCAGGCTATCACGAACATAAGTTAGCAGGCTGTTAGTCATGTTATGCTCACAAAGGCAAACAAAGTCAGAATGTACAAGTCAATTACTCTAATATTGTTTGCTTTGATGAGTATACCAACCATGACTCTAGCATTTCGTTTCCAAGTCATATTGAAGAATCCAAAGCATATTTCAGAAAATGTGAGTCATTTTCAATCTGCTTTGAAAAGTCAATGCGTGCGTACTCACCCCTATCCACCTTTTGATATTACAAAAGATGTTCCTAATCATTTTTTCGGTCATCAATTCATTGGTGAAAATCTGATGTGTGAGTAAAAATTCAACCCTTCCATTCTGACTATCAACCAACGATCAGAATGTAGAAGATCTTGGAGTATTTTGATCACTTCTTGCAGGTGAAAGCCTTTCGCTGCGAGGTTATCCCCAGCTGCATTGTCACGGTGGCCTTTAACGTTAATGTCGCAGGTCTAAACTCGTGACGGGGATTTTACTGGGGGGGTTGGGGGAGGGGGGGAGCACTCGCTTTATAATTATAAAATATCAAAAGGTGCCTTACCTTTACTTCTCTGCGGGACTAGGACTCTCAAGGGGCCGAGAAAATTGAGTTGTCTCAATAAAATACTAATTGTAACACATTTATTTATTAAACACTAATAACAACTAGAGGACCAAAATAAGAAGTACTGCGAAAGATCACAACTGATCCTCCTATCGGAAGATCACTTATGAATTGTCCCATTTCGTTCGGAATGTGCTTTCTTATTACCTCGGTAACGCCGAGTCCGTCAATACCTTGCTGAATTTGCACATTCTGTCCGTTCGATCAACTTCCGTTGAACTCATCAGACGGACAGGCAGGATGTCATTCAGATACTATAGATTCATGTTACACCATCGACTCAGTGCTAGGTAAATCAGAATTCAGGTTACCGCTGCAGTTGATTCGCGACAGTATCTACAAATGCTTTAGATTTATGTACAAACCAAAACACTGGGTGTTGTTGTTTCAAAAAACTTTCGGTCGCACTCTACCTAAGCCTGAAGCAAAACTTAATTAATAGCGCATCGTTGCTCAAAATTGCTTTCGCTTATTTTCAGAACGCCTTCGAAAAATCTGGTTCGTAAAGAGAATTTCTACCAATGACTCTAGGATTTGAAACTAGCATCAAGGACACATCAGTATTTGTCTGTCTCGTCTCCAAAGTGGAAGCCATCACTGTTGCCATATCGAAATTTATGATCCTTTACTGACACACCTTGTACATTCCTATGACTATTTTGAACCCAAATATATATACCGGGTGTCCCAGCCGAGCGGTAAAATCCATTATTGGTATCTAATAATGTAGATAGCGAATAATTTATATTACAAAAATTGTAGATAATCATAAGCTCTACAATTTAAAAATATATTATTCATTTACACAGAGTGTTCGACAACAACGAACCAACACAAACTTATGTTTTTTTAAAAGGAATGCTATGCGTTTTTTTCACATTTTATGATAGCCCTTGAAGAGCTGATTAAACTGACATCAACTTGTATTTCTCGATTTTCAACTGTTTCTGAGATATGGCGATTTTTCGTTAAAAATTGTAAAACATTTGAAAAGTTGCTATGCAATAACGATTGATGGTGAAATACCTATTAGCAGAGATATCTTTTCAGTACGTGAAATTAATGTTTGTTCCGACATATCTACGCATGTTCTTTAGAATTACAGACCATTGGCCTAAGCAAGGACTTTTTAAAAAAAATTAAATGGAATTAAATTAAATGTCATTGAAATTTACTAATTAAAAAGTTATAAGATATTATATCTGAATAAACCCAATTACGACTTAAAAATATGAGTTGCCATGAATTGCACTGCGACTATAACTAATATTAATCGAAAAGAGTTACTTCTATTTTCCCTATACAAATAAGTAATTTTTATTAAAATTTAAAAACTGAAAATTTTGGAAGTTCATGAATTAGCAATAATATAAAAAATATCGCAGACGCTGTGTATCAACAATTGTTTAAAAGTTAAACTTAGATTTATAGCTTCAGTTTAAAGGGAAGTAAGTACATGAATTTACGTTAAGTGCGAAATGAAATATTTAAAATTGGAATTAATAGATATGATCTATGTTTTATGGGAAAGTGATTGTTTGCTGTCATAAAGAAATACAACCAAAAATATCCAAATATGGGACTGCCATCGATGCTTTTCAAAAATTGTTAACGATTTGAAGAAATTGGCAGTATTCCGTTTGAAAGAGGAACCGTGTTACTGCTGCCGTAGAAAACGTAGATGTACAAAAGGTTCCTTTGTTATGCGTTCAAGAAAGTCTCCATAAAAGCGAGCGTAAAGTTTCTAGAGTGCTTGATGTTAGCAAAAACTTTATTAAGAGAACCTTAAATTATTATTTTTTAATTTGTTATATGACTTATAATTATTGTGATGCTTGAAAATAGTAACTTATATGTTTTTCAAGATACTGCAGAAGTTATAGAAGTTTTCAATAACGTACATTTAAATCCTTGTATTGACAGTTTGCTTTGATGATAAACAATTTTATGACACAGGGCGACTGCGATATTTTAACTATTGTTAATTCATGATGTTAAGGAAACTTCCTATTTTGAGAGCACCAAGAAATAAATTTCAGTTCCAATACGCATTTATTTAAGTTCGGTGTGCGCCGATATGTCGGTGGTCGCTCTGCATGAAACATACGATAACATACAGCATATATACACATGAACCATTGACGGAGCTATCCACCACCTATATATGTGGAGGTGCTCAACACTGCAGTCCGTCCGCACATATAGGAGGTCTCGCATCGCCTTCGATGCACAGTTGTGTAGCAGGGCCGGCAGACAATAAACTCGTCCGCTGAGACAGCGTATGCTTCGAAACGAGCTCCGCATCAGTATTCTCACAATGTCTTTAAATTTGTAAGTAATAAATACATTAAATATGATAATATAAAGTTAAAAAAATAGAACACACATTACAAAAATATAATAATACATAAAAATAAAGAAAAACATTCATATATAAAAGCAAGAAACAAAAATAAAAAATAAAATAAAAGATGTTAAGTTCTTAACACATGAACTTCCAAACTATTCATCTTATGAGCTTTAAAATTTTGATAAAAATTTGTAAAAAGAAAACATTAGAAGTAACTCTTTTAGATTCACCTTAGTTATGCTATGTGGAATTAAGTCAAAGCAACTCATATTTTTAAGACGTAATTGGATTTATGCAGATATAATATCCTATAACTTTTGCAATATCGCCCACATGCACTAGAAAGTATATATTTTTAAATAGTAAATTTTAAGTACTTTTCAATGACATATACATATATAGAGGGTGTTCCATTTAATTTTTTTTCTTTGGATTTTCAATTTTAGCGAATGGTATGTAATTCTAAAGAACATTCGTATATATGTCGAAATAAACATTAATTCAACGTACTGAAAATATATCTCTACTAATTGAGTCCAAATAGGTATTTCATCATTAATCCTTATTGCATAGCAACTTTTCAATTCTTGTACAATTTTTAACGAAAAATCGCCATATCCTAGAAACAGTTAAAAATCAACAAATACAAGATGATGTCAGCTTAATCAGCCCTTCAAGGGCTATCATAAAATGTGGAAAAAATGCATAGCATTCCATTAAAAAAAACATAAGTTTGTGTTAGTTCGTCGTTGTCGAACACTCTGTGTAAATGAAAATATTTTTAAATTATAAAGCTTGTGATAATCTACAATTTTTCTATTAAAAATTATTGGCTGACTACATTTTTAGATACCAATAATGGACTTTACCGCTCCGATGGGCCACCCGGTATATATTTTATTGTTTTTAAGAGGAAAGTAAAAGAATATGAAAAGAAAATATTTGTTGACCTCATTTGGAACGCTTAATAGGTTAATTCTTTTTTTGACATGACCGTCAAAATTACACGCGAAAACCTCCTCTAACCTAATTCTTAATAAATCATCAAAAGGAAATTTTAGCGGTAGAACTGATAAAATCAACCATAATTCACGACGATAAATTAACACACGAATGAATAATGGAGAAAAACAATTACACCTTGTTCTATTTCAATAACGAAGTAGGAAAAAGGAAGAAATTAAGAAGAAACGAAGAAAAATTACCCGGATTTAAGTACTATACTAACTGCTGTCTGCACATTCATTAATTACTGACGACGAGCGAATTGCAATTGTCGGACTAATTAATAAAATAATTGTAACTGAATTAGTGAAACAGTTATTTACATGACGGTTTTGTATGTGCGATAGTATAGGTAGTAAAGGCACAACAAAAACTCGACAAAAAGTCATCCGCTTTTGCTTGTCGGCAGTAGTGGGTTGGTGATGGTGAATGCTCGAGCGAGGCAAGCACTAACTTGCATGGTGCACGCCACTAAATTAAGCGATTAAGATCTTAGTGCCGCAAATCGCCGACGTTTATTTTATGTAAAATGTAAATTATGAAAATGTATGTGTGCTATTTGTTTCTCTGTGTGTGTACTGGTTGTGTATATTCTGCATTATTCGCTAACTACGATATTAGTGTTGTAATTAAAGAGGGATTTTGTCGGCTGGAATTTCGAAAGATATCTCTGTGTATACTTAGTCGTGTTGTATAAGTCTGTTTGCAAGAATTTGAGCACGTACTATGGAAATTTAAGTAATTAATCGATAGCGTTTTATAAGCGGTAATTATCATTAATATTGTTCACTTTAAAAATTACTAATTAATGGCATATCATGATGCATATTAATATTGAAGAAATTAAAATTATTTCCATAAAAATATCTATCTAAAAAAAAAGTAAGTTTTTACGACAAAACATCGCTTTTGCTTCCCTTTTTTTCCTATCTGATTGAGTAAGGGTCACTCGAAAATATTAATATTGATGTAAAAAAATTTACATTATTTTAAACTTGATGAGGAAGAGGAAGAGAGGTTGAAACAAAGTACTATTTTATTTGTCAACTTATGACTTGATAAGTTCATAAAAAAATTCTCCATATATTCATCCGAAGAAAGACGACATCCCCTTAAGTATCTTCTAGTTTGGATACGATTGTCACTTGATGCTAAATCTGCGCTGTAGGGTCCATGTTCCAATTTTACAAAGCCTCAATCACGTCACGTACATGAAGCTGTATAATCTTCTGATCACACTTATGGCGCTTCTTTTGCTGTATGGCAGTTTTCGTAATTCTGATTCTTTCATTAAGTATATATATTCAATCAGAAAGATGTCTTCCATATTCTGTAAACACCATCGCCATCAGGTTTCCTGACGATCTCTACTTTCATCTTTTTTTGGCGATGCGATGTCTCTTTAACCAACCTCCTTAAATTTTTGTTTTATCCGTAGATTACACAAAAATAGCTCTTCGACTTCAGCCAAAGCTACCAAATTTTCTTCGCAAATATGTTGATGACGCAATTATAGTCCGGGAATATGCAATTTTGGAATTCAAAGAGCTAATTTTTATTGTTGTTTCCAATATCACTAATTGATCAATCATTGCATTTCTTATTATTCGATCTGCTGAGACCCAGTTCCTTGATGTTTTCATTTTGTCATGTTTTAACAGACCTTCCGCATCTTGGGATATCTTCATTCGACATTATTTAAAACAAAATCTTATCGAAAAATAAGACGAGATATCTTTCCCTTACCCAATAATCATCCACTGATGTGAATTCTTGGGTCCACTTTTTTGCTCGTCAAGAATTTGATTATGTTTCTATGTTCTAGCTGATTATTACTCGTTTTTTAATTTCTTCGTAGTATAGAAAATATATTACGATGAATATTTTCGAAATTTCTAAATCAGTAGCTCTGAAGATATCCCTTGCATTGTGGACAAAACGTCGGAATCTACACCAAACTAAACTTGATGTGGTTCTAACGCAGAAACCAATAACTGTAATTACAAAACAACTGCGAAAGTCAACACCTAAGTGCAAAAGTATTTAGAGCTGGATTTGGAACAATTTTTATATAAAAAAAAATTCAAAATTCGAACTAGAATTAATTTGAAAATAATTTTAGTATTTAGAGCTGCATTTGAAATAACTTTATTATAAAAAAAAAATCGGACCGACCGTCACACTTTTAGTCACAAGTTTTCTTGTTATTTAAGGCTACACAAAACAATAATACTCTTTCGATGTGAACCAAATTTACTCTGTAAACATGCAACTTAATTACAAAAATGTGCGGCCGTTACTTGTTTTCACGATGGCAATGTGGATAATATAATAATTACACCTCGTACTTAACATTTTTATGGAACATTTTTATGCAATGTGACTTTGCTTGAAACAATGTTCCAGAATTTTGAAATTGATTTCATTTCGTTTTTGCTTCTCAAAGCTTACTGACATTTTTACACTGCTGCCATAGATACTTTTGCTACATTAATTAATTTAATTTAATTTATTTTGGTTAATTCTATTTTCAAATTCAACTTAGGTTACAAATATATCTAGTCTAAATTTAGAATTCGCTAAAAACTTTATTACTACAAAGCCATTTCCCTTCTATTTTTGAATCTATGATTCACTTAAATTTTATCATTTTAAATTACACGTATGTTTTTGGCTTTGAAAATTTATCTAGTTAAATGAAGGTCCTAAATTTTATATTAAAAAATTTTCAAATACCTACATCATAAATCGTTCAAATTTGCCAATATCCGCTTTAAAAATTATTGTATAATTTTTCTATTATGTTCAAGCTCTAATACATTTCTTCCTTCGATATATTGTTATAAATTAAACTATAACTTAGGGAAATAAAAATATGATTATTGGTTTTTCCAATTTAGCATAGTGACATCTACTTATTATCCTAGAAATACCTCTGGCGATGATAAATAACGTATATTCCAGCATCGTAGTTTGATGTTGCAAAAAAGAATTCAATTTGCTAACGTTACTAAATAGAAATTTTGAACATATTGCTGTGACTCTTGCAATTTGAGGTTTATATAAAAATAATTTAAATTATTCAATCAATAAGTAAGTAAGAATAAAGCATGCATCCTAGTGCTAGGCCTTATGCTAGACTAAGATTCGACAAATTTTCTGCTAAATAGTAGGTTAGGCAATTTTACATTTAACTAGCTCAATTTAGAATGACTAAAGAAAATGTTCTCAGGGGCAGAAAATATAAATAAATTCTCCAATCTCTTTAATTATCACCAGGTCAGGTAAAGAAAATAAAATGCAAAATAAATCTTATCATCTAATTTATTAAAAGAAAGTATTAAAGAAAGAGAAATTTTAAATTACACAAATATATATTTACAAAAATTTAATATTTCACCATCATAAAAAATCACACATATCATGATCAAATAGTCAAAATAATAAAGAAATTATAATTAATGAAAGCATAACATCGAGAGAAAAATTATATTTTTAAAAATAAACGTCATTATCATGATTTATATTCGTCAAAGATACATGTAAACAATCAACATCTTTAATAAAATAAAATTTATTGCATATTGTGAATTGTACTGGAATATGAATAACCAAAAATTACGCGATTTATTATTTACAAAAATATAAACATTAAGGAAATGGCTTTGCCCTAATTAGTCCTGCCTGGCGCCTTTGCTCGCTCCCAAGACAGTACCATAAGAAAGCAAATTCACACTGGTAGGTACCCCAAAGTTCCACCCTACGAGTATGCTTTTCAACTCGTTGGACACAACCCGAACATACACTACTTGTGCTCACCCCTTAAGGTATATATGTAAATTTTAAATTTAATAAAATAATAAAAAAAAATGTCTTTGTGCATTTAATTAATTAACTCAGCCCTGATTAGTTCTGCCTGGCGCCTTTTCTCGCTCCCAAAACAGTACCACCAAGACTAATTCGTGTTTTAAGGATTCACCAGGACTCCATGCTATGAATTAAACAACTACTTAATTCATCGCATACATCCCTGATCTATTACCCAACACGTTAATACCAAATACACAAACACTATACAATATACTTGATACACATATAAAAAAAAATATATAATAAAATAAAACTTAACCTCACTCTGAGATTCCAATACAAAACACCACTCAAGAAAATTTTGTACAACACTACATACACATTTATAACAAACATTATTAAATCACCTTAATTCTTCGTACATAGCTTCGAATCCATCATATAAAAGAAAATCTCGATCACTGTTCAATTATTCTATATATACATAAAACAGAATTATTAGCCACAAATCTTCTAATCTGGTAAATAAAATAGTAAAGAAAAATCTTTATAAAAAAAAATTATTATGCTATTCAACTTGATCATTACAGTTACTAAAATGCTTTATCATAATGCATGGTGTAATAACCCTACATATAAAACAAAACATTCTAGAAAAATAAAAAAAAATTCAAAGTTCTAATTAAATAAAACTGTTCCGAACATAAATAAACATTTCCAAAAATAATTACAAGTCTCAATGTAAACCGAACTCCAAATTTAAAACGATTTCTAATTCATAAAATTATTCTAAGTTCCACTTCAGTTGGAAAATTCTATAAGTACGGTAAAATTATTACGGAAAATATTACAAGTTCTAATTCTTGTTGAAAAATTTATAAGTATCGAAAAATCTCTTTGAAAATTATTCTAAGGTCAAATTCATGAATAAACTTCTAAGTTAATATAACATTTTTACTTTTAAGAGGAAGAAGAGGTTTCCACCTACTTCTTGTTTTGTTTTGAGAGAGCCGATTTTCACCAAGCATCTAACGTTTTCTCATCGGTTCCGGTCTTATATTAATATTTTTCTTCACAAAAACGTCCGGCTCTTCTCGGTACGATACGATTCCACCTCCAGAAATACATAGCTGCAGTGCTGCACCACTCAGGAAAGCAGTGCATTAGTAATCTTTCAAAAGGGTAAACAAATATGTAAATATCAACTTGTTTACATATTCGTGACTCATCTAATACATCTAGCGAAGAATATTGTTTTCGCCGGGCCAAACGGTCGATCTCTCCCAGTCACGGTATTCTTCGTGCGGGAAACACTTTTTTGTCATCATTCACGTAATATTTTATGCTTATTCTAATATTATAACTTTTATAAAAATTATACTAACATTCTTATATTATTTAACGTAAATAAAAATAAAATTTGCCAAAATAATGACTTAATAAATATTTATATGCACATCATGATAAAAATAAATAAAACAATAATTAATTAAATTAAATCTCGAAGTGATCTTGATTATGCCTATTTATAATTTACCACCAAACTCAAGGTCACTGCAATATGTTCTACTGAATTATATAAACGAGTCTAAAGATTAAGGATCTATTTATTTATAAAATGGTGTTGAAAACATTATATCTTATATAAAAAAAAACATAAAGGATAAAGAAAAATGTTTAATAAAATAAAATAAATATACGATCATATCATTTACCCATAGCTAATTGCTAGTGCTGTATGTGGTATTATGCCAATTCTTAATTAAAATTTTTACTTGCATAGCATTTTGTAACATCCTACGTGAGTAATCTGGTACAGTTGAATTGTTTTGGCAATCGACAGGGCCAAACTATGAACTCAAGAGAACTATTCAATGCCACTACAAATGCCACAGAGAAGAACAACTTCAAAACAGTAAAATTGAACTAATTAATTAATATTTCAGGTTCCGCTAGTAAAATAAAGTTATTAGATATTATGTTTCTATAAGTAGGTATATTTTATTTAATACTTGGCTATTCCGTTTAGTATACAAACATTATTGACAAATTTGTATTTGTGTATTGTTTGGATGATAATTACAGCAAATGTCAAAATTTATGAAAGTTCTAAAATGGCTTTTATAGGGTATATTACTTGACTTGGCAAAACGACTCATCCATAATATCGTTTTCTATTGATAATATCTGCAAATCATTCATATTCGAAGTCCAATGATACTTATTTTTTATGTAGCTCAGGCTGGGGAAAGAGTTTTCACAATTTGCAATTGGAAGGGTTTAAAAAATTTTTAAAATTGTTTATAAACTCCGAATTCTCTATTATTATTTTTAGCATTTTGCGCAGTCTAGATATTGAACGTGTACCTCTTAAAGAACAGCAGCTTCCAAATATTGTTTCAAATGAATTCTTTTATTTTCTAATAAAAATTTAATATTCAGATTAAAAAAATTTATTTATTTTGTTTAATAGTTTTTGTGTCGGTATTCTCACATTCCTTTTTACCAATATCAACCTAAAATGAATCTCCTTACTAGTTTGCCCATATATTGGACCTCTTTTTGTAATTCTGTCACAAATTTTTCAATAATTACTTTTAGAATATCAATTCTAAATTTATGTCTCCCAATTAATAATTCGCAACTAGTTTCACGATCAGCAAACATTTTTGTTCTTTTTCATTCACGTGATCGCATCTCTAACATTTTCCAGACTGATTAATTTAGAATACATATTTCTGGCAACTCCTTCAATCATCAATTTTCACATCTCTCTTCTTATAAATAATAATGTAACCATTTCTAAGTATTCTAGCACATCATAATGGCTATCTAGTTTTTTAATTTTGTTTATAAAGTATATATAACCCAACTCCCCCTTAAAATTAGTCAAAAAATGAGGTATGGCCACCACACGACTTTCTTATACGTATGGGCGCTTCAAATTATAGAATTTTAAGAATTTTTATACAAAAATTATTCAAAATCCCATTTTGAATACTTGTATACTCTTAATAAATCTTTATATAGAATGCATACTTTGTACGATATTCGAGAAAAAATGCTACTCGCTAAGAGTAAAAGTGTTACTTTCGGTCTGAATTTTGTGTAAATGTGTAAATTTTTGTAATGTATACAAAAAACATTGCAAATCAAGCTCTAAATACTTTTGTACTCTTGATAAAAATATATAGAATGCATAATTTGCGACATATTTGCAAAAAATCGCTATTTGATAAGAGTAAAAGTATTACTTCCTGTCCGAATTTTGATTTTTTTTTTATACAAAAAGTATTGAAAATTAAGTTTTAAATACTTTTATACTCGTAATATACATGTGAAAAAAGTATGATTTGCAAAATATTCGCAAAAAACTGCTTTTCGATAAGAGTAAAGGACCTACTTCCGGTAAGAATTTCGAAAAAGTCTTTTAATATAATTTTTCTCAAATTTCATTTTGAGTACATTTGAATTCCTTATAAAAAAAAATTAAATTTAGTAATTGACGAAATATTGGCAAAATTCGAGTTTTTCACTGAAGTAAACTACTACTTCCGGTCTACCGATTTTACTGAATAACTAAACAGATCTCAAGAGGGGGATTATACTCGTAAATACAAAATTTGGAATTGATAGATACAGCGGTTTGACCGCTACCATTGTCACACAAACAGAGAGAGGGAGAGAGAGAGAGAGAGAGAGAGAGGCATTTTTTAAAACCACTTTTTCAGTATCAGGGGACCACAAAACGTGGACATCTGTAAAAATCTGGAGGTCAAAAATTATCATCATCACAATACTTCCTTTATACTACGTATAAGAAAGTAAAAGATGCATTGCCAGTGCGTCATAAGAGAAGATGGCCATTATTATTAATCTCTTTGCAGCATTTGATTTTCAGTGATAAATGAAACTTGATGACATGACCAATTATGTTATGTTGATTAAAATAAAACTAATAGTACTATAAAATATTATTATTATTATATTTATTAATTATTTTTTAATATAAGATAAATGAGAAAGTACTAAAAATTTATGATACACATGCGGGCGAAGGTTTAATTGAACTCTAAAATGCAATTGATGTCCAGGTAAGGTAATGTCTAAAGTGTAATATTGTTGTGTTATGTAAAATGCACTAAATTAATACTTTACCTACTTAGTAAGATGAACATAGTTGAGTATGTTGTGTTGACTTCGACGATGTTAATAAACAGGACCTTCCCTTCAAGTCAAACAATTTGCTATATAAAAATTTGCTGTTGCACATTTTGTGACGTTGTCCTCAAGGTACACATTTGTTTATATCCGAGTTTATGTATGCAGCAACAAATGCCGTCATTGTGTAGATCCGCTACCGAAATTATCTATTATTTAAACATTTATACAAAGAAAAAGATTATTACAAAGTCGTCTCTAAAATTTTAATCGTATAATAAACAAAATATAATTCAAGCTTGATATTACAGATAAGTAACAAAATATTTATTTAATTTAAATACAGTAGCAATTATAGGAACTACAGCACTAGAAACTAATTAAAGAATTTTCTTTTACGACTTATTATTTCATGATAATCTTAATTACTATAAGTGAGTTAAAGCTCGTTGGAACTAAGGCTACAAAGAAATATGTAATTCAAAACAAGAACGATATACATTCCGTGCGCAATTCGGAAGAAGGAAAAAGTAATAAAAATGCTACTGAAATACAGTCCAATACTCACACATATAAAAAATAATTGCCCCGCGATTACAAGGTTAATATTAAAAGACCGTACTCACGCAATATTTGAATAATTATTTCAAACAAGGGTGCTACGCTTCCTTTTCGCGACATTCCGCGTCAAGTGCTGGAGACAGTTCATAATTTCCTAGTCGCGTATGCATCGCCAAACTAATTCCCATCTAAACTGAATTACACAAGTGAATAAATAAAATCGATTAAATTGCCGTCGATGAACACCGATTTTTTCTTAAAGCGCATTTTTTATTTCGATTTTAACAAATCTTCAAAATTATTCTTCATCGATAATTATATTTGGTAAGAGTTCATATATATTTTAATATTATAATTGAGGATATTCTGATGATTGATGCTATATTGGTGAATTGAAATTTCTAATTGGTGCTTTGACAAAAGAAATTAGTGACTTAAAGCACAGATGTCATCGACTGCTAGTTCAAAATCAAGCACTTACCATTTCGAGCAGGTGTTTCTAGATGTGGAGGAGGTTTGGTCAAGGAAATGTAATATTACTATTGGTGGCTTAACTGAGTCGTCCGCTTTCACAAAAAGATATCGCGTTGAAAAAGACTGCCACCAGACCATTTGTTGGATGATGGTCTGGGGGTCAAGAGTTTAGGGCATAATAATTCATTTAAAGATATTGAAATATATCATGACAGAACACTGAAACAAGTGGAATTCAATAACTCAAGGTGGAATTACGAAGATGATTGGATAAAGGTAAGGACGATTTGCGAACTAAATATGTACGTGGTATTCCGAAGATAATTAAGGGAAACTAACATCGTCCAACAGATTTTCAGCTTTTAACTGCTACTATGAAAACGTTAAAAGTATAAGTGCCCAGCCCTTGGAATCCTATACAGCTTGCTGTTCTGAGAGTTATAACATTATTGGGATTATGCATGGATGCTTTTCTGAAGAGTTTTTTCAAAACATCTATAATGTTTTTAGGTGTGGCAGAAGAGATACCAAGATAAACAGGTAAATGAGTGGAGGTGTATTAGTGGCGACCAAAAATAGTGTGGATGTCAAAGTCTTAATTTATCACATAATATATTTAACTTGTTCCCACTTATATTGGTGTTAAGTGTAATGTGGATAATTCCTGTATTGTATGAATATATTACTTTATATACCACCTGATACAACTGCTGAATATCATGAGAACTTTTTGGATACCGTCAACTGGGGTAACATTGTCCCTTTGAAGGTAACTTTGGCCCTCATGCAAAAAAATATTCATCAGGGTAAAGCTCCTCATTAAAGGAAGCTAATTTCATTAATAACTTATGGAAACGATAGATGGCAGCACCAGCTTTACTTTCAGCCGGCTGTTGTAATGGTTCATCTTTTGACCACTTCACAGTACGACTCAAATAGCAAGTCAGCTGATCGCGCCATTTTTCAAGACTGTCAACTTCTGTGTGTGTTACAAGTTTGGAATGCTCCATTATACCAGTGAGTATTTGTTTTAACACTTACATCAATATGCAAATAGACTATAAACATTGAATTATAATTTCTCTCTTACTAGTTTCCATGGCAACTGTTATTTAGTGTGAGGTAACTTTGTCCCAGTTTATGAGGTTACTTTAGCCCAGGGCAAAGTTACCCCAATTAGATGTGCAGCAGTAGGTAGCTACCTACTTACCTACTTTTTTTTTATTATAGCATCTCATTAGCTGTGTCTTTAATATTAATATTTTAATTAATTCATTTGTACCCTGCAGTTTGGTGTTTAATGGAAACTAAGAACTATATTTTTACCGCTCTGAAACTTGTTAATTTCAGATGACAATGGTTCGAAATTATAAGAGACGCCCCGGTTCAAGACACTATGGCAATTACACCCCTGACACGTTGCAGGCATGCTTACAAGCAGTTCGTTCCCATCAAATGACTCAGCGTGAAGCAGAAGAAAATTTTGGTATTTCTAGATCGACAATCAAAAATAAATTAAAAGGAAATCATGGAAAAAAGGTCGGTCGCTCCCGCGTATTTACAGAGGCTGAAGAAACAGCTTTTGAACAACATTTGATCAAATTAGCAGATTATGGATTCCCTGTAGATCACTCCGATTTTCGTAGGGCGGTTAAAAGCTACTTGGACAAAAAAGGCGTAAGAGTTCCTTTATTTAAAGACAACCTACCTGGGTATGAGTGGACACGATCCTTTTTACAACGGCATCACAATTTATCTGTCCGAATGAGTGCAAATATTAAAAAGGCTCGAGCACATGTTAGTGCAACTGATATTGAATCTTACATGGAGAACCTGAAGGTTGCCATACAAGACATTCCACCTTCTAGAATCTGGAATTACGATGAGACCAACCTAAGCGATGATCCTGGCAACAAAAAGGTCATATGCAAACGAGGGACTAAGTATCTTGAGAAAATTTGCAATTACAGCAAGAGTTCCACGTCGGTGATGTTTTGTGACAATGCCAGTGGCAAATGTCTTGCACCTTACGTTGTCTACAAAGCCGACCACATTTGGTCGACTTGGATGGAAAACGGCCCTGAACATGCGCGGTATAACCGTTCGAAAAGTGGATGGTTTGATGGAACTTGTTTTGAAGATTGGTTTGAGTTGCAGTTTCTGTCAGAAGTTAGACATGAAGATGGGCCCGTACTGTTAATTGGTGACAACCTTTCTTCTCATATCAACAGTCGAGTTCTTCAGCTATGTGAACAACATAATATAAGATTTGTATGTTTACCGCCCAACACAACCCACATATCGCAACCTTTAGATGTAGCCTTTTTTGCCCCTATGAAACGATTGTGGCGGGGAATTCTAACTAAATGGAAAGAATCTAAAGCAGGCTCCAAGTACCCAACCGTTCCCAAAGATTTATTCCCAACATTATTGAAGGAATTGATGAACAGCTTAGCGGAAAACAAGACGCAAAATCTGATTTCTGGATTTAGAAAATGTGGAATCTGTCCTCTAAACAAACAAATGCTACTTGACCGTCTACCAGAAAAACTAACAGACGTTGACAAAAATACTGTAGGCGAGGCTTTTTTGGAACAATTAGACAAAAAACGAGCAGATTATGTTGGCACTTGCAATCCGAAGAAAAGGAGGAAGAAACTGCAGGTTCCTGCAGGAAAAAGCATTTCTGCTGCTGATCTGGAAGCAGCAAGAAATACTCCTGCGCCTTCAAAATCCAAACCTACAAAAACCTATCTACAGAAGCAACAACTTGATGACTTAAGTTCCTCTGATGAAGACTCTGATGTGCCCTTAGAATCAGATACAGTCAGCGAAACATTTTCCGACCTAGAAGAGGAAATATCAACTACCTTGAACACTTACGCCAACCTACCAAAGTTAACACCTGCAGACGTTGCAGTTGAAGATTTTGTGATTGTTTTGTTTAATGGGGACAAATATCCTGGGAAAATTGTTAAGATTTCTCAAGCAGGACCCACCGTTGATTGTATGGAAAGACGATTAAAGTGTTGGCGGTGGCCAGAAAGAGAGGACGTAGAGATTTATAACTGGGAAGACGTCTTATGTAAAATTAATCCTCCCAAAATGATTTCCAAGCGAAACCAGTTTGCAGTTCCAGAGCTGGATACTTTTGTTTAAATTGTTACCTATATATTTCACTAGTTACCTACTTATCTATTTAATCAATGTTTTTTACCTTTACATGGTTACCTACCTTAGCTTATGTTCTGTTTATTCAATCTTACTTTTCATTATTGTTCCCTACTTGCAAAGAAAAGTAATAAATGTTTGACTTTTGACTGTTTTGTCATATTTTTGCCCTAAATGATCATTCCCAGGAAAATTTTTGTACGTAATTAGTTGTTAGGTTTTATAATTTGGGATAACATTGGCCTAAGTCATAAAATACCTCTCTTTCTATGAGTTTCACCAGTCGGGACTAAGTTACCCCAATAGTGGGTAACTTTGACTCATTTTTTTTGGATTTTTTTGAGGTATAGCGGACTAACAAAATCAAAGTACAGAATGCAATGTTAAAGTTTTATTTAAATCAAAGCTCAAGAGATATATCATGGTCAATTTTTGCTTAAAGTGTTCTCAAAACTTTGCTCATTATAACAAAAACTTGTAAAAAGTGGGCCAATGTTACCCCAGTTGACGGTACCTTTGAACATCACTTTGCTTACTTTCAGTATATTTTATACATGGGAGATTTCAACATTACTCACTATAAGAATCCTCCTATTTTTTAATGATCTATATGAATATACAATAGATAATTTTGTTAATTTTAATGTATTGCGTCAATATTGTAAACTATAATGAACGTTTACTTGACTTACTCTTTTCAAACTGAACTTTGGAAGTAACTAGTGATAATTCCCTCCTTCTTACGTGAAATCTTGCACGTTCATTATTATTAGTATATGTTTGCTATAAAGGTAGATAACCTAAGAACTTCAATAATATTCAAAACTGTCAAACTTTTAATTTTTAACGGGAGGATTTTCCTAAATTGTACAAGGCACTGACATACTTTAACTGGTTCTTAGAGAGCGCTAATATATAAACCTATTATAACCTGTTTTATGGAGAATTGTTTGAAACGTTTGACAAATATGTTCCACTTCATAATCGGCAGTACAGTGTTCCATATTCACAAGATTCAAGATTATTCAGACCATTAAATTAAGGGCATATTATTTTAGACAATCTAAACTTCACAAAAACTCACACGCACTGGAGCAATACAGATAGTATCCAGCATTGGTAAGGAAACAGATCAAAGCTGCATATCTTGGGTGTGCAACTCCTCAAAAGCTATGGTCATGCAGTAGAATTTAACAATCGAGAGCATAGCATGACAGGACATAGTGAACATGTTTGCGAATTACTTCGGTGCTGTTTATGCTAATAATACGTGTGGTGGTGCTACAAATAAATTTCGGCATTCTCCATAATTACTGCTAGTGTGACTGAGACTGGCGTGGATACGGTGATCAAGTAGGACGTAGCGTTTCGAATTATCTGTTGCGAGACTGTTCATTAACAGTCAATCTCACGTTTTCGACTTGTACCTTTCCGTATGTACGGAAATGCTACAGAATATATCCAGTATTTATAAGTCGATTGGCTAATGATATTCAGAGATATCATTGGGCAAGCGTGACAATCATGGTTATGCAATCAATACCAAGCATGTAAATATTTTTTGTATAGGCGTTTTCATCTAGCTCTGGCAAGAGACTGTGTGAATAAGATTTTTGCTTGCTGGATTCACAAAGATTCCATGGGATAGGCGTCTAATTTACCAGTGAGCTTAAACCATGACTGTTATTCATGTCATGAAAATACCTTGTGTAACTGGTGTACCTAACTCCTAGGTCAAAGTTATTGCTTTATTAATTAACTAAATTGCTTATTTGATGCTCACATGTCATTCTGATTGTGCCTTATATATATATTTACATACATTTCCTATGTATTAAATTTTGGAAGTTACTTTTCATCTAGAATCAAACGAACATATATGTATATATACGCTTGCCAGACGTCCCGGATTGACCGGGACAGTTCCGGTTTTGAGACAAAATACCGGTGTCTCGGCCGGTTTACTTCACGTCCCGGTAAAAATTAAATTTGATTTTATAGATGACCAAAAAAGTCTAAAAATAATTAACTGTGAAGGATTATTTAGGAAAATTACTTTATCATTTATTTCTGAACTGTATAAAAAGTGAAAACCATAGAAGAGTGATGGTCTGCTAATAAATAATATTGTCATCGTATCGTCTTGTCTCGCCAATCGTGACCATGCGCGATGCGAGAGGCTCTCCGGGCGAGTCCAATATTGGGCACTAAGGGGTCTAGCTTTAGCGTCTGAAGTCATTTCGCTGCACACTACACCCCCTCGTATGCAATAACATTGGACTCGCCTACCCCTGTGTTGCCCGCTTGCGATAAAGATAAGTCAGAGAGTTGTCAGTCCCTGTCGGCCGTGCATGTTGTGTTAGTGAGCTAGCGCTGTTTTATTTATGTTTTATGTTAATGTTTGTGCGTTCTCTGTTAATATGCCAAAACGGTCATGTAAATTCACCGAGAATTTACAGAATGAATTCCCTTTTTTGAAGAAAGTATGTACCGGTACTGGTAATCAAGATCAGTGATAAATGTTCACATTGTAATTCTGAATTTTCGATTGCTCACGGTGGTTGATCTGATATAAAAGATCATTTGCAGTCGAGTAAACACAAAAAGAGTTTAGCATTTACTGACAGCTTATCCAAACTAACCAGTTTTTTAAAGACTGTGAGTTCTAATGACAAAAACTTACACTTAGCAGCGAAAGTGGCGACCTTTGCTTACCACACAGCAAACCATAGCTTAATCGTCAATTCGAATTCTTGTTCATCAATACTAATTTCTAAGTTTTTTTGAACCTAAATTTTCACTCGGAAAAATTAAGTGTGAGGCAATGCTTTAAATGTCATAGCTCCTTTAGCTCAAGAGAAGTTTAAAGAAGACTTGACCAAGTCAAACTACGTATCTGTAATGTGATGGATGCATCAAACAGAAAGGATCTAAAACCTGTGCCAATTGTTGTGAGCTGCTTTAATCCTAATTCAGATGTGCAAGTAAAGCTGTTAGATTTCAAATCTGTGGCGAGTGAAACATCTGATATTCTTACAAATTACTTAGACCCTGTCCTATTTCAAAACGATTTGAACAACAAAGTAGTTGCCTTTTGTAGAGATAACTGCAACACTAACTTTGGTGGTGTGAAAAGAGCAGGGAAAAGTAATGTTTCCCATCGACTCAAGGATAGCCTAGGACGGGAAATCAATGGAATCGGATGTGTAGCACACAGTATGCACAACTGTGTGGAAACTGCAATAATATTATATAATAAAAAACTTAGTTACTGATTTAAGGGGGAGCTCTACTTGTGGTTTGTCTACGGACAGCCTGCACGTTTAACAGGGCCATCCTGGTAATGGAAAAAGATAACACTACAGCTTTTGAGGTTGCTGAAGCTCATAAAGTTCTCAAAAGAAACCTGACAGAAAGAAAGGCTTCAAACTTTATCCCTATGGCCGCAAAGAACTTCTACAGGAATCTAGATGAGCAAGTCCGTAACTGTGTGAAAGAAGCATTTGATTTTTTATGAAAGATGCATTGCATACTTGTACCTCTGGGAGAATAGTTTTGGAAACGCTGAACAGTTTTCATGGGTCAATCTGGCCAAAACAAATGCTGTTGATTGGGAAAACGCCGAACCTTCTGCTGAAATTATTAATAGCAGTCTTCTTGATGTACCCGATATGAAAATAAACAATGATCAGCTGTTTGACGAAGTTGTGCTTGCTAAGTAGTATTTGCAGTCAAATTGGGAATAGTGGAAGCAAGAAGAGACTGCCGGAGATGTAATTATTTCAAGTAAAGAAAAATATCTCAGGCTGTTTGATCATATAAGCAAGTAATAACAAAAAACACACTTGGTATTGTTTCACAAATAAATATAATTAAATACTCGATGTACATTTCGCCTTGCGGCATCGTCAGGAGTTCTCGAGAAACTAAAGTAAAATTTAATATACTGTAACTACCTACTTCTAACAAAAATGTAAATAAAAATGTACAAAAATAGAAAATTATGAAAAGGTCATGGCTTATCTGGAAAGACCGTTTTTACAAGGCTAGGGTTTATTAGGGGTGAATTTATGAGTTCTGTTTGTTCATTAAGAACATTGCCTGGTTGTAAAAGTAAACTTTCTTTTATAAAATAACCTTCTAGAACATAAACAAATGAAACAATACCAAGTGTGTTTTTTGTTATTACTTGCTTATATTTCGACATGTTTCACCAAGAGATTTCCATCACTTCATTTAATTATCTGTTTGATCACTTCAATGCGAATCACATAGCAGCCCCCAATCTGATCAAGATTGTTGAGTATGCCTTCTGCTTACGTGGGATATCAGCACCAGTTGAGAGAGTATTTTCTTTGATGAACAACGCATGGACTGATGATAGAGGTTTGATGAAGGAATCTAGAGTTAAAGGATCGATGACATGTAAAATTAATATCGGATTAGCTGGTGAATATTTTTATAACATGATTAAAACCAAAAAAGACTTTCTAAAAGAAGTCCTAGCCAATGAAAAATACATGTTGTTCAAATTTTTATTCCTCATTCAAAGTGTTTTTTCATACTTAAGTAACTTATAAATATTAGCATGTAAGAAATAAAATGTTTAAATTTATATGCTTGTGTCATTTATTATTACGCCTGGTGTAGGTTCCCAATCAGTAACCATTTATTCATAGCATTGAGAATAAACTACCCTCTAAAACACACTAAAAAACCGCCAATGGTGTGTACCCTTAAATAGCCGCGACGCTGGGGGGCATTCCGGTGTCCCGGTTGAACATTTCAGAAATCTGGCAAGCCTATGTATATACTATCGTTTTTCTTTCTATAAGACGCATCCAAATTAATTTACTAATTTGTAAATAAATCTATAATTTTCAAATATCAGTTTTATTTTATCTTATTCATAAAGCAAAGAATATTTCAAAGAGAAAATACATAAGTACTACTACTACTAGAGTAAGAGATCACACTAACTCATCACATAACAATCACCTGTGTGAATAAAGAGGTAGATAAATGTAAATCGCTGCAAAACCGGACACATGCGATATCTGTGCGACCTGGTGCATTGTGTTTCATGTATGAGTGAAAGGGTCAATAACAAAATCCATAGCAAGTAGAGTACAACATTTATTCAACACTAGATAGATAGATACGGAGTGTTATTTTGGTAGATGCAGAAGGTCTGCCATTTATTTTAGTATTGTGCATTATTTCTAAAATTGCATTATGATCTGGCATTTAATGGAATATTATTAATATAAAAATAATTAATTTTATATTCTTATCTGTCTTTGGATCTAGCTCCGCCTCGTCCACTTTGATCTTATTATCTAAATCTTGATATCATGTACTACCTCCTAATGGATTCCTCTTTGCTTAACTCACTTGGCTCAAAAACTTGAGTTATCCATAATGTACCGATTATGTATTCATAATAACGCAAATAACTATTATATAATAAAAGGGAAAAAAACATTAATTTTACTTTATAATTCCGAACACACCCTAATATTTATATAATCTTTTTATTTTCACCAGTTAAATTTATACCCCCATAAAACATTTTATTAGACGGCTGAGTATAGAAACTAAAATTCTCCTCAAATCCCTTTTATAAGCTCGTAACAACTCTCAAATGGGGCGCCTGTTTTATGGTACCGACTGTACCTTCGCGGATGTGAAGTGCGTGACTACGGTAACTGCCATACTTAATCGGCTATTTAATTAAGTTAGGATTAAGATTATAATAAAATATCGTCACGATAACTTGTATTGTCACGATAGGCACCGGTTTTACTAATTCCGTCATTTATTTCACGAACTAGCACGTTAGAAATGTACACACTTAGGTGAGTATATTGTACAGTACACCTTTGTGTGTATATTGTACGTGAACGTTTTAGTTTATACAATACATTAAGTGCAATTATCTTTCGCGTTTTCCACGATGTTAATTGCATGCTTTAATTCCAGTGTAATTTCTGTAATAGCCTTTACTACAAATTTATATTCGCTTCCTGTCTTCTACATGTGTTCGTACTAAATTTGTATATGTATTGTATCTCTTTTATTATTAACGCAGTTCTGAAATAAATAGGTAAGTGAATGTACGTCGAATTGAATTATCTAAATTATCAAGAATAAAGAAGGAAATTGCTGTGAAATGTTCTTTATTAAAATTGCCTGTCCACTGTTCCTAAATAACACACCTTCTATGTACACATAAATTAAATAAAGATGAATATTAATTAGATTTAATAAAAACAGTGGCATATCAGAGCATAAAAAAAACAAGTTTGACGTATAACGAAAAATAATTACTCATGGCAATAATCTTAGTAACATCCTTTCCTTTCTAAATTTCTTTCCCATTGCAAATTTTATGCATACATAGTTATAAAAATTTAAAATAAAGTACAATATAAAACATTTTTTTCAAAACAATTCCATTTTGACTAGTTTATTAAGGAAATGTTATTTATCACAAAATAATTGTCATTTTCATAGCTCACTTTAATAATGTTAACTTTTCCATAGTACAGTAACTCCGATATTCGACATTTAATAACTCGAAAACGGTTTAAGATACCGGTATCATATCGAGGGCTTCAAGTCAGAAAGGCATATCAACCAATACTTCAATTTTACAGGAAACAAAAAAAAACACTTCAAAATTACAATTTTTCGCAGTTCTTCACAAAAAGTAGTGAATATACAATTAGAAAAATTACTATTAAGACAAGCTAATTAAAATTTTGACATAATGGATATTTTTCTACTAATTGTGCATACACCTTTCTGTCTTGATATAATGTTTCACAGCAGGTGTAAAAGAAAAAGGCGTAAGTTGAATTAGAATATTTATTAACTTAGTTTATAGTAGTTTCACTAACAGAGAACTTAAACAGATCATTTTGAGTAACATAAGAGAAAAGAAATTCGTACAAAATAGAAAAATTCTAAGTTGGTAGGTGCAAAATTTATTATTTAGACATTTTTTCTTGTTTTACGACGCAGTAGTTTTTCTTTGAGTGTCTGCAGGGGAATTTCATCATCAGAATCACTTTGTTCAAAAGTGTTCCTTTCTACTGGGAGAGACTCGTAAAAGTGGTGATACTGCTGGGATATTACAGCATCCTTCTGTTTACACATTTCTTGAAGGTTCACAAACTTTTTCTTATTAAAAGATATACGAGAACTATACAGAGGATTAACCCTTATTATCCTAGCGTTCCATATATGCAACGCATTTTTAACGTATTTTAGTAATTTTCTGTGAAATGATTTTTGAACTTGGCGGGTAGATGTCACTGTAAGTGCTGTTACAGATGCATAAATTATTTGTTGAGAGCAGCTTGTATGTTTCGGTGCGTTTTTAGTGGAACTATTTATAAGTTTGGTGAACTGTGATCCTGAAAATTCGAAGAATATGGACATCCGTTTGGAGTAAGTGTATTGTTTCATAAACAAATATATAAATTCTCTATCTTTCATGAACTTTGTGTTCAGAAATGTTACACCTAACCTCAAAGTAGTTCAATAATAATAAAGAAGAAAGTTTTGAGTATTCCTAAGGGACGTAAATTTACCCGTAGCATATATGTAACGCTAGGATAATGGGGTACTGTAGTCTAAATGTTGTAGTTGAGATCGTGAGCGAGCAATTTGGATGAATGAATGATTCTAGCGACTACAATTTTATTGATTACGTTTCGGGTTTCGGCAACTAAAATCCGGCCATCATCAGAACGAAATGCGATATATAACAATATTTTTCATTCTAGAAGAGGACTGACATTGGAGGAAGCATTACAGATTGCGTATGTTGATGACGAGAATAACAGTGCTCCGATTGAAGCTATATATATTGAACCTCCAGAAGTGAACGTGCTAACCGATGAGGAATCTGGGGATGAAGAAACTGACTTTGACTTAGATCGGCTTTCTGGACGTCAGCTCCGTTCACAGGCCGAAATAAAATTATGTAATAATAAACGCATTACAACGCACATCACAATCTAGAAGCGACAACGTCGAAGGCGATAACATCGGAAGCCACGACATCAAAGTCTATCAATAATCGACAACAAATTGTTCATGAGTGCGTATCTGGAGAGCTGCTAAATCGAGGGAATAACTTTGTATCTCCCTGTGACTTCTTTCAATTTGAAAACTTGTCACCGGTTGAAACATTCGAATTGTTTTGGACTGACGATCTTATTGAATATATGGGAGAAGAATGTCGAAAATATGCACTGTTCAAAAATTTCCCAGATCCCAAAATTAGTTCTGATGAGTTGAAATGTTTTATGGTCATTTTGATATTGAGCGGCTATGATGTAAAACCAGGAAAACGATTTTATTGGGATAGTGGATTAGATGTCGGCAACCCACTAGTGAAAAATTCTATGAGGAGAAACCGATTTGAACAAATCATGCAGTTTTTTCATTTAGCAGATAACAGCCAAATAGATGAAAATGATAAGGCTTGGAAAGTTAGACCATTGATGAATAAACTGAAAGAAACATTTATTCAGCATTATGTTCCAGACGAAAATATGAATTACGACGAATCAATGGTGAAATACTTTGGCAGACACACCTGCAAACAATTTATCAGAGGGAAACCAATTCGTTTTGGTTTCAAAATGTGGTCACTCAATTCCAAAAGAGGATATCTCATAAACTTTGATATCTATCAGGAAAAATATCCAAATTCAGTGAATTATGATGAAATTCGTTATGGAAAATGCACTGCTCCCTTACTAGGTGTCTTACGTGAACTTCCAGATGCAAAATGAGAATTGCCATACAAACTATTTCTAGACAATTTGTTCACAAGCGTATATTTATTGCAAGATATGCGAGATGTTGGTATTTGGTGTATAGGTACCGTCCGAGAAAATGGAGTACCTAAAACAATTCCACTCCCCAGCAAACAAACCTTAACAAAAGTTAACAGAGGTACTTACTACTCTGCCCTTGACAGAACTACTGGAATTATATTTGTCAGATGGGTTGATAACAGTACCGTAACTGTAGCTTCAATATGTTATGGTGTACAACCTTTCACACATGTCAAACGCTATTCGAAACAAGAAAAAAAAGTTGTGCAAGTTCCACAACCAAATCTTATTCGGAAATACAATGATTCCATGGGTGGAACTGATCTCATGGACCAGAATATTTCTAGGTATCGTGTCAGTATTCGTTCAAAAAAAATAATGGTGGTGCCTCTTTACGTGGATGCTAGATGTCTCTCCCCAAAATGCTTGGTATATTCATACTAACAGTGGAAAATCAATGCGACAGCTAGACTTTCGTAGACACATAGTTACTAGCTATTTGACCAAATATGGAACAAAATCCAAAGGTGTTGGTAGGCCATCCACATCATCATCAAGTGTAACACAATGTAGAATGTCCAACGATATTAGATTTGATCGAAAAGATCATCTGCTCGATTTTATTTCAAATAATAAACGAAGAAGATGTGCTTATGAAGAATGCAGTTCTATTACCAGAACTATGTGTCTCAAATGTGGCGTTGGATTGTGCATTGATAGTAATCAAAATTTTCACATGATATGTATTTGTTTTCTTGCAGCAATTATGTTATTTAAGATATTTATATAATAAAAATTACAAAAAAATATAAAATGAATTTTTGTTATGTTTGACTCCTTATTATCCTAGTGTTACATATATGCAACGGTTCAAATATCACTTTCTATAAATGTGATATTGAAAATTTGTCTTGGAAAGGGTTGCAATTGATATTTCAAACAGTATGAAGTCATAAACCACTGATATTTCCAAAAGAAACTAAATTCAGGATAATAAGGGTTAACATTTAGGCTGTTTTTTCTTGCTATTCTTCCTTTTCGTATAATATTTACACATTGAAATTCATCCCAATATTCATTTATGTATTGAAAGTAGTTGCTTCTTCCTTTTTCAAATCTCAGCCATTTAACTTCCTTCCAGTTAGTTTATTCTTCAATTCTTTATAATTTAAAAAGTTGCTATACTCCATCGCCTGTACGTTGTATGCTTTTATTACGACATTAACCCAGTCATTGGGTCAGTAGATTTTAGTATACTCTGAAGCGCGTTTTATAGTGGCATGAATGGAATCACACTCCATATGAGTGTGCTCTGGTTCTAAAAATTTTAAATCGATGCATTGGAGGCTGGTGTGTTTTACAGCTTCTAGGAGCAATCATGACACTATCGAATTCCGATTCTGTCCAGGGCAGCAATCAGAATGAAGAACTAAATGACGTGTTTCTTTTGGAAGAGACTGTATAAATTCCGAAGGCGTGTGGATACTTCATTGGCTCTTCTATCTTCCTCGTATTCGGGCCAAACAAAGCAATGACCTTGCTGTTTTGCTGTTTCGTATATCGTCAAGTTGAATGTAGCTAATTTATAAAAAACTGGTTTAGCAAATAATAGTGGTGAGTACAAGACAGCTTCAAGTTCAAAATTCGCAGAAATATATCTAGTGTCTTCTTTTGCCTTTAAAGCATCGCTTTTCTTTTCTTCCAATGCAGCTATTTTTCTACGAATATGAAGCTGATACTCAATTAATTTCTCAGCAGGTCGTTCATTTGCAGGTATTTGCTCGAAGTGATGACACCATCATTGATCTTTTTTAGGAGTGTGAAATTCTATTTTTTTTTTATAAGATGTTGCAGAAATAGGTTTTTGATCATTTCTGTACATTTCTCTTTGTGGAATGAATACATTGTTTCTTTATTTAAAATTGATTCTAGATACTCTTTTTTAGTATCTTTCCTACACCAGTGTGCTGGCACATGGGGGAAAGAATCGATGTGATTCTCTGCGAATTTAATTACTTCTTCTGTATGCATAACCCCTGGACGGTGCTTGCCACAATAATCAGGAAAAGGAATAGAGCGATTTGCTCTTTCTAAAGCTGTTCTTATCATCTTTTCGGAAATATCCAACGTTTGTAAAAAGAAATTTTTGCAGACCTAAGTTTTCTTTCCTTCAAATTTCAGGAAGTACATAAGAAAAAAATGCCTTCTTGAATTCTCTGCACGACCCCTGACAGATTTTGGACGGATCACATTACTTGCAATGAAATCGCGCTGCCTATTGAAATCGCCAAGTTGCCAGAAAGCAGAGAACATTTGTGCTTTACCTTCATCGGGAATCGCAAGGTGACACTTACGTAAACAGGGACACTCGATTCCTATATTTCTTGATTTTCGTTCTAGCCTAATTTTTTTTGGAAGTTGTTTTGTAGGAAACTCCTGAGTTTCTTTATTGTTTCCTCGCAGTTTTTATCCAAGTATTTGGGGCGCTACGTTTCGCTCTCACTCTCTTCTGTTGGAAATCTAATTTATTAGAATCTACAGTGTTTCTTTCGGTATCTGCTACTACTGGTGTTCTAACCTTAACTTGTTCAATTACTATGCCGTCATCACTCGAAGACGAGCAGGGTTTATTAGCAGGCTCAGCATCCGAATCGTAATAATATTCTTCCTCTTCTTGCTCTATTAAAATTCCATTTATGTCTGGTGCAGCTTCCTGCTGTGCAGCATAAGAACAGGATGGCTGTCCTAGAGTAATAATAATTATAATCAACAATAATATTATACATTAATTGTTACTCACCATTTTCTTCAGGAAGTTTTAACATGTGCAGTATGTATTCAGACCTAGATTTTCCACCGTACATAGTTGATTATTTATTTATTGCTTATTATCAAAATCCACTGACACTGACTCATAAACACACTAAACTGTCACGAATTAACATGTGTTTTTGACAGAAAGTGAGGTTAGGATTGATGATAAACACGAATACGCCTCTCTGACTAGATTCTTAATACATATTTGGTTTATATGCCTAGCTCATTTTGGAACATACGCACAAACTGGTCACCCAAATCATACGCCTCCCTGTCCTGACATGAGAATGATAATAGCCAGTTTATACGTCTAGTTGCTCAATTTTGCACAAAATGGTTGATACGCTCCTCTGACTTGAAGCCCACGGATATAGTATATTTTTGAAATATAAAATATAAAAATTTAATAATATACAGGCTATTCCATTTAAAAAAAAAAACATTATTTCCTTTTTATACCGTTGTATCTGCACGCCACTGTGTGTTTGATAGCATGGAAACAAAATTCAGTCTCAACCACACAACTTTTATTTGAAACATTTTTTTGTATATGCAATAATAACCATGATAAAGGGTGGGTAATTTATAATGAATAACCCTGTACATTTGTGCCTTGTTATAGTTCTGACAGAATAGTTATACCTTGCCTTAGAAAGCATTACAATAGTAACAAAGTGTTATGTTATAAATTTAAATTAACAAACCCAGTTGACAGTGAGTACTTTACTAAGAACCCAAAATACTTGAGATAAGAGATTAGTTAAATAAATTACGTAAGTTTAACAATATAAATATAATATTCTTAAATTTAAGTAAAGGCCGAAGTAATAAAATGTTTGATTAGAATATTAGAAATTTTAAAGATAAAAAACAAACCGTGGTAAGTACTAGTACCTATACAATATCGGAACAACTACTAATAAAAATAAATATTTCATTTTGTTAATTCTACTTTTAACTATTTTTATTATTTGATTTCTTTTAAAATATCATTATAAAGCTATCATCTCCCGTCTTTACATCGTAACAATACATATGAACGGATATCTAAAGAAACACGAAGATAAAAGAAATTGAATAGATACATTTTTTTTTTATATAAGATATAAGATAGTGTCCGTTATTATTAGTCAAAATACCTTATCGTAATAATTTAAAATACATATTTATACAGCACGTGTCAATTTTCATTAGCCATAGGCGATTAATTCATGCAATACGTGACAACATGGCACCCCCTACTTTTCTCTTCAAAGCGAGCGCGACCGATGATGCAAGCTCAAGTTAGCAGTAGCTGTTGGACTATTGACTTGGATGTTTGTACTGCGCTTAGAAATAATATTTACGCCTTGCAAGGATTTTTCTTTTTCCTTTCAGTAAATGCAGAGAATTATTAAGCATGACACAAACAAAAGCGTAATTCTAATAAAATTAAA
Source organism: Amphimallon solstitiale (assembly GCA_963170755.1). Lineage (NCBI taxonomy): Eukaryota > Metazoa > Arthropoda > Insecta > Coleoptera > Scarabaeidae > Amphimallon > Amphimallon solstitiale. Next base: position 163,606,136 of record OY720676.1, on the reverse strand, counting down.
AATAAGGTAAATAAAAAAGGATTCTGAAAATAATAATAAACAACTAGATCGCGCCGGCCATTTGATGATGACGGATTTTATTGCAGCTCGGAACGTGTTCGCAGCAAAACATTTAATGTAGAAGTGGCAAGATCGGGGAAAGTCGCTGTGATGTCGATTGTTGCCGGGAGATAGACGTTGCCACGTATTATTTGTATACGTATAAATCGCATGTAAACATTGAATCCCTATAGCTAATGAAAATAGACACATACGGTATATACTTCATATAAGTGTACAGCAAAATTAGCGTCATTTAATAAAGGGAACAAAGTGACCAGTTCTAATCACAGATCACCAATTACATAGAAAAGACATCAAAATAACAAAAGAAAAGAGATGACACACGTCACACATTCCTAATTTCTATTTCTCCTTATTTTTCGGCACAGTACAAAGTTTATCTCTTTACATGTTTTAGACATTCTAGCATTATCATTTTAGTACACAATAGCACCTATAAGTTACTTATCTTTCATTAGTGGTTAATCCGTTTTAAAGTTTACAGTGAGTTCTGTGAAACTTGAAAAAGCCTGGCGCCCTTAGTTTTTAGGAATGGTGCAAGATTAGGACTAAGTCGGTTCTTTTCAACCCTCTTAAGTGAGAGGAAACAACAAAGGAATTAAAAGTAGAATTTAAAAAATAGGTATATCTACTAAGGCTTATTACATAATATTGCGAAAATTTATAGCTGAATATAGGAAATACTATGTCTAATATCTATTACATACTACTAAATAAAAGGGTAATTATTTTTTAAATTTATAGTTAAAGCATGTTTCTCAAGATTTTTGAAGAACGACAAATAAAAATTAAAAAGTTTCTAACATCCATTATTTACTAAATTTGTGGAAAACGTTATGTATGAAGCATTTAAAATTATATACATATCTAACACAGAATTACTTCTTAAACATGATTCCTCTATTTATTATAGAGCAAATGACTGGTTTACATGTGTTTGTTGTTAAAACTTCTGGCAATGTAAGTAAACAGCATTTTATTAATGCTTTCCCATTTTTTAAAAAGAGCTCTTATTATCTATCTACATTTTTATCATGTATTTCTTTCAAATATTCTTTTCCATTGCAGATCCTGTTAGGTTTTTTTTCATCCTCGACAAGGATTCAATTCCTGACAAGACCTAATGAATATTTTGGACTTCAAATCGATAATATTTTTGGTTTTCTTGTTTCGTTTCGAAGATAAGTAACTTTTTGTTTAGAATCTCTCCAGACAGTTCATATTAAGTACCTACTAGTACTTTATTAACTATATTTCAATGTTGAATGAATAATGTTTGTATATCATTTTTATTATTATTAGGTGACAAAATTTTCATCTGCTACTTCTGAGGCTATAGGTACTCGGTATACATATTTTATGTACACCGGGTGTTCTATAATCTTAACCACCAACCATACCTCGGCAACCGTTTATCAAACAACCATGCAGCAGAAATCTTGTTAATAAAACTGGCCAAGGTAATTTCAACAAAACTATTTTTATGTTTGCCAAATGACCACAAGGGGGCGTAATTCTCAAGGTGAATTAAAAGTTGCGCAATTTTCCATTAAATTAAAGATGTGTAAAAATTATTGCCAATAAAATATTCAAATGTATTTATTTATCAGGACAGGGGTATTTCCGCGTATAGAATACGTCATAACATATTTTAATGTTTCAAGTCTCATTATAAAAAGTATCATGCAGAGAATTGAAGTGTATATACACTTCACACTAATAGACTTCAGGCAAGAAGTTCCTATTTTCATAACCTATTTGCTTCCGCCAATGACAATTATTTAATCGTTGTAATCTAGACTTGATATGGCTTGATGTACTTCCAGGTGATATAAATGCAATTTATTTGTGGAGCAAAATGTTGTATGGCATCATCAGGAAAACACGTTGTTAGGTTGTCCTTCGATCTTTACCGGGGCCTTTGACACCATTAGTGCGGGGTTTGCGAGCATCAATTTTTTTTTGTGTAAGGCATTCGTGGTAGCATAAATGGATTGATTACTACCTCATTTATGGATAGTAGAAACATAAACTGGTTTTACGGCTACTTTTGTAAACGACACTTCAATCTTGAAGTCTTCCGAGACGGAGGATAATATGCAATTAATGATAGATTCAGTTATAAGTAAAAATGAAGAAATAGTGTGAACAACCTGATGCTGAATATGAATAAGACAACAGTTGTACATTTCCATAGTCGGAAAAGAATCGATGATCTCGAGCTTACTACTAAATTTCTGGGGGTATTTCTCGAACCTGACCCAGTCAAGGAAAAGGCATGTGGAACATGTAGGAGGTAAACTCAGTAGTGCATTGAATTTACCATTAGTACATATTATGCCATTTTGAAATTTGAAAATACATTGTATTCTCAGTAGCGCGTATTCGCATCTGAGTTATAATGTAATATTGTGGAGCAATTCGTCGCGAGCTTATGACGACGTTATCCCTCTTAAAATCGTTAAATATTAATTAATAATACTAATTGCCAAATTGAATGGCCCGATGCTTCCATCTATACTCAACAACGGATAGTTAAATATATCGTATACACTAGGGATATTTAACATCAGAGTGGTATTGTCGTCTATTAAAACTACAGTTGGTATTCGTCCAACCTCACTACCTATTCTTGACAGTTAATTAGATATTTAACTTAAAACAATACGTGTAATAATAAAATTAAGTGTTTTAAGTGTCTGGTGAATGTGAATTTTATCAACAGTAAATGCTCAAATACGGGTAGATCGGTTTATGGAGGAAAACTTTGGTTCGGTATGTTTTAGCATCCTTTTTCTTTAATATATTTTTTATATATATATTACCTCCAAGCATTAAGAAGAAAATAAAATATTTATTGTATACAAAAGCAACTATAATTCTTATATTGAATTAAACCTACATTTACTGAAACTTATTCATTTGCAGTATGTCAACAAACATTTAACGGAATATCAATCTATAAAATATACGGTCATAAATATTTAGTAAATTGAGATATTTTATACATGTTATTTACTTCGAGAAAGATAATATTTACACAAGTCCAGCAAAAGAAGTTAATACATCATCTGGTGCGTGCGTTCGTATTATTGAAGAGATATTCGACAAGAGTAATACATTTAAAATCTTACTTTAGTAGATATATAATTAACGGAAACCTATCTGACATGATTATTTAAAATGAACGGAATAACCATGTAAAGGTTGGTTCGGGACTTACAGGACGGAACTGTTTTGTTTCCACGAGCTGGCTGGAAACAAAATAATTTACGGGGTTACCTTCCTAGACTGCCAGAAAGACTAAGGGAAATGGTACTATTATAGGTACTCGCTAGCCTGCCAGAGAGTTTCGTGAGAATTTTCCTGGACTGCCAAGAAAACTCTGTTAGAGGATCTCCCCAGACTGCCGAGGAGAACTCTAATTTTACTAACATAATCCTCGCCTTATATAGGCCTGCACTCGCATAAATAATAGCATAAAACAGTATTTTTGCCGAAGTGTCACGCGCAAAACTCATGCACTATACTCAAACGCACGATATTATCACGTGCAAAAATACAAGTAGAAAATTAACAAAAATATCATCTCTCTCTTTACTAATTGACATTAGATAAATTAAATATATTTTAGAAAATTTTTATTAAATTATCGAAGCCGTTAATGCCAAAATTACATAAAAAACATTAATACAAATTTATTCGATAATTTATGCAGTGACCGACAAAAGTGCGTTATAAACTAATGTGATGCGGCTGGTGTTTGGTTTAGGATCCACAAATTATATATATTAGAATATCCATCTGTGTTTAAGTGTGTGGTCTTTCTTTCGTACGTAAAGACTAATTTAGAAAAAATAGTGACTTTTATTGTTCTCCCACAAGAACAAAACATAAATCGACGGCCTTTCAAATATCTTATATGTATTGTTAAATTGTCTGTCTGCGTACAGTTGTCTTCCACAACAAATAAGGGAAAGCAGTAATATAAGATTATTTTTAGAAAAGGTGAAAAATACTGAAAAATCTATTGATTGACAGTTGTTTATATAAGTATAATTAAATTTTGTACATAATGTTTATCTTCCTTCGTATTATTTATCGTTTTTGCAGTAAGTGCTAAATTGCGTCTGTTCTATTTTTGTACACTTTGACGTAGCCGTATCACTATGCGATCAGATGGTTTAAATATATTTATTATTATTATTATTAATGCATAATTAATTAATTTTTACTGATCGTATAACCATTATACATATCATGCACAGTCAGTTGCCATAAACCGAGTAAATTACTTAATCTAACTTTCTTCATTTTGCTTTTACTATGTTACTTTTCCTCGGTTTCAGCGTTATGTAGCTGCCATACATATCTACGTGCTTATAGATTTATAAAAATATATACCGCTAATAGTTATTTACGAACCAAGTGCGGGAAGACTATTTTCTGGCATGAGCGCACTTTAAAAGCACGAGCGACCACAGGAAGCGAGTGCTTTTAATTGCGCGAATGCGGGGAAGATCTATTCACGCAAGTGGTTTGTACAACATTTTTTGTACGAACATTAAATTAAAATAATATTATTTATTAATGTCATTAGTATCATACCTAACTTAAAATAGATTACCTAATTAATTTCAGCATTTCATGTACGACCTTTCCCTAAAATTAAGTTATATTCTTACACATGGCAAACATGAGATATTTATTCTTATATTTATACATTTATAGTACATATATTGCGTTTTTTTTTGGTTTAATTACAATTTATTATGAACTACAAATATGAATGTCGATGTGGTCAAATAGATGGCGTTTGAATATCGTTTAAAATGAAGAATTTTAATTATTACCCTATTTCCCCAACTTTTAGTGAAGAATAGTCGAGAGAAGTAGTATTTTATAGACTAAATTTTATTACTATCAAGTTAGATTTTTTTTTAAATGTCCCAAAGAGCCAGTGTTTTTTTTCAATTTTTACAATCACCTTGACCGGGAAATACTCTTTCCTGGTCGAGCGACACATGCGCCAAATGTCACTTTACTGGCGGTGAGTACAAAAAAAAGGAATTTCTGCCTCTACACAAGAAAAACATAGGTATACCTACTAAACAGTTTCTCTATTGCTCTATTAGATGATATTACGTCATACCAACCGACTGTCGGTCTCTGCTAATGATAGAGTATTGTCGATTAAATTCTATTTGGTAATCTGACGCCGACCTACTTCGTTTTAGATACCTGTTTAATCACATGAAAATGTCTTTAAATATTAATCTACTCATTTATCATGTTCATCAATAAAAATAATTACTGCACGATAATATTTTCGTTAATACGTTTCCTCAAAATAAACAAAACATCACATTAAAAACGACTTAATCATGCTCATATAAATTTTATGGAAACGTCCAAAATAAAAGGGCTATACATACATACATCAAACTATCACCAAATTAATAACACCAAATGACCGAAGCATTTGTAAATTAAATACTGCTCGAATTACAAACAAAACAACCCAAATATCGATAAATATGTACTATATAAGTGAAGATGACTGTTTGTAATGTTGTACGAAAGAGTATTAAAAAGATATACAAAGCCATAAAGAACATGAAGAAATGACAAATTATAATTACCACTTGTGTTTATGCCTCATTGAAACTCATGTTCGTGTAATTTAATATCAATTCGTTCCTAAATATAATATGTGAAAATAACATTTTTGTGATTGGAATGCCCGTTCGTGTATTCCCCAAGTGAATAATAATGATTTATAAATAATGCAGTAATGGCTTTCCGCAGAGATAGGCGACAATAATATTGAATTTTTTATGCGACTAATATTTTAGACGGATTAGTCTTTGTTATTGTCATGTACACGACGAGAAATTAAAAATTTATTATATTTCACCCCTTTTTAAGCTGCATATCTACCTTATGATCACTGATACAATATGTCATATTAACACGTAATATTATTGAAAATTAAACTGAGAATTGTAGAAAATACATACACTTCGTAAATGTCAGACTTGATCGGTAAAATATCCTAACAAAAAGGAATATATAAAACTAACAATAAAATTAATATAATATTAAGAATAAGTACCAAAGCAATATATTATTAAAAATAATATTAATAATATATAAATTTATAATAGTATATTTACATTTCTTCAATAAAATTTTTACAAATAATATACCTTTCAATAATTTATTACGTGCTTAATATAATCAGCTTTTTAAAAAATAAAGAAATTTAAATATACAGCACCATCTATAAATAAGCCTTAATACTTTAAACTGTGATGAGGTTGCAAGTTGAACCGCTATCGTAGAGATGGCGTGGGTACTCAAACTTTGTGATCAATAGCATTTATTTAATATCAGATTGAATAAATTTGAATATATGTATATACATTGTTGCATATACTGAGTTTATTGTCACCATTTCATCTTATTGGATAGAACATTTGCAATTAATAATACAGTAAACTATGTTTTTTCCGTTAATATCTTAAAAAAAAATAATAATAAAGTAAGTACGGCGTATTCAATCAATAATTTTATAATATATTAAACAGTAACATAAAAAAAACGTACTAATTTCACATAACGTTGACATATAATAATTGATGACTTTCTAATTTCTGAAATTAACAGCATTTTCCCTGCATATTATTACATCTAATTATCACAATCAGCAGATACGGGAAATATACTTACAAGAAAGAATACTAAAAAAAACTAAATGCTTAAATATAAATATATATATATTGTATTTCCGACTATCCTTCCTTTAATTTAGGTTATTGCAATACATAAAAGTCTGGACACACACATCTCATATAATTTCAGTGTAAGAAAAAAGGATAAGAGTACTTATATAAAAGTTAAAAACATTTGTCGACATAGTTTATTAAATAACTTTAGAAATGCGACCTGCATAGGTACTCTAGTAAGCAGAAAAAGATGTTTAAGCAATTGCAACTGCGGAAATAATACAATAATCAAATTTTTCGAGTGAAATGTCAAATTATCATTTGAGGTTTTTCTTTAACATGATATGTATTTTTAGAGGATTTAACTTGTATTGATAGTTGTAATTAATAGAACCCTGCTAATAATAGTTCCTGCGTTTTTCTTACTAATTCAATGTGCAAGATACGATTTGATTCATACGTATATAGTTCAAATTAAGAGTGGTGCACATCGGCTGGAAATATAATATATTATATTTTAGGTATTATATTTCTTGAGTAATATTAATAGAATTCTATAAAATTCGTGGTGGGTAAATCTACTTTTCTACTAGTTTTGACCCTCTATCTATAGAATCGTGTGCGTTTTGGTGTCAAGTACAATCCTTCTCCACACATCTCTTTCAGTGACTTTCACCTTGCACTTTTGGTAGCTTCATCTCTCTTAAATCTTTGATCATCTGGTTTATAGGTACATCTTGATTTTGGTCCACTCTAGTTTCACTTGCTGACCATTCTCTTATTGCCTTTATTTTCATGTCATGTTGGGTTGAATTACATTCACAACATTCAATTTAAGTCGTGGGTAACAACACCATCTGGAATTTTCTTCTGCTCTTATCTACTTAAAGTTTTACCATGTCAGTAGGTTATAAAATTTTTAATAAACTCTGGGCTATAGAGTATTATTATTGTTGTTGAAAAAGCCGCTATTTTACTATTTTTATTTAAAATTTCCGGAATAAATTTTGACGCTAAAATAGTAGATATTGCAAAACCCTTAAGTATTAAGAAATTTGAGGACAAAAGCACAGGTAGAGTTGCGAATTAGTGAGGGAAAAAAGGCTTGACTACGGGCAACATGTTTATTTTCCGTCGCTTGAAATATAATTGAAAAGTTTGAAGAATTTGTATATACATACATACTAGCTCAATTTATAGAATACTCAACCTGCAAGCTTGTGATGAAGGTCAGGTCATACCCGTGCCGAGATTTTTATAATGAATTTTCGATAATTAGACATATTAGTGCAAAGCAGGAAGATTATAATTTTAATTACCTACTTACTTATTTCACGTGTAATGTTCACTATCATGCATTCTCGCGTTACTAATTAAAATATTGATTTCTTAGTGAGGATTCAGAGATTGACGAATTTTTTGATTTCTTGTATAGTCTATAATTCATGTGCTTTAAATAAAAATTTCGCTAAATAAAACAAGTTATGTATAATTAATAATTTATTATAAAAAACGCCTATATATAATATGTTCTTTTCTGTTCTTTCTATAACTTAATGTGGTACCATTATTATGTATGTAGTAAACACAGTATTATTTGGAATAACTATTCAATACAGTGTATTAATACAGCTTTTTATTTGGTTTATACAGATTATTTAGTATATTATTGTTCAGTGAGTTAGTTATAAAAGGAAATAATTTAAATCAGTATTTTTTAATTAGGCATACCTATATTAAATAAAAAGTAATGAAATCTTATGCAAAATAAAACACAAATACATAAAACACTACCAATGCAGAGAAAAATTTTAAGAAATTCCAATACATGAAGATTTTAAGAGGTACAAGTTGGCAATGAAACACTGAATTGTAAATATGACCTTTTATTTAGAGAATTGTAAATGTAAAATCAGTCAATTATGATATGTGAATAAAAAACAGATATTTGTAAAGTATATACATACTTAAAAGTTTAAAAATTAAAAAAAATAAATATGTAATAAACAAGAGGAATGAAAGGATATATTGACATGAAGAGACACACACATTTCCTAACACCATAACTGTAAGTATTTGATTGTAATTTAAAAGTACAAAATTACATATATTTGTGAAAAAAAAGCTATTGTAAAATTAAATATGGCATAATTCTAAATCATTTTTATTTTAATCACTCTTATAGATTATATATACAGTATGTCCACGGATCGAGTTCCAAAGAGGAAAAACTTTTTTATTTTGCATTTTACAAGAAAAATGTATTCTTGATAAAAGTTTTTGCATGTCTCGAAACGGCCAAGTCAGTTTTAACCTTTTCAAAATTTCTTTTAGTTTAAGATAAAAATCGAAAAATTGGTCGTTTTATTTGAAAATTTTTTCATAAACTCAAAAACAAAAATGATATAACTAATAACTATTTTATTCAATCCATTCTCGCCCTTTTCAACGCACAATTCTAGCCGTCGGCGCAATTCTCTATAACTTCTTCGAATTTCTTCGAGAGTTAAAGACGTCACAGCGTCTCTAATCCTCTCCTTTAAATCTTCTACGTTCGGAGGAAGATTATTTGCATAAACTATTTGCTTCCAACGACCCCAAAGATAAAAATCAGCCATTGTTAAATCAGGGCTCCTTGGTGGCCATATCACGGGACCATTTCGACCTATCCAATTCTGTCCAAATTGCTGATTTAACCATTCAACAACAATCCTAGCATAATGAGCCGGACAACCATCTTGTTGGAAATAACACCTTGCGAGGTAATTAATCGGTAGATCGTCCAAACGTTCATCAACAAAATTTTGCAGCATATCCAAGTACGTATGCTGATTGACAGTATTTTCAAAAAAATATGGTCCAATGATACCATGGTAAGAAATTGCACACCACACATTAACTTTTGCCGAATATTGTCGATTGTGAGGCATGCGAAAATTCGGATTGTAATCGCTCCAATATCTCACATGTTGAGATGCAACAGTACCATTAGTAGAAAACGTGGCCTCATCAGAAAAAATAATATTTCGGTAAAAGTATTGATTATCCATAATTTGAGCGCCCATCCACAGACAAAAATACAAACGTTTCGCAGGATCTCCGGGTTCTAATGCATGATTAAAAATGGGCTTGTAGGGATGGAACTTCCTTTGTTTCAAAATCTTTTGAATGAGCGATTTACTAATTCCCAGATGGACTGATCTGCGCCGCAAAGAAAGTTTGGGATAGTTCCGTACTGAATCCATTACAAGAAGAGTGGCGGCGTCGTCATCATCGCGTGCTATATTTTTTGTCTTTACATCCAGTATGGAACCAGTGGATAGGAATTTTTTGACCAATGCTCGTGCACCTCTATTTGAGATGTAAATATCCGGAAACTTTTGATTAAATTCTTCGACAACTAGACGGATCGCTTTATTACCTTTGCCATAGCATTGAATTAGGTAAATTCGTTGGTCTTTTGACAACATTTTCAACTATTATGGTTGATTTTTCTAACTGACAGTTAATTAGATAATTAAATATGGATAATTACCATGACAACGCAACTTAATTTCTGGGACTTAAAAAAATTTTCAAATAAAACGACCAATTTTTCGATTTTTATCTTAAACTAAAAGAAATTTTGAAAAGGTTAAAACTGATTTGGCCGTTTCGAGACATGCAAAAACTTTTATCAAGAATACATTTTTCTTGTAAAATGCAAAATAAAAAAGTTTTTCCTCTTTGGAACTCGATCCGTGGACATACTGTAGATATAGATTATATTAGATATAGATTTATCACTCTTCAAGGTAAAATTTTCTTTATTATCATTCTCTATAGATGGAAATGTTATTTTAAAAATAAATAGATTGTGCTTTTATATAATACAAGTTACGTAATTCATTTTCTTTTCTTATAAAACAAAACCAAACAATATGGGCATTTTAAGGTGTAAAATTTATTTTTTCTATTCCGATGCTATAAAGTTCACTTTACGACACCCGTTTTGGTTGCATAAAGTATTACTTTATCGCACGCTAATTTTATTTTTTTGAAGTTGGTAATAAAAAAAATGGAACCAAATCGTATTTAAATGTCAAAATATAAGCCTTTAAAGTAACAAAAATGTGCAATAAAATTGTACAAAGAATAAAAAACACACATGCTAACATTTCACTTACTAATTAGCAATATAAATTGTTAAGCAGAGTTGGATGATAAGTTTTCGGATGCTATACTATTGACATTTACTTACCATGTTGAATAGTACAACTGTTATAAAAGTTTGTTTTGATAAATATGTAGAGAGTTTGTGGACGAAAGATTTTGTAAATTGTCTTCTGCTATTTTGCGAATCTCTGGGGGCGTACAGTTATTTATTTCGTCCTTTTTGTTGATAATTTGAAATAATTTATTGTATAAATCAGTCTGAATTTTAAACACAATTACATATAGCATCACCGATATTCAAATATTTCAAACGTTCTACTTAAAAATCAGAGTAACCAACTTCAAAAAAGCAAAATTTCTAAAATATTCGAACAAAACATGGCTCTTATTTTAAGCTTTTTTGAACTTTTAATAACCGAAATAGAAAAAATAGTATAAAATACACGTTTCATAAGACATTTTGCGCACTTGTTCTTTAGAAAACTCGCCTAGCGGCTCGTTTTCTAAACTTGAACGCGTGCGCAAAAATCGTGTCTTATGAAACTTGTATTTTAATATACTAATTTCTATTTCGGTGCTATAAAGTTCACTTTTTCTACTCCCATACTATAATTGTATTATTAGATATGCTAAAGCTGTACTTTAATGATGTCCATTACGGTACAGATTTTCATTACGATACAAGTTTATATCCAATAGGAATCCAGATTTTTCATTACGATACAAGTTTATATCCAATTGGAATGCGACATTCAAATATTCAAACAATATTCAATATGGCGACTGCATATCTGACAGATATAAAAATTAATTAAATGTGACAGTTCTCTGCAATTTACAAGTAAGTACTTAAAATTTGTGCTTTTTTGAAAATATAAACGGTAAAAATGAGGGATAATGACAGTGAAATGTAATATTTGACTCACCAGAAATTATGGAACAAGCCTTAGTAGCCACGAACAACCAGCCAAATTCACAAAAAGGTACGGAAAATTTTGCGCTCAATTTATGAAATGGATTGTTCAAAAAATATGTTTTATTATGGGGTCGTAGAAAAAATAGTGTATGCAACTCTCATTTAATGGCTATTAAGACACTCGTATTCATTACAATACTCGGCTTCGCCTCGTATTGTAATTCTCTTACTCCTGTCTTAATAGCTAGGTATCATTAAATGCTCATTGCATAATATACTATTACGACACCCGTTTTAATTGTATAAAGTATTACTTTATCGCACGCTAATTTTATTTTTTTGATGTTGGTAAAAAAAATGGGATCAAATCATATTTAAATATCAAAATATACGCCTTTAATGTAACAAACATGTGCAATAGAAGTTGTACAAAGAATAAAAAGCAAATTTTGTTTACTAATTTACAATGTAAATTGTTAAGCAGAGATGGATGATAAGTTTTCTGATGCTACTATTGAAATTTACTTCACATGTTGAATAGTACAACTGCTTGTTTTTGATAAGTATGTCGCGACTATGTTGGCGAAAGATTTTGTAAATTGTCTTCTGCTATTTTGCGAATCTCTGGGGGCGTACAATTATTTATTTCGTCCTTTTTGTTGATAATTTGAAATAATTTATTGCATAAATCAGTCCGAATTTTAAACATAATTACATACAACATATTCATACAATACCACCAATATTCAGATATTTAAAACTTCAAAAAAACAAGATTTCTAAAATGTTCGATCAAAACATGTCTCTCATTTTAAGCTTTTTTGAACTTTTAATAACCGAAATAGAAAAAAAAAAGTCGTGTCTTATGCAACTTGTATTTTAATATATTATTTCGAGCCCTAGCAACATAAGATACGGACGATATTATTGTCGCGTTCGTTTTTTACATTTTAATCATCTACGATGCTCTTGACCGTTCGTTTATTACGAAAAAGAAAGTTGACAGTTGCTCACAGCGTTCGGAAATTGGCAGACGAAGTAAAGAGAGGACGTCTTTTTGCTCGCTAGTTTTTAACCGAGGTTTCAGATATATCGGGTGTGGTAGGGCTTGAAAGGCGCGAAACGCAAAAGGTGTTAACCATAACATTATTGCGGTGACAAAATGGAGAATTTAATTCAGTTGGAAAACGGCCAAATTTTATATTTGAATCCCCAAAGTAAGTAAAACTGTCGATAATGTATTCAATGAATTAGAATAAAAGAAAAATGCTATTTTGTTAAACTATTTTGTTATTTTCAGCTAAACTTTATCAAGTAGTAGAATTAGAAGAAGAAATAGAAAACACAGAAACCAGTCCAAATAAAAGTGGTTAGTATCTTTTTCTTTGTTTTAAAAAAAGAAATTTAAGCAATATTTCGTATACAATTTTTTTCTCACCAATGTGGAAATTCTTTTTTTCAGAGACAACAGCAAAAATATGGTCTTATCAAAATACTTGTTCATTAATTAATTTGGTTCAGGAATTCGATAATGAATTCCAGAAATCTATCAAAAAATTGGTATGGAAAAAAATAGCAGACAAGCTTTCCGAGACAATGAAAATTACTATAACTGCCCAACAATGTGATACAAAATGGAAAGGGCTGGTTGAAAGTTATAAAAAAGTGAAAAAACATAATAGTACTTCCGGCAATAGTAAAAAAGACTGGCTTTTTTTAGAAATGATGGACACTGTTTTACACAAAAAACCAGAAATCAATCCAGTTGCAATTTGTAGCAGTTTTAGCGGGTTAATAAAAAATGGAACAAAAGGTAAGATATGCGAAATGCAAAGTTTTTTCAAATCTGACAGAGTGCTTTTAGAACATGAGGAAGACTCCAATATTGATTCTGCTTCTTCCACCTTGCCCTCTACTTCTGAATTTCAGAGTACTTTTAGTAAAAAACGCAAAAGTATAGAAAATGCTGTTGAAAGAAGACATAAAGAAAAGATGGCTAGACAAGACAAATATCTTGTTCTTTTCGAAAAACTAGTGAATGGGCTACAAAAAGATGGAGAAAATTGAGGATTTGCATCTTACTATTTTGTTTTACATATATTTATATTTACTTTTTAAGAGAAACTGTTTTTAATTTCATTATTTTCTGATATTTTTTTTTTTTTTTATGTTTTATAGTTCTATTTATTTTATGAGAAATTATTTTTTTTTTTATAGTTCTTTTTTTATAATCATGTTATAATATTTTGTTTGATACTTATATTCACTTTATAACAGACACTTTAGTTTTATTATTTTGTGAAATTATTTTGAGTTTCCATTATTATTTAACTCCACTTTGACGAAATACAAAAGTGTAATACTAAAATAACAAGTATTTTTGTAACGTTTATTGCATATGTAAAATGTTCATTATAAAATTTCGTTTTTCAAATGCTACTCCCCTGTTTCTCTCTACATTCATTTCTGCATCTTCAAGAACTCCATTCCGCCTCTCTTCATCAATTTCTTCTCGGACATTCATAACATCATCTGGTGAATCACCATTTAAAATTGTAAGATTATGTAAAATGCATGCATCAATGACAAACATACAAATCAAATCTAGTCTAACTGTTTCCATGTATTTCAGCCTTCTAAATCGTCCTTTTAGAAGTGCAAAGGCGTGCTCAATTTTCACTCTCAATTGAGAAAGTTTATTATTAAAATTTCTTTGACGATTTGTTAAATTTCCAAAGTTTTTAAAGCCTACTATGAGACTTTTTGTTAAAGTGTAAGCTAAATCTCCAATAACATGGCTATCATTTGGGAATTCTACAGAATTATTATTAATTCTTTCGTGGAGGTCTGAAATTTCAAATAATCTGGCGTCATGACAAGAACCTGGTAGTCCTGCAAACACGTCAATGAACAGTTTTTCATCATCACAAACACCTTGCAATAAAATTGAATGAAATTTTTTTCTATTTATGTAAGAATTGTGATTTTCTTTGGGAGGTAATATTCTAATGTGACTGCCATCTATGCATCCCAATACACCTGCAATGATAGTATTCATAAAAAACTTTCTATGTAAATGTTATTTTAAATCACTGAATGCATTTACCAGGAAATCCATTTATGTTTTGAAAAGCATTTATAATTTTTAAGGCTTTTGGTTGAGAAGGCCAACTTATAATCTTAAAGACTCTGTTGACTCTAAGAATAAGTTGCCCCATTCTTGCTAACACATCCCATGCTGTGGATTTACTTACTCCAAACCTATTGGAAACTGACCTAAAAATTCAGTTGTAATTTGAATACTTGAAAAAAGAAAGATACAAATAAACTACCGAAAACTTTCTAGGTTTGCTAAATACCATATGCACATCATAGCCTGTTTTTCTAAAAGCAATTTGGGATGACCAACCGTTACATCCTGGAATGAAACTGCATGCAATTTTCTTAAGAAATCTTCAAAAGTAGTTGGACTCATTCTAAAATGTTGTTTAAATTGGTGATCTGCAAAATTGGGGACTATTTCTTCCGCAAAATTTTCTATTTCTGCGATTTTTTCTAGTCGTTCGTCGTCATCATCGTCATTTAAAAAAAACAACTCATATCCAAAATGAATTACGTTTTCAATTACTCTGGCATTCATTTTCGGCACTATTCAATTTTAAAACGCTGCACGGTTTTTTGGCGATGTAAACATCAAATCACTGTCAAATGGTCAAATTTTTTTTCTGAGGTTATGTTTTCGTCTGTCCGTTCGGAAATGAGGGAGGAACATAATTAATCTGTGTCACGTGACAACAAATCCCATAAAATTTCCTTGCGTCAACTATGTAAAAACCGAACGCAGTATATATAAGTATATTTTTAGCTAGTGGTCTCCCATTTTAACTAGAAGTTCTAATTAGTGTTTTTATTTATAAACTTTATGTACCTAAAACGTACAATTTTTGCAAAAAGAAAATAGAAAACTAACCAAATTACATTGGCAATTTAATTTTTGAATGACTCTACTTGTGAATTAATTTTCATTAAAGTGGTAGTGATAGTGTGTCAGATTTGACAGTTACTACTACGGCAACTGTTTATTGTTGGAATCCATTTGTGAACAACGAATGAGTCATGGTATAGAGTTAGCTAATCAGTGGCTGCTGCTGCAGGGGGGGGAACGGGGCACTGCCCCCCCCCCCCGTGATAAATTTCTTTTAACAGATAAATTAATTATAAATACCTAATTTGTATGTAATTTTTCTGATTTGTTTGATAACAAATAATATTCCAAGCAGCAAAACCACTATATGCACACTTGTCCTACATTAGCAAATATATATTTTTATCCTTCTCTAAAATTGTGATTTTGCTGCTTGGGATTTTTTCGGAAGTAACAGTCCGTCTCTTCAGCGCGTTCAAAAATCACAGTCTGACATAGGCTCTGGGGCATCTCGCGCCACTGCACCGTTTGTATTAGAAATCGTGAGTATAAAAAGTGGCGCGGGGCAAGAGCGGTATATGTCACGACAGGGCACTAGTCTGTGATGCCGGCTGGCAATGCAGTATGTACTATCACAGAATAACAGAAGTGACAAAACCTCACTTGCATAATTCCGATATTTGTGCGCAAAATCAAACAAGCGCACATTTCAAAATGACGTTTTGTTTTTGTTGTATAAGTATAACCTGTCTAAGTTTTATAACTTATAATTTACGAAAGAATAATAAGTAAAAGATTGTTGTTGATATAAATAATGGAAACTGTACGAAAGAAGAAATCTGGCGTATGTAGATGTTGTATTTTTACTTGTAAAAATATTCAGCAACAAAAGATATTGAATGTTCGTAGCACAAGTGATATTAGATCCCAAAATTTAGCAGAAAGTGAACCTATTGGTATGACAATTAATATTTACAATACAAAATTATATTATGAGCAAAACATAAAATACGTTTAGTTGTTTAACTAATGAATTCGAAGTCATTTTTGAACAAAAATTCAACACATATGTATTTAACCTACTTAGAACTTACACACATACAATTAATTTGTATTTAATGAAATGTATAATTTTTTAATTGTATTTTAGCAGTTATGGAAATTCCTATTACAAGTGATGTTGGGGTTCAAACAGGAAAAAATCTCTCTGCCCATACACCCAGAAAGGAAAGACTGAGAAAATCTGTAAGGCCTGTATGAGACGATGCTAAATTTTACAGAAAATTTTCATGTACATTTTATTTTTGAAATTTAGCAACGTGTAAAACAGAAGAGTGTTTGTAATATTGCATGCAAAATTTACCCGACAATGTTACCTAAACCAAAGCAACTTAAAAAAAAAATGCGGTTTCAGAGGTTGTGTGTGAATGGTCATAGTGTTTTTTAAGTTCTTATTGCATAAATTAAAAGATGTCCTGGTCACGTGAACAGGTGTCTGTGTTAATAGAGGAATATAAAAAATATCCTTGTTTATATGCAGTTAAAGATGCAAGGTATAAAAACAAACATGCTCGTGCCACAGCAATAGAGGCAATTAAAAATATAGTGACAAAAATAAAACCAGCAGTGTCCATATCAGATATTAAGGCTAAATTTCATGGTCTAAGAAGTATTTTCTTAAATGAACATAGAAAATATAAGGAGTCTCAAAAAAGTGGTGCAGGAGAAGATGATTATAAAGGTTAACTGTGTATCTTAATGAATCAAATAATTTAAAACTAATTTCTCGAAGAGCAACCAACCTTTTAATTACGATAACACTAAAATTACGTCACTACATCATATATTACGCATGTGTGTGTGCTAAATTTGATATGTAATAATGCATACGTGTCATACAGGAGTAATGCAATAATATCAAAATTGTATGCTAAATTAAAGCAGAAAATTTTCGTAATAATTTACATGGAAATTCTCTGTAAAATTTAGCATCGTCTCGTACAGGCCTAAAACAGCATCGAGTTGTAGCTACTAAATCTAAAATGAAATCCTATCCTAAACAGGAGAATTTACAATATTTTCTAGGGCTTTGTGGCAGATATTTATTAAAAGAACTAGCAACTGATGTTAAATTTAATGCAGTTAATAAAAATAACAATATTGCAATATTGTTTTTCAACTTTGAAGAGAATAAAAACATTTTCTAGAAATACCATGCAGGAAAGCAGACTAGGTGCCTATGTGTATCATTTTGCTAATCGTAAGGAACGGCGAATGGATTTTATTTTCAAACAAGTTAATTAAATAACATATTGAGTTTATTTTTTTGTTTGTATTTAATTTTTGAAATTAAACACTCATACCCCCCCCCCCCCGGTGCCCTCCCGTTCCAAAAAATCACGGGCCGCCACTGTAGCCGATGTTGTAGGCAGTGAATCCTTGAATAAAATCTTAGTTCTTATGAAGTAAACATTAAAACATAGATAATGTAATTGTCATTTTATTTAAATTAAATATCTTTGTATTCAAGGCCACTGCTAATAGAGAAACCACCTAATTTTGACAACCTTCAAATTGTCTTGGACAGTAGAAGATTTGTCCAAGACAATGATTAGCAATGAAATTAAATGTGACACGACAGACTTTTTAAGCATATTGCGCGCACAGGGGATTTGTGTGGGATTTGGCATAATTAAAGTTCATATGGAGAAGGAGCGCAGAAAGATAAAATTTATGTATGTGTTACAAATACATTAAATTAATTAAATAAAAAGTTCGAATTTCGCCAATGGGCGACCACTAGTTTATATAAAAGCACAAAAGAAAAAAATTAAAAATATACCTAGTTATCTGAATATAAAAAAATGTAAATCCTCTAACAGATATTACAATAATGGGTGGAGACTGTGGCTAAAAATCTGAATAAAATGCAAAAGGTAAGTAAGGTTGTGGTAAGGGATTTTTCCTTTTGCATTGTATTTCTCTAACAGATATGAAAAATAGAAATATTTACACTAATCGAATTGTAGAAATCTAATTACTACCGTTGTTTTGAAATAATCTTTTTCTCCTTTTTAGCCCACTGATAGTCCACAAGCCCATATTTACAACTGTCTCCAAATAGGTTCCTTTGCGTTTGCTGTGTGTCCAATTGACAAATTACGTATATATTCCATTAAAATTATTACAAACCGAAATAGTTGAAGTCTTTCTCGTCTTTTATTACACTATTAAAAGCCTCTAAAGCATTATTTGCACTTGGACTAAGCTTGTCGTACCAGTTTCTATTTATTCAATCCACTCCCGATGAAAGTATTTAATAAATACTTGGTATTCACCATTCCACTGGGAAACAAACATGTCTTATCGAAAACTTTTTCGTTTTTGCTGAGTCGCAGAAAATTAATATTTCTTTAATATCTTTCTTATATTTTATCTTTTGACTTGTAAGCCGTTCTCTTTTGAATTTTTTTTTTCGTGTGCCCAGCACTGCTTATTTTTGTCTTTTCACCAAAAATATTTTTAAACACATTTTGGACTAATCATCTCGTTAAATATTCTCTCAACACCATTTTTTTAGAGCATTGAATAAAAATGTGAAGTCTTCAGTTTGCTCGTTGGTAGGTACAAGCTGCCACTCCAAAAATGTTAAACTTTCGGGTTCTGTCTGGTGTTCCTAATACTAAAATTGAGAGACTTTACCAAGCAATTTTGTAGGTAGTATCGGCGTAAACGTGATGAGCATTAATCGACAATTCTAACAATGTTTTGGACGTAAAGAATCGGGAGGAAGGAGTCTCTGCGTATAGTACTTGATAGGATATACTATAAAAGGTGTACTGTCAAGTTGTGGCACTTGTAAGTTATCAATACAGCATTTTCTAACTCTCCCAGACTTATCGAAACCCTTTTTCTTTGGAAAAGTCTATTGTTTCTTTACTATATTTTCATAATTTTCTTTGGTTTTATTTTTGAATTAAAATCATAAAGATTTCTAATCTCAGATTCTACCTTAACGCTCATTATACCTACAGCTCTGGTAGCAATGTCGTTGGAAGTATGAGCAAGTTTTGATCTGTATAAAACAATCTCACAACTTATGCAACTTATTGAGAGATAAAACATAAAGACATCTGCATTACATTGTTCGCCTCAATATCTACCCTTTTACACCGCTATATTATATTAACGTTACCATCTGTGCCGCTATTCGCCATGTGTTTTCCATTTCTACTGCATCTAATGCCGTCAACTTATTTTTGAGTATTTGCTCTTTCTTCCATAACTTATTTGTTTTCTTTCGTCTTTTAATCTTGATGTTGTCTTCTGCTTCATGGACTCACTTTCATACTCAGGTATTTCCATTTGCAATCAATAGACACACACAGTTACCAGTAATACAATGGAACAAACATATCTGTCTTAAGGAGAGTTAGAATAGTGTTTCAGTGGTGAACGTCGCAGATATTTTTATATTAATAAACGAAATTTAAAAAAATACTTTGCGAAAGTTACTGAGTAAATATATTATTTTATTGTGCAAAATTCCTTTTGAATATCAAACAATTTATTGCAAGTTCTGGTACGGATTGCCTAAGTGTAATGATATGAGGCGTGTTTGGAGAAGGTATAGGTAGAAGGAAATAATAGGCTAATTCTAAGCGTTCTTGCTAGTTTTTTTTTTCGGTGGAAAATCCCTTATGAACACCGTACAGGGCATCGTTGTACAGTAGTGTGGGACTCCCAAGACCAGGATTCACTCCTGCCTGGTATACCCACTAAAAACCACCCAATTCTCTCTCCATGTGCTTCTGCGGAACCACCATTTAGATTTATACATCACAGAAACACCGAGTAGCCTCATTTCTCTTACGCTTTAGTCTCTGGTCTTTCTCTCCTCCTCCCCCTTAGTTTTTAAAATTGCTTAAATCATTTCGTGCAGGTTTATCCAGTTTTCCCTAGAATGAAGCATTTCATCGATTAAGTTTTCCGCTGTTATTCTTTTTTTCCCTAAACCAGCAATCGTTCCCTCACTTATCGTATTCCAACGGCCAAATAAAAAAATCGTGTGCTCCACCGTGTCAATATCTTGACAATATGCACATTTGTCGTCTTGTATTTTTTCCATCATACACAGATACTCCCTAAAAACCCCATGTCCCGTCAGAGCTTGTGTGAGGTAGAAGTCCACTTTTTTATACTCACATTTTATCCATTTCCCTATATTTGGTATTAATCGCTTGGTCCATTGTCCTTTAATTCTATTTCCATCCCATCTCTCCTGCCACGTCTTGAGCGTACGATCCTCGATTCCCTATAAGTTTCGTTTTAGCCCTCATCGTGCCCATAGCTCCTCTCTCGGACCAGCAAATCCAATGGTGGGACTCCCGTAATAACCTGTAATGCCACCGTGGAAGCGGTACTATATGCCATTGCCGCCCTAATCAATATACTTCTTTGCGCCTTTTCCATCAGGAGAAAATTTCTTCTAACCTCCATTTCCTTCCCCCATATTGGTGCACCGTAGAGTAGTATAGAGTGTACCACACCCACGAGCAGTCTCCTTTTATAAATATGGGGTCCTCCCATGTTGGGCATTATGCGTTGCAATCTCCCTATTTTTCATCGGCTTTGTTCGTCACTCGTACCAGGTGCTCCCTAAAGCTGCCCCTTTTATCGAAGAGTTCTTGCTAGTTTAGAAAAGGTGTATCCCGATGGATATTTCATATTACAACCAGATACCGCATTCTGCCACAAAACCAAAAGCTATGGTTTGCAGATCACTACATAAGTCGTACTGTCCCAACTCGTGCAATTTATTTATTTATTTATTATTTTAAGTGTATATTCATACACTTAAAATTAATTACAATATAAAAATGTAAAACTATTCAAAATATAAAAATGTGAAATAAATGTAATGCACTTAAAACTACTATTAATAAATTAAAATTAACACAGGTATTTATTTACCAGTACTATTTATATGTCTGTAATATTTATATCACTTCTATTTATATAACACTCTAATATTTATGTCTATTCTTCGGCTACCACTTAAGGAACTATTTATTTATTTCTTATTTTTATTTGGTCTGTTCCGCGCGACGACTCTTCTTATTTCGGAATTACTCATCCATCGGTGACCCAGCCGCCTCATATACACATACGAAACATCTGGAAGCATTCGCGTAAACTCCATCTTCCTCTCGATGTTTGTAGAACATTCGATAGACATTCTGTCTCTTCTCAGTACAACGCAAATGGATGATTTATTCCTTTTTATTGCTTTACGATGTTTACCAGTCGCGCCGAATATTTGCCTTTCTTTTGTCGTCGCCCGGATGTCTACTGGTTTCGTTACAATATTATTGTATATCTAATTACAATAGTAACATAACAAGAAATTAAAATAAAAGGAATATAGAAAATAGGATTTAAATATTTTACTAATTTTATTTCGTGATATTCTGTAATAATGTGCAACAGCAGAAATACGTCAAACAAGTTTGACGTACTCTGGTATAGTTACCGAAGAACTTCAAGTTTATGAAAAACAACATAGAAATAAAAATAAAATATTAATTTCCTTGAATGAGTGACAGATGGGCACTATATGAGACCAGGGCCCTTCCAAGTTCTACTATATTCATTATTGCAAATTGTTGACAGATAAATAAAAAGACCCGTGTACATGAAAGTAAGTACCTATTAAATTAAAATTTTCATATTCACAATTTCGTCTCTAATTGTTTTCGATTGTCCGTCAACTCAATTAAAAAACATTTAATGCAGTTACTGCACGTCCCATTGCGAACAGAATTGTATCACCCTCTAAATTGCAACATGCAGGAACAAAAAGAGAAAGTTAAAAGTCGTTGAAAAGGATCCAAACGTCGCAGTTGTTACTACTGCTACTGTTGCACGCTGGGAACAGTATTAAAAAAAAGAAGTCGACAACTCTAACCACTCTTTCTCTCTCTGTCCCCATTTGTCTCTTTTTATTTCCGTCGTGCATTGAAAATGTATCAATTAAATCCATTAAACGTTGATAATGAGATCTGAGCAAAAAGAGATTGGCAATAATAATGGTAATTTAGTGGGGTAAATAAGAGGAAATAGCCTAAGCTTTGTCGAGGGTTATATCAGCCGACCTCCCCCTATATTTGTATATACGTGTATATCCCACTTCGTTGTTCTCTCTATTTCATTTCTCGGATACCTCAATGCCTGTGTCCCACGCTTCTCTGTAGTACAAAAACGTATTAGTGTAATCTGATACATGTGTCATACGTGTTCTGGCAAATGAGAAACTATTTACTATTTTACATTAGTTGTATGAATGTGTGTGTGTGTGTGTGTGTGTGTGTGTGCGTATTGTATTTGCATGCGTGTGGGTATAGCTAGTAGCTACATACAGGCGCGTACAGACGGGTCTTTCGCTTTACAAAAGGATCGTATCATTATTTTCCGAAAGAATAGACACAGTGAACAACATCAATTAATCTTTAGTAGCTATTTAGGCTTTTGAATTGCATTCACGCAATATAGTGTAATTGTATTGTATAATTAAACCGTAACAAATGTATTTTGAAGATTTTAATTTCTTTATTGTATCAAATTAGATGGGATTGCAAAAGGAAACAAAGATCTAACGCAATTCAAAATTATAAGTGCCAAATTAAGCATTAAAACATTTGTCATTTATACGATCTGTTGCATTAAAGCAAGTAAGAACGAGTACTAAGAGAACTTAAAATCAGAAGAAAGTTGGCAAATCATAACACAGCCCAACAGTTTTTTTTTTTGGTGCTGGAAAACTGAGTTCTGATTTTTGAAATATTTGATGTTCTGATCCCAAATTTTTCGTAGCAGCTCTGGTTTTTAAGATACAAGCAAATTGATTTTCGTATTAATAACAGATAATGAAATTTTGAGCAACCGTAGAGATATGCCGCAATACCCATTGGTCATTCTATCATCTTGAAAGAAGAATACAAAAGACAATATCAACAATGCTGAAAGAATTAAGTATGAAGAACATCTCTGGGTGATTTGTGTCGATCTAAGATTGGATAACTTCCTTCTTGGACAGCCAAGTAGTTATACAAAATATCCTTGTTTTTTATGTATTTGGGACAGAAGAGCTAAGGGTCAGCATTGGGTCAACAAAAAGTAGCCCTTGAGAAACGTCATGGTTCCAGGAAAAGAAAACGTAATCAACAACCTTTGGTTGCGAGATAGAAAATCTTATTTTTACTTTACATACCAACTTGAGACTTATGGAGCAATTTGTGAGGGCGTTAAATAGAGATCGCTTCTGCTTTAGGTACCTAATACGTACATTTCCTGCGAATAGCATGGAGAAACTGAACGCAGGCATATTAGATGTGCCTCAGATAAGGCGGCTAATAAAAGATCCACAATTTACCGCAGCAATAAACCAGATTGAATCTAATGCTTGGTGCTCATTTGTTGAAGTAGTACAAAATTTTCTTGGCAATCATAAAGCAAAGAATTACACAGATTTAGTGGAAAATATGTTTCCAACATTTAATATTCTCGTTTGTAACGTGGACATAAAACTTCACTACCTCCACAGCGACTTAGATCGATTCCCACAAAACCTAGGTAATTACAGTGAGGAAAAGGAGGAAAGATTTAATCAAGATATGAAGACGATGCAAGAACGTTATCAAGGAAGGTGAAATATCCAGATGATTTACAATTACCGTTGAAGTCTGCATTGGGGCTATCCTACTAAACGCCATACTAGAAAATTGCAGAAAATAAGGGTTTTTAAGTGAAAAATCATGAATGTATATTATCTATTTTGTGAATTGCATACCTTATTTTATAATCTTTGTTTTTTAATAGTCTTTTTTCTCCAATACTAATATTTATAACCTGAAATATACATAAATAGACGATTTTTTCTGAAAGATGCCAATATAGTGTATAGTGTAACAGATCTCAAGAGGAAAAAGATTTATCTAGAAAACATGACTAGTTAAATTAAAAATTATGTTGATTAACATGGTTAGTATCATACCTAACCTAAAATAAATTACCTATTTATTGTAAGCATTTTATGTAGGTACTATCGCGGCATTTGAAATCCCGACAATTGCATATTTATTTTCACTATAATTAAGTATTGTAATTCCGGTTTTGTATAATTAAATGCATAGTATAACACTGACAGGTCTGTAGACAGAAGCAAATAGAGGCTGTTAAAATGTCATCTTCATATCAAACAAATTAAGTATCCAATTTTCAAATGCCGCGATAGTGCATACCTATTACGCGCCTTTCCATTAGATTAAGTTATTTTATTCTTGCACTGTCAATGCCGTTTAAGCGGTTGCAGAATAGATGGCGCTTACACATTTGTTGGGAGAATTTTTAGCAATTACTCCTAATTCCCTAACTTTTAAAGGAAAAAGTAGTGTTTTATAAACTAAATTTTATTACCATAAAGATCGATTTTTGTTTAAATGCCACGAAAACCCAATGTTTTTTTTTGCAGTTTTTACAGTCGGGTCGACCGAGAAACATTTGTTGCAGGCCGAGCGATACATAGGTGAAATGTCACTCTAAAAGAAGTCAGTACAAAAAACTATTATACAGGGTGTCCAGAAACTCTCCTGACAAACAAAGACCGGAGATGCCTCAGATAATTTTAAGACAATTTAATCCAATTCATCCTAGTCCGAAAATGCTTCCTAAGGGAGCTAGAGCTCTTTGAAGATGGCGCCTTGTAATTAGTTTTTTTATAATATCTCCCGAACGCTTCTATTTAGAAAAACAAAAACTGGTATGCTTATTTATCCTCCAGAGATGAATCGATTCCATCAATTGCGAATTTCTAGTACCGGTCATAGGCGACCGTTTTGGGTAATTTAACGGTTATTTTAACGCATAACTTTTTCCTCTTTAACTTTTAAGCATTTGTGACACTAGATTATTAAATTTTCAGGTATTCTAGTACTAAAAGGTACTCTTACTTTAAGTCGGTAGGATACACCGTTTTCTAGAAGAATCGATTTGAAAATTTTTCGTTTTTTCGTCATTAAAATTCAATTTATTATTTTGTGCACTAGTTCGCTCTGAACTGCCAACAGAAATAAAACCTACGTTTTTAATTGTCAAATTGTTGTCAGTTCGCGAAGTTTATCTTTTAATTTTTTACTTTGTAGCATTCAAACACAACGATTTCAATTAAAAAAAAATGGTTTTTACTAATGAAGAATACGCCGATATGCATTTAGTTTATGACGAAATGAGGTGTAACGCTCGAGCAGCGCAACGTAGATACGCTGAAAAATTTCTCAATCGTCAGCATTCCACTCACTCAACATTTACAGCTCTTCATCAACGATTAAGAGAAACAGGTTCAGTGTTTGAAACAGGGAGACATAATGATGTAACAGCAGAACATGAAGATGTTATTTTAATTTTAATGTAAGTTGAGGAAAATCCAGAAATTAACGTTCGAAGACTATCTGCCATGTACCCCACAATTTCAAAATCTTCCGTAGGAAATATCTTACACAAAGAAAATTTATATCCTTTTCATTTTACAAAGGTGCAAGCACTGCTAGAAGGAGATTTTCCTCCTCGTGTAGAATTCGCTAGATGGCTACAAAATCAGATAAATCAAGATGAAGATTTTTTCAGGTACATTTTGTTTGGTGACGAAGATTCATTCTCAAAAAATAGAATTTTTAATGTACATAATGCACACTATTATTCGTACGTTGGTGACAATCCCCACGTTGTTCAAGAATTTAAGCATCAGCATAGGTTTTACATAAACGTCTGGATTGGAGTAGTTGACGATTATCTACTTGGACCTGTGGAATTATCTGCTCGTTTAAATGGTGTTGATTACTTACATTTCCTGCAAAATATTTTACCTGATTTGTTAGATGAGGTGCGTTTAAATATTCGGCAAAACTTATGGTTTCTACAGGACGGCTGTCCGACCCACTTTAGCAGGAATGTACGAGACTTTCTAGATAATAACTACGAAGACCATTGGATTGGAAGAGGTGGTCCAGTTGCTTGGCCAGCAAGGTCGCCGGATTTGAATCCTTACGATTATTGTGTTTGGGGATACATAAAAGCATATAAAAGCATTTGTTTATTCCGTTCCGATACAAAATTGTGCACAACTCTGGCTAAGGATACAAGATGCTTGCAACGAATTTAGAAATAACTTTGGAATTTTTGCAAGAATTCGGCGTTCTCTAAGCAAAAGGGTAAATTTATGCATAGAGACTAATGGTCATCACATCGAGCATCTTTTGTAACTATCTACCTTTGATACTTGTTCTTTTTTTGTTAGTTTCGTTTCATTGTAATAAATACTTTGTTTTTAAAAACCTTCAGCTAAAATTTTGTTTCAAATTGATTTTTGCTTCTTTTCCCAAACTTTTTTTACGAATTGTGTGCTGCATTTATTGAAACAAAAGATGATTTATTAAATTAATTTTCATCCATGCCTTGATAGTGCTAGCCAACTTCGTCGCTAAAAATAAGTAGCCTTTTGAATTTTAATGACGAAAAAACGAAAAATTTTCAAATCGATTTTTCTAGAAAACGGTGTATCCTACCGACTTAAAGTAAGAGTACCTTTTAGTACTAGAATACCTGAAGATTTAATAATCTAGTGTCATAAATGCTTAAAAGTTAAAGACAAAAAAGTTTTGCGTTAAAAGCCGTTTACCTACCCAAAACGGACGCCTATGACCGGTACTAGAAATTCGCAATTGATGGAATCGATTCATCTCTGGAGGATAAATAAGCATACCAGTTTTTGTTTTTCTAAATAGAAGCGCTCGGGAGATATTAAAAAAAATAATTACAAGGCGCCATCTTCAAAGAGCTCTAGCTCCCTTAGGAAGCATTTTCGGACTAGGGTGAATTGGGTTAAATTGTCTTTAAATTATCTGAGGAATCTCCGGTCTGCGTTTGTCAGGAGAGTTTCTGGACAACCTGTATATAAATATAAAAACACATTATATTGTAGCTAAAAATGTTATTATATCAATGTCCGATAATCTAATTACGTACGTCATTTGCGTCACCAGAGAGCCATGCTTAGACACGTCTGATGTTGGGAGAATGTCTATCTTTGCTTTGCTTTTAGACTGAAAGGATATGACCAGATGTCACATAACTGAAATGTATCTGTTGGCTACAGGCGAAAAAACAGGCGACTTGTGGTATCTGCATGTTTATTTTAGAAAATAATTAACTTTAAATAACCATCTTACTACCGCCAACAATTGGTTTTCCGTATATTGTGGGGTTAAAAGTTTGCCGAGTACTATATTGACTTATATTTAAGTAGCTTTTTTGTTCTGTTATCTAATCCTATAAGAAGTTACTGCTCTCAAAACTTAAGTAATCTCGTGTTGTAATACTATTTTTACATAAGTAATTGAAATAAATATTAAAAAAACACGTCCAGTTTCGTGAAACAAAAGGAGCGATAATCAGCAATGAAGGAAAAGTAACAAAAAAGACAGACAAAAGATTTAACTAAAAGCAAGCGACCGCCTAAATTCAAATGCAAAGACAAACAGGGATTCGAAAAATATAAACCTCGAGATCAATGTAAACGTAATAAGTCGGCCCTAATACTATTGTGCACGGATTTCTGTAGGCGATTACCATATGAGTTGCGAAACAGCGTCCCCTGGCCGCGGGCTGCGAAGACTCCCTCTGATATTGGTTTCTGATTCGCTCCGGTCCATACAAGATCAACACCACCTCACTTATCTTCACACGATTTTTACGAGACGCAGAGCTTTCGCCGTGCCAGCGTGAATTTAAATAATACCTGAGACAACTTGACCCGTATGCAAAATTGAATAGCATTTACGGAAATGATAGGAAAGTTATATTAGATATTGCAAGACACTTCAAAATATTTCATTTGATAAAAAGCTAGAAATGTTATAATAATGATTTCAAAAATCTAGAAATGAGGAAAACCGAAATCTGCAATGTAAGTCTAAATCGCATTAAAAGGATGCATTATACAATTGTATTGAAGAAAATGTTTAAGTTAAGTTGCTAAAAAATGTGTAAAATATATAATAACTAGCTGACCCGGCAAACGTTGTTTTGCCATATAAATTATTTCTAGTGAATATTTTGGTAGTCTATTAAAAAATAAGCAACTTATTGTAAGTGTGTGGGGATGTGGTATATGACTGAAAGAGAAATGGAGCGCTGTGAACCATGACGGCCTATAAAAATAACAAAACACCAAACATTCATTTTTTGAATTCATTGTACTTTTATTATCTTAACTAATAAATTTCTAATTACATCTCTATCACAAATAATGACAATTAAAAAAAACTTTATCAGTCTCTTAGTGCAATGGAGTGTATGATATTTTTAGTGAGTCCATCTTTAGCCAACACAAACAAACTGGATGGTTTACCCACGTGAGAACATGCCACGTATAATTGTCCGTGTGAAAAACACGGTGTGCCCAAATCTAAGCCACAAACAGACATCGTTTGGCCTTGATGAGAATATACTTAATATGAGAGTTGCACTGAGAAACTAAAATGATAAGTATAAGCGTCATTGCTACGATCGACGCACAATCAACAATAATGGCCGAAAACGGTTTAGGCCCTAAACTTAAGTGAGTGAGAGAAAGCTTATTATGTGAGAAAGACAGGAGACCGGCTTCGTTCTCATCCCTACTCTGTGCTGTTTACGGGGTGAGAAGTACACCGGTAGACGCCTAGCGGGAATAACTCATCGAGTGATAACTGATCAATTATAGACCGCCGAGAGTAGAAAATTATTAAAGTACTAATATCGCTATTAAAAAATAGGGGTGATGGAGGAAGGGTGAAAATTTAGGGTTGTATGTATTTTTTAATGCCTAATCATAAAAAAAAATAAAATACAAAATTTTGACCAAAAAACAAACAAAAAATTTTTTGAGGTGGACCACCCTTATCACTTAGGGGTATGAAAAATAGTTTACGTCCCATTCTCAGACCTGCTGAATATACACACAAAATTTCATAAGAATCGGTCAAGCCGTTTCGGAGGAGTTTTGTGACAAACACTGTGACACGGGAATTTTATAATTTTATATATTAAATTACAATTATATTTAAATGTAAACACAATCTTAATGAAAACGTAATATTAAGATGATAATTCAATACTCAAATTTTAAAGTTACTGTTATATTAATAATAAAATTATATGAATGCATATATAATATCTAGAATGCAATTATTTATGGGATTGGTCGGCCAAAAAGAAAAAAGAAAACAAATGGGAATAAGAAAAAAATTAAGAGAAGCGACAAAAGAAAATTTATTGATTTCATTGAATAATCACAGATAATAACCATGTTTTAGAAATGATGCGTCATAACTAAGATTAATACAGGTCGTTTTTACAAAATAAAATTAATCCTCAACTTCAAGTAGTACTTTATAAGTTTCAGTGGCGGTTGTTGAGTACGTTTTGGTGGAGCAATTACATAGACAAGACTGATTCGTTTATTATCGGTGATATGCTCGGCATCTGGAAGTATACCACCGATAATAAACGAATCAGTCTTGTCTATGTAATTGCCCCACCAAAACGTACTCACCAGCCGCAACTGATTATTTAAAAAGAGGAAAGAAATTCGTAATTTTCTAAATAATGAAATCAAGCCCTGATAAGAGAAAACTCATGAATTTATGGACTGATTAAACATTTTATGAAATAAATACTTGAATTATTTTGTGAAAATAAATAAAGTCGGAATGAATGCACGTATATCTACAGTTGCCTGATTAGTACTCGTAGTTGTACTACGGAGGGCAGCATTACCTTGCGTTGTCGCACTTGGGTAACAGATGCCGCTGAGAGTCTCTCATGGCGTTTGGTACGTAAGTTGACAATATCAGGTTTTCTAAGCTTTTGAAGCATTGTGAATAAACAGGTTTATGCACTGATGAGACCAATGTAAGGTCGAAACAGCTGTCTGCACGTTGTTTGTTCGCAATGCCGGCTTAGGGTAGATGTGCATTCATACATTTATTCATATACGAAAAAAAATTTTTGTATATGTATACTGCGTGATTATATTGACACATTTGAAAGTTTTAAAAATTGCCAAACATCTAATTTGCTGTTTTAAAAGTTAAATTGACAAAAAATTATACATACATTTTGGTTCAATTTTAATACCTTTTGTACATGTAAAGATATACAGTAGTTATTAACGATAATCGTTCATAACATGTAAAACTTCAATGAAACCACTCGTCTACTCTCTAAAACTAAAAGAGAGAGATGTATTATTTTGACACCCAACGTGGTGACGACTTATTTTAATATATATATCAAAATAAACAAATTAGTTTAACAACAAAACAAAGCAAACTGATAGTAACATTGTAGGATAGTAATCCAGCTGAATACGTTTTCGCAACATTAAGAATATATAACCAGCGATGAGAAAAATTGTATTTACATAAAGGTCTATTTACAAAAATAACTTCAGGATATTGTTATATAATGATATCCTCAAATGTGTGTCCGCACAAACTACACTAATAGAAAGCATTCTTTGATTTAAAGAAATATACTTTGCATTAAAGTAATGATTCTTTTCATTTAAAGAAAATAAAATTTATTTCATTGAAAGAAATATATTTCTTTCAATTACACTAAATGTTGTTAAATTTAAGGTAGACTTTAATTGTCTTACACTTCAAGTTCGTCATCAGATCAATTGAAAACATAGATAAAATAAACAATGTCACTAAATAAAACATTCAGAAAATATTAAGACATATATTCACAAAATATATTAGAAACTCATTGATAATGATCGAGGTATCACTGTTATTAGGAAGTTGATTGTCTATATCATTCGGTTTTTGTTTTTATCAGGAATGTGAACTAGAAGGGCAATGTTAGGGTTAATATGACTTGTCTTAATGTTTATCAATTTTTTGATCCGACAAGTTTCCTTTATGCAAAAACTAAACATAACCTAAAATATTTATAATTTTTATTTAACTTTCTTTTATACTTTACCTTTGTAAATAGGTATTCTATATATAACTTTATATTTTTTTATGTTTGTAGCCGTGTCATTTACAATTAAGAAAGGCACACACAATTTGGAGTACTTGCTTATATCAACATTGTTGTTTAGATTAATTGTCATCTGCAGCATTGAGTAGATTGCCCACAAAGAAGACGTTTTCATCCTTTTCGAAAGATTTTGCAAATATGCAATTAAGACTGTTTGGCTTTCTTGACGCTAACGATGCCGCTGTTTCAGTAATTTCGGGTGGATTACCAATGCAAACATCCTCTTCACTTCCACTGCAAGTGTCGATCAACTTGATTGGAGTATCAATTAATTCTTGCAATTAAAAAACCTAGCTCATTTCAACCCGTGACTAGAGCACACGAAGCCACAACTTGCCAAGATGTATTTAACAGATCACTTAGTGGGTCCACAAATTTTATTATTTACCCTTGCCTGCTTCAATAATATCTGCTGCACATATGTCATCCTGTATATGAAATCTGTGGCTTATAGTTAAATAAATCAAATTTATAAAACTAAAAACGAAATCAGAATTCTATTTTGTTTCTTAAATATTCTTGTGAAATAAATGTGCTTTTGTACTTTTCCTAAATGCGAATATCAATTAAAATCTAATTCAAATACATTTTATATGAAATTGATAGACGTGTGTATTAGCATATATACTGTGATATAAACAGTCTAATATTTGCTTAGTAGTTATTGGAGAAGTTCTGATTCCATATAGATTAACAGTTTCTGCAGTTGCTTCGAATTATTATCAACAAAGTGATTGAGTTAGGGTTGGTAAACACACATTAAACCAAATCAGACTTCAGAAAGCCCGAACTCCCAAAGTAAATATATGTATATACTGTGCTAAGGACATGAAAGATCTATATAATATCAATTCACATTATTACAATATTCAATATTACATATTGCAGACATAATATATAATCCAAAAAAAGAGAATATGTTAGATTGTCGTATATTTTCTAGTTCTAATTGAATAAAGTTACTTATAGAATTTATGTGAATTTAAAATGTTTTCATTATCAACTATAATGTTCGTTTGATTATGAATTATGAATAATGTGTTTGTTTATTGAGAAAACATAAGACAACATTATAGAAATTGATCGGATTTTTATTTAAAAGTGAAACAAACTATATAAGTTGTGTAATTTATTGCGAATTTGTAAAAAATGTTATTTGGAAGAAAAGAAAAAAAATCAAACGCTTTTCAAAAATAAATAAGGAAGTTCATTAGTTTCAATAAACCTTTAAGATTGACTGTTCTTAATAAAGATAACATTTTCGAGAGAGCGTTTTTAAGGTTACTTGATGAAGTGGTTGGATGGTAGTAAGAGAGCTCTATTGTACCGCAGCGTGTTTAGTGACATACTAATAGTATAGATATAAAGTTCTAACACATTCGGGTCAGTATTCTTTAACTATCATCGACCAAACAATTTAATCGGGAGGAAAATGTGAAAAATGGAAGATATGGAGTATTGTGCCGTTATGAATTTCCTTAAAAAACAAGGAAAGTCTGTTCATACTATAACGGAAGAGATGTCATCGCTTTATGGAAATTCTTGTCGGAGTAAAAATATGATTTTTAAGTGGCATAGTCGCTTTATGCAAAATAGGGCATCATTTGAAGACACTCCGTGATCGAGCCAGCCTATCAAAGTGACCATTTCAGAACTTAAACAAGTCTAAAAATAGTAATGGAAAATGCTCGACTAAAGAAGACACTACACGCAGGTATGACTGGAGAATCTAATACAACCTTTTTCAAACTTTCTCATGATCATCTTGCTATGTCTAAGATTAGCGCAAGTTGAGTGCCGAAAATGCTCACGCTGCCGCAAAAACAACAGCTCTGTAATAAAGGCAGGGATGATGTATTAAGCTGAATTGTTACTGGGGATGAAACTACAGTCCATCATTATGAACCTGAGTTCAAGCAAGACTCGATACAGTAGCATAAAGAAGGCACACCACCACAGAAGAAGTATTAGGTGTCCCAGTAGTCCGCAAAACTCATGGCTACCGTCTTATGGGGCTCAGAAAGAATCCTGGTAATTGATTACAATGATAGGGGGTTTCCATAACCTGGAGAATACTACGGTCTATCCTGGGGCGTCAAAAAGAAGTCATCAAACAAAAAAGAGAGGGAAAATTAATGACTATGCTCCCGTCTACAAAATTCGTGTTGCGCTGGCTTTCCTGCATAAAGTGGGCTTCGATATTTTGAATCACCCACCCTATAATCCAGAACTGACTCCTAGCACTCCCTAAAATGAAAAAAGAACAGCGTGAAATGAATTTACGAGAGATGAAGAAGTAAGGAACGCAGTTTCGACGTATTTTTGAGACAAAGATTAAAAAAAATCTAATCGTAAGTTCTGAAAAATGTATAGGCGTTCCAGGTGAATATACTGAAAAAGAATTTATGTATCAAGTTTTATAAACCTCATATTTTAGTCACGAGTTTTATTAACTACGAACGTAGCTTACGGTAGAAAGTGAATAGTAAAACGAGTGACTATTGAGTTTATAGAAGAAGTTTCATACTATACTTTTTCTACGACAGCAAATAATTAAAACAGTACAAAATTACTTATCTATTGTCGCGCCACGTCGGGGTAGTTTGAAATATCGAAGTGTCAACCATCTTGTTTGAGTTTATATTGATTTTTGCATTTAAAAAATCTAAAGCTAACTTCAGCCCTTGACAAAGTGTCCGTTGCTGAGTTTACCCCGTTGCTAAGTTCACTAAAATGCACTTGTCAAGGTGCGTTCAAAAGGTCACTAAATGGCATTTTAGACACTGTAGAAAGTAGAAAGAAAGAAATTTGTATTATTACTATCTCTTCTTTTCCTTCATTCCACGAACTTAAAAACGTTTCCTCGTATCTTTGCATTAGAATCTACTACAAAACCGCACGATCTAATTCCGTTAAAATGTTATAAAATTGTGTTATATTTGAAAATATTATGACAACAAATTTAATAGAAAATACAATTAACATATGATTAGAATTTAAAAATATATTAATTAGAATTTTCTGAAAATATTTAATTTATATTTAGCAATTAAATGCAAAAATACTCAAAATGACAGAAGATGCAGTCTTCATATTGGTTATAAAATACAATATTATTATCGAAGGGAAGAGAACAAGATAGACTTATGTAACAAATCTCTCTTTATATATTTTCATTTCGTTTTGAGAGAACTTGAATGAAAAATAACCGGGTATCCCATTATTTATATAATCGGTGTAATTCGGTTTTTCAATACGAGTGACGGGTGACGAGTGATGGGTCTACCGATACGACAAACGAACTGCCACAAATCGGAGATTGAAGTTGCGAAGTGGCTAGTTCATTAGTCATACTTCATCACTCGTCACTTGCATTGAAAACCGACTACCCGGTTATTTTTCACTCGAGTTGTCGCATTGTTACTTGAAACTCGAACTCGATGTTTTAATACAAGTGACCAAGAGTACCAGACGACAGGTGATGAAATACGACTAATGAACTGGTTCGTAACTTGAACTAAGTCGATGCATCTTTAGACAACCAAACTAGAACCACAAATAGGTTGTAGTAAGTAAATTTCCTATCGTCCTCCCGTAAAAATCCGGGTATCTTTACTCCTCTTGTTAACTCCAGTGGAAGCTCGAATGGAGCAAGACAAGAAATTTCTTTTAGCGGATCAGCATCAGCGCCTATCCGTCTCGATTCAAACTTCTAATATTTCTAATGTAACAATTAATTTTAATGAATAAGTTTAATAAATAATCTTTTGTTCGCCTTTATAATTAAACCGTGGTTGAAAGGTGTTTTTAATGTCTTTTGAAAAGCTGAAAATAAACAAATATTTGATTAACGGTTGGGAAATGAGGGTGAGGAGAGAGAAAAGAACGGACAATTAGAGCGCGATGTAAAAATCCCTTTCAAACCTTTAAAACTTCAGAAACATCAACATTACGTGCATGGTTGTAAATAAAAACGTTTAAATTTCAAAACTATATTTTTAA
The DNA here is from genome assembly GCA_963170755.1 of Amphimallon solstitiale. NCBI lineage: Eukaryota > Metazoa > Arthropoda > Insecta > Coleoptera > Scarabaeidae > Amphimallon > Amphimallon solstitiale. The sequence continues at coordinate 163,570,201 of OY720676.1, read as the reverse complement.
AAAAATAATTTTTCATATTACTACTTAAATACAATAGAAAAATAAAGAATTTCAAATCTACTTTGATTTTAAGAAGATTTATAATAGGCGAGCTTTTACTAAACTTCGAAAGCAGTAAGACCTCTTTACCTTCACAAAGCTAATAATCGATAATGGCCGTCAAGTGGACAAGATCAAAATCTAGTAAGAGAATTGATTTAGCCATGTATATACAAAGTCAAACGCACACCAACACGCATGTATCCAGTATACACATACGCAACTATACACCAGATTCAGAAAGCTGCATTTGTATGTATATTCATATATATGATCCGTTTCTAATGATACAAACATCGCAATTGACAATAAAGTCCATAATAACCAGCTCAAAACCTTTTACTAAATGGTATATAGGGATGGAATTGGAGGGGTGGTGCGATAAATGATGGAAAGAGAGCGGGCGCTTCATTGAAAAGAAGAAGAACTCGTCCAATTTCAGCGGCTTACAGTTCATTGCGACTCAATTGTCCCGGGTTCTCTTTTTCAAATCGCGCGCATTTGCTCTATACGGGAGTCCTTAGAGTTGTCCTCGGTTTCCATCACTTTGTCGCTTGTGAAATTCGTAGTCGTTAAGTTAAGATTGTTATAAATGTAGTTATAGTGTGTATTGCCGCAAATAAAAATATATTGGTACGAAATAATGCAAAATTTTCTGCATTTTAGAGTAAAAAACATATTCTTTTCTAACAATAAACTCATTCTCTTTAGTAGCCCAAAAGAACCTTTAATTATAAAACCATAAAAATTCATAACTGTTTTAAATAAAAATAAAATAAAACTCTTGAAAACTTTCCACAATTTTTATTTAGTCTTTGCGACATATGTTTCGGTATTGTTCATACCATTATCGAGCCGGAACTAACAGGTCAGTTTGTGTAGGGTTGTTATATATGTCGTTGTGTTTATTGCCTCTTTGTACATAAGTGTATATTATGGGTGTGTGTGTGTTTGAAAAGTCTGTGTGTGTGTTCGTTACTTTCTCTTTTCTTTGAATTGATTTTTTAATTTCTAATATTTCTAACAGATTTAATTTCGGTCCTTTGTTTACATTATGTATAAGTTTACAACTCTCTATATCGGGAAAATGGAGATTATCTATACAATGTTCGCCAAGGCCTGTATTTCTAATATTATGCAATATTGATCTTTTATGTTCTTTTAATCTAGTTTCGATCTTTCTGCCACTTTGTCCGATATAGATAGCTTTACAGTCTGTGCAACTAATTTTGTATACACCTGATTTGTCGGTAAGTTTAGTTCTTTTCTTGTTATTGACTAACATAGCACCTAAATTGTTTTTATTTATGTTAGTCAATAACAAGAAAAGAACTAAACTTACCGACAAATCAGGTGTATACAAAATTAGTTGCACAGACTGTAAAGCTATCTATATCGCATAACATTTGACATGATACGACTGATTTAAATACCGGCGCGCTCAGGTTTTGTCTGGGAATGTACACTACAAATCGACGGTGCTGCTCGAAGGGTCACGTCTTGTTGGTTTGACTCTATTGCAAGAACAAAATGTCAAACTCCTGCCATGGTCCTTAACCCAATTGCCTTTCCATCTGTCATCATGACAGCAGTTCATTAACGTTTATTCGTCCTCGTAAACTGCAAATTTAGTAGGTGAACAAAATGTCAGTTTGATGTCATTGTGCGTAACCAAATTGTCCTTTTGACTATCATCGCGATTTTAAAAATGTACAACATAAAATTATCAAGTTTGACAAAATATCAATATAAAACAGCAGGTTATTAATTAAATTATTTATTACTATACTCCATTCAGTCTAAGAATGGAGCATTGGGAAAGATAGGGCTTGAAATAAACGTTTGTGATTGGTTGAAATCGAGTGTGCATTTACACCGGCAAAATAATCGCATTTAGCTCGTTCTGTCAAAAATTTGTTTACTGACAGTTTTGTTCAAAGAGTTTGTCAGTTTCCGTATTTTACATAGTTATTTGTTGTTAATATTCTTAAAAAATAGTTCTTCTTAGAACTCGCAAGTGAAATATTCATTTGTTAAGGTATTTTATCAATTTCTAGATATTGTAAATAAGATAATAATCGAAATATCTGCTAATGGAAATAGTATCTAAAATTTATTGGATTTTAACATGAAATATTGCCTTTTACACCTTTTACTCACATATTGATAGTGATACCTACATTCCTGAATGTTGTAAAATGTAAGCGTTTTATTTACATGTAGACACAACGTGTTATTCAATGTTTTCCTTATATTTTAATATTTTTTGTGTGAGCGATATTCTGTTTTGGAAAACTTATCAAATACTGATTAGCTGTTTGCCTTTTCATGTTTGTTAGTATGGTTATTATTTTAAAAGCAATGTAAGCCTTACTTAAATAAATGTCAAAATATAATGATATCATATACAATGTATATCCCTGCTATCCATCTGACAGTAAACATATGTTTTATTTGTTTTCAAAATACAAAATTCATCGTGTGTAAACTGTGCTCATATTGTAGCGCCATCTACTCCATTCTTAGACTGAATGGAGTATACTTACTAATGTTTAGCAATATTGTCATTCATAGCAATCATGTGTTGTTTTATAAATATGATTTTCAAACGAAATCAACATCCTGCCGCCTCCGAGTGTTGAAAAAGCTGCTCCTCTTTGGTTGATACTATTTATTATCTATTATTTGTATGTAGAAATACCATAGAACTGGTGCGTTAATATAAAGTTTCTTTCTTTATTTGAATGGAATTACGGTGTGTCGCTTGATGGTCTTCGATTTATGCTTCTGTTATTACACATTATTACTTGACTACAGCGTACTGATGATGACTAACAGATACTGAAAAACGTGTCTTCTATTGCAGGTGTTTTGTGGATTACTACCAATTAATTTCTTTCTCTATTTGTTTCTTTATTTACGTTATACATATTCATGTATATGAATTGCGGATCTTTTGATAGAAGCTACAAATCTTCCGATTTTTATTACTTTACCACACGGTAGACAACGCCGAGCTTTGCGTCAAATGACCCACGAGTGACAAACATCGAAAAATGAAAAGGTAAAAATGTGTAGACAAAAATGAATTATTGTTAACTTCTAGATGTAGTGCAGCCACATATATGTGTTTCTGACCAAATAGTTTTCATCAGTACGGCTTAGCTAATACACGATCTGTTGATTGAATAATATTTGCTGTGTGGTCTTACAGTTAAGGTTCCCAAACTTTAAAAACTCTATAAGTTATTATGTTTGTTAATGAACCCTTTAAGTGGAGAAAATATTTTAAATTAGTTTTATAAGTTGCTTATATACACTTAACTAAACCGTATTTATGCACTTTCCCGGAAGTAGCACTATATGCTATATTGAAGACTTGCTTAATTTTCATCAAACTCTATTTTATAATTGTGTTCATTACCACATAAAATTACTGGACAAAACTTTCTGATATACTTACGCACGCTCTTAGAATCTATTGTGTTCAACAATCCGACCACAAATCTTATCATCCTAAGGACAAAAAGAGAGGTCTAGTTTGAATTTACTTGAAATTTGAATCTCCAAATGCGTTCGTTTCTAGCCCGTTTCTTTCCTGCATTTCTGCTTGCTGTTTTCAATGTTCCAAGTATTATTTTCTAATCTCGGACTGTTCTCCGGTATTCTTTTCCGGTCCATTACTTCGCAGCAGGCACACGCTTGAACGCCCCTGTCGGCTCCGTTTCGTCAAAGGTATTCCGAGCACCCCAATCTATACAGTAGACGTTAAAAACGTAGTAGATTACCTGAAGTTCCTCTTGGACAAAGTAAATGGTGTGTTTCTAGATATAAAGTGGTAAGTAATAATAATTAAAATTTATAATTATCCAAAAATTAAAATACTTACAAGTTTTACTTTTTTGAATATACAGGCTGATTTTATTCTGAAAACATATTCCTGAGAATTACTTAAAAATTGCTTACGTGGCAATAGAGAAATTAAATTGTTATGGCCAACTAAATTTTGAAGAGAAATATTTAGTCGTCCTCTCCAGGACATGACAAAAAATTATAAATTGGTTTTAAAAAATGTGTGCGTATTACTATAAGATATGCAGAATATAACAATAATAGTAAATGTCTTTATTTCAGTCTACATAAAACAACATTAATAAAATAACAATAATATATAACAATATATAAAAATTAAATGAATAAGAATAATAATAAAAAAAAGATAATCATGAAAAGGAAATCAGAACGTTTAGCTAGGCAGCCAATGAAACTATTCCTTGCTTTTCAACCTAAACCTTTAAGGATAAAGAAAATATGAACAGAAAATAAATGCTTATCAGTAGGATATTAAAAACTAAATTTATAATTAATATGCAATGGTAATAAGATATTAAGTACGTAAAAAATAAAATATGTAATCAATGAGAAGATAATAAAAAAAAATGAGGTGTGGTCACCACACGACTTTCTTATACGTATGAGCGTTTCAAACTATACAATTTTAAGAATTTTTCTTATACAAAACTTATTCAAAATCCTATTCTAAGTACTTTCATTCTCTTAATAAATCGCTATAGAATGCATAGTTTGCATGATATTCGAAAAAATGTGCTACTCGCTAAGAGTGAAAGTGCTACTTCCGGTCCGAATTTTGAAATTTCATATATACAAATAATATTGCAAATCCGTTCTAAATGCTTTTGTACTCTTGATAAATATATATAGAATGCATAACTTACGACATATTTGCAAAAAATCGCTTTTCGATAAGAGTAAAAGTGGTACTTCCGGTCTGAATTTTGAAATTTATTTTATACAAAAGATATTGAAAATTATGTTTTAAATACTTTTACACTCGTAACATACTTGTCTAAAAAGCATGACTTGGGAGATATTCGCAAAAAACTGATTTTCGATAAGAGTAAAAGACCTAACTTTTTTAAGACAATTTGTCTCAAACTTAATTCTAAGTACATATGAATTCTTTATAAATTTGTTTAAACTTAGTAGTTGACGAAATATTGGCAAAATTTGATTTTTTCACTGAAGTAAACTGCTACTTCCGGTCTACCGATTTTACTGAAAAACTAATCAGATCTCAAGAGGGATTTGGAATTTATAGCTATAGCGGTTTGACCGCTATCGTGGTCACAGGCAGACACACACACAGACAGACAAGCAGAAATTTTTTAAAAACCACTTTTTTGGTATCAGGGGACTTCAAAACGTGGACATCTGCAAAAATCTCGAGGTCGAAAATTTTCATCATCAAAATACTTCCTTATACTACGTATAAGAAAGTAACAACTTAAAGAACTAACGCTAAAAGTACTTTTCCCCAATCTGTTTACTCCACAGTATACCAAATACCATGCGTTTAAATTCGCAAAAAGACCTATCTGGTTATGAAGTAAGGAATTTTACTTTTACCTATCTATACAATCTACATTTTCGTTGTGTCTATTAATGGACAAATTCTTTTCCGTATCAGCGCTCACAGATCACACCTTACCTGACCGTTTCGTCACATTTGCCGACAAATATTTAATACGCAGACAAATCTACCCCAATTTGAAGTTACTGAACCATCATTCAAACCCTTACACTCCTACGCTTTTAACTCATATCTTGCTCCGGGAATTCTACTGAACTATCTACGCACATGTTTTTCAATGTTTTCTGTATAGCATGTAACAACAATAATATTTATTATTATGTTATCAGATGTTAAAGTTTAATTGATTAAAAAGAATGACTTAATTAAAATTTTTATAAAATGTAAGTATGTCACTTTTTGGAAAAGTTAGTATGAACTACATAACTAACCACATTAAAGAAATAAACACAGGCAATTATTAAGAAAACCTTTTGTAATAAAATTTTAGTAGATATACTTTTTTGCATACAGTTTTTCGAGTAAAATATACAAGCATCATTTTTGATAAATTATAAATAGGTAGGAGCGGTGTATTTATAAATATTGAGAAAGATTTATAAATATATATATATATACGTTAGTTTTTGTTAAAGATTTTTTGACTTTGGATGGTTTTTGGAAGAAAGCTTTGTTTCGGAGATGTAGATCACATCATGAATTCGGCGACTAACAGAATACAAGTAGCAATAATTATGTGCTGCCCATTACGCGTTCATTAAAAAAATTTCAAAACAGAATTTACTTCATTGTTGGGATCTCTTGCTATTCTTTAGATGACTTTTAAAATTCTAGTATGGTTGTATCATTCTTTGTAACATGTCTTTGGCATATACTTCTATATTTTGATAATACTGTATATGAAATAAAGGTTAATATATAAAGGTTACTATTATATTATTATAAACTGCCCAAACTTCTATGGATCATATCGGAAATAAAACTCGACACCATCTGAAAAGACCCTCTATTAACTATTTTGAGTTCCATTTTCTTTAATATTCTGTAAATTTTATAATTGATCAGTACAAAATATTGTATAATGTTCCATTTCATGTTGTCTTTTTCTATGGTTTTTGGGTAAAAGTGTATTTTGAGTTATTCTGTTTGTGTATGTTTGATAATGCCGTCTGCTGTTTGCTCTTTGAATCCATTATTTCTAGCTATAGTTTTTGTTGCGCATACTTGTCTAGTAAAATCTTCATCGTTTATTTTACATAGATCCTGTTCTATCAGATGAATTCTTCAATTTTCGAAGTAATTAAAAAAAACGTTGTATTGCGTTTATGGGATTCTAATGTCAAATTTGTCAATTAATTTTGAAACTGTAAAACGTAAATATCGCTAAAATATAAATGGCGTCGGGGTAAATTGTTTATACCGGGTGTCCCGTAAAAAACGCCAACAATAATAACTCTGTTATTTATTGTCCGATTTTATTCAAACAAAAAGAAAGTTAATTTGCATCTAAAATGCTACAAAAAAGCAGTGTTTTGTTTGTTTTCAGTTGTTTTTATTAATGTCAAACGATAGTCAACTTTTTTATTTTTAATGGAAACAGATATATTTTTGGCTATATTCGGATTGGATTTTTTTTTTCTGAATTCAACAATGTATAAAATGTATATTTTTGACAAACAATTATTGAAAAAAAATATAAAACACTTAATAAATTTCACCTTTGTATTCCATTATTTATAAATTTTGGAATGTGCCATGAAAAAACAAAAATGCGATAAACGTCAATAAACGTCAGTGTGAGTGTCTATTAATCTTATTTATTGTTCTGCTTGAACGTTTTGCCACAAAAAAAGTATATTCGTAAAAATGAATAACAATGAGTTAACAGACATGTTGCAAGTGTTTTTTGAATGTAATAAAAATCGTCTTCAAGCAGTTCGGCGTTACAGCGTTCGTTTTCCGGACAGAGAAGTTCCAGATTCGAAAATATTTCAGGGAATTGAAACGAATTTGAGGAATTATGGATAATTTAAAAAACCTAAAACACAGCGACGTAGATTCGCCGAAGATACGGAATATGATGTTCTTCTTGCACTACAAGAAAATTCACGAACTTCGACTCGCGAAATTGCACATAATATTGGGGTATCAAAAACTACAGTCCATAGTATTTTAAGAAAACACAAATTTAAACCGTACATAGCTCGAAAAGTTAATGCATTAGAACAAAATGATCAACGCCGAAGAATACAGTTTTGTCGATTTTTTTTTAAATGCATTAGAACAAGACCGGAGATTTTACAGAATGATAATTTGGTCTGATGAATGCACTTTTAGCAACAATGCTATTTTTAATAGAAACATACATCGACAATGGAGCCAAGACAATCCGAGATTTGTCATTGAAAATAATTTTCAAAGACGTTTCAGCGTAAATGTTTGGTGTGGTATTTTAGGCGATCAATTAATTGGGCCGTTTTTCATAGATGGTTGCTTAAATCAAGAAAAGTATCACACTTTATTAAACGAAAATCTCCAAAACTTTTTAGATGAATTACCTTTGGCAAATTTAAATAGAATATTTTATCAACAAGATGGGGCCCCCGCTCACAACGCCAGAGTAAATACTGATTGGTTGAACACCCAATTTGGAAATAGGTGGATAGGAACATCCGGTCCTATCGAATGGCCTGCGCGTTCACCCGATCTTTCGCCCCTAGATTTTTGGTTGTGGGCTTATCTACAAGATCGAGTTTATTTGACACCTCCAGAAAATGTTGACATTTTAAGACAAAGAATTATTAACACTTGTCAAGAAATACCTGCCGTTTGTCTTTTAAATGCGACTCGTGGAGTAATTAAGAGATGTGCGTTATGTATTGAACAAGGTGGCGGGCAACTTGAACAATTATTGTGAAGTGTTTTGTTTTGTTTTTTAGAATAATACTTATAATACTTACGTTTTCAATGTTTCATAGCACATTTGAAATGTTATACATAATTTATTAAAAACATGGTCAATTTTAATAAATGGTTTTCTTTCAATAATTGTTTATAAAAAAAATAGACATATTATACATCGATGAATTCAGAAAAGAAAATCCAATCCGAATATTGCCAAAAATATATCTGTTTCCATTTAAAATAAAAAGTTGACTATCGTTTGACATTATGAAAACAACTAAAACACTACTTTCTTGTAGTATTTTTGATGCTAATTAACTGACTTTTGGTTTCAATAAAATCGGACAATAAATAACGGTGTTATTATTGTTGGCGTTTTTTACGGGACACCCGGTATACACATTATATTTTGTGTATTCCTGTACATATTAATCTATAAGTCAAAATATGTAAAGCTGCTGTTTTTATGCGCCAAGATTGTTTCGAATTAACTGGTATGATCGTATAAGTGTCTGTAGGCTTCCTTTATATGTTCAACTTTAACTTACTATTGTCTCCTTTGATGGTTATGTCTAAAAAATTTAATTTTGTCTTTTTTCTATTTCTATAGTGAATTAAATATTTTCGTGAACAGTATTTATATATGTTAGGAAGTCGTGTGCCTGTCTTTCGGTACCTGACTATCCTACCCCAATGTTTTATTTGTTTGATATATTTCTCATTGCTCATAAACAGTTTTTCTTCATAATCTTTCATGAAAATCTGAGCTAGAAGGAAGCTTATAAGACTCCCCATCGGTAAACCTTTTATTTATGTATACAGGGTTACCGCTAAATAGGTACCAGGCTATGCAATTCTGAAGAATACGTATAAAGCCTAACTCTAAATCAAAAAAGAAGTTTATTTTAACTCATCAAAAATTTCTAAATTTTTCGGGCCAAAATGTAATTAAAGTCGGTACTTAACTTTGTTTATCTAGACGCATTTACGTAAATACCACTAGTAGTTCCAGTTTAAGGTTATTCCAAAAAAACGATAAAATGCAAATAGTCACAACCTTTGTTAGAGAATGAATGTCAATTGAAAAGATTTTCTATGGCGATGTTTTTTTTGTTGTGAATATCACGCCTTTATGTGGGAAAGGTCGACAACCTCGGTGCACTACCATGTTTTTTTTTCGTTAAGTAGAAGAATATTATTTTGAAACTCAAATTCCTCTATATAAAAATTCTTATGCTTGTATATTAAGTGCGACAGACTCGGACTCGAGGAAAGAAAAATTAATTTCTCGTCACTGCGTGCACATTGGACCGCGATTTTTTTTTGTATGGGCATTACTCATATTTTTCTTTCACCCCCTTTTTTAATGACGCTCTTTAAAACTAATCATGTATATACCGTGTGGACACAGAGAAATTTAATATTGAATTATTTCTGGTCTTTTTGAAGACAAAAACTTAAAATTTTGGTGGTTATTTAGGATATAGGGGATCAGAGTATTTTATACCGCCCTATCGGGTCACTCGCCACCGCCGTCCACCCCCACTCTAAAATTTTAAATAACATTCTGTAGTTTTTTTTGTTGATTTTGAAAAACACAATTTTCTTGATATTCCCGTGTGAAAAAACTAGTTACTTAAATCATGATATTTATGAGATATCTGAAGTTAAAAATTTCATATATCAGAAATTATTAACTCCGAAAAATCATAAGTTAGTCATGGAAATATATAGTTTGTTTTAAATTAGAATTGTCAAAATTGTGACTTTTGTGTTGTCATTAATATTAATACTTGTAAAATTCATCTTAAAGTTTCGGCTTTTTTTGCTGCATTGGTTTACTCTATGGAAGAGAGAACTGAAATTGTGACTGAATATGGGATTGCAAACAAAAATTATGTATTACAAACAGCGACATTATTTAATGAAAACCATCCAAACAGAAACGTATCTGTTGTTTATGTAAAAACGCTAATAAAAAATATTTTGCAGATCTGTAAGTAATAAAAACGGAATACAAATAATCGTTGTGTACTTGATGAATCTTCGTAACTAGCAGTTCTTGGGCATATTAATTTGGATCCAGAGCTTTCGTTGAGAAAATTTTCCGAAGTTTTGGGAGTGGCAAAATCAATCTGCCATAAGATATTAAAATTAAACGACTCTATTGAATGGCCAGCTCGCTCCCCAATTTAACTCCCCTAGATTTCGTGTTGTGGGGACATTTGAAGTCTATTGTTTATAAGACACAGCCACAATCAGTAGCTGGTTTACGTAATAGAATAACAGAGGAATATCGAAATTTAATAACACAACTGTTCGGAAACGTTAGAAATGCTTTTGAAAATAGACTTTATTTATGTTCAAATGTAAACGGTGAACAATTTAAGTATGTACTTAATTTAGCTAAAATGTTGTGCATAAATCTTGTTTTAAGTATTTTCATGATTAACTAATTATTTTTCGGAGTTTATAATTCTTGATATCTGAAACCTTGAACTTTAAATATCTCATAAGTTTTAAGATGTGACTAGCTTTTTTGTGCTTTTTCCTTATCTTCTAAATGGCTATTATTAATGAGGTTTTTTAAGATTTCTTTTATTTCATTTACTGGAATTAATGTGCATAAGCTTTTTATGTTTTACATTATTTTATTATATATACAGAGTGCACCACTTAAAATTCCCAGGTAAAAAAAAGCAGTTACTAAAGAATGTGATCGACTCCAGTTTGCTCTCAGAATTGTGGTTTATTATGTAAATATTATATAGATGGCGCTGCGATGAAAAGAATCTTTTTGATGGCCATAATCTTCATTTGTGATTTTTTTTGAAAGGATATTAAAATTAATGTAAATTTTATTATTTGTGTTAGTTTCCAAAATTTAACGGTTTCATAGATATTCGTGTTTAAAGAAAGCAAGAGTAATAGCAGTAAACATACTCAATTCTTGCCAGTATACTTACTTCCCAATTTAAATTTTATAGTTAGTTCCTTGTTATAAATTCCACTTCACAGGCACCCATAGGTATGTAGGCAGAAAAACATTCATGTCTGTGTTTAGAAAACATTTTGACGCTAGTGACATTTGCCTTGATTACTAATTGGCTTTATAGTTAGCTTCATTCAAACATTTATTCACTTTGCGTTGAGATTGTACTAAAAATATGGTTCTACACACAAATGAAGACAAGCTGAATATGATTTTACTTTATGGAGAATCCCGTAGAAATGCATCTGAAGCAATGCGATTATATGCTCCACCCTTTCCAAACAGGACTTTACCAGATCACAAAACATTTGTAAGTCTGTCTGCAAATCTCAGAAATTATGGTATCTCCAAAAAAACAAATACAATTAAAGCATAAAACAGTAAGAAATAATTAAATTACGGCAGCGGTACTACAAACAGTTAATAATTATCCACGTACATTATTACGACAATTAAAAGAACAAAATGATCAATCTGTATCCTCTTGCCGTAGGATTCGAAAAGGAAATAAATACTTTCCGTATAAAGTTCATTTAGTTTATCATTTAAGAATGGGAGATAATCAATGCTGACGCGATTTTCTGTCAGAATTTTCTGTAATGTTAGTGGAAAATTTTCATTTTCATTTTCACAACAATGGTACGCTAATGAAGCATAATGCTTTGTTAAGAACTTAACATATTTTATTTTATTTTTCATATTATTATTGTTTCTTGCTCTATATATGAATGTTTTTTTTTATTTTGATGTGTTATTTTATTTTTGTTATGTATGTTTCATTTTTGTTAACTTTTAATTATATTGTCAGTTAATGTATTTTTTACTTACAAATATTGTGAGCATACTGATGCGGAGCAGCTTTCGGACGTATACAGTCTCAGCGGCCGAGTTTATTATCTGCCGGCCCGAGTGCACGACTATACACCGAAGGCGATGCAAGGCCTCCTATGTATACGTACGGACGGCAGTGTCTGGCATGTGCGTATATGTAGGGGCCATATAGCTTCTCGAGCGATTCATATGTATATATGCTGTATATCTTATGTTCGAAGTAGAGCGGCCCCGAAATCTCGGCCCACACCGAAAATAAATAAATGTGTATTTGAAGTAATTTGAACTGATATTGGGTTTTATTTATGGTACTTTCAAAATAGGAAGTTTCCTTAACATGCTTGTTATTCGTCAGAAGATAATCCTAAGGCAAAAAAAGAAATCAAATAGCTTTTGTCCTTAACGTTTGGTTTGGAATTTTAAACGAATATATCATAGGCCCTCACTTGTGTCATGAAACATTGGTGTGTGCTACTTACAATTCCTGCAAAATGAGGTATCACTACTTTTGGAAGATGTATCAATAGAGCTGCGAAATTATATGTTGTTACATCAAGCCTGAGCACCTGCTCATAATGTAAACAAAGTTACTATTTTAATCAAAAGTGACCACGTCGTTGGATTGGTATTAATGGCGTCCTCAGTTGGCCGGCTCGTTCGCCGGATCTAATCCGTTAGATTTTTTCATGTGGGGTTACTTGAAAGCTGAAGTTTACAAGGAACCCATAACAGATATGGAAGACTTATATAATAAAATTTATGAAAGTGTTCAAAAAATTACTAGAAATACATTGTTCAATGTTTGCGGAAGAGAACTAATAAGGCGATATACGTTATGTATCAATCAAGAAGACAGCAATTTGGAACATTTTTGTTATATTTGGTCTGTTTAAATATTTAAACAAAATAAAGACAAAAATTGAAATTACTCTCACTTTCTTTAAACACGAACATTTTACCGTTGAATTTTAAAAACTGACACATACAATAAAATGTACATTATTCTTAATACTCTCTCAAATAAAATACAAAGGAAGATAATGGCGATCATGGAAATTCTTTTCATCGCAGCGCTATTTATATATTCACATAATAAACCACAATTGTGAGAGAAAACTAAAGTCGATCACATTTTTTAGTAACTGCTTTTCACAAAATTCAAATATCTTTAACCGTTTCCGAAATATTTGATCTGTGAGTTTTAAGGGGTACATCCTGTATATCAGATAAAGCAGCTATTTAGGAAAATGTTCCACTAAGAACCTTCTGTTCACTTAATTAACAGTATTTGATTTAGTATTAATTTATTAAAGATAAACAATATAATAAAAGAAATTACACTTAATAAGAAACAGTAAACATAGTAAGAATCGTATCAATTGGAAATATCTATGTTTGTATGTATGTATTCCCGCCTGTGCAAAATATATCATAAACTGATGGAAACCTTTTGAAAACTTGACAGGCAATATCAAAGAAAAATACAAACATGTAAAATACACCACTGCGCCTTACAAATAATTCAACATGAATGGGCGGCTTCTTTGCAGCGGTCTCCTAACAACTGTATATAACTTACGCCTATTCTCAAATTACCTGGTTAATAACATATAATGCCTTTTTCTATGTGTCACTGTGCACGATACAGTGTATACATTCTCGTGCGACCCGCCGTTCGTCTATTCTCGAAAACATCACCTGGATACTGTATTACACCATTGTAATTCGTTTGTACAGGAGGAGAGGCCCGAATTTCGCAACATAATAACAACTGTAATGAGATATTCGAGTCGCTTTCGTTACAAGTAACAGAGTCTTTAGGAAGTATCAACAATGAGTGTGTTTCTTGAATAAAATCGTTTTTAAACGTTGAAAACATACTTAAGGTTGTTTTTGTTGCCATTTATACAAAGAGCTTCTTTTAAAGTGTAAATATGATTTCAATTATATAAATTTAATAATTTCTTCGTTTCTGACATTAATACAGTGTGGGAAAGATATGTACGACGAAGAAACTCCACATCAATGTAGATGAATGAACCATTTTCATTTTTCGACCATCGTACTTTTTTTGCCGCTAATACCCGATATTTACTCGACTTGGCAACGTCGCTTCCTTGAATTTCTCGTCGATCGTTGGGGACGTTCAACAAATTTTATTCTTCTACAATTCTGCTTTTTTTTCCTATGAAGCTCTGTATTTTTCTCTATACTCAGATTACACCATTTCTAATAGCCAGTTTGATCAAGGTCTACCTGTTCTTCTTTGGATCTAGGAAAATTCCTCGATTGCAAAATTATCTAACATACAATTCACTGAATGGAAAATGCTCTGATAGATACAAAATAACAAACTTTACTTCCTTCAGTTCAGGACAAGTAGCATAATGCTGACTTGTTCAAATGTCTTATTCTTCATTCTTCGATAACATACTACTAACATCAAATTCAGAACAAATTGCAACTTGCATTGTAAGCAGTATCTATAAAACATGCAACCTTGTTGATCGTGATTGTTTAATAGAAAGATGTTTTAGATAGGACCGCATTCTCTTATGATTCTTAAGTAATTCTTAAGAAAATTACGTGATGTCAACATAGTGAAGTCCCCTGATAACAAAAAGATGGTTTCTGGAATCATATCTGTCCTCCTGTGTACGCCTGTGTATCTATCTATCTCTGTGTGTCTGAACAAATAGTTAAAGTTAATGTATAATAATACTTAAGATTTCTTACTAGATATTCATTCAAATCGATACATGATATGATATTCTCGTCTTTTCATCTTCTGATGGGCTTTACAACCTATTTTGGATTTGAGCCTTTTTAGCAATATCTCTCCATTCTCTTCTCTCTCCAACTACTCTTCTCCAGCCTCTCACCTCTAAATCTTGCAAATCCTGTTTGGTATTATCCATTCTTTTTTCTTGATCTACCTCTGATCCTATTCCCAAATGGCTTCCATTCTAGCGATTTCTTGGCCACTCTTTGATCACTAATACGCACCGCATGGTCCTGCCAATCCAGTTGTCGGCTATTTATAAGTCTTATAATATCAACGCTTTCCATAAAGTTGTTGAGTTCTTAATTTATTCTAATCCTCCATGTTCCATCTTCGTGCTGTACTTATCCAAATATTTTCCTCGGTATTTTACGTACAATTATTCTGAGGTCTTCCCCGTTTCAGAAACCAGGTGTCGTAGTCATATATTACGTTATAATAGGTCATATGATGGCTTTGAATTTATATTTAGTATTCTAGATTTCAGTGTCTTCCGGTATGCATAATGCATCGGTTTCCGCTGATAATCCTTGTTCGTATTTCGCTGCTAATGCAATTAGTCTGGTTGACCCGTATGCCTAAGTAAAAGAATATTTCCACGTGTTCGAAATAATAATTTTTGTGGTTGTCTACTCTTACTCATGTTTTCGATTCAGACAGGGTCATTTGGATAGCTTGTACCAGTTCCTTGGAAATTCTAAGTATTAAGAGGTCATTATGCGCGTTCCTGTTGTTGTTTGCCAAAACGCACTATGTTAAATTTAAATGCCAGGAAATCCTGTAGACATCATTTTGTTGAAATATTACTACAATGAATTCCTGCAGGTCAATATGCAGCGATAGATAATCGTTTAAACTGAATGATGGTGTTCGTCCTAAACCAAGGTAGAGCGTGAAAAAATGGTTGACCTGTATGCCTAAGTAAAAGAATATTTCTACGTGTTCGAAATAATAATTTTTTTGGTTGTCTACTCTTACTGATGTTTTCGATTCAGGCAGGGTCATTTGGATAGCTTGTGTCAGTTCCTTTGAAATTCTAAGTATTAAGAGGTCATTAAGCATGTTGCTGTTGTTGTTTGCCAAAACGCACTATCTTAAATTTAAATTCCAAGAAATCCTGTAGACATCATTTTGTTGTAATATTACTACAATGAATTCCTGCAGATTAATTTGCAGCGATAGATAAAATTAATTATGGTGTTCGTCCTAAACCAAGGTAGAGCGTGAAAAAGTAGTTTATCTCGTATCTGTTGAACATGTTTCGTTGGGTGAATTGTTTATTGGAAAATTTTTCAATCGGGAAATTTTCTAGTAGAAGAATTTTTTTGGCGAGAAATCTCCCAGTCCAAGAATTGTTCTCAAGGAATTTTCTGTCGGTGAATTGTTGTCTGTACCTTTTTGTCACTCTTCTTTTTGTTCCACTTGTTTTGCACATAATTATTGGTTTTGTTATTAATCTTTTTGCTCTCCAAATGCCAATGCCTTTGTTGTTTTATTATTTTATTAAATTTTATGTATTTACTTTCGTAATTCAATGGTTGTTTTTGTTTATTTTATTTTTCTACAACTAACATATTTTCATGAACTATTATTTCTTAAAAGAAATACCTCTAGATGTTTTCTAGAAAATTGAAATAGATGTACCAAAATGGCTCTGCAACTGAGTCGAAATGATAAAATTTAAACATGCATATAATAGAAATTTTTAAATTGAATATTATCTTTGATCAACTTTCATCATGGCAACAGAAACAGAAAGGTTAAAAGGAACAGCTGAAAAACTGTTTCTGTTCAAGATCATAAAAAATTTACTAATTCGAAATTACTAATAAATTACCATTCACACAACACACTTAGAATGAATACCACAGAATATCCTGGTAATCCAGTCATACTGTCCGAAAATAGGCCCTGAATTAGAAAATGAACCGAACAAGCCAATTTTGTTATATGATGTTGGATGGGGTCAGGACAGCTTAATTTGAAGTTTTCGACCGAAACCCCTCAGGGCGTTTTCCACCATCTTGAAAATAAGGGTGAATTCTTGTTTCCTTTGTAACTCGGCTCCTCGTCGTCCTACGGGGAAGTTGTTTAGGTATTTTTTGTTCCCTTTTTTATTCTCTATAATTGATGTTATATAACTTTTTCACCTAACATCTGCCGTTCTCGAGATATCGGCAAAAATAGGACATAATTTGGGGTACGAGCTCGGTTTTTATTTTTTATTTTCTTTATCGTCACACATAGCCAAAAAATGTCTATTACCAAAATGGTAGAGCACGTTCGTACCTAAAAAATTGTATTTTTGTTTACCCTCCATTTTCAAAATTACGAGTTCTAGTTTGCCGCAAAGTCGGCAAGTCCGTGCGAAGTTTTGATTCTATGGCTCGCGCGATTGAATAGATACGTTGTTGTTACGGATTCACCGTTCTGAATATAATTATTGAAATAAAATAAAAGTAAATAAATAAATAGGATATGAAATACTTGAATGTGTAACGTACATTAACGGATAATAATTATCACAAATATACATATATCCATTTATACGTAAACGTATATGAATACAGGGTGTAAACGATATACGCAGCAATACTGTAACAAGTAACAGCTGTAATAATATTGAGCATAAAATGTCAATGCACGAAGGCTCTATCTCGAATGAGATCTAAGAAAAAAAATTTGTTTACTTTCGTTTATAACAGCGTCACTCTTACTAAAGCGGAGTGGTGGGAGTTGTAAATGCGATGATTCATACTGTTAGTATCAGTCTGTTATGAACCTCTGCGAAGTATGGCTTATACAAATCACGAATTAACAGATATCGTATTATTGTACGGTGAAACAGATGGAAATGTTAGCGATACTAGACGTATTTATTCAGAACGTTTTCCGAACCGTAGATGTCCTTCAAGGGATTTAATTTTACAAACAGTCTACAGATTGAGAGAACGCGGTACATTTCACCCAAGTTATGAAGGGCGCGGTAATGAAAGACCACGTAGGATACTAGATGCGGAGGAAGAAATTTTGGATATTCTAGATGAAAATCCAAGGACAAGTACCCGATCGGTTGCGAGAGAGGTAGGCGTTTCACATACAACAGTCCATAACATTCTTCAAAGGAGTTCGCTATACCCCTACCATGTGCAACGCGTCCAGGAACTTATGGAAGCCGATCGCCCGCTACGAATTCATTTTTGTAGATGGTTTCGTCGGAAACTTACACAACAGCCGCAGTTTGCGTCAAAGGTGTTATTTACCGATGAGTGTGCATTTACGAGGGGAGGTATTTTAAATTTTCACAACCTTCATTACTGGGCCGATGAAAACCCTCACATCACATTTTTTCAGGTAAAAAATATATTCATGACTTCTTCACGTGCTGCCGTGCTGCGTTCTTAGTTGGTGGAAGTGATGACAGATTGAATCTGTTTTTGGTGATCAATTTTGTGAAGCACCGGTATCGTTAAATATTGATGTATTTGTCTTCCTTATTACCGCCGTATAGGGCGATGAGGAATCGTTCTCCTGTGGATGCCAAAATCTCCGGTTCGACGTTTTTTCTTTTGAATAGTTCAACCGATGATGCCAATTCCGCATGGTTTTCCATAGTTTTTATGAATTTGGATTTCCCAATATTGAAAAAAGACGATGTGGTATCGCAACCGCTGAAAGCATGAAGGAAGAGTATGTTGTCCTGAATGGTCTTGCCGTGCTTTAGACTAGTTGGAGAGTACAATGCTGCTGGTGTATTTCCTTTCGCTGGTTTTCGGAAGAAGATGTTTGTGTTTGTTGTGCCAGTCCGGTAAGTAAAACCAAAAGATCAATGTCTTCGCCGACGATTTCAACGGAGTCATACTTGGACGCTTCTTCGAGTGCCATGGTTACAATCAAAGTATCTGCGTCCTCGAAAGCCTACTGAACGTTGATCCCGACGTTTGTAAAATGAAGGCACAGCATTTTTACGAAGGCGGATTTCTACTCGACAATACGTGGAATTGCAGAATCACGCCCGAGGGCAGTGTGTGGAGTCACACAATGTATTCCTCCCATCGCATGAAACGTTCCATGACCGTCGATGGTATTAATGTTGAAATCTGCATTATCGAACACGAATTGAGAAAATGAATTCTGCAAAACTTCACGTTCAGCTCGGTGTATACAAGAATTCTCAAAAATAGTTACTTCTCTGTACGAGGCACAGAAACCCATTGCTGATAAAATGTTTATAAGAGTATTCGAACCGAATTTTTTGTACAGGAAACCTCCGACGCCTATCTGTAGCTGGGATAAGAACGAACGAGGACGTACAGCTGTAATTATAGCATGAGCTATCGCTGTACATTTTCTTTTCCAACTTTCAAATGCACCACGTTTATCCTTCATAATTATTGCGGAAAGGAAAACTTCCAAAGTCTCAGGAACGACAGATTCGATATCTTTCACAAATTCATCCGATGCAGGGTAATTGTTCGTATCATGCGTGGCACTTCTTATGTCCTCGCGGATAATTGCTGCAGCTTCGCGGATGATTCGTAATCGTTCTCCTCGAGAATCCTCATTTCTTTGGCTGTACCAGTTATCCGAAAGTATTTTATAACCGGTGTTCCGAAAGCAAATCAAGCAATCGCATCCTCGTTTTTCACTGATCAGAATGTCATGTCCAAACTTTGCTTGTAAACGACTTTTCACAGTTTTAATATGAGGAACGTAGTCTCCTTCTATTTGGCCGATCAATTCATTTATAGAGAATTGACATTCGTCGGAATTTTCAATTAGAAATGTGTAAATGTCCTCCATGACTTCGTCCACTTTGTCCCCGGTAGGTCGTATTTTCTTTTATGTCCTTGGAAGCTAACGGGTAATACACATGAGTAATGCATTTGTGATGGTACCGAGATCCAGCGGCGACGAGATCAGGTACATGCTGGATACGGTTCTTGATTGAAACAGCAAAATCACCATCGCGTCCAGCAAGGTGTTGCATAATTTTTTCTTTCATCGATCTGTCTTTCACCACACTAATTCGTTTTCGTTTTCGATGTTCTACTTTCCCTTCTTCTTCTATTACTTCTGCACAAAATAAGCATTTATTTTTGAAATCAAAAACAGGCTCAAGCAGCGGTTCTTCTTCTGGTTCCTCGAGTTCTTCCGAATGCCTTAATGCAGATGTCCTTCGTCGATAAGCAATCGACGCTAGTCTTTCGTTGCTGTATTGTTTGTAGCACGCATGGAGAACACTCACTGAATCGACAGTTTGTAACATACGCTGATAATCCTCATGTCCTCTTTTAATGCTAGCCGCTAAAAGAGATTGGACAGCTTTCTTCTTCGTCATATAAATGTCTTCGATCAAAGGTTTTTTGCAAATAAAACAATCGCCCATTTTCACAACGATAGTAAATACGTACGCTCACACTGATATTCGCGAAACAACTGCATAACAATCTCCTATACAATGTAAGCACACTTATAAATTTCGATGGTGTGCGTAAGCCGAGGAAACCCGAAACCTCAAATTTTAGTTACGAACTTGCTCTACATGCTTCATAATAGATATATTTCGCTGTATATGGCGATAAATAGGGAAAAAATTGAAACCGAAACCCAATTTTTTCCCTATTTTTGCCGATATCTCGAGAACCGCAGATGTTAGGTGAAAAAGTTATATAACATCAATTATAGAGAATAAAAAAGGGAACAAAAAATACCTAAACAACTTCTCCGTAGGACGACGAGGAGCCGAGTTACAAAGGAAACAAAAATTCACCCTTATTTTCAAGATGGCGGAAAACGCCCTGAGGGGTTTCGGTCGAAAACTTCAAATTAAGCTGTCCTGACCCCCTCCAACATCATATAAAAAATTTGGCTTGTTCGGTTAATTTTCTTATTTAAATGTATATAATGACTGGACTATGGATAATTTAATGCATGTGAGAAAAAAAACATAAATCGGGTTGTTTTGTCACTTTGACAGCGATAAAAGTTTACTTTACTTTTATATCGGCAAAAAAGTTGCTTACCTTTGGTTGCCCCGACAGCGATTTGTGTTTTCTCATAATGTTATAAAATCAACGAACTTATTGTCAAAATGAAATTTCTAAGTCGACGCAACCGTAAGCTTTGTGTACTGTCTTTGGTTGACCCGACATCAATTTGTTGACTTATCATCGCAGTGTTCATTGTGAAGCGCTGTTATGACATTAAATCTGCAAACTGATTGTAAGTAATCTTTACAAAGTGTATAAGAACTGTGTTTTTAAATAACTGTAGTTTTAAATAATATAGTTACTATGCAATAAATGCTTCAATAATTGTAAATTATCTTAGCGAATTACATCCGAGCTTCTCATTTATTTCCGAATGAATTTTCCATTTTCAAACTCAAATTTAGTTGCTAAATAGTAACTGAACTCAACAAAATGCCTTCTCGATAAAACGACTCGTCCTTCGGTTTTATCAGGCACTTTGTTTCGTACAGTTACCTAGCAACAAAAATTTTCGTTAAAAACTGAAAATTTATTCGGAAAAAAGAAAGTTCTAGTGTAATTATAAGTGAATAAATAACAATAGATCAATTCTTCTGGCCCATCTGCTAACAAGCTGCAAGCATTTCACAAAGACTTTGATTAGAACAAGATACTTTTTTGACTAATTCATTTCATGTAACTTCTTGTCAAATTTATTATAGAGGGCATATGAAAAAATAATTAATCGATAAGTTTCAAGAATTACACACGCCAGTCTATCAACATGCAAATGAATTTAGTATGTTATAAATATTTCGCGAGACAATATTGACTCAATTTATCATTGGGAATTTTTAATAACACGTCCATTTCGACAATTATTATATCTCAATATTAAGTACAAACAAGAGACTGGAAACACCTGGAAATGACTCCCCGTAGTCCGCAACCCCTCGGTTCTCCAATGCACGCATTAACTGACAGAGCCGTATCAATAAAACCGCTCAAGCTAAATGATGTAATCACAATCACGTTATTAACATCATTATTGCTGGGAATATTACAGTTAGAGGATTACATGCTGATAAAATAATATATCGTTCTATTTTGTATTCCATAAATACATTTAATATTTATAAGAAATCTTCGTAGACATACTATATATTAAATTTAGAGAGAATTTTTGGAAATTATATATAATATGTTATCCTCGTGGTAATTCTATCTTTACCCCAATGGTCCCTTACTTTGTTTATTGTTATCAAAATATATCATCTTGCTTTGTCGGATAATAATATTCTCTTAGACGATAATACTAATATTTTAGTGCAAAAAAAGCATTTTATATACATACCTATATATAAATTTAAAATAAAATGGGAGAAAAAACATCTGGTTATTCCGCTGTAATGCAACTGCAGACACGTGTTTCAGACTTGTTGGTCATCGTCAGTACGTAGGCTGATGGTCTCCCTTTTGTTTCTATCTCCAAGGATATGAAACACGACCCTGATGTTGCACTACAGCGGAATAAGTCGATATTTTTTCTGCTATTTTTATTATATCCGCAATATTTCCTTTATTGAGATATATATACCGGGTGTACCAGCGTAGCGGTAAAGTCCATTATTGGTATCTGATAATGTAGATAGCGGATAATTTTTAATACAAAAATTGTAGATTATCATAAGCTCGACAAATTAAAAATATTTTCATTTATACAGAATGTTCGACAACGATGAACGAACACAAACTTATGTTTTTTTTAATGGAATGCCTAGCATTTTATGATAGCTCTTGATGGGCTGACCAAATTTACAGCAACTTGTATTTGTCGATTTTCAATTGTGTCTGAGATATGGCAATTTTTCGTTAAAAATTGTACAACATTTTAAAAGTTACTATGAAATAACGATTGATGATGAAAAACCTATTATGGGCTCAATTAGTAGAGATATATTTTTAGTACGTAAAATTAATGATTATTTCGACATATCTACTCATGTTCTTTAGAATTACATACCATTCGCTAAAATAAAAATTCTAAAAAAAATTAATTGGAACAGCCTGTATATTTATATGTCATTTAAAAGTACTTAAAATTTACTAATTAAAAATATACACTTACTTCGACCTGTGGGCGATATTGCAAAAATTATAGGATATTATATCTGAATAAACCCGTTTACGACTTAAAAATATGAGTTGCCATGACTTAATTACACATAGCATAATTAAAATTAACCGAAAATAGTTACTTCTAATCAAATATTATATATCCAATATTTTCTTTTTACAAATAAGTAATTTTTATTAAATTTTAAAACTCATAAATGAAAAGTTTGGAAGTTCATGAATTAATAATAGTTAAAATATCGCAGTCGCTCTGTGTATATGAAATTGTTTATCGTCATATTGTTAAATTACTTTAAAATTAAAGAAATCATACTTAGATTTATAACTTCATTTGAAAAGCAAACCGTCAATACAAGTATTTAAATGTACGTTATTGAAAACTTCTATAACTTTCGCAATATCTTGAAGAACATTTAAATTACTATTTTCAAGCATCACAGTAATTATAAATTATCATATAACAAATTAAAAAATCTTCTTTAAGGTTGTCTTAATAAAACTTTTGCTAATATCAAGGACTCTAGAAAGTTTACGAACGCTTATATTTTCTTGACCGCATCACAAAACAAAAAACCTTTTGGGCATATGCGTACGGCTCCTTTTTCATACGGAATACTGCCAGTTTCTTCAAATCGTTAACAATTTTTGAAAAGCACTCATCGATGGCAGCCCCATATTGGGATATTTTTGTTTGTATATCTTTGTGCCAGCAAACAGTGACTTTCTCCAAAACATAGATCATATCTATTACTTTCAATTTTAAATATTTTATTTCGCACTAACGTAAATTCATGTACTTACATCCCTTTAAAATGTTGCTATAAATCTAGTTTAACGTTTAAACAATTTTTGACGACTGCGTCCGCGATATTTTTTATATTATTGATAATTCATGAACCTCCAAACTTCTCATGAGTTTTAAAATTTTAATAAGAATTACTTATTTGTAAAAGGAAAATAATTAATTTTTAAGTCGCAATCGGGTTTATTCAGATATAATATCCTATAACTTTTGCAATATCGCCCACAGGTGAAAGTATATATTTTTAATTAGTAAATTTTATGTACTTCTCTATGACATATAAATATACAGGCTGGTCCATTTATCTTTTTTTTTAGAATTTTTAACTTTAGCGAATGGTACGTAATTATAAAGAACAAGCGTAGATATGTCGAAATAAACATTAATTTCACGTACTGAAAAGATATTTCTACTAATTGAGCCCATAATAGGTATTTCATCATCAAGCGTTATTTCATAGCAACTTCTCAAATGTTGTACAAGTTTTAACGAAAAATCGCCATATCCCAGAAACAGTTAACAATCGGCAAATACAAGTTGATGTTAGTTTAATCAGCTCTTCAAGGGCTATCATAAAATGTTTTTTTTTTATTGGAAAACAGCAAGTTAATATACAATATTAAAACTGGTCTAGGACCAACCATCAATTTGAGTTTGACATATCTTAACCTAAAAAATTTAATCTAAAATTCACCAAGGTGCATCGACCATATTGCGTAAGACTTTATTTTGAAATCTTTGTATTTGTTTAAGGTGGCACGGTTTGGCACAACCCCAAAGTTGTATGCCATATACCCAGACTGGCTTAAGAATTTGGTTATAGATCAAAATTTTACTGTGTAGTGGGAGTTGCGAGTTACGTCCCAACAGCCAGTAAAGCCCTCTGTACTTAAGATCCAGCTCAGTTCTTTTCTTCTTGACATGCTCCTTCCATCTCAGTTTAACGTCAAGCGTCATACCTAGATATTTGGCTGAGTTTTGGTAAGGTACAGTGTTACCATTTATAATAATAGGTCTTATATCTGTTATGTTTCTGTTGGTAAAGTTTGTATGAGTTGACTTCAGCTCATTTAATTTTATTTTCCAGTCGTTGGTCCACTTCGAAATCCTATCACATGCTCGTTGCAACTTATTTCTTGCCGTTTGCATATTATTATCTACTGCTAAGATTGCCGTATCATCAGCAAATGTCGCCACAGTTGCGTTCCCCAGTTCCGGCAAGTCAGACGTGTAAAGCAAGTAGAGGACCGGTCCCAGGACACTTCCTTGTGGAACACCAGCCTCAATCCTCTTCAAACCGGAGTACTCTTCCTCTATTTTTATTCTGAAAAATCTGTCAGAAATGTATGAAAGCACAAGTTGCGCATATGCCTTGGGTAAGAGTTTGTTCAATTTCCAGTTAAGGCCTTTATGCCAGACCCTATCAAAGGCTTGAGCTACATCTAAAAAGATGGTTGAGCATATAAGTTTTTCTTCTAGGGCTTTTTCTATGACATCAGTGATCCGGTGTACTTGATCAATGGTATAATGTCTTTGTGTAAATCCGGACTGGTGATTTGGAATCAGTCCTTTACTTGCTACGATTGGGTTCAGTCTTTTCAATAACAGTTTCTCAAATAGTTTTGAGATAATCGGTAATAGTGATATATGTCTGTACGATTTAACGTCATTTGGAGGTTTGTCGGGCTTGTGTAGCATTACCTATTACCTCTGCGACCTTCCAACTGCATGGCACATGTTTTAGTCTGAGAGCTGCATTAACTAAATAAGTAAGCATAACAATAGCTTTCTTGGGTAGTTGATTCATGATTTCTCCTGTTATTAAGTCATATCCAGGAGCCTTCTTAGGATTTATATTGTTCTTAATTTCCCAAGAGACTTGTGTAACTGGTCTTATTTCTTCGTAATCATTATTCTGTATATTACGTAATATCAAATTACTTTTTATTTCGTTGGGTTGGAATGTTTTTTCCAGATGTTTCGCAAATGCTTCAACCTTTTGTTTGTTGTCTCTGGCCCAACTACCATCCGGATTCCTTATGGGTGCTACGTGAGAAATGGGTCTTTTTAGATTTCTGGTGGCCTTCCATAGCGAGAAGTCAGTCTTATCGTCTGCCGTCAGATTTCTCAAGCGATTGGTAAGAGAATATTGTTTACATAAAATGTAAAACAAAATGCATAGCATTTCATTTAAAGAAACATAAGTTTGTATTGGTTCATCGTTGTCGATCAATGAAAATATTTTTAAATTGTAAAGCTTATGATTATCTACAATTTTTGTATTAAAAATTATTCGCTATCTACATTATTAGATACCAATAATGGACAAAAGTATTTAGAGCTAGATTTGGAACAATTTTTGTATAAAAAATGTTTAAATTCGGACCGGAAGTAACACTTTTTTTATTTTAAGAAAATACAGAATCTTAATTTAACCTTTTTATGAACATTTCGGACTGCACATACATATAAGAAAGTCGTGTAGTGGCCACACCTTAATTTTTGACTTTTTATGTCAATAAATCTATTTATTATTATTATTAGGATACTAAATGATATTTAACAAATTCAGAACACAAATAATCAACATAATTTAATTTGCAGCTGCGTGGGTTGCAATGGTTTATTAAAATTATTCAAAACAGATTTCCTTCGTCATCCTGATCCCATTTAAATGAATTTTTAGCATCCCTGGATACTAACAATGGCGAAATTTCTCATTTAACTTGAGTATAAAACCCTAATTGTGCATCTCCTATATGTATGTTATCCGTATTACCTGAAGCTCGCAACTACCACCAACCAATAAACGGGAACTGACCCTTGACCGCTTACGTACTGGTAATTATATCAGATTATCCCCGGTGCACCGAGATACGTACGCGTACATTGGTTGCACAAAAGCGCACTAAGCATTAACTGGAGCTTATTTACAAGCCGTTTACTTGCACATCATCACGGGTATTATACATAATTAGCAAATAAGTTATTAACGTTTTGAATGACTGCCTACAAACGTATGGTATGTGATTATTAGTACCTTATACTCACATACAACAAGGTTGTACTCCTAAAAGGTCCTAGATATGTTGCTATTGCAAACATTAAAATAATGCTTTTTATAATTATAATTTATTTCTAAGATATTCTTATAATTACTTGAAATTGACATAAATTAACTTATATATAATTAACCGTTGATTTTATATTTAATTATTGTTATGTTACTTATTTTGGCTGTCTATTTTATGTCACACATTTATACAGTATTTGAAATTGATGTGTATTGAGTATAGCTGTATGCTATGGCGTCTGCAGCATGTTCTTTTAAGTTGTGGTTTGGACAGTGTACATAACTCTCTTCTTACCTTTCATAGTTGCCTCTCTTACTTACTATATTGCTCTCTATGCTTTCAGGGGTAGGGTCACTAACAAATAAAAGTATTTTTTCACTGTAGCTGTCGTCCGAATGAAGCATTTTGCGCAAATTCTCGTCAATGGTTTTAGCAATTGTTTCCCTATCAACTGTATTTATAACTTTAGATGCGTTATATGGAATAGTTGGATGTAGTACATCAGCTACAACATTTATCACACAGCGTCCTAATATATCGACAGTTTCGTCGGCACTTATCCATAGGTACTGATTTGAAAGATCTCTTCTAATGCATTCTACTGTTTTCGTGAAGCACTTAGAAACATAATATTTCTACGCCGATGAAGAAAGGATTTTACTCATAAATTCCTTTTTTGATGGGCATTTTTTGTTGTCGTTTTCAATAACTTTTCAAGTAAACAACAGATGTTGCAGTTTACCATATGAATAATGCTATTCAGTAAATGTGTGTTGTTAAGATTATTTCTTTGCTCCATTGTAACTCCGTCGTAGTTTAAACCTGGGACGTCCGCCCCCTAATTATTACATATACTGACACTACATGAATTTATCTTTACAACGGTATATCACATGTTATACTTAATCAAAAAACAGTTTTACGCTTTGCAAGATCGTTATATCTATAGACAATTTTGTATTGTCCTCACTGCAGATTCTATCTTCTAATAGCCGCTAATCTCGACATATTGATGAACATCTTCTTAATAATTATAAAAATTGATATGGTCTTCAAAATATATTATTTAGCATTTTATAATCATGTTTCTTAATATTTAAGGTATGTACCTGTTGTATTTATAATATTTGTTTGTTTTTCGCTGTCTTACGTAACGTCTTAACGTAAACAATCATTGTGATGATAAATTTGTGCATTACTGTCATTGTGATTTGTTATGCATTTTCTTTTTCTATTAGATAATTTAATTCTTATTTTTCTTTTCTTCCCATCTACATTAGATACACACTCAATACTGTCGGAGTTTTTCTTTCTTCATTTTCCTTCATCAATCCTGTTGGAATATCTTCAAAATCTTCTTCTTTCTTTGACTCCAGAGCTTCAAACAAGTCTACCGTGTCTGGTGAATTGCATTATCATTAATATTATTAATTAATTATCATTAATAATAATATGAAAGTATGTATTCTCTTAATTGTGCCTACATTTTACGTATTTTAAAAAGTGTTTTTTCTTATTTTCTAGACCTATATAAAGCAATATTTAAAACGATATATGCAAGAAAACAATAAATAACCTTAACTAAATCAACATTATTGTCTACTAAATACAGGCTGAGTTTTTTTGAATGTTTAGCATTGGGATCTCAGAAACTACTGGAGAAAAGCGCTTAAATGGGAAAAGATGCGCAGTTTTACGAGTTTGATTTAAAACTGCTTTTGTTTCTCCGATAACTTTCATCGCTTATTAGATATTCAAAGAAAACTAAATTTTACGATTTTCTTTAAACATGCTTAGCATCGGTAATAGTAATTTTAGAGAAAAAGTGTTCAGACAAAAGTTTTAGATAATTTTATGCCAAATAAAACTTTGTAGCTAATATTTTTTTTTCGTTCACCATTATCGAGTTATGACACAAACTTGTTTTTTTAAATGGAAACCATAGTTGGTTTTGACATCATTAAAAATCTTATTTTTTGCTGATTACAATGATATAAGGTTTGATATGGTTATTTTAAAAAATAAAGAGGATATAGACATTTTTATGGTTTTTATGGAAAACAATTGAATTTCGAACTGATAAAATACAAACCAAACGAAAACTTATTTTGAAATCTTATGTAGTAATAAAATGAAAACTATAAGAACTTTTATTAAGGGCACACAACATTATTAATGTTCAAAGATACCTCCATTATTATTAATACACAAATTGCATCTCTTCACAACAGAATTTGTAGCATTGCGTACTTTACGCCTATCGATGTTATTAAAAGCAACTAAGAAAGCTTCTCTTAAATCGTCGATTGTTTCATATGTTCTTTTGTATACTGTGTCCTTTAGTACACCCCACAAGAAAAAATCCAAAACTGATAAATCAGGGGATCTAGCCGGCCAATCAATGGATGCATTTCGTCCTATCCATTGATTAGGGAAGTTCAAATTTAAATAATTTCTAACATTCAGGTGATTGTGCGGAGCGCGCTCCGTCATGTTGAAACCATTGCAGCATTGCTCGGGTTCTTAAATTTAAATTATCTAACATTTCCTCGAAATCTTGCTGTAAAAAATTAAGATAACGATTGCTAGTTAGTGATCCATCAAAAATAAAAGGAGGAAGAACAGTTGATCCTATAATACCACACCAAACATTAAACCCAAATTTAATTTGTGGTCTCCTGTGTTCAACGTCGAGTAGATTTGTTTGAGACCATATGTGCTCATTGTGCCTATTAAACATTCCACAATTTGTGAAACGAGATTCATCAGTCCATAATATTTTCATTGAACCGTGTGAATCGTTTTGAAACTGATCTTTAAACCATCTACAAAAAGCTATTCGTCTGATGTTATCACCTTCATGTAAAGTTTGTGATACTGATAATTTGTAGGGACGAAATTTATGCTTCTTCAACACTCTGACAATAGTGCGTTGAGAGGAGCCCATTTCTGTTGAAATTTGTCGGGTCGATGTAGATGGATTCTGAGCGACACATGCTAATATGTTTATTTCTCTATCTTCATCCATCCCTTTTTTTGATTTTGGTTTAACGAACGAACCATAATCTGCTAAATTATCCCATAATCTCTTAAAAGTAGGTAGCGACGGCTGACGTCGATCAAAATAATTTTCAAAATAAACTTCAGCAGCTCTAGCAGAATTTTTCTGGCACTGAATGTAACATTCAACCATATCACGCTTTTCTACGTTAGAAAATTCCATAGCCAATGCAAACTTATGATTAACGACCGTTTGCACCGCTTATAGTTAAGTTACAATTAAATTAATTAGTAGTTAATTGTCAATGTTTGACAATCAACTTGACTTAAAAGTAAAAATTAACAGCTCTCACTTCTGTGACTCAACGTGAAAGCAATGTTAGTATATTTATCTCGACTGCTCCATATTATAACTCAGATTTTTCGTTTTTTGAATTACAAAACACCAAACATTTTTTTTTAAAAATTTATAACTTATAAAGTGAACAATCATAGAACTGTCTATATTCTCTTTTTTTTTTAAAATAACAAAATCAAACCTTATATCATTGTAATCAGCAAAAAATAAGCTGTTTTTTTTTAAATACAAAACACCAAACATTTTTTTTTAAAGTATATCTTATAAAGTGAACAATTATAGAAATGTCTATATCCTCTTTATTTTTTAAAATAACCATATCAAACCTTATATAATTGTACATAGTTTTATTTGGCGTAAAATTATCTAAACCTTTTGTCTGAACACTTTTTCTCTAAAATTACTATTAACGATGCTAAGCATGTTTAAAGAAAATCGTAAAATTTAGTTTTCTTTGAATATCTAATAAGCCATATAAGTTGTCGGAGAAATAAAAGCAGTTTTAAATCAAACTCGTAAAACTGCGCACCTTTCCCCATTTAAGCGCTTTTCTATCTCCATTAGTTTCTGAGATCCCAATGCTAAACATTCAAAAAAACTCACCCTGTATAAAATAAATCAATCTCTTAGCATTATGTATGTACAATAGCAGACGTGTATTCGTAAACAGATATGGAATACATAATGCACTTTACAGATGTGCTTATGATAAACATGCAGTATTAAGCGTGTTATAAATTTAATACGTTAAATATCATTTTCTTTCATTATTAATAATTATTATGCTAATGCTCCCCCCTATCTTAAAATGATGGCGCATGCAACCAATATGCAGCTAGCGTTACTAATTAAACCATAATTAAAATTATTGTCTCACCTCCACTATTATAAAACTGTAATTGTCTGCTTGTGTATTTTTTTTTTTTGCTTGAAAGTTGTTAATTAGACTTAAAATTTCGTCCGTATGTTATCTCAAGATGTACAAACAGTCAGTTAAAATTTTTCTTATTACTCATTCTAAATTTATTTCTCTTAATATTGATAAAATGATCTTAAAACATTTTGCTTTGGATTTCTCAATCTTTTTAAACTCTTAACGGCAATATGGATACTTTATTTTTATATTTATATTATTGAGTTGTCCTATGCCACTTTTATAGTCCAGGAACTAACAAATATTATTATTACCAAATTTATTATTAAGCATCTACAAGATTACATTTATTGACATCTGTACAATTAAAGTGACAAAAGCTTCGACGGAATCACGATCTGAAAGAGACTTGATAATATGAATAAAGTGGCAATTTTTCAGACAATTTCACCCTAACTTATATGTTTATGTCAGTATTGAAAAAGTGGAAACAGAGCTACAGGTCTCCACGTCGATTGCCGAAAGTAAAACCCCATACAAAAACGGAATATAAGGGCAGTTCTCACGACGAAGTAAAGGTCAATGTTGCGGACCAACGAGCAAGCGACACCCTGTCGAGAGAAAATTAGACGGACCACCGGATCATGTATTATTTACCGTCACACACTCGGCTTGCTTTCGCGTACGGAAAAAAAGGAAATTCGTACTAATTTGCGAATAGACAGCCACATCGTAATGTACGCATACACGAAACAGAGACGTAAAACTCATACAATCGGACAAAAATTAACGCGATGCCCTCCCCCTGTGTGCGTGCGAGTTTTAATAATAATCCGGGACTTATTGTCCTGGCAATAAGGCCATGAGAAAATTGGTGGTAAAATGGGTTTATATACACGTGAAATGCGTTTTCTTTCGCCCTTTTTTTTTCTCCGTGAATGTCGAGAGTTAATGAAATTTACTAATAGATCGAGAACAATTATATCCTGATAATCATCACTTAATAATAACTTATCGTTAGGGTTAATTCAAACCTCCCCAGTGGGCGATCTTATCTTTACGTTTTATGTGGAAAAATATATTTTTGTGTGATTACGTGTATTATATACGTGTAATTTTAGCAGGCAGAGCGAATATATTTAGAATAACCTGGGATTAAATTTTGTAGAAATTTTTAATAACAGATTAATTTAATTAAACAGATCCAAAGCATGATAGAATGTTCCTCATTCACGGTGCACTACAGTCTCTTATAAAGTATAAATTGTTATGGTATTATAAAGCTAAGCATACTTGTAAATTAATACTAAGTAGCATAACATTTAGTTATTTGATATTGTTACCTAAACGTAAAAATAATATGTATTATAAATTGGAAATAGAACTCAAAGATAACTCGTATAGATTTAAATACGAATTTTAAAAAAGAAAAACACAAATATTGATGTCATGTTACACCTTTTTTTTTGAATCCTATACCTTATATTAGACTTTATAATTTTGGTACATTTCCGGCGAGTGTCGCTGTATATTTGTCTTGAACTCTTCCGTGCGTATTAGGTTACGCCTTAAATTAATCTTTTGTTACTGTTGGAACTACGTATAAATATTTTCTGTGGAATGTAGAATTTTCTTTTAATGTTCGAATGACTTGTACATTTCCTTTCGAATTATTTTTAATTGTTATTGGGAATAATTAGATTGTTTTCTTATGTTAATTACCTCAAGTTCACCTTTTTTTTAATTTGTAGGTCAACTTAGTCATGCTGGCGCCATCTCGTGTGTGTGCGACTGATTATGCTATAGGTAGCATTTAGAATGTCCCTCTGTTTAATGTGTTTATATTCCTTACGTCGATGCATAATTATCTGCAATTATTTCTAATTAATTATTTCTTTGTTTTGTTCTTATTAATCTGTCCCTTACCTTTTAAATATTTTATGTAACAATTCACTTTCAACTTGCTAGATGTCGCCTAGACACCTTGTATCCCGGCCTCGTGTTCTTGGCATTTCATTCTGACATCGATCGAACCATTTAGTTGATTTAAAGAAGCGATCTATTTACTTCAATCAGTGTTCACTGTAATTAATGGACTGTTTTGTCTGTTTACCGTACAATTCACAGGTTAAATCGTGGATGATTATAATTAATTTTTGTACTCAGAAGTGTTATAGCTAATTAATTATTTGTTTTTTATTTAAATACACATCTACAGCATGTAATGACTGCAGGGGCTTAAATGTAAAGCGAGATCTCGTTCCGCCTTAATTTCTTTTGTAAGTTAATTAATTAATCATTAATCATCACAATTTCATAGATTTTTTTAAATTTTAGTCAGTTGATTATTTTCAAATTTAATTTCATTTTCAATTATTAAGCGCATTTATGCTCTTTTGGCGTTTTATAGCTTCTTTAAATTTTAGACAGTTTAATATTTTCAAATTTAATTTAATTTAATTGTTAAGCGCATTTATGCTCTATTGGCGTGGTATAGATGTTTTAAATTTAGATAGTTGTTTTTTTTTGTTAAATTTGATTTGTATTATATATAGGCTGATCCACCCATTTGTGGAATTATTATAATTTTCTTGGTGCATCTTGGCAATCCATAATTGCAATCTTACTTAATAAACTTGTTATTGTTGTTTATATCGTGTATGAATGTCTTACTATACCTAGTGTACCTGAGTTATTTTCGCTGTCGGAATAACTAACTTATTGGAGTGGGCCTGAAATAGAATGACAGCTGGCGCCTAAGAGTCATCCACCTTCAGTAATCTGAGTGACCCTTCCCCTAAAATCGAGGGTTAGAGGTACAGGCTCCACCACATCTTTTCCAACGCACACTGGGGAAGTAAGGTAAGGCAAGTTGAAGGTGACACACAATAAATTTCCGAAACTTTCATTAATTTAGTTGGACGAAGCTACAGGTGTGGAACTCCGACAAACGGGCACATCAGTAATTTTCGACCGGATGACATTAATCTAGTTACCGTTAGCGCCATATGTGCCTCCGTTTCTGCCAGGACAATCCTAAGGCGAAGCGAGCGTAACAGTCAAAAGCAGTGGCGTTTCGTGATATTGACGAGTAACAAGGTCAACTATCCTTCCCCCCTATTGAATAGAAAGGCTTGAATCAGCCGTTTTCAATTAACAGTGACTCTGCACGATATTTGTCCATCCTGGAAAATAATATGTTTATTGCCGTTTTCAATGTTGTTAAGAAAAAAATTTTTTGCGAATAGCATTCCCAATGAATGCATCAAATTTCGAAGAAATATTTTTATGCTTGTCAACATGGAGAAACATCTTTCAGCATCTGCTGTTGACATTAACGTCGCTACTAATCGTTCCAAAACCTTGTGCATTTCCTAAAAACTACTATGCATCTTTTCTTACAATATCAATGATAAAAGAGCAAGGACTCCAGAAACTCATTCCAATTCTACTCTTTGGTGAATAACCTGAAATTCAATGCCAACCTGTTTGTTTCTAGAAGCGAATAAAAATCGATTACTTCGGAAACAAATTTTTCGGAAAATTCTTCCACGTTTTCCAATAAAATTAAATTTGTGGCATATTTCAATTGTTCCACTTTTTTGTGCTAAAGGTATAATCGTGCAGTATTTTCTCGAGGAAGTGTTACATTGGCCGAAACTTTTAAATCAATACTTTCAATTTTCTGATTCATGCGATATTTTTTAATTTAATTTTAAAAATTTTGTAAGTCTTATTTAACTGTTGGTGAGTCAATATTTTTTATTGCAACTGTTTAAGAATTGTATCCAGTAAAGTAATGCTCCACTTTATGGAAAACTGTTTCCCAAAAATCCAAGTGTGTATGCTATTACTTGGAGAAAACCCTTAATAGAAATAAATTAATTGATCAGAAACTATGCTCGTCGCGGCGTCTCCAATCAATCAATATTTTCCCCAGAAACACTCAATTAATTAGTGACCATGCTCGTCGCGGCGTCACCAATTAATGAGATCCACAAATTTTGGGTGCAAGATAATTGTGTTACCACTAATAATTATTAGTAATCGCTTATGATTAATAATATTCCCAGATGTTGACCTCGAAGTAGAACCGTTGATGTTATTATATCTGTGACCCACCCTGTATATCTAGCTCAGATTATTAGTGAGAGCGTGAGATTACTCAAAAATATGTTAACTAATGCCCGTTGCGCCACCCATTTTATAATAATAAGGGCGGGGTCACTGTTGTTAAAGTATTGCACAATTAAAATGGGAAATTGCACTAACTAATACTAGGCCTACCTCAAAGGAAACAAATCAATAAAATACAATAACATTTTATTAAATAAAAACAAGAGAAATTTGAAATATAAAATGTAGTTACATTACAATAATAATATTAATTGAAGTATTAATTACACAAAAGAAATATAGAAGTCAAAATATAAATGATTGTTGAATAAACGAATATAACATTAACTTTAGTTGTTAAAATGACCCAATTTACACTAAATTTAAATTCATTACAAAAACAAAGAAAACTATATTTTAGAGAGACGGCACATACAGAAAAGCAAAATAATAAGAACAGGTTCGACAAAAAACAATCTAATAAAATTAATTGGTCAAATTCGGTAAACTAATTGATCAAATATGGTGCACCATTTATCTTAAAATTCCTATGAACTCAATATTACAAATATCAAAACTTTACTAATATATAATACATTCAAAATAATTTGACCATATATACAACAAAAAAAAAACGAAGATAATAGTGACTATTACAACACACAGATTTAAAATAACATATACAAATCTAGACAAGCACAAATATTTAATGAACATATACAAATTTAGACAAATACAAAGGTTCTTGATGATCGTGCCTTGCGCACAATAATATTAAACAAATATCTAACTTTTAAAATTTCCGATATCCTGGTAGTCGTACAGTTATCTTGCGACACGAAGTACAAGAAATAAAAACTCAAATACCTGGAAATTAGGTGTTCCAGTACGCCTACGAAGATTGTCCCAGACGCCTATTTCTGCCGCGCTATAGTTCGATGTTGTTAACGGGCCCTGAGTTGATGTTGACGGTGAAATGTCTAAATGAAATGTAAATTGAAGGACGATAGATGCTCCAACAATTTGTTATTTGGAAATCGAGATTTAAATCATCCTACAGATGTATCCATACTGTGTATATTAACATCTCGTTCCCATAGACATATTCACCGCAGGACTAGCGGGCTCTAGCCGACGCCGGGACCAGAGTTAAGATTATTTCAACTACCACTCACTGTTTAATTGTACTTACTAACTGTAATAGCGAATGTACTAAGATGTAATAGTGATGCTGTGGTGCTGTAATAGTGAATGATTGTTGACGAGTTTCGGCCTTTTAAAGACTCGGAGGTGGGAGAAGAATGTTCGAGAGAATTTAGGCGTCGGAAAGACGCTGTTGGATCACGCCACCAGAAATGCGAAATACCTACGCAATTTCATGCAACAAGAAACTATGAAACTAGATAACTTAAGACGGACAAAAAATGCATACGTCGCCAATCTTAAATTTGAACAGAGAGTCCTTCATAAACTAAATATTTTAAATCAAATATTTTAAAACGGAATAATATATGCGACGCAGATTTTAATGTTGAAAATTTTAAAACGTAATTTATTTAGGACTGGAAATATAATCTGAATTAATACAGATTTAAAAATATTTAACATGTAATGAAGAAAAGAAATATTGCGGATCATGGAATAATTAAGTACAGAATTTAATGGGGTAACTCCGCTGAAAATGCAACTGCGGACACGTGTTTCGAACTACTTGGTTCTCGTCAGCGCAGTGTAGCCAAGGAAAAGGATGGGATAACCTTGGAGCTGAAAAACATCAATCAGAGACATACACAGGGGACAGCCTACCAATTGAGGCTTCAGCTAGAGTGTCCTCGATATTGAGGATGAATCTAACGTCGCCGCGAGGTAGACATTGTCCACCTGCGCGCCATCTGAAACCCACAGGATAAGAATGAAGAAAAGAAATATTGCGGATCATGGAATAATTAAGTACAGAATTTAATGGGGTAACTCCGCTGAAAATGCAACTGCGGACACGTGTTTCGAACTACTTGGTTCTCGTCAGCGCAGCATTTTCAGCGGAGTTACCCCATTAAATTCTGTACTTAATTATTCCATGATCCGCAATATTTCTTTTCTTCATTCTTATCCTGTGGGTTTCAGATGGCGCGCAGGTGGACAATGTCTACCTCGCGGCGACGTTAGATTCATCCTCAATATCGAGGACACTCTAGCTGAAGCCTCAATTGGTAGGCTGTCCCCTGTGTATGTCTCTGATTGATGTTTTTCAGCTCCAAGGTTATCCCATCCTTTTCCTTGGCTACACTGCGCTGACGAGAACCAAGTAGTTCGAAACACGTGTCCGCTGTTGCATTTTCAGCGGAGTTACCCCATTAAATTCTGTACTTAATTTAACATGTAATATACAGGGATGAATGAATTAAATGTTCGCCGCTGCGTTTTAAACGTAACAAATCATCCGCTTGTTCAATTATAGAATCCAACGTAATATGTTCATTAATTTCTAATGCTTTCATGACATGTATCTTTTAAGAGAGGTTGAGAAAAACGAACAAAGCCCCGATAAAAGTGTGGAAGATTACTATTATTGCAGATTTATTTAATGGTGCTGCACTGCTCATTATGAGATTTATTTGTTGTGGACATATTTAGCTTATAGGTACCAGTCTCGTATAAGTTTTCGAACACCATCTAAACTTCCACTCATAACGGATGCTTCATTATAATACTGGGCTATTAATTTTGTTTAGAATGTCAGTAAATAATGTATCGATTTGATTTAAAGGGCACTCCAAAATTGAAGTCCCATTACGCTCTAAAAGATTTACAAAATTCCAACATCTTTGGACTGAATGTCAACCAACAATACACCATAAAAGAGTATGTTGAAATTCTTCAGATACTTCGGTAGTCTCGTGTACAATAACCTCAACAAATTCGACTACTACTTTCTTTATCCGCTTCTTTATATTCATCAAGCATAGATTCTAAAAACTAAGTTTGAATAATTTTCGAAGTGCCTTTAAAGACTCATTAAAATAAACTCCTAAGTTTTTATTTATATGAAAACTGAAAATTAATGAATTGCCGAAAGACTCCTTTATTTTCGGACTCACCAGATTCATTGTGGTTTTTCATGCTTTCGAGTATATTATATTAAAATAGCAAATAGCAATGTTTGAAACTCCAGGACAACTTAAATAAATCCGATTAATTAATGTTTTTGGGCACTATTTTTCTAATGGGTCAACACGAGTGGCAAAAATACCTGTTAGCAAAACAAGAATTCAAAATAGTTCGTTGAAATCTATAAAAATAAAAAATAAAAAAAATTTTTGGAAAACTTTCCTAATAAAACTACCGACTCTTTTAAAAGAAATCATTTTCTTAGATAATTAATATAAAAGAAATTCACATAATAGGTAATATGCTTTGTCGAAATTTTATTCTAAGAGAATTATAAAAAATATGTTTGTTTATTTTTGTTCTCGTCACTCTTAAAGTGACATTAAAAGTAAAAATTACAAAAAGCACTGGCTCTCCAAGGCATTAAAAAAATCCCTGGATTTTTCTTTATTAAAAGTTAGAGAAATAGGACTAATTACTAAAAATGTCCAACAAATGCGTAAGCGCCATCTATTTCATAACCGCTTAAGCGACATTGACTTTGGCAGTTAATTGTAATCGAACCATACACGCAATAAATTTACTATAAATACAATAATTAATAATGTGCAAGAATATAATAACATTATTTAAAGAAAAAGTAAATAATAGGTATGCTACTTGAGATGCTTAAATTAATTAGGTAATCTATTTTAGGTTAAGTATGATACTAATCTTGTTAATCAACAATATTCTTAATTTAATGTTCGTACAAAAAATATTGCACAAATCAGTTGCGTAAAGACATCTTACACGTATTAGTGCAATTAAAGTTACTCGCTCCATTCAGTCGCTCGTGCTTTAAAAAATACGCTCAAGCTGGTGCATAGTATTCTCGCATTTGGTTCGTAAACAACTATTAAAATCAATAATGCAATTCTTAACGTTGGTTCAAAAATGAAACTAGGTACTTACACTATATTTTTTATTAATAGAAATTTGTTTAGCAAGACTCAACACGACTTTCTGTTTTCGAAGTCAAACGAATTGTTCTCAATGTTTGAAAATTGTAAGATTTTTATTACAATTTCAAACATTGAGAACAATTCATTTGACTTCGAAAACAGACAGTAGAGGTGAATCTTGATAAACACAGAGAAAAAGATCAAATTTAACATTATATAAAATCTTCTTGTCTAACAATGAACCTGCTACCTCACCAACAAGCTGCCCGCTTGTCTTTACACATCTTTTACTATTGTCGTTGCATCTTTCAATTTATTTATAACTCATTTTAACTATTTAAAATAATTACCAAAGTAATTCGTTTAAATAAGGATGTCATAGTATGTACTAATAATAATAATAATATACAGTATAAAATAAAATATGTAAACACCAAAACCCAATGAGGGAACACATAATCTTAGTTCGCACATTGTCATTATTGCTATATTGTAATAAAGCAAATTTAAGACAAAGTATGTCCCTGTGTACATTCTGTATGAATCTAAATTTAAATTTATTTTTTTTCCAGCGTAAACGATCATAACTTACTTTCGTATTTACCCAATTTTATTAATTATTATAAAGAGATAAACGTTTCGTTTTCATTGTTATATGGTAACTCGAAAATTAAATCAACTCTCCCTTTTCAAGAAAAAAAGACAAATATTTTTAATTAAGCGCAACGAAGAAAGAAATCAGTTGCCCTGAAATTCAATTAGAAAAATTCCTTCTTAATAAAAGAAAATAAAGTGGACAGCGATTATAAGTGCGCGTCATCGTACGAAATGAGCAAATTTAATTTTTTCCAATGTTATAGTACCTCCATACCTATACAGCACTTGACGTTTTGAAAAAGATTCCATCGTGAAAGCCGCTGAAACACTGACTACCATCGCTTGCGCGAGCTATCGATTCAAACGAACTATATAGACCCGACGGACTACTGGAGCTTTATATTAAAAACGTAAGTGGCTTAAAACAGATCCTGTAGGCAAATAAAGGCTCAATTTAAATTTTGATCCTTATTTAAGAGGTCTTTTGTTTTTGAATTGCTCTCGAGACCCGACTGCTTTTACGAATCGCGTGTAGAGACGGCTCGTTAAAATTAATTTTTAAGTCGACCGGGTTCGGTCGAATTCTCATTCCCGATCCCTAATGTGGCAGATGCTAAAGTGTTCGCGCATGATTTTCTTTTTTTTTTACTTTATTTTTCGTCATCAAGATCGATTAAGTCATTGGTGAATGTCTATTATTGTGTGGGAAGGGTGCGAAACGATTAGGCAGGACA
Organism: Amphimallon solstitiale; assembly: GCA_963170755.1. Classification (NCBI taxonomy): domain Eukaryota; kingdom Metazoa; phylum Arthropoda; class Insecta; order Coleoptera; family Scarabaeidae; genus Amphimallon; species Amphimallon solstitiale. The sequence goes on along the minus strand of OY720676.1, from coordinate 163,529,546 downwards.
AATACGCACCCTTCAATATCTGCGTTTGGTTAATACAAATTCGGAAATATTAGTTGAACGAGAAATTGTATTTTAGTGTTGTAGTTGCTACTGAATCTTTTATATATGTAATGCACTAATTATATGAAAATTTACATACTTTTTATACTCTACTGATTTATTGTGTCTTTATATTTACCATACATCGCAAATCTTCATGTCTTTTTCTTCTCTTCTTCTTCTTATTTTAGACCTATTGGTTTGTTGATTTCTGAGTTCGTAGCTATGGTTTGTGCTGTGATGTTGATTTCCAGCTGTCCTTCCATCGCTTATTTGGCCTTCACGGTGTTCGATCCCTCTAGTGCTACACGTGGCAATCTGCTCTTGTCAATTCTCCTAACGTGATCGTACCATTCTCTTCTTCTTTGTCTCCCCCATCTCACCACGTCCACTTTCCCGCACTCTTCTCTGATATCTGTGTTTCTTATACGGTCTTTTCTTGTTTTGCCAAGGATAGTTCGTAGTGTTTTCATTTCCGCAACTCGTAGCATATTCTTGGTTTTGCTTGTTTCTTCGCGCGTTTCAATACCCTAAGTCATGACGGGCCTTATACAGCTTTTGTAGATTCTCATCTTGCTGTCTTTTCGCATGTTTTGATTCGACCAAACTATCTCTCTTAAACATCCTGATAGTGACGCCGCTATATTAATCTGCTTCCTTAGGTCTTTGGCTGGGCCAAGACCACTGGAGATGTAAAGTCCGAGGTACCTGAACTGTTTGACTTGCACGATGGGTTTATCTTCCACCACAAGTTTGCATCGGATTGGTTCTTTAGAGATTGCCATGGCTTTTGTTTTGTTCGTTCAGCAAGACGACTTTTACTATTAAAATTTATTTAATATTCACATATTAGCAGTTCCTAAATACCTTCATAGATTTTTCTTCTTCTTTCTTGAATTGAAGAAGATCTTCTTATTATCGCTGTGCCCTGTGGATCTTCCTTCGACGATCACGACGTCGGTAACTTCCACAACCTGCTATTCGCAGAACAATAACTTTTTAAGTTTTCACAATAATTTTATATTTTATCGACCGCTATATATATATATATATATATATATATATGTTGTCACTGGATTCCGGGTTTTCTTCCGCGTTTCCACTGCTTGGTCTTTGGAAAGACCGATGCTGGTTTCTTGACGACGTTTCGGCAAAATCACACTTGCCATCTTCAGGTCTGCGATAACTGTCTGCTTCTGCTTCTTGTTATTCGTAAACTGTTTACGAATAACAAGAAGCAGAAGCAGACAGTTATCGCAGACCTGAAGATGGCAAGTGTGATTTTGCCGAAACGTCGTCAAGAAACCAGCATCGGTCTTTCCAAAGACCAAGCAGTGGAAACGCGGAAGAAAACCCGGAATCCAGTGACAACACATACTACTACCCGCGGAAACCTGAAAGAGAACATATATATATATATATAGCGGTCGATAAAATATAAAATTATTGTGAAAACTTAAACTTATATACATATATCTATATATATATATATAAAAGGAATTATCGCGGATACATGAAATAAAATAAAGAGAAAAATAATAGGTAAATTCCGCTGTAGAGCAACCGTAGACACGTGTTTCTGACTCATTGGTCGTCATCGGTACGGTGTAGCCAAGGAATAAGGTGGGATAACCTTGGAGATGTATGCATATACGGAAGACCATCAGGAGACAGACCACCATTTGTAGCTTTAGTTAGAAGATCCTCAATTTGAGGACAACAACTAACGTCGCCACGAGGAAGACAATGTCAACCTGCGTGCCATCCGAAAACCCAGGAAAGATAAATAAAAGGAATTATCGCGGATACATGAAATAAAATAAAGAGAAAAATAATGGGTAAATTCCGCTGTAGAGCAACCGTAGACACGTGTTTCTGACTCATTGGTCGTCATCGGTACGGTGTAGCCAAGGAATAAGGTGGGATAACCTTGGAGATGTATGCATATACGGAAGACCATCAGGAGACAGACCACCATTTGTAGCTTCAGTTAGAAGATCCTCAATTTGAGGACAACAACTAACGTCGCCACGAGGAAGACAATGTCAACCTGCGTGCCATCCGAAAACATTGTCATTTGGACAATACATATATATACACCATTACATTGTCATTTGGACAATGTAATGGTGTATATATAGGTCAAACAAAGCAATACCTGAAGAATAGAATAAACGGCCACAAATACTGTAAGAGTACTACCGCTTTAAAAAAACATGTATCCACCACAAAACATAGTTTTGATTACAAAAAAGTTAAAATTATCGACAAAGAATATAATTCAAAGGCGAGAGAATTTTTGGAAATGGTTCATATCAAAAAAAATAAGAATGCTATTAATGATCGGGCAGATACCGAAAATCTTTCAAACATTTACTTTCCCATCCTATAATAACAATTATTACATGTGACCCACTTTTTGATTTTACGGTTTGGGTTTTTTCATATATAAAATTAATAACAGAAAAAGAAAAATATTGGGTATAATCCGCTGTAGAGCAACCGTAAACACGTGTTTCTGACTAATTGGTCGTCATCAGTACGGTGTAGCCAAGGAATAAGGTGGGATAACCTTGGAGATGTAAGCTAAACGGAAGACCATTTATTTATTTTTCTTTTTCTGATATTTTATGTATCCGCGATAATTTCTTATTCTTTCATTTAAAATTAATAATATAATAACATTTTCGATATACAAAATTAATAATACTATTATTTCACCTTAAAATACAGACGAGATATTTGCCGAGTGGGAGGATAAAAAATCAAAAAACATCATAGAAAGAAATAAAGTCACAAAAACATTTAACATTTTGTCAGTGCTTGTTGAAGAGCTCGCAAATACTGTTTAAAACGTCGACATATCGGTACACAATTTTAAAATATAAATTAGTTGCCAAATTATAAAATGATATTTAAAAGGGTAAAAAAGCCCAATATAAAATTTCGTTTATGCAACTTACTGTTCCCGATGGGAGTCAATTATAAAAAACTAATAACAAAACATTTTGTGTGTCAGAGAGCTGTTATGTGTAAAAGTGTTGGAATTTACAAAGTAAGTTTTTTGTCACCTTTGTGCCGTTCTTTTATTTATGACTGTTTGTATTATTTGTAGTTTTAATTTGTGATTGGACTTTTTGAAAAAGATGTTATAAACATTGAAACGTTAAAGTAAATGGATCGTATTATTTTAATTTTGTAATTTATTTTTACCCAATTAACCCAAGAAAAAACAAAAGAAACACATATATATATATATATATATATATATATAGCGGTCGATAAAATATAAAATTATTGTGAAAACTTAAACTTACATACATATATATATACGACATACTTTTTGACTAGAGGACCTTATCACTTTGCAGTAAAACCAAGATATCTACCCTGATGACTGATCTCATCGAAGAACCTCCGTCAACCATTTTCCTTTTTTTTAATCTCGTTATTCACCTTTTGTAGTTTAAATCTTGTGGTTCCCCATTTTCTGGAATGCCCATGTATCCCCGTTGTGGGTTTCACACATAATGTCACGTATAACGTGCGAAATTGTAAATACCACGTCACTAATCTTATACTAAACACAAATATTCGACGCCAATGTTCTTACAAATACTTGCTTATCAAACTAATGCCTATTTTATACATAGATTAACATATTTGTAATATGTAAGTATAAAAATACCATTTATATACATATTTAATATTATAAAATTTATTAAAATTATAAAATATGCTGTACCGTTGCAGAATTGTGGAGAAAAGAAGAGGCTAAGATTTATATTATAATATTGTTCGGGCAATTATTTATACTGCACGTATAATTACATAATAGAATTTAGAATAGGACACGTTGAAGATTATAAAAAGAAACAGTTTATTATATAGATCATTCAAAAATATATTATATACATATTTCAAATTTGCCATATATAATTTAAAATTTAGATTACAGTAACTAATAAGAAAAGTTATAAGCAACAATATATTTTAACCACTAAAATGTATTAAAATTTGTCCGCATTTCTTATCTTAAAATTCTTAAGTAATTATGTAGCACATTAAATTTGATATTATGTGTTATATAAAGAAACACAACAAATTAATCCCAGTCTGAATCACAAGAGGTATTACTATTATCACCTAAATGTATAATTAATTCAGCAGCATCATCTTTGTCAAATCCCACTTTTCTGTTTCACCATTTTTGTATTTCTTTTTCGGTATGATTAATAGTATTTTCCCATACTTTTAGGGTAACTGTACTTAATGCTTCCTTCGACAATGAAATGCGTCTTTTCCATATCAATCTCTTCCAATATGACGATTGCAATAACTTTTCGTTATTCATAAACTTTAAATATTCTATAAAATTATAAAATTATTCATTGTGTATTGACAAGCCCAAGAAAAAATTACATTACAGCACTAGTAAAGTAAACACAACAGATAGAACACCTGAGTCCACACGATTTTTCAGAAAAATATGTATGTAGTTGCCTGGCCATTCCAACGGGTATTCCAATATCGCTTCATTATTGGTTAATTTGATGCGGTAAATCAATCAAATTATATCGATAACGAGCTTTAATAAAAACAAAATTCTCATATAATAATGTATTTAATTGTTTGTTAATAATACATAAACACAATCTATATGATGGCCTGAAACGTTTATGCAAAACGATGGGAATATATAGCAAGGGTGAGATATTGATTGATTTTATTAACTTGTAAGTTGGTATTAATGAAATACGATAATATATTTAATTTGGTGATAGATAAAGTGGGAATTACAAATATACGGGATGCATGTACACGATGTACATAAATATGTACGTAGCGTACGTAGATAATTACACAAATATGATTTTAATAATACAGTAATTCGTCCTGATAGGGAACAATCCATCAATATATCCAACAAGTTATTTTCTAATTTTGCGAAATTTTCTCGTACGCATATACAGGTTGATCTACATAGTCTGCTCTGTATTGAATGATAAAATATTACTGAAATTAAAATTTCCAAAAGTTTAATCCCATATGTCAAAACGGGTTTGAGTACTTGTTTGCGTACCATTGGAGTAGCAACTTACTATGTATTGATAGTTATGACTTCCTGCCTATCAATCAGTGCATTTTTTTGGAATTTATTTTCCTTCTTTTATATACTTTCTGTTCTGTTTCTTCCAATCGACGTTGAGTATCTAAACTCATTTTTACGTATTTGCCATATTGCAACTTGGAGTAGTAGTTAGTTTCTCAGTAGAATCGGTAGACCGGAAGTAGTAGTTTACTTCAGTGAAAAAATCGAGTTTTGCCAATTCAAATGTACTCAAAATTAAATCAGCTTTTTTGCGAATATTTCAACTCAAGCTTTATAGACAGGTACATTACGAGTATAAAGTATTTAAATCATAGTTTTCAGTACCTTTCGTATAAAAAAATTTCAAAATTCGGACCCAAAATAACACTTTCATCGAATAGCGATTTTTTGCAAATATGTCGTAAATTATGCATTCTATATATATTTATCAAGAGTACAAAAGTATTTAGAGCTGGATTTGCAATGTTTCTTGTATACATGAAATTTCAAAAATGGGACCCGGAAGTAACACTTTTACTCTTAGTGAGTAGCACTTTTTTTTCGAATATCTCGCAAAGCATGCATTCCATAGAGATTTATTAAGAGAATAGAAGTTCTTAGAATAAGATTTTTAGTAGACATTCGATAGTATGAACGTTGCATAAGGGAAACTCCGCATAACGTGAACAATATATTACACTATACTAGACATGGGCGAGATAGGGGAAGTCGTTCTGATTTCACTCAGACTAGACCCACTCGTGTTTTGTCGGCTCTCGGGGAAACCGGTAGGTAATACGGTACCCGAGAGCCGACAAAACACGAGTCGGTCTAGTCTGAGTGAAATCGGAACGACTTCCCCTATCTCGCCCATGTCTACACTATACTGCCTTATACCGTGAAGAAACTGTATCTTCACTTATGCAAACGAATGTCATTTCTTAAATCCACATGAATTTGGGTTTTGCGCTGTTACTCCAATATAAACATGTGTATTCAAATCAACAACATATGTAATTTTCTTCACTTCGTCAGTATCGTCGTTCTTACTTCAACTTAAACACGGCCTAGTCTAAATAAATATATTTATGTATTACATTTCGTGTATTCGCACTAAATAGGCTATTCGTTGCAACTTGTTATTTGTGTGTGTTTAAACAGTAATGTCTGTATTTGTCAATAAAATGTCTCTTAAAATATCAAAGTCCCTTACTCTTCATAAAAAGTCGCTGATAATTCAAAAATTGAATACACAAAGTGTAACGTATTTAGCTAAAACTATGGTGTCGCAAAATCTACAATTTGTAAAATAAAAGAAAATTTCTATAGCGGTAAGAAAGATTTGCTTCGGACAGAGCAAGAGAAGAACTTTAAAGAGTTACGAGTTTCCCATAATGGAAAAAACATTTAATAGATGGTTTCTTGACCAAACAAATACATTTTTTATATTAACTGGCGAAATAATTTAGCAAAAAGAAAAACTAATTAATTGAGAAGTCGAAGATAATAATAAACAATTTACAGCCAGTGAGGAATGGCTGCACTTTAGAAAACGGTTTGTAATTTGTTTTATGATCATTTCTGTGGAAGAATTATCCTCTCAACCAGAACTCGTCATCCGTTTAGAATTCATTTCAAAAATAATACAGAAGGACTTGATATTACATTGGAACAACTGTATAATGCCGATGACAGAGGACTCTACTGGAAATTGCTACCAAACAATATATTTGTTTTGCTAAAAAAAGAACTGTTGCTGCTAGAAACACATAAAAGCAGAGAGCTACACTTTTGTCTTATAAACTAAGGCCATTGGTTTTTGGTAAAACTACGAGCCGTAAGTCGTTTAAATTTTAAATGTACTGTGGACTATGAACATTCAAAATCAGCTTAGATAATTACTAGTATTTTAAAAAACTGGTTTCATTTTTCTTTTGTTCCTCAAGCAAGTTTTAATTTTCTACTTCCTAGATCTTAAGTTACATTTTTTGCTCAATGGTTAAAAGGTTTCTGATGGATAAAGTTCTCCCAATAAAAGCTTTACTTTTTTTCTAGATAACGGTTGGGCAAATTGTAACAATGTTTCTCCCCCCTAATTTCACACCACTTATACAGTCGATGGACCAAAATCTAATTAGACAAAACAATAGTAGAAAACGACATGAATATATTTCCAATATCTTGAAAAAGTTGAGTATTGAAGACGCAGTAATCAACTTAGTGGCAGTTTGGATTCATCTTAATCTTGAAATTATGAAAAAGTGTTGGAGGAACACTATAGATAGAGTTTCTAATAAGGAAGATGAAACTGTGATACTCGCTATATGAAACACCAATGGAACATTGAGAATTCAATATGTAAATCTCTTGAACTTCTGCGTACATTAGCACCGTAGGTTAGACTCATCTCCGTAATACATATGGAAACTTGTCCCAAATATATGTACAATAGGCTGCAATTTTAAGAATGTGGTGTTTTGGTAAGAAATCAGTGTGACACGAAATTGAATTGAATTCGAAAATAATGTTGAGGAATGTGAAGAGACGATCAAAAAAAAGCTCTGTATTCTTGTTAAAGTTTCATTAGATTGCATTAGAAACCTTTTAAATGTATAAACTTAATGGGCAGAGCGAAATGATATTAATATTACGAACGTTATAAAAAAAATAAGAGAAGAAGCCGTTATGCAAAAAATAGGAGATCCTCAGAAACAAATATATTTTTATTAATATTTGTTTATTTGTTGTGTTATTTTTGATTAGTATTTCTATCTTTTATACAGTGTGGAAATAAAGTAACGGATAGAGGCATTAACTTCATTAATATTTATTTTTTGAAAAAAATCTCGAAGGGGTAGGTATAGCGATTTTAACTAAAGGGAACATTTTCATCGTATTTTCAGTTTCCTACTTCATTTGTTCTTCATGTTATGACGTCACCGACATTTTTTTAAATGACAACCTATAATTTTTTTAATTGATTTCGATAGCACTTTCAATTCTCTATTCAACAGTATAAAAATTTTATAATGTTATATTTGGAAAAAAAAGAGTCTTGAAATTCAAATATTAAAAATTCATTATATTGGCAAAATAAATTTAGTTACCGATGCCTAAAACAAAAAACATTAGTTGCAACTGTCAGAATATAATAATTTGTCAGTAACACATTAAAATAAGTGTTAATTCTCTTTTCTACATTAGAATAACTTAATTTTAGCCCAGAATTCGACACGAAATTGGATTAATATCAGCTCAAACTATTCAGAATGTGAGAAATGAGTTTTATAATCGTCTTGAGTATTGTCGGATGGTACAGGGTCGTCATTTTGAACACTTAATGGAAATGTAATTTAAAAACTGTTATTTCTGTGCTTATATTTGTGCGAAGTTATCGTTAATATTTTTCCTGGTTAATGAATTTAGTTTTAATGTGAATATTAACTTTGAATGGAGTAGATAGTAAATTTACAATTCGATTTTTCAATATTTTTATATTATATACAATAAAAGCCATTTTTATAATAAAAACCAATTTGCCGTCAACTTTTCCATCAAATTTATGTGACTAAATTCGTTTAATGAATTTTTAGTATTTGTACTTCAAGACTCCTTTTCTCAATTTTTTCAAATATAACATTATAAAAATTTTATACCGTTGGATAGAGAATTGAAAGTACTATTGAAATCAATTAAAAAAATTATAGATTGTCATTTAAAAAAAAAGTCGGTGACGTCATAACATGAAAAACAAATGAAGTAAGAAACTAAAAATGCGATAAAAATATTTCCTTTATTTAATACCGCTATACCCCTTCGAGATTTTTTCAAAAAATGAATATCAACGAAGTTAATGGCTCTATCCATTACTTTATTTCCACTCTGTATGTTTATTTTATTGATTATTAATGTTTATTTCGTATTAGACATAACCTTCATTATCGTGAATAAATCGATAATGTTAAGCATTATTTTATTAGATTCACACTATCAAGTGTCTACTGTATTAAGAATGCATAATATATTGTTTTTGGATTGAGACACGTTTTCGTATGAAAGGCAGCTTTTCGATACATATTTTGAATTGGAAACTACGATATTTAGTTATATGAAAGATGGTTATCGATCTGGTACACAAGTTCTTTTTTCATCATCTTTGACCATGTAATTTTCCAAAAAAAATGGTTCCGGTCTACTAGTAAATTTCAAAGTTTATAGTGTTAAAGATCATTTAGATCAGTATTTCTGAACCTCTAAAACAGTTATACGTAGTATCGCCTCTTCACTTAAAAAAAAATTGTTGGGTTTTTTAGTTTATTTGAAAATTATATACTTTGTAAAAATTAAATATTTATCATCTCAGAATACATATTACACATTGATATAATTAACAAAATTAATAAATATAAATATTAACATTTTAACGAATATAATAAAATATAACGCTTTTTATTTAATATAAAATATTAAGGTATAAAGACAATTAATTATTAGTGCAAACCTTAAGGCTGATAAAGTTGAGCCAAATGGTTTATTTTTGTTTTGAAAGATGTCAAAACTAATCGCAAATCGGCTTTTTATGTTAATTGTAACAGATTTCTTTGTTTGGGCAATAACTGTATAATAGCACTAAATCCGTTTTATACAAGATAATAAGTTGAAATTGCCATAATTAATAATTTAATCTCATTCCAAAGCATTTTATATATGTACCTATTTTTTACCTAACAAGATTCAATATTATCCTGCATATAAAAAGTCTTTGCTTTCCAATCATTTTGCAAATCAATCTTCATTTCTTGCGTATTGGGGCAGGTTTCGTATTTACATCCACATTAAAAGGATCTATTACCCAATTTGTAATTATTAGCTGTTACATCTTTAAACCGAATATTCATACCATTTTTTATATTTTTAACATTTATGTAATATATTTCTAAATGAGTATCCCCGATGATTTTTCCACTTATTGTACTTAAACAAGAACATTCTCTATGAGTCATATTATTTTTGTGGTGAGTTAGTTTATTTAGGGAGAATGTTACGGAACCATTAGCCATATCACCAATTCATCTGGAAATAGTATCGTTCCCTAAATAAATTGAAGAAATTATACTATTTGGATTTAAAGTAATAATATTGTTTAAAATATCTCGAACATCTGGAATTATCAATTTTTCCTCAATATTATGAGGCTTATTACATTTTGCTATTATCAATGAAAATTTGCGTGAAGTCGCAAGACCCTTGTTAAGTTGAATTGCTGAATCCTTATGTAAATTCACAAGTGTTTTAGGATTGTCAAACTTCTTTTTTAAATTGAGAAAATATAAAATTTGATCGGGATGTTTCTTGATAAATCATCTTTCATTCTTGAAGCCTTTATTCCCTCGCTTGAAAAAACTTGCCGACATAAAAGGCATTAGCTGGCAAAGCAATAAAATCAAATTGTAAACATTCAGTATCATGTCGACATTTTCGTTTTTCAGAAATGGTTTAGTATAGTTTTTAAATTCCCTAAAAAATTAAAAAAAAAATAATGAGTAAAATTAAAACACTCTTTTTTAAATTTTTATTACTTTATTCCTTTTATTTTCTTCTTGTATAGTCTGCGCTTTGTCTTTAATCATCGTTAATATTTTTAATTATATACTTTAAATTTAAATACTTTTCCTAGGATGGACATTACACAAATATAAACTGTTATTTCAATTAAAATTTTATCTTAAGGTTATATTTATTTCATCGTCACACAAATTATACATTTTGTATTCAATTTCATTTATTAACATTTTGCTTAAGGGGGCTTACGCAGAGGTGCCGACTAACTGCCGTGAGGTAGGACGCACCATATGCGCTAATGTAAATTCTGGACTTTACAAGGTTTCGTTAAAACAATAGTACCGCTTTCATTTACGAAATATCAAGACGAAATTTAAAACACATATAAACAAAGGCTCAATGCATGCTTGACTGGAATTAGTTTTTAAAATAAAATTTCTGAAACTGTGTTATGATGATGTAAATTTTGACAACTTTGAGAGTGAAATGTAGGTGTAAATAATTTGAATTAGAATAAAGTACTCCCAACGAAGCCTTAATTAATTACCTTACATCGGCGGAATTTACATTAGCGCCACCCCCTTACGTCCTACATCACGGCAGTTAGTCGGCACCTCTGCGTAAGCCCCCGTAAATTATTAAAACTTCAAAAATAAAATAAGCACAAACACTCTGTCAATCAATTGTATGATTCCTGCTGCTACTTTCTTATGAGCCTCAATACATACGCACACGAGCTAAATGCGATGACAGCATTATTCGCTGTGAATCGCCGCTGCAAGCTTTAAAATTCTGATGCCGAGGACCGAGGCTAACGCCAAATTCGTATTGCGTTGAATAGACTAGTAATTAGTATAATGTTATTTGTTTAATTATTATACTATATAACTAATGAAATATCTAATTATTCTTAATATAATGTTTTACTAAATCGTTTCGTTCCCTAAAATATAAATTTTGACTAATTGCTCCCCAACATGCAAAAACGCCCACAGAAGGCCGATATCGCTCCCGTCGAGAAACACTGATTTAGATCATAAGGTCTAAAAGTTTAGAACCTTTTAATAAGTCAATATTCTTCCTTATTTGTATATATATTGATGACCATTTGATTACACGCTAGTGTAGTAAATAATACTAATTAATAAGTGATTCGATTCGTTGGAATTAAAGAAAAGTATGATATTTTACCAGAATTTACCCAGTATGTATCCCCACCATTCGCCGATGTACGCTGGCTGCAAGGCATTCTGAACTAAATATTAAAATTCAGCATATTGTTTATCATGGTAACAAAAATTACTGTTGTAAGGCCCAGACTTATCGATTATTAAATATTCATAATATTTAACTTTTAATAACTATTTTACGCGATGATAACAAATCAATGTTAAACTACTTGTTCATCACATAATATACATATTGTAACAGGATGAGAAATGGGAAACGTAAAGCGATACTATTATATATCTCTTTCTTTCAGGATTAGCACCGTGTCAGGTTAAGCATTCTGACCATTGTTGCAATGAGTATCTTCAGGACAACCTTGAAGATGTTCCTGAGAACGGTGGGCGAAACGTCGACATTTACACTTGACCTGACGCGGTTCAAACCCAAAATCCAGATCTAACTTTTGACAAAGACCAGACCAAAGTTCACACCTTAGATTACAGTTTAATTTTTCAAAAATCATTTGTTAGAAGATTTAAGCTCATTTCTTCGAAGAAGAATTCATAGGTACTTACCCAAGAAAATAAATTACATATATTCAATAAAACATGCTTTTATTTTTATTGCACTTATATTCAAAAAATGTTTTCTTATTACATAACACAATCTATATATATAAGTATATGTATAATATTCATTTTATCACCTAACAACTCGTTTATGTACATCCTTACACAAAGTTCGAAATATTTACAAATATATTATTCGCATTTTATAATTAAATCACATAGAATACACTATACAAAGAAGGTTCGAGAGAGAGGGAGAGAGAGAGAGTGTGTGTGTTAGATTACTAGCACAGACTAAAAATAAGACTTAAAGAATTCTTTCTTTAAGATTTCGCGTGTAGCTGTTGTTGCGGTGATGATTTCGGTGCAATCATCTCCTGTGCTTTCATCCTTAGAGCTTCGATCGACCTGCTGGGAGATAATTGGGAGGGTGTAGCCACCTCAGGACTTGTACTGCGGGATCTTTCGTCTTGATGTGGCATCAGTGACGAAGATGGTGGGACGCCGTTAGCCAAAACGTACTGAGATAGTAACGCATGGAACGATGGTACTGTTAGTGGAGGTTTTGCAGCCCAGGGTAATCCCAGCGCCGGATTGAAAACTGGGGAAAATGGAAGAGTGGGCCAAAAGTGTTCTGCTCCAACTGGTGGTATGCCCATTGGTGTATGGAGAGCAAATTCAGGTATCCCTGCGCAAGAATAAAAGTATACAATTAGTTATGCTCGAAAGTCAAGCTAATTAGGTGAATAATTCCTTTGTTCAAATATCTAAATTAGTGATGATTGAAAATATAAATGTAAGAATTCAATTTACCTGTTTGGTCTATGGAATGCATGAAAGGACCAGCCTCTCTGCCTAGAGCTTTTTCACGTTTACGCCATTTTGCTCGTCTGTTTTGGAACCATACCTAGAACAAATAATACCAAAATGAAAAAAAAACGTATTTAACTCAAAGTCATGGTTTACTATGAAAATTCTTATAAATCTTTTAATACTAGTTGCCAATGTGTACGTGAATGAGCTATTATCATAGTTAATAATTAGATTTAAGGCAAAAAGAGTTTTTATGAAGTCACTCTAGAATAATATGTATAAGCTGAAGAAGTCCATAGTGACCTCCGGTAAAACACGCAGTCTAGTAATATTAAAAATTGTAACTTTTCGCCTCGGGTATGACTTAAGCAACCACCCCTTGATAGCCGGCCTCGTTCTCCATCATTAAGCTACCAAGCCAGGCGTCGTGTAGAAATATTGTTGAAACATAGTTCCTAGATTCTTGTATCAGTGCTATCAGCGTGGATAAGAGACGGAGATGGAATATGTCATAATCCCCATTCTAAGAAAAGGTGATGAGGTGGAATGCAATAACTACAGAGGCATATCCATATTGGACCTAGTCTATGAAGACTTGCTCAGTTATGGTACTGTTTATCGGCTTCAAAAGAGCATACTATTTAATAAAAAGAGGTATGAAAATGTGAAGGAGTTCAAAGTGCCCCGGAAGTTAACAAGACTGCTGAATATGACACTGATAACAACAACAACTAATGTGAGAATAAAAGACCAAACAACGGAAGACTTCAATGTCGGAACAGGGTTGAAGCAAAGAAAACCTATCTCCACTTTGCGAGTTATACGTCTTTAGAAAAAATAATTAAAGATGCCAACCAGAACAGGATAGCAAACATAATGTATAAGAAGCTTGGAAATAAACTAAGAGAAAAGCAAAATAACGAGAATGGAATTTGAAGAGGTTAAAGAGTTTTTATATTTGGGTGCCACAATTATCTTTAAATGTGAAGAGAACAAAGAAATAAATGCAAAAATAGTAAGAGTAAATAAAAGCGCGGGAACCATATATTGATATCAAAGCACGTAACGTAGAAAGGCAAAATTTTGGTTCTATGAAACAATGCTGCGACCAACTTCAACATATGGCTAAGAAACCTGGATACTTAATAGAACAACACAATAAAATTTAATGAGATGGGAAAGGAAAATCTTAAAAATAATTTTAGGAGGAAAAGAAAATAATTTATGGATGTGATGGAAGAACAACCAGGGAGGTCTACTAAACCAACAATAGACATGCATATATAAACAAGACTACTGCAGTGGCTAGATCACATTGGAAGGAAGGTAAGGATCAAACATCAAAAAGGATAGCTTGAAAAACACTTAGTTACAACAGAAAGAGAGGAAGACCAAGGAAACAGTGGCGAGAAGCAGTTATAGACTTTCCAGATTTAAGAGAGCAAAATGTACGAAGCTAGAGATCAAAATCCAGCAACGAAAAGGAATGGAAACAGGTCACAAAGCTGTGGGCTGGCTTAAATAGCATCTATAAACACACACATTGGAAGGAAGGTAAGGATCAAACATCAAAAAGGATAGCTTGAAAAACACTTAGTTACAACAGAAAGAGAGGAAGACCAAGGAAACAGTGGCGAGAAGCAGTTATAGACTTTCCAGATTTAAGAGAGCAAAATGTACGAAGCTAGAGATCAAAATCCAGCAACGAAAAGGAATGGAAACAGGTCACAAAGCTGTGGGCTGGCTTAAATAGCATCTATAAAGCTTTATATATAATATACTTCTAGGGATCATTCATTATGGGACATCTGTATATTGATGCGATAGATTTGCAATGTCGCTGTGAATTTCTTCTTATTCACAATTATTTATCTAACATTGGATTCCTTTTCAATGGCCATTTAATCAACTCTCTACTCACTACACCATATACCATCAATCTAATCGATTAGTCCAGCAGATTAGCAACATTAACATGGTCAGAACGATATTCCCTCGCTATTCCACGATCATTTTCAATAAATATGCACATGCATCTATCTCACACGATACATACGTATATACGCGAACTTTTGCAAATACAAATGTATATATGTACAATGTGAATACGTCAATGTGCGCGTGGATAACGTCAATTTGATTGGCTTATTGAATCAGTAACGCTTGGATAATAACTGACATGAATTGCATCTTAATTGGAAACAATTTTGATAATTAATCTGGCCTGTAAAGGCGTAAGTAGCGCCGCAATTGGCCATTGTACGCGACAATGGGGTTAATCGGAACTGATTCCGGTCTCCGGACCCCGGACTCTGATGTCTCTCATTTAAAGTGTTCAACGAGCGTCTCTGTCTTTTGATGGTGCTCTGTTTCTCTATCTCATTCATTTGCTCTCTCTCTCTCTTTCTATGTTTCTTCATCTATTGTGTTTAATAGATTATCTTGATTATTATATAGCGAGTGATTCATTTTCTAAATAAAATTGTCTGTAAACGATTTTTCTGGGTCTGTAATTAAGTACAGTATAGAAATTAAATAACCAACAGATTCAGTAATACCATTGATATTAACAAATTGGAAACTATATTTTTAATTACAGGATCGATATTTGCCACAGCCATTTTCATATTGTTATGTCGTTCGCAGCGCTGGATAATAATTAGAAGTACGCAAAATATTATATATACTATATTAGAGAACGACAATCAAGTAAAAACAACAGTTTCGTAGCCCGTTTTCACCTATTCCTATTTGAGTGATAAACACCCAGTAAGTGCATTAAAAAAACATTTATATTTATTTGACACAAATCAATAAACATCTTAAAAAAATTAAAAGAGGTGCGTTTGTTTGTGAAACATATTAGGTGATATCATTCAAATGATGTTATGTTCTTCTGTAGATTAACAAAATTCTCAATAGTGTTAATTACAATCTACGTAATACCATTAATATCGTCTATTATATAAATTTGCGATGATAGCAAAAGCAAACGACTGAAATAATTTTGTTTCTGCTATAAAATTTACAGAATGCTAAATAATATGTTTTATAAATAAGCGATTCATATATTATTGGATTTATTAGTACGTAAGTTAATTACATACACCCATTATACTTCTTTTAGAAATTGCAAAGAAACTTCGTCCCTACTGGAAGATTTGGAGCTGCTCATTGATCTTACTACTACTATTATTCAACTCTGAAGGAAAAAAATAGAAATTGTGGTTATTGTTAATAATATTTATGTTATGTGTATTGTTAATGCTAGTTTACCTAGAAAAATGAATTTATTTGCAAGTATCTCTAGGTTAAGACCTTACATACATAAGTATGTGAAAACTATTAATTGACATATATATTACAATTATTTAAACGAGAAAATTTGTGCAGACGATAGCGTACAAGGCCAACTAGACAACCAAGTTTGCCTCGCACACCATGAAAACAGACACATGCTTTTAACGTCTTTATCGCTTCTCGCTGATCGTTGTTCTCTGGTTTCAATAGACGATTGTTGAACCTCCCCAAACGAATAACTGTATATTTGCACATTTTAAGCGTTGACTGCTGTGTCTTTATTTTCCGTGTCAAAAATGATAATATTTCCTTTCGAACTTGCATACAAACTGTAGGAACTTTACAATTCTTATCGAAGAAATATGGAATGTGATAGTTTTACTAAACGATTTAGATACTGACATTAGTCGAACACCAGAACTATGCAAATTAAAAGAGGCTTTTTATACAGGAATCCGTTAAGGAAATAGACGGAAAGAATATGTTAAACCAAGTTATTGTTTATTACATAATTATATTATGCTTTAATTTCAGCTTCATTGTTTTTTTTTTTTGCTTTTTTTCTGAACTAAAATATTCATATTATTAGTATTCACGATTTATTAAATTAGCAAATCAAATTTATTGTTATGCACTACGCTAATAAAATAAAAAGAAACATAATTAACTAAAATCCACAGAAATAATATTTTTTAAGTTCTAAAATTTCTTAAAATGACAGCGCTGTACAATCCCCTTAACGATTAACAAATTAATTTGTCACATTCTGAACAATTTCAAGTGATACTAATCTCATCTCTCATATTGAATTACATGGTCTTCTAAATAATTGGATCGATTTTAATGAACTTTCTATTAGAAAGAAATACGATAACGTCAGATCACGATATCTACCCTGCTATGTTATAACAAAATTTCGTCAAAGCAAGAAATTATCTCTGTTAGCAGTACAAACTGATTTTGCGCGTCGAGGATCAAATTGACATATTGTAATTCAGTTCATTAATTGTTGCTAGATAGTTATATCTACATCACTTTCACTTGCAAATATGGCCAGCTTGTATTTGGTAGAAAATTTAATTGTATACATTACCACATATATGTTTTTTAAAGTAATTTTACCCATAAAATGTGGTATCAAGACGATTTTAAAAAAATGTAAATACCTGTTATGCCCACTATGATATAAAGAAAAAAATTAGAGTTATTGCATATATTGGTTCTTTTACTTTGGATTGGAAAGAGATAGAAGCTGCTAGTGTAAAACATTTTTCACTCATAAGGACATTGGACATATTAATATAACTGTTTGTCTCATCGTTTATTTAATATTGATTTAAAAATTTTACAGTATCTTGAACTATCAATTAAATCAATGAAATTAAAAATTATGCTCTGTCTGATAAAATCAAAGCCGACTGGACATTTAAAATAGAAAAAGAATTCAAAAATCATATAAATTTCAATATCAATACTTGGCAAAAAATGTAATTTGATACTATAATTCTGATAATTACTACACTTCGCGTCATGGCAAGTGCATTATTGGTGACAGCTGTGTATATGGAAATACAATTGCAGTGAGCGTTTATTTTTAAAGTTAATTCTTGTGAAATATAAGCACCCTTTAGCATTCAAAAAAATTAAACTAGAAGCATGAATGGCACTTGAATTTTCTTTGATTATAATTGCACTTCGTAATTGTATAATTACACATCAAAGTTACTCAATTTAGTTCGAGGAGGTTCGTAGGGTTATAAGCCTCCCCACGTGAAAAGAATTAGTCATGAAACTAGTGTTTTTGTTCAGAGTACAGCACAATTCGTTAAATTTAGAAAATTGATAATATATTTTATTCCTTATTTATTACAATATTCAATATATTTACTTATAGCTTCCCAATTCATGCATAAACTATCAACTTCATATGCGATTTATCTTACATTTCCTTAAGAAATTATTTAATATTTATTTACTTTATTTGTTTAACAGTTGAAATCTGTATGATTTGAAGAAATAAAATAAAAATGCTTTTTAATGACTATTAATTATATACAAGATAATAACGTTTATTTCTAAATCTAATTTACAATTTCTATTAATTTTAATTAAAAATTAAGAGAAATTTAATTATTACAGTTAGGTTCTTGAATATATCCACCACAATATTTAGCATAAAAATACCAACTCAAAGTTTTTTTCTTGATAGTTCTAAAAGAGACAATTTTACTTTCTTCCTTTAAAATTCGTGATCAAAATGGAGTCTCGAAGTTCAAAAATTAAGCAGATACCATCTAGATGTCCTATTTGTATATTTACAATTTGTAGTCAATTATTTGCAGATCTAATGGCAGCAGAAAGAACTAAACTAAATCAAGATGATATGAATAGAAATCTACTAACAAGCAGTAATAGAATCTAATGTCGATAAATTTCCGTTCTAAAAAAGCAAGATACGTAAAATATGTCGAACAGATATCTTTTCGAATGTCTCATTATTTCATTTGGAACTAGATTAGCGCCATCTGGGTTAGTAAGAGGTACACGGTTTATACATGATGGTAAATTTAAATAACATTTAAGGTTTTTATTCTATGATTAGATGTAATAGACGATAATAAAAAGTGTACTCAGTCATTTATTTTCAATAAATATAATCCATATCATTGTAATTTTCAAAGTATTCTGTCCAGAAAATCTAGATTTGTGATCAACCAATACAAATACAATATAAAAGTTGTCCACCGAAATTCTTCATTGAAGACTTAAAGCAAAGACAAGGAACTTGTAATACTTATAAATACATAAAATTTATGTTCATAAAGAACTCATAATCGCGTAAACATATATTCTTTTCATTCGGTTGATATGGTTTGCGTCAATTATATACCATTTGATTTGCAACCAATTTTGTGAACGCTCTAAAATTCTAATATTATTCATCAGTAATAGAATGTGCATAAGCCCCGGGGTTAAATCCTCTATCTCCTGAGGATTTAACCCCGCTGTCATAGTGTTTGACACCAAGAAATGTCTATATAATTCATTTATTGAAAGAACATATAGATTAAAAAAGATTAACTATACCAAAATATTCACAACAACGTAAAAAGAAGCAGTTACTGATAAGTACCACTTACTGATTAATTTCTATTGATATTGAAGAACAATTACAGCCAAAATTTGACTGACCAGTATCCTTTAGAGTATTAATATTTTGATTTTGACTGACTTTAAAATCAAATTGTCCAATTATGATATACAGCTAAAGCATCACTGGTGAATAAGTGTTGAAGCTATATCTTTGTTTTAGAAGCAGTTTGCTTAGTGACTCTGCTATTACTATAGCACGCATTTTAAATATGACTGGCAAGGCATGTGTGATCAGACAAAAAAATAATGAAAATTTGTATTAAAATGGAAAGCTGAGCATTCCCAGGGAATGACGGTACTATGTGAAATTAGTATTTAGTTTTTACTTGTATTAATAAACACAGTACATACTATTTTTTTTACTGCTATATCTGTTTATTTAGAAACATATTTCAAAACTTTACGCGTAAGTTTAATAGAAAAAATTAATTTTTATAAAATTAAAATCAGTGAATCTGTAAAATTTATTCGTTAAATTACGGAAATATTATTCATATCTTATTACAGTTTCATTAATTCCACAAATATAAATCAGCGAAACATGTGCTATTTTATGTGTAATAAAACATCAACTTGAACTAAATTGTCCCTTTTTTAGTAATTACCTGTACTCTAGCCTCACTTAGATCGAGTCTCATAGCTAATTCTTCTCTGGTAAACACATCCGGATATTGGGTCTTCTCGAAAGCCCTCTCCAATTGGTGTAACTGGTAAGTTGTAAAGGTAGTACGTGACCGGCGTATTTTCCTAGGTCTTGTTTCATTCATATCTTCCACCACGTCGCCTTCCATCATTTCACCCTCGCTTACTGAATCCACCTTCGAATCGGGTTCTGAAAATAAATACCATCTTGAATCTTGTCGCGAACCTAACTGGTAAAAGATGTAATGTAGCAAAATACAATTTCATTTACTATAAAATATGTTTCTTAAGATTAATTTTTTCAAGAATTACAAAAGTATTACGATAATAAAAGGTAATAATTTATCAACACATCACATTCCTTTTCACATACTTATTGTGATACTGGCGAATACGGTATAATAGCAGAAGTACGCGACCGTAACTTCTTTTATTGATTGTTAAAATTATTATTGTTTATTATTAACAATATGATTTGCATGTTAGTATAATATTATTCAGATAGTTATTTTTTCCTAATGAAATTAATACGGAACTTGTTTGAAATCCCCAGATTATCAGTATTGGATCATAACTCGAAAATAGTAAAGCAAAGTGCATTTGTGATATGTTTAACTCACCCTACTACTAATATATATACAATAAGAATAAGAATTGGTAGAACTATTAATCATATGATATATGATAATGATGCTTCTTCTAGAAGGTTGCTTTTCTTTTCTCCAAAGTACCTCGTTCTTTATATTTTCTGCTGAATATATTTTGCATATGATTTGAAGATATCTGTATATGAAAGTGTGTAACTTTTGATTGAGCTTTTAACTGCTTTTCCATAACTCCTTTAACAGGATGATTTTGACATGATGTTGAAACATCAGCTTAAGTTTTTGGTAAATTTATAATGTTGCTCATATTTTGCGGAGTCTTCTCTGCAATGCCGATTTTCCTGAGAATGTCCTTTTCTGTTCCACCACTTACAGTTTCTAGGCTTTCGAAGCAGATCTTAATCTTCTCTTCCTGTTTCTCTTTTCTTAAGACCTAGTCTTGTTTCTTCTACTCTTCTTAATCCTGTTCAGTCTCGTGGAAGCTCTTGCACCATCTTTTGGGAGGTCAACCGAGGGGTCTCCTTGAACTCGGCTTTTCATCCTTTCCCCATTTTGCCCATCGCTCCCCGTTATTCTGTCGACGTGGTATTTCCAATAGCGTCCTCTATATTTCGTAAACTGCACCACATATTCCTCAATGTCTTGTTACGTTTAAAAAGCAACGGCGAACATTTAATTCATTTACCCCTGTATATTATATATTTAATATTTCTTTTATATCAGTCTAATTTAAATTAATTCCAAATTATTTTCAAGTTCTAAATAAATTACGTTTTAAACTTATAATTAAATTTCATTTCAAAATTAAAATCTGCGTCGTATAATAGTTCCCATATTTCTTGTTGCGTAGTAGTGTTATATAAATATGAGGAATAACCGTTGCAAATAACTGCGCCTTGCTGTCGCCAATTTTGCTGGAATATTCTTGTCTTTCCCCCACACACCTCCGAGTCTTTAAAAGGGCGAAGAACGTCTAAAATGATTCATTATTACATTATCAGAGACATTATTACATTCATTATTACAGTTAGTAATATATAATTAGACAGTGAGTGGTAGTTGAACAAACCTTTAACTCCGGTCCCGTCGTCTTTGAGTCCGCTAGCCCTGCGGTGAAAGTATCTATGGGAACGATGTGTTAATGTCCACAGTATGGATACACCGGTTAGGGTGATTTAAATCTCGATTTCCAAATAACAAATTGTTGGAGTATCTATCGTCCTTCAATTTACGGCATTGGTCCGGATTTAGAGGATATTTCACCGACACCGTCAAGTCAGGGCATCGTTAACCAACATCAGGCGGCAAAGATAGTGACGTACGGGGACCATTTTCGTTGGAATACTGGATACTAAATTACCACGTATTCGACTTTATTAATTACCGTATTTAGTGCGGCAAAGTACAACTACCAATCTGTTATCAATTTTACACATTAGACATTTGTTTAGTAACGTTAAATAATACTGTGCACAAGGCACGATCATCAAGAATCTTTGTAATTATTTCTATAATATGTATGTGTTTATCAATTATTTGTGTTATCACAGTCAATATTTGAATTTCTTTTGTTTTATACATGGTCAAGTTATTATTAGTAGATTAAATTAAGTTTCTGGTATATGTAATAATCAGTTAATAGACATTTTAAGACAAATGGCGCACCAAATTTGACCAATTAATTTTATTAGATTGTTTATTTGTCGAGTCTGTTCCTATTGTTTTGCTTTTCCGTATGTACCGTCTCTCTAGAATTTAGTTTTTTTTTGTAACCAATTTGTAATAATTAAACTCAAATGAATTTAGTGTACATTGTGTAATTTTTAACAACCAAAAGTTAAGTCATACTTATTATTTTAATATCATTTATATTTTAACTTCAGTATTTTGCGTAATTCATACTTCAACTATTATTATCATTTATGACCTAAATTTTCCATTTCAAATTTCTCTTGTTTTTGATTTAATAAATTGTTATTGTTTTTATTAATTTGTTTTCTTGAGGTAGGACTTGTATTAGTTTAGTGCATTTCTCATTTTAATGGTGCAATACTTTAACAACAGTGACTCCGCCTTTATTATAATAAAATGGGTGGCGCAACGGACATTAGTTAACATCTTTGAGTAATTTCAAGCTCTCATTAAATAAACTGAGCTAGATATACAGGGTGGGTCACAGATTTAACATCAATGGCTCTGCTTCGAGGTCAACATCTGGAAATTCAAACACTATTTTATTAATCATTAGCGATTAATATTATTATTTATTAAAGGTGATTCACACAATTATATTGCACCCTGACTGTGCAGATCTCGTTAATTGGTGACGCCGCGACGAGCATAGTCTCTGATCAATTAATTTATTTCTATTAAGGGTTCCGTCCAATCTTCATCTCTGCTGCCCACATCATGCTCTTCGCTTCTGGTATATCCTCTCGAGTTTTCACTGCATATGTAAGTACAGGTCTCACTGCTGTTTTATATATGCGGACTCTGCTTTCAGTGCACACGTATTTGTTCCTCCATATGAGGTCCCTTAGATCTTAATCAGCTGTGATTGACACCTTCGTTTTCAATAATATCATTTTCAAGACCTATTCCTTCGCATTATTGATGAATGTATTTCCAGTACTTAAGGTTATTCTTGCTATTGTGCAAATATGGCAATACGTTCAAGGTCATCTAATTTTAGTGACGAATTTCTTAATAGAATTAAATGGCATGGGTCTTTTACAAAACATTTAAATCCAAGTGGCAATTAATGGAATAGCATCGCACAAGTTCACCTTTGTGTGAGTTTAAGAAAAGCCAAATCTGATCACACAGACTACTGATGGCAACTGCCTTTTGATATCGCGAGAAGTCACTGCTTGTTGAATTCATGGTAAGACAATAACGTCGGCAGTCTAGTGTAGAAATCATGAAGACTTCAAAGTAGCAATAGCTTCGTGGTCTTTGATGGAAGATAAGTACAGCATCGGCATTAACAAACTTGGGACAAACTATGAAAATTCCCTCACTAATAATTGCCGCTATCTTCAAAATTAGAGTTAGATCCAGTGTTTAAATAAATAAAGAATACTCTCGTATATTGCCACTTGATATACAAATGATGCATTAATCTTAATCCTGCTTGGTATTCTCGGAAGTATTATTAATAGAATCATGAATGCGCTCTAAAGTTATTGCAATCATGATTTTATTCACCATGCACAGCAATTGGTCTCTAGTTCTCGCACAAGATTCCTTCTTCTTGGTAGCTTTCTTAGTTTGCATTCTTACTTGTAAAATTCACGTTTGGTTTAGTTATTGGGAATATACATTCCTATTTGATGAATTTAAAAGTATTTCGATATGCTAAGGAACGTTTATTTATTTTTTCTTGCTTAATATTTTTCGAAGCTATTGCGTCGTCTATCCCCACTTTACGGTATCTCTACCGATCCTAGCGAAGACGCAAATCTATCGGAATCGGTCAGCTATTCCAAACTTAAATCCGAGTGACAGTTTGTCATATATACCTATAATATTCGAGTGTATAATAATATAACAATTATGGGCAAGGGAAAATTGGCTTATTTAAAACATCAATAAAACAAAGAAGTAACTATGCAAATCGTATGAAAAATCAAAATACATTATGTTTCCCATCCAGAGTATTCCTTTATCTATGACAAAATCTGTTAATAAAACCGAAGCGCTGTGATCGAAACCGAATATCGTCTAGCTCCACCTACCCACACCCCCTTGCGTCTACCCGTCGCGCGAGTAATATAAATTGCATAAGTTTCTATTTGTTGGGAAACGCCCCACTTAGTGTATTTCAAAATGACAGATATAGTACGTTTGTGTAGTTTTCGTCTTTTTCTCCTCTGTCTTTTCGGTTGCATACGTTCATCAACTCAATTCTAATTTGAAATTTAAATGATGATATGTATTGGAAGTTAATGCTATATAATATGTTAGTGATACCTAATTGCTATTTAAATGTTGCAGTAAATTTTTCCTGCTTTTATTAGTTTTTTAATTTTAACTTTTGTCATTTGAAATTGGATTATAGCGCTCGATGCTCCGGCCTGCTTAGTGGTGGTGTCGTGGTTGAAGCTTGTGCAATTCTTTTGCTAATGTAATATCACTGACCACAAAAATTATGCGCTTTGGATTTTATCGTAGGAATATTGGTATCTTAATATTACGTCGATAAAACCTTGATTTTTTTTTAATTATTGTTATTGGTCATTCTAGGTCTTTTTTGGATGCTCTGGTGGATTTCGTGATTTGCTCTTGAGGAACTAATGAACTAAATTCTTCAATATTTGTTTTTTATTAATTATCTACTACCTTTTTTGGATATTATTTGTACATTAAAGTATTCATTTCTTTTAAACAAAACGAAACATGCCTGCCTTCATTTCCTTGGATTATGATCATTGTAAATTTAAGTGAAATCTGCTTTCGAGATACAGTATTTGTACTTTACGTCTTTGTGTGTACAAGTCGCTAAACAACGGAAAACAGCCTAGTATAGATTTGACCTTTAATTATCTCAAATTTCAAATATGTATAGCACTTTTACAATTTGTCGATGCCACATTCAATATACCACAAATGATTATTATTTTTCAGTTCCAAACAACAACAAAATAGAAACGTGTAATTGATTTTTTTAAACATTTTAATGGATGCATATTCTACACTTAAATAAATATTAATTATATATTTTTTTAATGCTTCAATAGAATATCGGTTTTTACACTGTGTTTTTAATTAAAAAAAACGGTACATATACCCGGCATATCTACGCACACATTCGTATGCACAAAACAAAACGTCGAGCTGTTGCTATCAACGAGTGAATGCTAACACGGAGGGTAGAAGAGGGCAACAGCAGATCATAAATTGATATTTTATTCAATTTTACATTTTTATTACCCTTTTGCCTATATGTATTTTCCGCTCCGAATAAAGTTGGAATTCATTTAAGCCCGCTTTTTACGAATAATCTAAAAACGTATATAACATGTATACATGTTACATTTAATCCTCTATGTATAATAACCAGCCAACGTCGCCCCTTACACCCCTCCATACCGTCGGATGTACCCTCGAGTTAATAAACAAAACGTTCCGGAATACATACAGGTAAAATATAAAACAGGTAAATAGTTAATTAACGTGCATCAGACGAAATGAAAAAGAGATATGGAAAATTACATTGCTGAAATTCAAAAGTGACATGTAATGTGTGCCAAATTGTACATACGAATTGTACGATGGCATGGCAGTGAACAAGTGATAACACAAATTAACAGTTCTAAATGATTCAAATGAATCGAATTAGTACTGAACATTTTCCAATTTGTATTCCGTACGTTTTGTATAATATTTTAATAACTAGGTATAATAATTGCAGTATGTAACAAGTATGTACTTATTTAATAATAATATTACATGTGTGTGCGCTTATATATATATATATATAATACAGGATTATTTTGCGAATAAAATCTACATAAAAATATGAAGTTTATCGTTTTTCATATACTATTGTTCTATTATTATTTTAATGTGCACTGATATCAATTCTCAGTACCTTACTGTGAGGTAATGGAAATTTGTTCTTTAACTGCTGGGAGAAGACGTCGAGAAATAAGAAATAAAAAGAACAGAGGTCCTAAAATACTACCCTGAAGTTCACCAAGATAAGTGCATAATTCCTTCAAACATCACCACCATGAAAATTACGTAGAAAAATTGTTAATAACAATATTTATTTTGATCTACGGTTGTCTATGTTTGCATGAGATATACAATAATCACGTACATATTAAAAAGAAAACTCATTCGTTAGAGATGTGATCGGGAAAACGTCAATAAATAAGTAATAAAAAGACGACACATCTCTAAAGTGCACCAAGATAAGTGGTAAATTCCTTCGATCTATAACCATCAATTCTAACCATCATACAAAGAGTTCAATATTATGTGTTACCGAAGATATCTTGGATATGTTATGAATGATTAAAAAATGAGGTGTGGCCACCACACGACTTTCTTATACGTATGAGCGTTTCAAATCATACAATTTTAAAAACTATTCAAAATCCTATTCTAAGTACTTCCAGTCTCTTAATAAGCCTCTACAGGATCCATTCTTTGTGAAATGTTTGCAAAAAAATGCTACTCGCTAAGAGTAAAAGTATTACTTCCGGTCCGGATTTTGAATTTTCATTTATATAAAAAATATTCCAAATCCAACTCTCAATACTTTTATATTTATACTCTTTACAAATATATATAGAATTCATTACGAAATATTTGCAAAAATCGCCATTCGATAAGAGTAAAACTGTTACTTCCGGTCCGAATTTTGAAATTTAACTTATACAAAAAACATTTCAAATCCAACTCTAAATACTTTTGTCCTTTTGACAAATATATATAGAATGCATAATTTAAGAAATATTTGCAAAAATCGGTATTCCATAAGAGTAAAAGTGTTACTTCCGGTCCGAATTTTGAAATTTCATTTATACAAAAAATATTTCAAATCCAACTCTAAATGCTTTTGTACTCTTGACAAATATATATAGTAGGCATAATTTACGAAATATTTGCAAAAGTCGCTATTCGATAAGAGTAAAAGTGTTACTTCCGGTCCGAATTTTGAACTTTTTTTTATACAAAAGGTATTGAAAATTAAGTTCTAAATACTTTTATTCTCGTAACGTACCTGTCTAAAAAGCATGATTTGCGAAATATTCGCAAAAAGCTGATTTTCGATAAGAGTAAAAGACCTACTTCCGGTAGGAATTTCGAAAAGCTTTTTTAATAAAATTCTTCTCAAATTTAATTGTAAGTATATATGAATTCTTTACAAATTTGTTTAGTAGTTGACGAATAATTGGCAAAATTCGATTTTTTCACTGAAGTAAACTACTACTTCCGGCCTGCCGATTTTACTAAAAATCGAATCATATCTCAAGAGGGAGATTATATTCGTAAATATTTGGAATTGATACCTATAGCGGTTTGACCACTATCGTGGTCAGAGAGAGAGAGAGAGAGAGAGAGATTTTTTCGGTATCAGGGGACTTCAGGTGGACATCTGCAAAAATCTCGAGGTCGAAAATTTTCATCATCACAATACTACGTATAAAAAAGTAAAAATGATATATATAAAGTTATTAGATTATTTATTCATAAGAATGTGGCAAAATCAGAAAAACAATTGAACATCAAATAATTTAAGTAATGCAAATAAATTTAACATTATAAATGAAACGCATTATTACATGTTCTGAAACTACATGAATTTCTCTTTACAAGTGTATGTCACATGTGATACTTATTTTGTTAATTGCTGGGAGAATAGAATAAATAATTGAGAGTATTCAAAGCGTAGACATTTCAAAACAACGTTGTTTATTGTTTCCTATATGTATGTTTGTTTAGAACAAACTTGGAACAATCTAAAACTGCGGTCAGAATTTCGTTTTTCGAAAAAAATGCGAGGAGACTAGTTTCTCATTTTCGGATTTTGCACATATATATTTAGAACAAACCTTGAACAAGAATAAATACCATCTGGAGCTGGAAAAACTTATTTTTTCCGATTAACTCGACAAATTTTGACCTTTTTTCAAGATTTTTTGAAAACATATATAAAACAACTAGAGCAAAAGCTTCAGAATTTCAATATCCAGAAAACAGGACGGGCGGGTAAAAGAGTGGTTTTTTCAATTATTTCAGCCAATTTTTTCTTTTGTAGAAAGTATTTTAGAACAATTTTGAACACAATTGTCAGATTTATTTGTTGATTTATTTATTACTGGCAAAATAGTAAAACGATTATCAAAGAAAGCAATACTATTGTTGACAACCTAATACAACAGTAGTCTCCAATTTTCTTACTACCCTCTAATATGAAAATTTACACGGTGCCCAAACCATGCAAACCTATCAATAAAACTACTTCATATCGTCCTATCAGTTTACTTCCCATACTGTCAAAAGTATTCGAAAAACTACTAATGGGTAGAATTGGTAATCCCCGATTACCAGTTTGGTTATAGAAAGCACGATTCGACCACACAACAAACACACAGAATAGAAAACAAAATCAAATCAAAGATCTTGAAAAAAAGACCTTATGTACACCAATATTACTAGACTTTGTACAGGCTTTCGATAAAGTATGGCACTCAGACTTTTATACGAAATCAAACCATTTTCTCAAGCCCGTTCTATCATAGTCTTAAATAATATATGTCGGAAAGGTACTTTCACATTAAGTTTAACTCCACATATTCTGATTACCAACAAGTGAACTAAGGAGTACCCCAGAGCTGTGATTTGGCTTCTCTACTGTTTCTTATTTAAACCGCAGACCTTCCAACAACCCATAACACAACAGTTACAATATTTGCTGTTGTCACAGCCATAATATCCATAGATAATGAACCAATTATTGCATCACAGCATCTGCAAGGTCACCTTTACATTCTTCAAAATTTGTTTGATAAATCGAGGATCAAAGTTAATTAACCTAAATCTGCACAAGTCACAAAGCACGCAGTATGCCCACCAGTACTCTTCAACAACAGTCAAATTCCAGTTCAGACTGATGTTAGGTACCTAGGACTACACTTGGATCAAACACACGCTTGGAAGAGAAACACATCCAAACAAAAGGCAACAAATTAATTTTAAATTAAGAGAAATGTCCTGGTTGATGGGACGAAAATCTAATTTATCCTACGAAAACAAGCTGCTCTTATATAAATAATGTATTTTAAAGTCCATATGGACATACGGTGTTCAGCTGTGGGGATGTCTAAAACTATCTAATGACCATTTTCTTCACTTACGGATAAAGTAACTGATAGCTATCTTCAAGATAAATATATCTGACAGATAACGTGCATTTGAATTTCTTCACTACAACCTTTGGTTACTTATCCCCTAGGTCGAAATCCCGTCGATAACACAATCGTGAGAAATGACAAAATAACAAATAGTCGGTGTTCCTAAGTTCAAGTGTGTATGAAATGCCATCATTCGCTCTGATTCGTTTGACGTGTGAGGTTATGTTTTATATTTTGTTTATAAACATAAACATACTGCGTTTGTATTATTTAATATTAACAATATTATTTGGGCCTGTGACTTCTTTGGAGGTAAGATATACTGTAATATAATATCTTGAAGTATACTCATTGCATTTATGGAGACTTATCCAGTAATCGGCGTCCTTCTTTATTTAACCCTTACGTAAACCTCATATATATATTTTATAATTTTATATTCGCAAGAATTATTCTGATATCTCACTATATTCTAAGTTTGTGATAAGAATGTGCTCATTCTTTAGAATTCCAAGACATTATTTACTTATAAACATGTATGTAAAAATTTAACTTATAAAAAATGAAATAATGACACTATTCAATATGTACCTAATTTTGTTATTTGACACTGTACTCGACAAATCACTGTACTATTTCGTCTTCCTCTTCATCAGAAAAAAAGTCTACATCCGACATTAACAAATCCATAGCACAACATTTTTTTTTTCAAAATGACAACTGTCACCGTTTATACCGCGTCAACAAAATGCGCGCGCAACCAAATACCTCTAAGATAATTTTTATCGAGTACTTCAACTGCTTGACAAATTTATCTTCAACATACAGTCTATCTAGAATTGAAGAAATCTATATTTATCCGTTTGTAAGGGATACCTATCAGATGATTTTATCTAGAACTTACCTAGAAGTGAAGAAAATGGGCATACCTAATACAAAAAT
This sequence comes from Amphimallon solstitiale, assembly GCA_963170755.1. Classification (NCBI taxonomy): domain Eukaryota; kingdom Metazoa; phylum Arthropoda; class Insecta; order Coleoptera; family Scarabaeidae; genus Amphimallon; species Amphimallon solstitiale. Next base: position 163,498,792 of record OY720676.1, on the reverse strand, counting down.
AATTTAAAGACTGCGATCCAAAATACTTTGCCCTCTATTTATCGCCTCCTGGTATGTATCCAACTTCACCCTACGCAACTATTTCAAATTGCCATTTGTCACTTACAACATCAAAAGGTTGTTAACAAACTATTTGGAATCTCTAGAATAATTTAGAGAAGGCATAAAAAATGAACCGAACGTGCTAAGATGGTTCAAAAGATTCACTGACCTAGCCGAGAGATATTAATCAATACATATAACCTGTATATAGTATAAAAGAAGATGGTCATAGGACGATTTCCCTTCTACCAACATTACTTTTAAAAAATTTACATATTGCTTAAACAACTGTAAACAGACTGTAGTCGAAGCAATGGAATTTTAAAAAAACAGATATGTAATAAGACTGGGTACGTTCCATTTAAAATGTCAAATTTATTTGCTTTACCTGAATTATTTGATGTTCAATTCTTTTTCCAATTTTGACACAATAATCTAATAACTTTATATATCATTTTTTAATCAGTCATACAATAGTAGAACAGACTGTATATCTTCTAGAAAAGCAAACTTGAGATATGAGATTTTTCCAGATAAATAGGCAGATCGCGTTTAAAGAGGTTTTTAAATGAAATTCGATTATCGAGTAAATTAAACAGAAAACACCGTCCATAAAATAACAGCATTATTCGAAGTTAAATTTATGTATGTATTTACATCGTCGCGAATTAAAGATACACTTTTGTCCAGAGCGCCGGAGGCCAATTTGAGTTGGTTAAGTTGATTTGGTTGTTTTCAATTTTGCATTCACTCAGGTGCGCATATGTATACGTATGTATACACGGTCTTTATACCTATAATATTATGTCGTTGAATGTAATGCAGTGTTTTGTATGCCCCTACATACAGCACACACACACATACGTATTGTATGTGGTGGAAACGCTTTGACCCATTCGTTAGTTTTGATTCATTTATGCAAATTTCAATGGCCACGATCTCGAATTAACTTCGAAATGCATTCGACGCTAAAATCGGATTTAAATTAGCCTGTTTCGCGTAACGGACGTGATCGTACTAACGTTTAGGGATTTTGTGAGGAAGAAAGTTAGAACAAAGTCGATATTCAAATAAAACAGAGCCAACACTAATTTGCAAAATTTGTTGATCTGTATAGCAGCGGTTCACAACATTTTTGACGTGTGACTCAGTTGTTTGATTTATAATCTTAAATAAAACGTTTTTCAGATAAAAGAATTCCAACAAATAAAATCAAAAAGTATAAAAACAAAGTATTCAGAATTTTTTTTAAGTTATGTAAGTAAAATTTAAAAGATTTCATAATTATTGAACTTTACTATGAAAAAAAGCAAGGCTGATTAGTAACAATTTGAATTAAAATTAGCGATTTAATAATTATAATAATATAATTAACTAAATGAAGGGGATATTACTTGTTGTTACACCACTTTAGAATAAATAATAACAAAAAAATAGTTTCAAATAATTATCTAGTCAGGTGGCGCAAAAATAACCGCAACTGACTGTCTTGGTTTCGAATCTCACCCGGGGGTCAATTTTTAAAGTTTGAAATTTTCCTTATTAATCTCCAAGGATATCCCACCTTATTCCTTGGCGACACTGTGTTGACGATGACCAACGACTCCGAAACACGTGTCTGCGGTTGCTCTACAGCGGAAATACCCAATACTTTCTTTTTTATAATGGGATCTATTAATATTTTCATCTGATTCTGTGGCCACGAAAAAATCAACGAAAAGCATCCACTTTCTCTCCACGTTCGTAGAGCTGATACTATTGCGCAAAAAATAACACCCAGCAGAAGAAAATCCATCGAAAAATGACAAAGTTATTACCGATTCAGTGAAACAAATGCAAATCCCATCTGAATATATTAATTTTTTCGACAATTTACCGAGTTGTACTTGCAAAATGTATATTACTAAGTTGGCTGAAATGAAACAACACAATTTAGACTGAGACTAAGTGATAAGCGCAGTATTGTCAGATGACATCGACACCAAAGTGTATTAGAGTATTTTAGAAATAGTTTTGGCTCTTGCTTTGTCTTCGGTTGATATTGCGATCCGTTTCTCTCGCGAGGAACCACACGTAGTCTCCCAACATTGCTTCATACCAAAACCCTTGATAGCTCGCTGAATGGTCTTAATTTGTTGGTGGAATCTCTTAATGTGTTCCTCACTTACTCCACCAAGATTGTCCGGAAAGAAATTCAAATACCAAAGCAAAAAATGGATTTTCAAAGACATTTTTACGCCTGTTAAGAATAAACAAAATATGTAGTAAAACGAATACAAGAGAAAATGAAAACGAATGAAATGAAATAATGGCATTCTGTAGCAATATTGCTGTAGTTCCTCAGCAAATCAGTACCTAATAATTGCTTCGTAGGTAGGGCTTTTATTGTTCCCAAGAAAATTGCCAGCTGAAAAAAAACAGCTGAAATGATTCCAAACCTCGTTTTCAACTGGTGTTAAATATGTTGATAATTCTGTGCTTCTGAGTAATTTATTATTATTATTAATTCAATCGATAATAACTTTCTCATTCTTCGGTCGATTTTCTTCTGGTTAGTGTTATTTTTTGCTTAAAAGTAGCAGCATTACGTACAAAAAGAGAAACGACGTTTTTCATCGATTTCTATTTATCCGTGGTCACAGAATATGCTTAAAATTTTTTTAAATCTGGATTATGTTTACCGATATCATTTGAACAGCTTAACCAATTAAAGATCACATTACATGTATTTATTCATCATTTCAGTGTCTTTCATTTGGTATCGAGAACGACCAATGCGGACACATTTAGCTCAAGATGTGGTTTTTAAAGTGAAAATATATCAAAGAAATGAAAAAATTACAATATCTCAAAAACTGTTTTGTAAAAAAATGTTTAACCTTGATTTTCGAATTCAGCGGGAGAAAATACATAAGAAAAGTCACCTCCTAATCTAGTGTAATAAATAAAACTTTTGATACATACAATATCTTAAAACCTTATTGTACAAATTAGTTCTATTGAATTAAATAAACTAATAATTTAGGATGAGTTAGACACTCCACTATTACTGTGATTGTTTATATACGTTTAATAAAAATAATCAATAATTTTAAATCAATATTTGTATTTTAATTGGTGCGCTTTTTTTATATCAAAACTGTACTTATTTAAAAAAAACATGCCTCGTATATAAATACTACCCATTGATTTAAAAGTCTCTCAAGAGTTTTCTTCTGTTCCAATCAAACTTTCGAATAATCATTATTAAAGAATTTCATTGTAAAGTCATCTGCCCATAAACTAAACGTGAACTAAAAACTAATTACAAATTTAAGATTACAATTCCTACTATTGCTATTATTGGCCGATCAGTCGCAAAAGTTCAATAAAGGCGAATGCACACCCATTACGGAATACAGTCTAAAGACTTCAATTAATTTATCAGGTGGTCGTGTGTGCGTGTGAGCCCTTCCCTTTGCCCTTTGCTCCTTTTCAATTTAATCTTCGCTATTTATTGACTTACAACGATCAAGTTAGGCATCGAAGAGTGCAAAAATAAAGTAGGGATAACAGTCTATTAAAGTGCTTTTTACCTTACCTGACCGTGTTGCTTCTTTTATCATGCAAATTGGGTGTCCTCTCTTATTTATGCGGGGCTTTCCGGACTAGTTTTTTAAGTCTTATTATTGAGCTCGAATTCCCTGTCCGTTACAATAGGCAGAAGTATGCAATACTATTGGTGTTCGACTGAAGTACACGCATACACAAGCTTGTGCATGTGTGCGTTAAGTAGTTGCAAACGCAAACAAACATTCGGTAAGTAAATGTGACATTAGGGGTAGTAGCATTATCAAACAACTACGACTTAGGATTTAATTACAATGAAATTAAGTACCTACATATTTAAAAAAAAAAGGATATATAACACGGATAAGTCGAATAGGGAATACGTTTATATTATACCGGATTTAACGTCTGTTTAATTAATTATGATTCTCAATTTACAAACAAATTGTTTGACGACCGCTACGTGGGGCAACGTCTGTTACCATCCTAATCCACCGAAAGACTTATATATTCTATCGACGTATAAAAAAACTTAAAATTGCACTGTTATGACCGGTTCTTTCGCTTAAATCATTGAATATATTTACAGAAAAGCTTTCAGGATAAAAATCTCAATACTGGCTGACATAAAAAGACTGAAATTATATACTTAATGCTGGCGGTTTTACTTACCATTCGCTCCGTAAAATCGTGAAAACATTTTAGAAGGTTGTAATACAGTGAGTTGAGAAGAAATTTAGTAAGAATGAATGCTTCTCGATTAGGCAAATTTATAATACGTCGCTTGAAACATCACAGAGTGTTACTAAGAAAATCAATAGCTATCTCAAAAACAATATATTTGATAAATAAGAATATTTTTGACGAATGTTTGTCATTACAATTATTTTATAAATAATTGCTATTAGAGGATTTTAAATACTTAATTTTGCCGTAAAGTAATTTTTGACACACAGAAACTGCGATATTTTCAAAGTATTGTAAATTTATGAATTTTTTAGTTTGTCGTTTAAACATTTTCAAATTTTAGTGAAAATTATATGGTTATAAATAGAAAATATTATAAGCCACCTTTTTCGGACACTTTAAGGTATGCTATTTGTAACGCAAGCCATAGCATATCTTAAATTAATAAGTCGTAATCAGGTTTATCCAGATACAACATTCTTTCCTTTGGCGTTGTAGTTATCTGTAAGTAATTTAAGTTCTTCTTGTGATGATTCTTTTAATTTACCTTCCACGTCAAAGGCAGAAGGAAAAAAAGAAAAACCAAAAAAAATTTTTAGTTTGCCTATGTTGTCAAAAATTTGTGACCGTTACGGTGTTTCCGATATAGCAGCGGCTGCTATTGCTTCTTCTGTATTGAAAGATATGTCTCCTGGTAGTGAACCAATTGATAAATCAAAAATACGACGGGAAAGAAAAAAGTACGTAAAGAATATATTCAAAAGCAGAAGCAGCTAGACCTACCAGCTTTATACTTTGACGGCCGAAAAGATAAGACGCTTAATATTGGCAACTTATTAGAAAACTGCGAAAAACTACCCATAGCCAAGTACGGCAGAAATGAAGGTCAGCTTCCGGAAATACAATTTGTGGGCTTAAGTACAGATCAAAAATATTTGTATGAAATAATATATAAATATGTTATAAGTGGACACTGCCACGATAGCTTAGCTAACAGGTCCCCAGGAAAAATATCCCATGCTCGATGGCTAACAAAAGCAAATAGAATTTTACGTTTATATATTTCTACATCAAACCCGTCATATCAGCTAAAAGTATTAGATGAGTATTGTGTAAAAGTTTATGCTCCAGTATGGTTTGAAGTAAAAACAAATCCAACTTGCAAACATGGGTCCTGCAGAATTAAAACTAGTAATAGATCCCGTAATTCAACGTAACACCTATTTTGCTCACCCAGAAAGCTTGCTTCTATCGATGTTGTTGGATGAAAATAAAACAGTGAGAGAAGTGGCAGCCAGACGAATTCAAGAAGCACGAAGCTCACCTCATACTGGAAAGCAACCTCGCGTGTTTGAGGTCCCGACTATCAATTTTGACGTAAGTAACTACATACCTTGAAGTTATAAATTGGAATCAAAAGTTTTTCGATTCACTAATTCTTCGAAACATCACTACTGAAGAAATAATTGCGGCAGTTGAGTGTCAAGAAAGTGACAATCTAATTTTTGCCTAGCTGCCAAGTCATACTCAGGCGGTGGAACGAACTGTGAAAATAATGTCAGAAGCATCCATGACTCTATGCGATAAAAAGTCAAGAGAAGGTTTAATACAGACGAAACTTGAATCAAGACGAGAGATGCCCAGATTTGACAGTAAACAAGATTTTGTGACCAAAAAATAAGTAATATAATTTCGTGATTTTATTGCTTTATGTTGAATAAGAATCAAAGTTTTATTTTTTTTAAGTTTAATTAAAAATGTTTTCAGTTTTAATTAATAATAATTCATAGTAAGTAACATATTAAAATTTAAAAAATGGCTTTTTTCAAAAATACTTAATTCTTAGGAGCTCCGGCGCGGGCTCAAGATGTGATTTTTTTTAACTTTTTTTTAGCAATTTTCATTTGTTTTAACGTAAGACAAAAAATTATTGCTATTAGAATGATTTGAGAAATTTTATTTTTTATCATACATCAGTGACCTAAAAAGTATGAGTTGAAATGTCGACATAGTTTTTTTAGGTCTTCATCACTAATTTATACTTCATAGGAATTTTTCAAATGTTGTATAAAAAAATCGCCATATCTCAGAAAGATCAGATCTTGAGGGGTTGTCATAAAATGTAAAATAAATGAATGGCATTTCATTTAAAAAGACAGAAGTTTGTGTTGGTTCTTCATTGCCAAACACTCTGTATAAAAGAAAATATTTTTAAATTGTAAAGCTCATGATTACCTACAATTTCTGTAATAAAATTTTTTTGCTTACTACATCATTAAGCAAATCATAAAGCAAACCAGGAAGCTTTTAGCACCATAATCACACAACTATTTGCCAACATTTTAAACAATAAATAAAAACATGTCAAATTAAATTTTTCCCAGATATTTCCTTATGTAAATATTTATTTCCATTCAATACCCATACATGTAAATTTGTAATTATTACAAATGTATATATTAATAATTAAACAGGGCAACAGGTAATTTAACAGAGAATTTTTCCGTTTATTATGAAGATAAAAAACTAGAAAATACATTTTTTATGTATATGTGGCTGTGTATTTTTGTCTTGTTAATTACCTTTAAGACATTCACAGAAATATTTACTGTTAAAATCTACGAGGAAACCTATTAAGATAATTAATAATTGTAAATCTAAGGCATTTAATTAGTTTTAAATGCAATTAGTGCCATTATACACGGTAATACTTGATAAATTATTCTAATTACTGTTTAAATAATATTTAAATAATTATGTACTTACATATGAATAAATAATATTTTTTAGTATGTATATAATATTTAAATAAAATTTAGGATAAAATTAGACTGGTTTCAAATAGGTTTTACAGTTTCCAAAAAACATTAAATATTACATAATTTTCAATACAAAATTTGTTCCAAATTAAATTCTAATCGTGTTATTCTCTTAATAAATACCTAAAATATTAATAATAATAATAATAATAATAATAATTTACTTCATTTCAAAATGTCACAAGGTAATACATATATAATATATACATACAAATATGTAAGTTGAAACATGTCAAAAGAGATAATCATAAATATTATATTGCATATTACATATTATATAAATTCAAGTTATAATTACGAATTAATAGTGCACTATCTTAATAATAATCTCAGACTGAAATAATCCCTTAACAATGTAAATCTATTGAAGTAAAAATTGTTGCAAGAAAATTAGCTTCTTAAAAATTCGCCAATAGTATAGGGCTCTAAATTGACAAGCAGATTAAACGTAGCCCTTTTGAAGTTTTTAAAAGTTGTCATACCGTTGATTTGTTGAGGAAGTTTATTGAATAATTTTATGCTAGAAAAAGACGGATCTATTTCCAAAATGGTAAGTAAGAAAATTATCAAATTTCTCCTTGTTTTTAAAATTAAAAATTAAACATTCAAAAATATACAAAGCAGCGACAGTAAGAAGACCAGCTGACCTGAATTTTCACGACATGATTCTCTAAAGGTAAAGCCAAAAATTGCTTTAAAAGATTTGCTTTTGAATAAAAAAGAACCCGGCCCCAATCTGGGGAATTTCCCCAAAAAAGTATACCATATTTTAGTTTTGAAATAAATACCCCATAGTAAATAGTCATGAGAACTGTTTTTCACAGTAAATTTTAGAACTTTTATGCAGCAACTGACTTTATTTAATTTCTTTACTAATACATCAGGATACAGGCTCCAGCTTATATTTTAATCAAGAATTTAGTCCAAAATTCTAACATTATTATTTAAAATGAAAAGGTTGCAAAAAAATGATTTTTGATAAATATGAAGATGTTATTTTGGGTCCAAATTTTGAAAATATTGGTATAAAAAACCTATTCAAATTTTAGTTCCGAATACATGTATGCTCTTACTAAATTTGTACAGAATGAAAAAAATATTTTTGAATTTTCTTCCTATAAAGCTATTCCAAAATAAATTCTGCATATCTTCATAATCATAGTAAATTGTGTTAGTTGTGTAATTTGGGAGATATTAACAAAATCTGTTTTTGGATAAGAATAAAAGATAGGTAGAAATTAAAAAAGATATTTTCAAATTCCCTTTTTGTGTACTTCGGTATTATTTAGAAATTGATCTAAATTTAGTAGCTGACGAGATATGTATTAGTAAAATTTATTTTTTGCACTTAAGTAATCTACTACTTCCGGCCTATCGATTGGACTGAAAATCTAATCAGATTCCAGAAGTAGAATTATACTCTTCAATATATGGTTTTATATTGATTTGGCCGCTATCGTTGTCACACAAAGAGTAACAGAAAGAGAGAGAGAAAAATATTTTCAAAAAACACGTTTTCGTCGTCAAGAATTTCGAGAAACCTTTTTTCTCAAATTACTTTTCATTACATTTGTAGAAATTTGTCTAAATTTACTTTTTGCACGATCCACATGATATTATAGGTATATAGAAAATGTATATCGTAATTATATTATGAAATTAATTTATGTAAAACCTGAGATTAGAACAGAAAATCAGGTGTGCCACAAGGCTCCACTACTGGACCTTTACTGTTTTTTATTTTTATCGATAATTTTGCGGGTGCACTACTTTACGAGAAAGTTAATCTGTCACTTTAGTGACGCAAGCTCATATTTATTGTATACTAAGTACATATTATATTAAAATTTCACTATTGGCATTTATTTTTACTAAAAGAATTTTATTTGATTTCCTAAGAAGATAACCATTTATGTTACATAAATATAGAATAAATTGAGTAGTAGTAGTTTCTTCCTTATCGATAAAATGGTTATTAATGCATTTACAAATTGATATGGCTATCATAATCGTATATACACTTTTTTTTTAATATTATATTTATAAATAAATATGCCACATCCTTGTTTCATTTGTCTACCCCAGAAAGATTAAATCAAAATGTAGATATTTTAATATAATATATTCTAAAAGTAAATAAGCAAATAACAAACTTAACAACAATATAAATTATGAACTTGCATAATCACCAAATTCTATTACGGGTAGAATTTTTAATTTTGGGTATATTTATATTTTATTTGTTGCCTTCTAAAGTCTAGCATTTAATCTTTAATGATAATAAACATAATAATTGTAGTACTAATTGATTATGAATTAAATTTTACTAACATGTCAACCTATACAAACCAAAAAAAAAGTGAAATTGTTTTAGTTTTTCAGAAAAACTATAATTTAATAACTTTTTTCTTATTATTTATTTGGTCCATATCCGAGTAATGTATGCATTAGTTCAGATTGAAGGGAAACAAGAATCAGACATCACCACTCGAATATAACGAAACAATTTAATTTTGAACATAACCGATAATCCAACGTTTATAACGAGGTCGTTAATATCAATAGAGGCAATTTGCAAGCTTACAACACACGTGCACTTCGTGTTTCACAATGACTCAGTGATGGAAAACGGGGGTTAAGAACCCCCATACATTCGTCTCCCTATCCGACAATTATATTCCTAATTATATTACACTGGCAACATCATCAAAACCCGCGCGACAACATTCAAAAAACCTGCGACAAAGTGACGATGGACGGGCGCGCATGCGCTCGAAAACGAAATTTAAAACTTCAAACTTACCTTCGATATTTTTAACGCTCGGCGAACTTGTCGAAACACCCAGAATTTGATCGATTGTGTAGACGTTTCGCGGACGCATCTCGTCCGAAGTCATCTGTCCATGTGCCATACCAACAACACACGTCCAAGATTCTTGAAAGAATGCACGGAAAATTATCACTCGTGTGTTAACGCTCAACTTGCGCTGTAAAAGCTTCGAAAGCTGAACTTGTACTGTCGACGCGTGTTACTAGCAGGGGTTTTACGTACGTATAAAATATATAAACCCACCCCTTCTGGACGACCAATCAAAACGAATTCAGACGGTTGAATGTAGCCGCGCATGCGTCCCGTTGCATTCAAACCACACCGATTCTATTACCTATTTTATTAGCGCTTACAAATTAAGATACGGATATAGGTTTATTGTGTTAAACTCTCTGGCATAATGAAAATGGATTAATCTCGCTTTATATATATTATACAACGTGAAAATGAGATTAGGTGCTCACTTTTTGAGAAGTTCGTCAGGTGTTTGAGCTTTTTCGTTCTGTCATTTATATTATTATTATTGTTTGTCGCTTGTTTATTAGGTACATGCGCTAGATATCATTTTAATTTTACGATGACACTTGCGCGGGTCCTTATTTATTGGTGATATCCCCGTCGCATGTAATTAATGCAATACGAAAAAATTGTTTATTAAAAATGATGATATTAATGACGCCTATTATCTGTGAATGTTGTGGAATGAATTTTAATAGAGTCTTTTGGTGACGAATAAAATTACCATAAAGACATGCACTTTGAATTGGTGTTTATTAGATTATTTTCAATCCAATTTAGGATGTAATAAATTATAAAATCGACAACATAGATAAAGGAAAATTAGAATTTATAGTAAATAATAGGAACAGTCAATCTCCAAAATATAAACTAATTTATAGGTCATTGAATAATGTGTTTGATCTTTATTTATTTCCGGAATTATTTGAAAACCGTTTAAATGACAATATCTCATGGTCAAAATACTTCATATAAAATACCCGGATTTTTAACATATTTTGATATTTATACTAGAAATTACTATTAAAATTATTATGTAACCAATCAAAAAGCAGTCAAATCTTTTTATACTCAATTCGTCCTACGGAATCAACTGTTATCACCACATATTTTTTCCGTATTGACAAACTTATTTTGTGTTTTTTTTTAATGTAAACCATAGTAGACCATTAAAAAAATAAAACGTTCCCTTTGAATATGTGTATTTTAACTTTACTTAATATTAACTAGGTAGTAATGATGTCATTGAATTAATAGCGCGGTTGCAAATTTCTGCACTTAGTCCAAATTAAGTATTCAAAGTGTGCAAATTCCCATATTACTGAATTTATAAAGTTGACTAAATTAGAATGAGATATCAGCAAAAGTGTGTGTTTTTTAAAAAAAATGTAGGTACAATTATAAATAAAAAAATAAAACACACTTAAACTATCAAATAATTATTACAACGATAGTCTAATGATTAATTAACCAAATAATAATAAATATCAATACAGTAAATAAAATATTACAATGCAAGAGAGATAATTTAAGGGAAAGTTTAAATTTTATTAAACTGTACTAAAGAACAGAAAATAATAAATTATGTTAATTTATCTATCGTATTAAATGTTCAAAAGTGTTGCCCTATTGCATATTATTTTGTCAATTATTGGAGAATACAACTGCTTCTTATTCATATATTTATAGTTTTACAGTAGTAATATATTAATAAATTTCTTTTTAGATTATTATTTTAGTTCAGAATCGTTATGTAAACATGCGTTTTTCGAATATTTTGAAAATAAAACTTTCAATTATTTTTCGGTTTTTATCATCTCAACTAAAACAAATAAACGTGTTAGAAACTCGCTAATTTAACCATCTTCAAATAATAAGAAAGACAGCAATGATAAACTCTTTCTTTCAACAGCGGTATATTTGTTTTGCTTTATTGTTCAAAAAGTCTAACAATATTATAACAAGGTATTCAGTATGATATATTATGTATAATCAGCAAAAGATATTTCTTGCATTTTCGACTTAAGATTTAAGGTAAGTTTAACATATCATGCCTCTGATGCAGTATTATGAACAAATAATACCATACTGTATGTACCAGTAAACAATACCCCTATATTAATGGATTCAAAAATTTTGAAAAGGCGCATATCGAAATTTGTATAGCTTTTTGCAGTTACTTTATATTAAAATATCTGTTATATAATGATAGTAATATCTATTATTCTGAACTATATGTATAAAGAAACATCTTACAAATGTCAAAAAACATATACATAAACATATCTATAAAAAAATATGAAATTATGTTTGACTGCAAAGTTGTGTACCTAACTTAAAGGGTTAGGATAAATTAGCATATCACTAATTTTATTAAATTAAAATTATGAAGCAAACCTTTAAGTATTAGCAATAGTTAATTTTTATTCTAGTCTGTAAACTTTTGAGTACATAAGTAAGGAAACATCGCGAATACATAATAAAAAGAAAAGAAAGATTATCGGGTTATTCCGCTGTAGTGCAACCGCAGACACGTGTTTCAAACTCGTTGGTCATCGTCAGTACGGTGTAGCCAAGGAATGAGGTGGGAATTCCTTGGAGACAGAAACAAAAGGAAGACTATCGGGAAGACAGACCACCAATTGCACCTTAATTTTCTAAAGATCCTCAGGTTTGCGTGAAAACAACCGACACTGCGGCGAGGTAGATATTGTCAACCCGCGTGTAGTCCAACCCAGGATTGATAAATCAATAAAGGAAACATCGCGGATACATAATGAAAAGAGGAGAAAGATTATCGGGTTATTTCGCTGTAGTGCAACCACAGACACGTGTTTCAGACTCGTTGGTTATCGTCAGTACAGTGTAGTCAAGGAATAAGGTGGCTGTACCGTACTAACGATGACCAACGAGTCTAAAACACGTATCTGCGGTAAATGTGTGGGAATACTTGATAGGGTTTCTTCTTTGAAGAAATCCTCACACCAGAAAGATATTTAAAGTACTTGCAAAATGAACTTTTCCAGCTCTTACAGCAATTTTTCCAAACGACAATGAACCTGAACTCCTAGATAATACCATACGGTTTCTATACGACTATACGTCCTGTTCGAAATTTACAAGGATAATGCGTCTCCCAGAGGTAGATTCGCAGACACACTCCCTTGATTATTCGTCATGGAGTTATTTATAAAGACCAAGACCTGCATGAACAAACTACAAAATTTACCTGAAGTAGAATAAAACATTAGAAAAAAAGTGCGCCGAAATAGCCCGGAAACTACTGAAAATAAACAAGAAGAATTTCAGAGGCTTTTGTACTATGAAGAAATCGATGGATGACAGTCGAACACTTAATTCAATACTTGCATTTTCTTAGAAAAAGAATTTTTGGTTAGTTTGTGTTAAAAATATAATTTACGTAACATTTAATTGTCATTCACTTGAAACATTTCTTATGTAAAAAGGCAACACTTTTATACTGTCAGTTCAGCAATAAAATTATGTCCTTAAATCAAGTGCTATTTAAAAAAAACTGACGACGTCATACTCAAAAACATATGATGCCTGAAATCCAACTTTCATGCAAAAATGCGTATTATTACTAAAAGTGACGTATACTACAGTTTCTTCCAACATTTTTTAACAATAAGTCATAACATAATCGTGACTTATACTTATTTATTGAAAGACTAGAAGAGAGACTGTCAAACACTTTTCTACTCTTCATAAATATACTACTCGCAAAAAGCCGTAAGTGTATAAGTAATGTGAAAATTAACTTTTACATTCTTTGTATATTTTTTCTTTATTATAATATTATTATGTCAAACTAAAAATCACTTTCTAAAAAATATGACCTTTAATAAATGTCATAGACACGAACACAATCACTCAAAAAATTCAAGAGCAATCTTAATTTTACCCAATAATCGACATTTTAATGTTATGAGTTATGTTCGTCTGAACTCACTAATATATAATTTGTACTTTCATTCTTTAAAAAAGATACAATAGTGTTCAAATAGAACGTACAAATTAAAACAGGAAGCTAATTTACAAAATTTTAATAAAGTCAACAATAAAATAAGAATACAGAACTAACCAGATGCAATAATTTCTTGGATAATTATTAATTAATAAAACCGGATATTTATATTCTTTTAGTAATTCATGGCTATACGAACTGATTTCGTTCAGCTTTATTATATGCAAATTATCTATATACATACTTAAATTAAAAAATTGTGCCTTTTACTTTCTTATACGTAGTATAAGGAAGTATTGTGATGATGAAAATTTTCGACCTCGAGATTTTTGCAGATGCCCACGTTTTGAAGTCCCCTGATACCAAAAAAGTGGTTTTTAAAAAAATTTATGTGTGTCTGTGAGTCTGTGACCACGATAGCGGTTAAACCGCTATAGCTATCTATTCCAAATTTTGCATTTAGTCGTGTAATCTCCCTCTTGAGAACTGATTAGATTTTCAGCAAAATCAGCAGACCGAAAGTAGTAGTTTACTTCAGTGAAAAAATCGAATTTTGCGAAGATTTCGTCAACTACTAAGTTTAGACAAATTTATAAAGGATTCATATGTACTTAAAATTGAAATTGTGAACAACTTCATTAAAAAAGTTTTTCGAAATTCCTACCGGAAGTAGGCTTTTTACTTTTATAGAATTTAACAAGTATTTTTAGCTTTCACTATATATCCGAAGACATGGTGAGTACACTACACTATCGTTCTATATTCTTCAGAGACTGGTAATAAAAATGTGATTTAGTTCCTTAACAGTTTTGAAACTTAATGTTCAGTGCTCTATACGTCCGGAGCTAGAAACTAATTTAAAGAATTCAGTGTCAACAACAACTAAGTTTTGTTGCAATAGTTGTGACACGTTTCTGTGTCAACAGATCATACTTGCTTCTACTATTATCTTATTAATAACTTTTCAACTTATTGTACCATTTTTATTTAGTTTAAGTTAAATATAAAACATCTACTTAGTTGCCTAAATCTACCAGAGTACCGCCCAGAGTTTCTGAAGAATTTCCAAAAAAATTGTTATATATAATTAATTTGGTTTTTTTTTAAGTTAGCTGCATCCAATAGAATACAGATACGCTGGTTCGAATTTTATTAGAAATTACAAGCAAAAGATTAATCCAAAAGTGCATGTACAAATATTTATGGATTAAAATACACTAATTCTATTCTTTCAAGAGAAAACTTACTATAGACCCAAAATTGAAACAACCACAAGATTCTTTTATTGGGTGTTAGAAGGGTTTGATCCTTAAGTAAACTGAGTTTCATAACAATAGAAATAGAGCAGGTGCCCCTCATCATACAAAGAGACTTCAAATAAGATACATGTGTCAATCATGTATAAATCTATGTTGTAAAAGTAGTACCAAAAATTGAAATTTAAACAAAGCATACAAACAAAAACAAAAAAGAAACTCTGTGATTGTGGTAATATTCGTTCTAACTTTCAATTATTTTGCTGTCAATAGATGTTCGAAAATTATTTTCGCGATCTATCAGAGGTTTTTTATACAATTATATGTAAAACCAAATTACCTATAAACAAATTTCCTGTAGATGTTCGTATTTTTTGCCTATTCGTAATAAACCGGATTCTGTGCATTACTTTTGGAACACGGTGTACGCACACTCTTTCATTCATGGAAAATCAAAATTTTATCACTTTATTTGCTTAATCTCTTAATATACTTGATCCTACAGTTCTACAATATTAGCATTAGTAAACAATAAACCTTAACAATCAGAAGCAATTAACTTTTTAATTTAAACCTACTGTGGTGTTGTCATTAACCAACAATATCCGTAATTACCTGCACAACTAAAGTTAATTCCTTCTACACATATATAAATCTCCTTTGGGCTAATCTAATAGCTACCACAATAATTATAACAAGCAAGTGAAATCTGTATCCTGAATGTTTAGTGGGAAGAACGAAAACTTCAATAAATTCCAGTAGCAAAGATTAAAGTGGCGCCCGCTGTTAAATACAACCAGAGATTAGGGATAAAGATTATTTGATTCCGCTACTGTTTGAAAATCCCCTCAATGACATGCTTCCGAGAAATATGCTTCTGTACGCTATTAATATAGTTAGTGCAAAGTTTGCAGGAAGGGTAGTACAGGTTATTTAAGTAATTTTCAAGAGTTTCGAAATAAATTAAAGGAGAAAAGCAAATCGAATAGTCTTCTATTAATTTATTTTTATTATTGTTTTTTTTAATATGCGACTACATACAGGGCCCATCAGCAAATTTACTCGATAACTCTGTTACTGTTAGAAATAGGAAAAAACGTTTAATGCAATAGTTATTTAAACTATTAAAGTACATATTTGAAAGTTGCTTTTAATAACGATGTACTTTCGTTTAGATACGAAATGCACATAAAGTTGCTATTTGTAAACCTTACATAATAAACATTATTGTTTCGAAATAAATTAAAGGAGAAAAGCAAATCGAATAGTCTTCTATTAATTTATTTTTATTATTGTTTTTTTTAATATGCGACTACATACAGGGCCCATCAGCAAATTTACTCAATAACTCTGTTACTGTTAGAAATAGGAAAAAACGTTTAATGCAATAGTTATTTAAACTATTAAAGTACATATTCTAAAGTTGCTTTTAATAACGATGTACTTTCGTTTAGATACGAAATGCACATAAAGTAAACCTTACATAATAAACATTATTGTTTTTTAAATTATTAAATTTTTTTGCGAAAAAATTGGATAGTGGCAGATGTTACGAAAATAACAACCAATAAGATCAAATTTAATGTGTTTAAAGTTAGTTGTTGTTAAGTGTATTTTAACTTATTACTATTTTATTTATATTATTATTGTGCTTATTGTTATTATGATTGATGCTATATAATTGACACTATATTATATAAATTTTGTTATAAAAGAGGTAAATAGAAACAAAAAATAAACACAAAGAAAATACTTTGTAACTTCACTTTAAGGCTTCAAAAATTTGAATGACACAATTGGTGTGCCTTTTTTTTTCTTACAACTGATAATTAGTTAACTTATCGAGCGTAATTCATAACTTAACACATTTCAGTTCGTTTTATTATAGTTTTTTAAATAATTAATTTAGCTTAATTACATATTCTAAATCAACTTCTGGATAAAATTGTATTCTGTTCATACTGCTTAATTGTTGTTTATTTTGCTTAGTTATATCTATTCTTTTTTATAATTATTGTCAATTTGTCAGGTTAAATCTTATATTGATTAATTAAATTTGCAAAATGCTTTTTTGAAGTTTTTATGTGTGGTTTACACTGCCTGTTTGTTTGTTATAATATCAATGCGAAAACTCATGATTCAATAATCAAATTCTCTCAAAAAAGAAATTATCTTTAAACATTCGTTAAATATACTTTTTAATAATTATAATATAATGTTCTCAGGATCGTATAATAAAATAAATTTGAAAAATCCTTATTTGTTTCTCTTATAAATCTTCGCTAAAGCTGTCAGAAAATTATTCCAAATAATTACTGTTTGAGTGATTTAAAATTCAAGAAATAAAAGATATGAAAAAATTTTTATTTATTAAATATCTTTTTTTTTATAAGATTACATTATGTTATTCTATTGTACACTCCTTGATATATCTACATACCTACCTAATTCGAATTCAAATTTATCACTAGCATTTGCTGCCATATTTATTTTTTTGTATTAAGTGTGGTTATAATTAATTGTGCATTTGTCAAACTGAGAAGAGGTTTACATTGAAATAGTTCAATTTAATATCGATGAGAAATATGTAAATTAAGCTCAAAAATGTGGTTTTCTTTCGTATATAAAAAGTATAGAAAGAAAATAGAAATACTTCATAGAATTATATGTTCAAGAATATCTTAATAACTAAATTAATCATGACATATTTTAAATCTTACAGAATCACAAATTGGTTTTGAGAAACAGACACCGTCAGTAGAGGTAGGTCATCCTGGTGCAACTGAGTTCTAGCCAATATGTTGTGGAAAAGTACACAAACCTTCGGGATTACTGTATTATTAAGAAGCATTTTTATTATAGGATTATCACATGGAACAACGGACAAGGTGGTGTTATTGCTTTTAAATATGAGATAACAAATAGGATATTTTTATTGCTTCAATGAAAATTTGACATATGATATATGTGTATTACATTTTAATACATTTGTAACTTAAAAACGTAGTTCGATTTAACAGCATATATGAATGCTCTAAATTATCAAAACCTGACCAGAAGAAGTTCGACATGTATTACATTAAATGCAGTTACCTCCTATAAATGTAAGAGAGTAGATTATAATGCTAATATTTAAATATTTGGTCCAGTCTTTAACCTTTGCTTTGACTATAACTTAATAATGAAGAATTGCAGCACAGATTATTCTGATATAATAAAAGATTTTCATAAAATTTTATGCGGTTTGAAGCTATAAAGCCTTTTACACAAAACATATTTACCCTAAAAGTTGACAAGCAATAATAAATAAGCTAAACACAATCAAATGAGATACTGAAATGGACACCATATGAATAAATGTGGAAATAACTGATTAGGTAAGGTTAAAAGTGCTTTTATTTTCTTATACGTAGTATAAGTATTGTGAAGGTGAAAATTTTCGACCTCGAGATTTTTGCAGATGTCCAAGTTTTGAAATCCCCTGATTCCGAAAAAGTGGTTTTTAAAAAAGTCTCTCTCTCTCTCTCTCTGTGTGTCTGTGTGTGTGTAGTCAGTGTGTGTGTGTGTGTGTGTGTAACCACGATAGCGGTCAAACCGCTACAGATATCAATTCCAAATCTTGTATTTCCGAATATAATTTCCCTCTTGAGAACTGATTAGATTTCCAGTAAAATCGGCACACCGGAAGTAGTACTTTACTTCAGCGAAAAAATTGAATTTTGCCAATTATTCGTCAACTATTAAGTTTAAACGAATTTATAAAGAATTCATATGTACTCAAAATTAAATTTGAGAAGAATTTTATTAAAAAAGTTTTTCCGAATTCTTACCGCAAGTAGGACTTTTACACTTATCAAAAATCAGTTTTTTGCGAATATTTCTCAAGTCATGTTTTTTAGGCAGGTACGTTAGGAGTATAAAAGTATTTAAAACATAATTTTAAATATCTTTTGCATAAAAAAAATTCAAAATTCGGACCGGAAGTAACACTTTACTCTTACCGAATAGTGAATTTTTGCAAATATGTCGTAAATTATGCCTTTTGTATATATTTATCAAGAGTACAAAAGTATTTAGAGCTAGATTTGCAATATTTTTGTATAAATGAAATTTCAAAATTCGGATCGGAAGTAGCACTTTTACTCTTAGCGAGTAGCACTTTTTTAAAATATCTTGCTAAATATGCATTCTATAAGGATTTATTAAGAGAATAGAAGTACTTATAATAGGATTTTGAATAATTTTTGTAAAAGTAAATTCTAAAAATTCAATAATTTGAAACGCTCATACGTATAAGAAAGTCGTGTGGTGGCCACACCTCCTTTTTTCTTTAGGATTTTTGTTTGAACGATTCGAATGATGGATCTGCGTACTTTTTTTTGTTTTTTCTTTATGGTCTAGGAAACGTTTTCAAGAAAAAGAATGGGACAATTACGAAGAAAAGTTGGAAAATTTAAACCCACTGCAAAAAATCATATTTTTTGAATGACAATTAAAAGCCAAAAATATTACGTATTTAGTTGCTGATAAAATTAGCTTTCAAATGATGTGTCACATTCAGGGATAAGTATTCGTCTTTATCCTTCAGAGGGCGCTAAAATCAAAAGTAACGCAACCAGCAATCACGTGGCTGAATACTTCATAACCTACCTTTTAAGTGATGTATCATACTTAGTACATTCCTTATTTAAATTGTAATGGTTAGATTGATATATGGGAAGAATGACGGTGCCTTTTTCTCTAAAGATTTCCCCTTCGAGATATTCAATCAGATTCGTTTTCGATGGCGCAGCCTGATATACATTACACAGGTCAATCACAAGTTATTTGTTTTGTTGTTTCTTTGCCATTCTTACGTTAATTTATGTAACTATAATATACAAATGCCGCTCAATATATCTCATATAACTTCAATGTAAGAGAGAAGAATAAAAGTATGTAGAAAATTAAAAACATTTATCTATTTGCCGTACGAACTAAGCATCTAAATGTGAACTACATACTCTATAGTAGTTAAACAGGGATAACAGACATTTAAACAATCGTAAATTGTTTTATAGGATCTGTCATACTGCGGAAATAATCCTATAATCAAACATCGTTTGAAATTTTTCGTGTGAAATGTCAATCTGACATTTGGTATTTTCATTAAAAGCAATATGACAATATTAACATAATACACTAATTACACTGTTTGAAACTAATAATTTTGTCAGTGATAACAAATCCACAAAATAATGTTTGGAACAATACATTAATTATCAATTACTCTCAACATCCAGAATATGTTAAATGATAACTAAATTTATAAGTACTGTAACTTATTGTAAATGTATAATAATTAATTTAATTTAATTTCTTTATCTAATATACTGGCACAGTGCAATAATAATTTATTGAGGTTATGTCAAATACTAATTTTGAAAATTTACAAATAAATTCAGTATGCAAATTGACTTGGAAGTACCGAATGGATTCTTAGGTATAAGTTTCAAATTGAGAGTGGCAATAAAAACTGGACAGAAAATATTTTTTATGTAGCGTTTATTCTAATAGAAATTGAATTATATGTACAAAGATTTTAGTTTCCCGAAGGTAATTAGTCTCATGTTTAGATCAGGTTTTGTTTTAATTAACTTTTAGATAAAAGAATATATTAATATACTGTCACGTATTTTGTATTTGTTTCCAATTACCTTATCTTTGTAATGTGATATTCACTTAAAATCAAATTAATGTGATCTATTTAGAACACTGTTAAATATATTCGTGATTGCTTACTAGCCGCTGATTTATGTATATATATATATATACGTATTGTAGTTATAAAGCAAGAAAGAGATAAATATATGCGTGTATTAACCTGGACAAATGTATACCTACTTCCTTCTAACGAAGCATCTTTTACGCTACAAAAGCACTGGTCAATTTTTATTGGGGGAATGAATTTCCTCAGAAGAAGAAACGTCTTGAGTAGGAATAATGATGCTAGGGAGAGTGGGAGAGAGGCTAATCTCCTAGCAATCAGATTTTTATTTTGAACCAAAAATTCAATTCTAACATCGATGTGCGTTTACGCATCTGCTTTACCCAGACCATCTATCAACTCATCCGTTAATTTATTATTATATTTAATACAAAAGTAAAATTGCTCTAATAAACTAATAGTATGCATAAATTTACAGATAGAATAAGAAATTAAATAAGAGTAGTCCGCTATTAAACCATCGACAATGTGTTGCAGTAATTTGAATATCGTCTTGGTTATCAAGAAGTACTAGTACTAAGGAAATTTTGGGTACTGATTTTGATATTGGGGTACTTAATAAAATTATCTTTAGGTCTGCTATATTTTTGATTTTTGTTGCAATTTAAATAAAAACTGCCGATGACGCCGTTACAATTAAATAGTGTTCTATAATTTGTTTAAAAATATTGAAACAAAGTTTTATGTCCCTACAAAAGGAATGCAAAGCTTACTCAGATTCCTCAGCGAAAACTGAAGGTTACCAATTAACTGATTTGAAAAATATATTCCATAATATTTAAATTAAGATAAAACACTTGAAAAGTTGGTCGATTAATTTTATTTGTAATGTTTTGCGAGATTTGCTTCTTTATCCTCATATCATTTTCCAACATAAACAAAATAAAGGCCATTGTTCTAAGAAGGGTTTCTGTATGGTTGTGTTTCTGTTTCTGTTTGTGTTATAGGTGTATATGTGTCTGTAAAACCTGTGCGTTTGTTTGTTCTGTTCTTTTTGCCATGTATAGCTTTTTCAATTTATTATATTTCTAATTAATAATTAATATTTAGTTCAGAGCTTTTTTCCTTTAAGTATGAGTTTTTAACTTTTCTCATAGGTGGATCATGGAGATTGTGAATACAATGCTCTGCGTAGTCTATGTTATTTAATACTAGTGGCCCGGCAGACTTTGTTTAACCCTTTCCGGTAGGTAGCGCTACGATATTATAATTTTCTTTTTTAGCACTAAACCAAAATATATTGTGAATATGCGTCATTTTAGTTCCTAAATATAGAATTTGTTAATAACTTAATTACAGCGCCACCTATCGAAGCCTAGCAGAGCTATGAACAATAGTCTCGTCATATCAAGTACATGTTGGTTTAGTGTAATAAATATAAAAGAAATAGTTTTATTCTATTCCAATTTATTTCGCTACATGCGCAAATGTTGTTTGACAGCTGACTGTCAAATTGTGCATCAAGCCAATCGGTTACATAGTGACAAAAAATTGATAGGTAAATAAAAATAAAATAACTACATTTGGTGGACAGAACGCCAAACCACACAAAAATAAAAACAAATCTAATTTTATTTTAATTTTTTAGTTAGTTTTTTTTTTTTGGCTGCTACTGACACATTTTAAACATTTTACAGAGTTTTTTTGTTTAAGTGTGTAGTACATATTTCAATCTAGCTTTAAAAAAATTATTCTTTTATCTTTATAAACAAGATCGATTTTGGCGGTGACGGTAAAACTTGGGTCAATTGGTATATGTTAAATTCTAAATTGCTATTGTCCGTTTTAATTGTTAATTTTATATTTACGAGTATAATCTTTCTCTTAGGATGATTAGATTTTTAGTAAAATCGGTAGACCGGAAGTAGTAGTTTACTTCAGTAAAAAAATCAAAATTTACTCACCAACTACTAAGTTTAGACAAATTTCTAAAGAAAACAAAAGTAATAAAAAGTGAGTTTTATAAATATTTTATAAAAAATAGTTTTTTGAAATTCCTACCTAAATTAGGTCTTTTTGTCTTAGCGAGAAACACTTTTTGGAAATGTCTCGTAAATTATGCATGCTATATACAGGGTTATGATAAAGTAACGCACAAAATTCATAAAACGTACAATGTTCAGAAAAAAATGCAAAAACACGACAAACACTTTATTTTATTCCGCGTCTTTTAACATAAGTCAAAAAAATAAAACGTCAAATTTGTCAAAGTTATGACGTCATCAATA
This sequence comes from Amphimallon solstitiale, assembly GCA_963170755.1. Lineage (NCBI taxonomy): Eukaryota > Metazoa > Arthropoda > Insecta > Coleoptera > Scarabaeidae > Amphimallon > Amphimallon solstitiale. The sequence continues at coordinate 163,475,608 of OY720676.1, read as the reverse complement.
TTTTTTTTTAAATATGAAGCTTGGTTTTTTTTTTTACTTTATTTGATAAAGCTTGTTCTTCTGCATTATAAAGAAATAATTGAAGTAGGGGTCACATAAGAAAAAACTGAGAGAATTAATAAAAAACAAAATAAACTAGTTTTTGAATTTATGAAAAGAAACTAAATATTAAAAGAATTAAAACTTAAAGTTACCTAGTAATAAAACAACTGTTTGTAGTGTCAGTCTTACAATTAGTGTCATACCATTTTTATTATGATGGCTCCTTTAACGGAAAGAGAAAGGATAGAAATTCTAATGATGGTAGGTTACGGCGATAGACTTCGAAGTCATGAAGAAGCATGTGTTTTATTTAACGAAACACATTTTGAAAGACCTACAATTGCTAGAAGCACAGTAAGCAGAATTGTTGCAAAATTTAATGAAACAGGAAGCGTAAGTGATGCTTCAAAATCTGGAAGACCGGGAATAAGCGACGATGCAAAGTTAGATATTTTGCTGTCATTAGAAGACAACCCTCACGCAACTACAGCAGAAATTGCCTTACAACAAGATGTTAGTCAGTCGTTTGTAGTAAAGTTTTTAAAAAAAGAGAAACTGCACCCATACAAAGTTCAACTTGTTCACGAACTCTCAGAAGATGATCCGGACAGACGTTTGGAATTTTGTGAAATCTTCATGAGGCATTGTGACGAAAATCCAAATTTGCTTAATAGTGTAGTATTTTCAGACGAGGCAACATTTTATTTAAGTGGTACAGTAAATCGACACAATTGTCGCTACTGGGCTCGGGAAAATCCCAACTGAATTCAGACAAAATACACCAAGCGGCCCCAAAAAATTAATGTATGGGTAGGAATCGTCAGGGGAAAATTTATTGGTCCTTATTTCTTTCGTGGGAATTTAACAGCTGAGCGATATTTGGAACATCTTCGTATGGCAGTGCTTCCGGATCTAATTGCGGCATTTCCGGATCCAAATAATAGGGAAAACTTGGATCCCAGTATTTGGTTCCAACAAGATGGTGCACCACCACATTATGGTCTTAATGTTCGAAGGTTTCTGAATAACCAGTTTGAAGGAAGGTGGATTGGAAGACGTGGACCAATGGAGTGGCCACCTAGGTCACCTGATCTCACCCCCCTTGATTTCTTTCTGTGGGGACATTTAAAAAGTCGGGTCTACGTTAACCGACCAGACAATTTAGAAGACTTAATGGAACGAATTAGACATGAAATGACTCGTATAACTCCGCAGATGATCGAAGACTCTGTAAATCAGGTCTACCATCGTCTTGGCCTATGTCAGATAGTGAACGGGACACAGTTTGAACAATTCCTGTAAGAAATCGTTTTGATTTAGTGGACTGTTTAGTTAATTTAAATGTTATTACTATAATAAAGTTTATTTTGTTTTTTATTAATTCTCTCAGTTTTTTCTTATGTGACCCCTACTTCAATTATTTCTTTATAATGCAGAAAAACAAGCTTTATCAAATAAAGTAAAAAAAAAACCAAGCTTCATATTTAAAAAAAATATTGATGACGTCATAACTTTGACAAATTTGACGTTTTATTTTTTTGACTTATGTTAAAAGACGCGGAATAAAATAAACTGTTTGACGTGTTTTTGCATTTTTTTCAAGAATGAACATTGTACGTTTTATGAATTTTGTGCGTTACTTTATCATAACCCTGTATATTTATCTATAATGCAAAAGTATTTAGTGCCCAAATTGAAAAAAATGTTTGTTATAAAAAATTTCGAAATTTGGACTGGAAGTAACACTTTTACTCCTATAAAATATAAGACGGAATTTGACGCCATTGGTAATACGTGTTCTGTGACAACATCTTCGAACAATATAACAGCGCTGCGATGGTTAGGCAACAATTTGGTTAATGTGATTTTCTCTTTTTCTGGCAAGGACCCTCAGGAAATGGTTAGAAAATAGGATACAAAAAATTTATAGTCAGACGCTTTCATTGTTTTCATTGAAATTTAAAAAGACTTGGAAAATGGTAGATTGTAAGTCTAAGGTGTCATATATAAAATTGCTCTAATTTGATCTGGAAATTGAAATAACTTTAAGTAGTGCATAATAATGGATTTGTATCTGCCACGATAACAAAATAATAACAAACATTTTACACAGACGGCGTCATTGACGTAAATCAGCCTGTATGAGCTAAAATTATAATCTTTCTTTTGTAATAAAATTCATTCACTTTTTTTTACAGAACTCTGTAGATATTAAGAAATTACTTTGTAAATAAAGATGAAAAACCAATTTAATAATAAAGAGAAACAATAACTTACCTTTATATTTTAATGGCTCCATGTATCAGAATAAAACCCGTTCAAAGCGCCCATTGAGTCTTTTCATATCTATTTACAACTGTTTGTTTTAAACTGTTATTGTTTTCAATCTTAGACCATTTATACATACATATAGACACGCCGTTTTCCGTCCCGCCTTGAATACGAACTGAAGCAAACATAACGCAGGCATGTGACGTCACGGGTGGGCTTGTTACTGCTGTTGTATGTCTAACGTCCGTTTTTACGTTATAGATACAGTGTTAATATTGATTAATCGTTCTAATTTTAATTATGGTAAGTATAATTATGCTGCTATTAAATAAAGAAAAAACTTGTAGCGTCTAACGTTGTGAGTGTTATAATTATCATCAATTATTGTTAATTACACTGTTAATATAAATGATGAAAAATATGTTAATTATCATGATAATTATTACTTAATAATTAACGTATTAATTTACAACACTAGTAGTGGTAAAGTCAGTAGCAAATAAAATTTGAACATTGACTTCTTCGAAATTAGCATCCACTTGATAAAATTAATGTGTTACAGATTTCCTCAAGATATAATATTAAAAAAGCAATGCATCTCAACAATGCATTGAATTTTGCCAATATTTCGTCAACTACTAAGTTTAAACAAATTTATAAAGAATTCATACATACTCAAAATTAAATTTCAGAAAAATTTTATTATAAAAGTTTTTTGAAATTTCTACCGGAAGTAGGTCTTTTACTCTTATCGAAAATCAGTTTTTTGCAAATATTTTGCAAACCATGCTTTTTTAGATAGGTACGTTACGAGTATAAAAGTATTTAGAACTTAATCTCCAATACTTTTTGTAACACTTTTATCACATAGCGATTTTTTGGAAGTATGTCGTAAATTGTGCGTTCTATATATATTTATCAAAAGTATAAAAGTATTTAGAGCTGGATTTGGAACATCTTTTGTATAAACAAAATTTCAAAATTCGGTCCGGAAGTAATATCTTTACTCTTAGCGAGTAGCATTTTCTTGCAAATATCTCACAACGTATGCTTTCTGTGAGATTAAGAGACTAGAAGTACTTAAAATAGGATTTTAAATAATTTTTGTCTAACAGAATTTTCAAAATTCGAACACATTTACTCACAGGCGTATTTTTTTAGAGGATAAATGTATTTAGAGCTTAATTTAGAACGACTTTGCATAATTTGAAATTCATATATGTATAAAAAAAGTCGTGTGGTGCCCACACCTCATTTTTTCTTAATAATAAATGTATACCACAAATTGCTCTGAGTTTTATTTTTGAATAACCAAAAGCAAATGGAATTGACTGGTCTTTAAAAAAATTTTGTAGTTATTTGAGGTAAGTACGATAGGGTACAATAAACGAAATTTCTGGGTTATATATTCAGATTTTGTTTTACAAATATTCTTAAAATATTAAGATTATAATAATAATAATAATAATAAAAGTCCATTTGTAAAGCCAAAATTTAAATGTCATATAAAAAATCCTCTTTATTCTTTACAAAATTTATTGATTTACATTAGGGGACTAGTTTCGACTATTGTCATCCTCAGCCTAGAATAGTCAATATTAAGTTTCAAAGTATATCATGTCATAACACACAGTGTGTAACCAGAAACACATATTTTCCACAATAATCCAAAGGCAAGTACATGTTAAAATATGATGAATATAGATTAAGTAAAAATAAAAGTCATTAAGTAAAATGTCAACAACACATGAACTTAGATATGGAGATATCATAGTTCAGAAAATAATATGTAAAGAATAAAGAGGATTTTTTATATGACATTTAAGATTATAATGTTTTTAAACAAATATTCTTCAAATAAGAAGACGGGGGTTTTTAATAAATTAAAATGAAGGATTTTCTTTACTTTTGTAGTACAAAGTCTAGGTATGTAGCTGCATCGTGCCCACCCGTGACGTCATCCGCGTAGAATTATGTTTGCTTCACTGCTTGATAGTTAAGGCGTGTCTATATTTTTAAATGGTCTAAATTTTCAATCTTACCTTTTGATATTTTTCTCTAAAATGTATTAAAATGGAAAATAAAGATGTTTATAATTATTAAGTGATAAACATAATGAGGAGTTATTAATAGACGTAAGCTTTTATGTCGAAGTTAAGTTCATACTTTTAAGTAAAACTTCTTTCTGACAATTACACATCGAGTAAATAAAAGCCTACACTCAGCCACATCAATATCATACTCGATCGGAGTGTATGTGGGGAGATATATAAATGGAAACTGCAAAATATAAAGTCCAGCTTCATGTAAGTCAAACAAGTACTTTTAATATAGGCTTATTAATTTATTTATTAGATAATAATAATAAACAAACATTATTAGTTTTTATTTTATAATAATCTAAATATTCTACTGCAACAATTGTATACAAGTGTCTATTTTCTATTTTCCTATATGGGTAAGTTTATTAATATTGAATATACAGGATCGGTTAAGTTGACAAAGTTGCTCCTAAATTTGGGGAAAATTTTTGAAAACATTTTCAGATTTAAAAGTTATTATCAACTTTTGAAAATATTTAAAAAAAAATAAAATAGCCTAAATTTTCAATTATATATATATCTTCGTAATAGTTCAAGCTTATATGAAAATGGTACCTATCTGGTAGTAATTTTTAAGTAGAATTTAATAATTCATGACACACTTAATTATCAAGATATAACATAAACTTATGTTTTTTTTAATGGCAATCATACTTGGCCATGATTTCATAAATGCTTGTTTTTTATCTGATTTAATAGATATAAAGTTTGGTATGGTAATCTTTTTAAAAGTTTTATTATAGCGAGAATAATTGAAAATTTCGGCAATTTCTAATTATATTCAACAAAAATTATTTTCAGACACAGCAAAAATCATGTAATTTGTTCAGTTTTCATATCAATTCATTGTTTTAAATAGTTCATCTGACAAAACGAAATAATGAGTCAATTAAGATCGGAACAAAGTTTAGATGAAAGTAAAAAGCCTTATATATAACTGAATGAACAGAAATAAAACAAAATTTTGTAAACATCTTGCTTTAGTAATATAATGAAATTAATTAATACAGAATACTTACAATTACTAAAATTATATTTCTACATAATAGTTATTTATGTAACAAGTCAGTAAAGTGATACTTTATCGAACGAGCCTGATTTACGAGCCAAGCGAGTGAAGCGTGCGCGGCGAGTAACAGACGAGTTCGGTAAAGGTACTTTACTGACGTGGTGCATACAAAATTTTATCGCCAACCGTGAAAATTGTTAATTTAAGAAATAAAGATATAATAACTTATGACAGTTTATGACAGTGACTAACGATTTATTTTTAAAGTCATCAGTCATGGCTACGCTGACAGATATTAGCGGCAGGTAAAGTACTTTATTGTACAGTACGATAAAGTGTTTCTTTACCTCCGTAAAACGCTATGGTAACGCATCACTTTACTGACGGTTGGCGATAAAAGTAATTACAATACTACTACTAATAATAATAATAGTAATAATAATAATTATAAAACCTTTAACATTTGCAACTAGCTTATATTTAAGTGTTAGATGATCTGATACAATTTTGGCTGAAGTTTTATATTACTGATAATGCAAACAATTTTGTAGAGAAGCTCTTATAAATACGGACAAGAGCCAAGAATTAAAATGCGGTATGACAATCGCATAACAAAGCTGTCACAAGATAATTTGCGATGAATAAACTAGCATTGCTTTAGTTATCGATCGCACGCTTTTAGATTATTTTGTTTAAAGAAAAGCTAGTTCTTAAAGTATTTTTAAAATTAGTAGAACTATAAGAATAACTCTTTAAAAGCCTGCAGAAATATATTGAAATCTCACAAAACTGATCTTTCGATGAAGAAGTAAGATCATGAACATGTGCACTTTATGCGTATCTCAAAATTTAGATTTATAACAACGAAATTAGGCTGTTCTCGGAGCAAAAAATGGCTTCCAGGTTAACATTTTTTCAAAAACATTACGTAGACCGTTTCTTGTTTCTTTATCCAGACCCACGACGAAGATCGACAATACAAAGCCTTGCGAAGGCACAATAATGTGAAAGAAGTATGAACCGATCACTGCAATTGTCGGCCAATTCGAAAATATAGCAAGTATGGATATCCAAGATATTCCAAACATAAAGGGAAACATAATGGCAGCTCTTAGCCTGGCTTTCTTAGCTTTTGGTGTTAGTGGGAATTTTGAGTGAAATAACTTAAACATGATTACAACGTAGAGGATGGTGTTGCCAAAAATTATTATGAAAATCGGTATTAAAACGAAGTAGGCAAATATGTTGCTGTTCTTATAACAAAGATTGCATTTCAGGCAATCTGAATAGATATAGGTAGGTACTAAAATGAACACAGCCGGTAGTAATCAACCGGCAATAGTGAATTTTACTATACCGACTTCTATGCTGTCAAACACTTTAATGAATCTCTTGTATTGTATGTAGCCGATTATGCACATCCAAGAAAATTGTGTCAGTAATGAATAGTAAAATATTAAATATACTGCATGCGTTAGTTTATCATTTTCAATCAAGAAAAACGAAAGTTCAAAACAGAATACCAGCTTTAATTGAAATGTGCAAATTCGATTCTTGCACCAGCCTTTCAATAACACCGAACAAGCTAAAATAATTATTATACCAAAAATGGAGAAGGATGTACCAACTAGCACGATTATTTTAAGTATTTCAAAGTGTCGTAGATACGTATCTTTAGATGTTGGACTCATCGATAAAGACAATTGCGACAAAATATTTATCTTTAGTGGATTATTAACAGAATCGATTTCAATAGGATTAAAGTTGTGATAACTATATATAAACACTTTATTTCCGTCGTCGGAGATATTATCACGAGGTTCTGCAACGCAGATGAACGTATATGCATAGAAATCTAGTGTAATGTTAAACCAAAATCCCTGATTATACCACATTCGCCTATAATCGAAGATTTTTAAATAAATATTAAAAGTTTTCGGACACCAAGTTTCGTCTGAGATCATGACCAGAACTCTACTTTTACAAAAGTGTTTTCTGTCTTCGGAAATTTCCGTGACATTAAGTATTAAGAAATGTACTTGGGCAAAGCATTTCTTGTAATCTAGGTAGTGAACAATCACTTCCACACTGTCATTTGTTCCATGAAGGTTCTTTAAATATTCGTTAATTAGATATTGAAATTTGAATTTGCTGAATGTGTTTACGTTTCCACCATGGAGGACAAATCCAGGAGTTTCCTTATAAAAGGTATTTAAAAATATAAATTTTTCGCTTATATATTCATCTTCAAACACATCGATTATGTAATGCTCAAAAAACGCTCTTATATAAGTCATCTGATTAGTTTTCTGTACCTGACTTTCAATCAGTTCTAAACTTCTTGTTAATAACAACGCATATATAGTTGGTTCAAGCTGTAAATTTTCTTCGAGGAGGATCATCTTATAATGGATCAAAAAATCAACAGGAGTCGTATCATTTACTGCAGTCGATCTCTTACATTTTTCCGTGCTTGCACCAAGCTTTGAATCATGATATACAAGCCCATCTAGATACAATTGATACAAGCACTCTGTCCACTTAGATTCTAGGAAGTGAGTAGAACAATTGACATCTACAGACCACATTTCATCGCAAAGAAAATCCGGGATTTCTAAATTATCGCGTTGACAAAATTGTGGAGCAAAATAACCCCGTCGTCTCTCCATAAATCCTGATATTGTAGTATTTCTCATAAAAAAATTAATTAGGCAATATTTCTCCCGCACTGTTTCTAAACTTCCCATTTCGCTCCAACCAAAATACTAGATTTGATTTAACATGCCTGTATAACCTCTATAATTTTGGTATAAATCGTTATAATCCTCTCCAAATTGATTCCATCTGCCATCCAGATATGCTTCCAATAATACTAAATAGTTCCTTTCATAAAATCCTGGTATACTAACTCCTACAAGTGATGTATTTTCTGGAATGCCCAGCAACCTCTCAAATGTGCTATTTTTCAAAGTAAACAGCATGATCACACGTAGTTGTTTCTTATTTTCCTCTGACAGATAATTGGATAGACTTTTTAATTGCTGTTGTGGGATATATGCCGCTATTTCCAAGTTTGTGACGTTAACACCAATGCGATTTGTACTATTATCAGAATTATCTTAACGATATATAGCAAAGCCAGACACATTTAATTCTAATGGCGACCACACCCACAAAAAGTATTCTGAATTTGATATAAATAAATCGGTTTCTATATAAATCAACAATAAATTTTCAAATAGTGAGCGATAACGGGGAATTACGTCGAGCGAATTATGAAATGCAACCTTAGTTGAAGGAATATTTAGTAATATTTCATTTTCCTCAAGCGTTAATTTTTGGAGTAAGATTTCATTACATTCAGATATAAAATTCGGTTCTAGTACCTCAACATTCAGTAACTCGGCCATATTAACATACTCTTCTGCTATCTCCATAACATGTTCACTACCTTTAACGAACAGAATGTTATCGCATTGATCTTTTAGCAAAGGAGTTATATCTTTTACAGACAAACAAATATCCTCTGAAGAAATAGTCAAACAAACATAAACTTTTCTCAGTATCTTGCCAATTCGTCGTAACATACCTGACTCTACCAGTGATGCAAAAGGTGTGAAAGGTTCCAATGATGGCTCCACCTAAATAAAAATTTTATTCCTTAGTAACAGTTGAACTTAAAAAAATAAAGAAATGTTTGCACCATACCTTTTCAAAAGTATCTGTCTCCTTCCAACCAAAATACAACATTTTACTTGAAACGTTTGTACAGTCTGGTGTATTGAAGTGATCGTCAAAACTCTGTCCATATTGAACCCATCTTCCAGCTATATATGCTTCTAATAAGGCAAAATTGTTCCTTTTGTAAAATCCTGGTATAGCAACGCCCACAAATGGTGTGCTTACTGCCTTGCCTAATATCCCCTTAAATTTGCTATTTTTGGTAATGAATAACATAACAGCATTGAGTTTTTTTGTATATTTCTCTGTCAGACTTTTTAACTGCTGATCTAGAAAGTATGCAGCTATTTCTAAACATCTGATGTTAATGTCTCGTGCTGTTTGTCCTATATAAATTTCTTTGATAACAAGATTTGTACTATTTTTAGATTTATTTTCACGATACATAGCAAACCCAGAAATATTTTGTTCCAATGGCGACCACGTCCTAATAAAATAGTCTGCATTTGAAATAAAAATTTCTTTTTTTATGTTAAACAAGAATTTGTTAAATAGTGAGTGGAAAATGGAAGAATGATCCGACTTATATACATATTTCGTATTCATCATCGGTTAAGTTTTGGGGTAAGCTTGTATTACAAACGAAATTAGAAGCCGGATCTAACGTTTCAACATTCAATGACAAGGCCATTTGATCATATCCAACTCAATAATATTGAAGCTTTAATTCACATATTTCAATATCAGTCAGATCCTCTAAAACGAAACAATGTTTGGGACTGCAAAATTCCAAGCAATCATAAACTTTTCTCAGTATTTCTCCAATTTTCTACATCATTCTTGAATTATCTGGTGATGTCAAAGATGTGGAAGGTTTCAGTGATGATTCCACCTAAACAAAATGTAATTACTTAGTTACTAGATCTAGATATATCTAATGGCGAATATAAATGTTCAAGCAAGTTATTATTATTAAATTGAATCCTGCACATATATTTTCGAAAATATTATTTTGAAATGTTGATTGTGTTAACTGTGGTTGTAAAGCATGCAATTTAATAAATATGATCTGTTTTAGTACCGCATTCCTACACAAAATTATTGGATATTACAACATTTACGATAGACATCGGACCTGAAAAAAGTTAATTGTTTCTCATATATTCAACATATCATAATAATAAGAACAAGAAGAGACTAATTTTTCCTGTCCAAATGCAAATGCTTTTAGGTGGCGAAATGATAAAAGAATGAAGAATGATATATTAAATTACTCTTTACTATTACATTAACAGTTAACTGTACAGCTAACTTAATTAAATTAATATTTTAAATGAATTACAATTTTACATCTAAAACATATCATCGCGAGATAACTCAGATAGGCAACCTGGCAATTTGATTAAACGTATACAAGGCAATTTTCTTTAAATCTAGGCATACAAAGGAGCGTTTTTAAGTTCCCGGAATGGGGGAAAAGGAGAGAAATAAAAATGCATCATTATTTTTCTTTTTCAATACATTCAGTTGCAACCCTAATACATTTTCCAGATCTTTCAATTATGTATGCCTTCATTAAAAACATATTTTATCTTGGTCTGAAAAATACACCGAAACTGCGTCCTATACTCCTTCATCTGTCGTAATTTTATGGAACACTCTGTATAACACAAAATAAATTTAAAAGATGCTCCCAGCCTTTTAAATTTATTTTGTATTATACAGAGTGTTCTATAACTTGGTGGCTAACCATAGCTATAGTTTCTTTAATGGCACGCCCTGTATATTATTACATTTTTGAATTCCCCATATGATTCAAAAAGTTATACGATAGTATAGACCTAAAATTTAAAGTTTTTGACTTATTACTATTTTTCTGAAAAATTCAATATTTTTATGAAATTATATTTCTCGAATACGACGTATTAAATGGAACCAAGTTTTGGTAGCGTTGTTGAACTGAAGTAGCTGTGCTCTCTACCCATCGACGACTAAACACACATGTGTATAAATATAATAGTGGACACTCAGATCATTTTTTAAGTCAAAGTTTGTCTTGTTGTATTTTTTTGTACTTACTTATTTAAATATATTTTGTTTGTTTCGTTTATATTACTTTGTCAATATATTTTCCTATTTACGTTTAGGTATAATAATCTGTCCTTTTACTTACTTTAATGTTATACGCGGGAATGAAATAGAATATCAATTTTTATGCGCTTTCGTTACTAATGAGTAAATGATTTGTTTATAACTAATGCATTATATTGTATTGTTTTTTCTCGTTATTGTATACTTAGTTCATGAGTTATGGAAATTATTTTTGCTGTTTTCTTATAATTAGATGTATATCTGTTGGGTAATAAAGATATATTATTGTTATTATTATTATTTTATTTTATTTCAATGTCGGAAAAGACAAGAAAAGAAATTTCAAAAATAATAGCTAGAGAATTTGAAAACATTTAATAATAATAATAATACTTTATTGTGCATCCAACAGTAAAAAACCAGCAAGGGGAACGCTGTAATTTACAATAGATGTATGAATTAAGAACAATATAATACAATACATTACACATAAATAATCCATTTAAGTTTGAGCTCCAAAAAAATATCATTGAAATACTTGTTTCCATTACGGCACATTTGATGTAGTGGACTCCTCAGGATGACATTGGTCCTGCACGTGAAAGTAAAAAACGTAACTTGACTCCTGGCAGAAAGCCGTGGCACGTTGAAATGAATCAAACCCAATGCGTGTAAATGTGAGAAATATGTTATATAATTGTTTCCAACGCCAACTTTGGTGGTTATTGTGGTTCAGCAATTGTTGGCAAACAGTTTCATTTTAATGGGTAAATTTGACAGATACCGCCATCTTTGACAGAAATGTCAAAATTTAACCTGTAATGGATAACAAATTTTTACTAGAAACCGAATATGAACAAAAATACAGAATGTTTTATTTAAAAATTCGAAATTAACGTCACTTCCGCTTTTACCGGAAGTGCTATAAAAAAACTGAGTTCACTCATACATATGGTCAAAATTTTTTTTAGGTAGATATTAAATATTTGTATATATTACCCTGTAATTAGATGTATCTGTTGTGTATTAAATGATTAAATAAATAAATACATAAATAAATAATACATGATCTCGTTGACACCCGGTATACCATAATTCTACATTTATCTATATTTAAATGTAATTGGTTCTTTTCACACCAGTTACAAATGGAATCTAAATCCCCTTGAAAAAATTCGCAATCCTGCACTAATTTAATGCTACGCAAAACGTTTATCTCTATACACGGTGGCCAGAAAAATGCGGACAAACGCCACGCAGGCCAAATCTTTGTTTAATTCTGAGTTGACAATCTTAATTGAAAAAAGTAGTACAGTTCTTTTTTTTTTTTTTTGTTTTTTTTTTGTAAACCATTGGTATTAATCGTTAGTTACATCAATGCATTTGAGATAATTCCATTTCTAAATTTCACCACAATGATTTTACATAGATAAATTTGACGAATTTTGCTAAATTTTAGCCGTACAACTTAATGTTTGATGGTCTCGTATGCCGTAAGGAAGGACCGTATAACTTTTTTGGATTAAGATTATCGCCTCAGAATTGAACAAAGAATCGTTCTACCTGGCGTTTGTCCGCATTTTTCTGGCCACCGTGTATAACAAGCATCGACGATGTCGTTAATAAATACATGAAATAGAAATGGCACCATTATAGAGCCCTGAGGTACTGCACTAGTAGAAATAGAGATTACAATTACAGGCACATTTGACCTGACTGTTTTTTTAGCCATCTATCCCCACTTTATTGTATCCTCACCGGGCTAAGCAACGACGTAATTCTATCGGAATCGGTCGACTATTGCAAACTTCATTCGTATCGCAGAATGAATGAAGGCGCTCTGACAGAAGCCTAAAATCGTCTAGCTTCACTACTCACTTCCCCTTGCTTCAGTCGTCCTGCTAGAAATTTCAGTTTCAACACAGATGCAGTTGGTAAATGTCACTCTTAATAAAAATATTATTGATAAAATCATTATTTGAATAATAAATCAAGTATGGAAGCGTACCAAATTTCTGAACTAAAAAATGTGGATAATTACAATTAAATCATTAAAAAATTTTTCTCAATGACTTTATCAATCATATTTTTATTAGTGAGTATTATGATGTTGAAAAATGCTCTTAATTTTATGAAATTACAATATTCAGGGATTTGTATATGTAACGTAAAATCAATTTCCATGAAATTAATTATTTTTATGAAAAATTCCTGTTGAATTTTAGACTCATTCAAACCCAAATTTCGATTGTGCATTAAACGAGATGGACACCATTTTGAGCATTTGCTATGTATAAATAGGAATAGATTTGCAAACTGCTTATTTTTGGTTTTGTTGTTTACCGGTAAGTTTACATTCTATATTTCGTTTGCAAATCTTATTCCTTATCATTTTGAATCTTTGTATAAAATTTAATAATAGATTTAGACTAGTCTTATATTTCACTCAAGTATACATAAACGAATTAATTCATATATAAATAAATGGTATGAATGCACATCTACACCAAGCTGACGTTACGAATAACAACGTACAGACAGCTGTTTCGATCTTACATAGATCTCATCAGTGTACGAACGTGCTGTTCACAATGCCTTAAAAACTTGGACTACCTGCATATATTCTCGACTTACGTACAAATGTCTATGAGAGATTTCTAGCGGCATCTGTCACACAAGCAAGGTAATGTTGAACCCTGCGCAGTACAACTACTAATCGGGCAACTGTGAACAGCAAGCGTCACCTGTAGTGAATCGCTCTGTATTTAAAATAAACAGTGTATATTAAAAATGTTACACAAAAGTTTAAAATATTCCAAAATATATTAAACTGCTGCATAAATAATAAAAAAAAAATGGATTGAAGAACGGTCATTTTACCACTACATGAAAACTTTAATTCCAAAAGAAAGAAATTAATCTCTTAGTTACGTTTGGCTCTCCCTATGAAACAATAGATATGATAAATATGATTTTGATATTTGAGCCTTAACTCAAAAAGTAATATATTATTTCAGGTAGGTATATTTTTCGGGAGATTATTAATAATCGGTAAGACAAGAATAAGGAAACACTTTACTACATTGGAAAACACAATTCCATGTCATTATCGGTTTCACTTCTTTCTGAATAGGCTACAAATATTAATAATATTATTTTTCAGCATTTACACGAGGCACAAGAGTGCTTACGTCCGTGAACCTTACGAGCAAGATTTAAGCACGGACTAAGTTTACACTAATAATAATCATTAAGAAGATTTTTTTCCTGTCTGAAAAAGAATCAGGATTAGGAGATATTCCCTTATTCAAATACGACAATGGGGTGAAAGTCTAAGGTAACCTTCTTAAATTAGGAACATAAAGGTGATGCGTTTCAAAATAATGTCTGTGTTTGGATACTGCGCAGGTAACAGACCCAGTTGCATTAGTAACATGCACATAGTGAAAAACTCCTTAAAATACTTATGATTGTTTCTTGAAATCCCTTCAGGAAAAGGGACGTACATGGTAAATACATACCTATGTAAGGATATACGAAATTATTTAAGATATTATTTTATAATCTTTAACGAAAACAAGGAAAAAACTTTTTGGTTTTTTTGATGTTTTTCTCTCATACAAAACTTTCGCACATAATAATACAATTAAGTAAAATACGTCTTCAGAAATTGAAATGATATAGTCCGATACGATATTTTAATGTGAAATTTGTGAAGTACCATATTCTAGAAATATCACGAATTATTATATTTAATGCAAACTGATATATTTAACTATCTTTTAAGATTGGAGGTACATATTTCAGAATTAAAAAATACCATCCTATATTATCCATTTTATTCAACAGTGTTCACTTTTATTACTGTTCTTTAATTAATTATGTTTTGAGCAGGGACGCATTTATAATTTTGATGGGGGAGCTCTAAATCAGTATAAACGTGTCTTGGTTTTGGGCTACCTACTTAAAAAAAAAACAGATTGAAAAATGTATTAAAACTTAAGGAACATATTTTTACAAAATTAAATTAAACCTCTTTCTTCTTTTGGCTAACATATTTACAATTTCTGAAGAATCTAGTTCTATTGCCACATTCCCATGAATATTCATGAGTGCGAAGCCTGTAAGCATTTCGCCTCCCATTCTATAATTTAAAAATAGTTTTGAGCCGTTTAAGTGTGGACAAAGTATCTTCAGGCGTGGCAGTGGATACTGGAAGTGTTGCTGAAGTTTGAAGAAGCTTAAAAAATCGTTGGGAAAAAAATTTCATCACATCAATCTATAGTTTCTAATACAGTAAAGGGCATTTCCTGATTATATCATTGGTTTTGCCAAAGCCCATACTCGTTTACGAAAAGTTTTTTCTCAACTTCACTAAAAAAAAGTTTCTCCTATTCTAGCATTTTCAGTGTTTTGGGTCCGCGATCATGTAAATGCAACAGAATTCCTGAAATATTTTCTCCGTGAGGCTTAACACTAGAAGCGCCGGGCTTATCTTCATACCTATTAGCGCCGCAGGGGGTCATTTTGACCCCACCATTTTCTCCGTATAAACATTCCTAGCTAGGTAAAACTTTAAATACTGCATACTTTTTTGTCTATTTATTGAAGAAAAAACAGTTTAATACTTAGTGGCTTAAGGTCTATTTGTGGCAATTGACACAAGTTATAATTTCAACTATTTTCCCAGAACATTTTCCGCATGTAAACTTGAGATATTTTTGGCATGTTTCCATTGACTTGTTTCCTTTGCAGTGTTTTCTAACCTGACATTTATGTTTCATTTTTGATGGAACTTCTTCAGTTTCATGAGCAACATCAGGGGTATTGTTATTAAGATTCCTCAAAAATTGGTGCCTGCTTACGTTTTCCCCTGCACTTCTTTATATAAGACCCAAGCATTTATTAGAGCTAAGTCAAGTATATTGTAAAAAATCTGAACGGGCCAACGACGCAAACCAGCTCTGGTGGTGTACTGCCTAGCCATTTGGTCAATAATGTCGACTACATATTTGGTTTTATTATAAAACATAACATTTTCCGGTTGCTTTTTCTCAGTTGAGCCAATTTCTATATTAGAGTGCATGGTGCTCAGGACCAAAACGCTTTTCTGTTTCTTTCCCTGGTATATAGTCAATGTCAAGTCTTCATGCTGCAGAAGTTTTGTATCGTAAAGAGATGCTTTGCGCGATTTTACCTCAACAGGAATCTCCTCTCGAATACTATTTACTGTGCCTACAATGGTAGTTTTAGCTTCTTTTAGGCGCTTAGCTAAATTTACAGATGTGAAAAAATTGTCTGTAGTGACGTTTCTGCCTTTGTTTAGAAATGGTTCCATAAGACGCCATACGACATATTCAGGGAGACTTTCATCTGCGCGAACATTCATGAATACGGCCGAGGCAATCCGACTGCCGTTACACGTCCCCCTCTTGACAAGTCTGAGTTCTGACTACGGAAATTTTCTCGATGTTTGTTCAGATATATTTATTTGTCAATTCAGACAAATAAATAATCAATTTATCATGATTTTTCGCTTTCTAAAATGTAAAGGTCAAAATGACCCTTCGGCGCTAATAGGTAGAAGGTATAAAAAATTAGGAATGGTATGTCAAAGATCGCTTAGATGCCTTGTACATGTGTATAACATATAAAAAATAAAAGTCCTAGATGTCCACCCCAAAAGATCCAGATAAATTAATTTTGAAAAGTGTCAAAATGACCCCTTCGGCGCTTCTAGTGTTAAAGCGAGCATCATAAGCTCTGTGACTACATGCTCGATTAATGAGTAAAATGCATTTCGCCTAAAATAAACTTCAGCTATGTCTCCAAGTACATTACTGCTGTTCATTTGTCTTCCACTTACTCTAAGAACACTTATATCGACTGAACTTATCTTTCTTACTTCCTAAAAAAAAAAAATTGAGTATTTCCGTTCATCACGTAAGTTCTGCTATGTGTTTTTATTGTTTGTGCATAACTGCAAGTGTTAGTAAAATCTACATTAACTTTTTGCAGGGTTCGGTTTAAGTTTGATTTATACGAGAAAACTTTCATTGACCAACTAGGTTCTCTATATCTAATTCAAGCGACTTATCGTCGAAGCTAAAACTGATGCTATAACATCATCAACGTGGACAAATTGTAATTCTTTGCAGAAGAACAGTCGACATAACGACGGCAAAGTGATAGCTGTTCATGACGCGATACGTTTTGAGTTTGGTCGGCAAATACAGCAAAGAAACCTGACTGTTTAACTCTATTTATTGGTTGCTCTTGAATACCACTTGCACACAATTCAATGATTTCATTTTAAATGATGGACGATGTGTACATAGCCCAACTTTGAGAGAATAAGTGATTTTTAAGTACTTCAGCGCACGAAAACGGATTAGTGCACAAAAATTTTCGTCATTAGGTAGAGGATGTGTCATGCCTATTTCACCAGATTCTTGATTTCACCTCAAAGCAACTCTTGTCGTCCACTGTCTACTGTGGCACACTTGGCGGGCACTGCTACATATTTTTAGTTTAGTTGTTAGATCTAATAATAATTGTATTAAATGTAAGAAGAATGATGATCATCTTAATTCTATCCTGTTTGTATGAATGAACTGTTCGGTTAGGGGGTGAGGTTTGAACTCCCTAAACCCCTCCCCTCCTTATATACGTCCCTGCTTTTGTGTTTCTCTCTATAAGGAATTAGGTACCTATAAAAAATATTTAAATAAAGATATTTAAATTGAGCTTCACAGATATATCAGCATAAGATGCGTTTGCAGAGGTTTACGGACATCTACACCTTTTTAATTGTTTAAATATATTCTTACCCTTCTAAGCTTGTTACCCATTACTAAAGCCATTTTTCTTTCGGTGTGGGAAAAGACGTTTATTTGGAAATGATCGAAATATGATTTACATAGGATAATATGATTAATTGAAAATTGTCATTTTTTGACAATCAGTCAGAATTTTATAATTTTCCAGTGACAGATTTGTTTCTAATCAGTATTAATGTTATTATTAAGTTACCTTCATTAAAGTAGGTGGTAGTTACTGTTGTTTTGTTGATTTAAAATACGGTGGGTGAATCCTTTCAAATTCGAACCGGTAACAATTTGGCGCCCCACGTTGGGCGCTACTATTGTTACTTATAGCTTTATCCACAGTAGGTGGGCCACGGTTTAACTCTCGATTACAATTTATAAATGATTAAACACAATTTATATTACTTTTTTACTAATCAAAACCAGAAATAATACACACATTCAAAATTCGACATAAATGTCAAATTGACAACTGACTTTATTATTATTTATGACATGATATTTGATCTGGAGATCAAGTCGAACAGCGTCGTTCTGTTTGTGAGGGGTCAATGGTAACAAGCTTTGCCCTGGAGTTGCAGATCTTTTCCCAAAATTCTTGTGCTTAGGTGGTTGAAGTAAGCAAATAATTCATAATAACATTTACAGATTAATTGCATAAAATATACATACAGAGTGTATGTATAATTTTATTATGTGGTTTTTGTTTATGATACAAAAATAATTTTTAATAAATGTACATTTATAGATGGCTCATAAATATTTAATTTTCAGAAAGACAATATAAAAGCATAAAAATATTTTCGTAGTAAATAAACATAAAAGACCAACTAACATGATTTTCTAAATATTGAGGAATGTATTCGAGAATATTTAATACACCAAAAAGCTTTGTCCCAGGTGTTACTTCATTACCCAAGATGTTCGCATATACTATTGTAACTGTTTTATCCATGGTTTAAACACAGTGGTAAATTAGATCTCTACCCCCTGGAATCCTTATGAAACCAGCTGACACACATTTTCTTCGCACGATCGCTTGCTAAAAATATAACAAATCCGTAACTATTATAGTGCGCTGATACGAATATGTTATCCTCAGAACGCACACAAAAAATTTTTGATTGCATAGACGCTCATACTATATATCGACAACAGGTTTATTGTACCAGTTCCTGACCAAAAAATTTACTTATTAAATAGTTATCAAAGATCAGATTAATTATTTTCGATAAATTAACATAATTTTGAAAAAAAATATATAAATTATTTATTTGACTTCAAACTTTCACGATTACTTTGACTTTGTTAAATTGTTTTGGTATACGCTGCCGTCCGATAGATGGCTCTATTCTTTTTTGTAGATTACTCATCCCACCACCTACCGAAAAGAGCAAAGCAAATGTCTCCCGACCCAGCTAGTACCTAAATAATAGTACATAGTAGAAATAAAATTTGAATTTCTAATGATAAAAGAAAAATCTCAGTATACAATTTTTATTATGTGGTTTATTATATTTATTTAATTTTAGTATTACTAGGGACAGAGCAATACGTTTTAATTTACTTTTAAAAAGAAAGGTTTTTAGTTTACCACAAGAACAGAGCAGTCCAATATAAAAAGTGTTTTTTTATGTTTCTGTAAAATTCTTTAATAGAATGTCTTCTAAAATATCGGAAATAAAGAATAAAACAAATATACTTTTGAAATCGTTCGTAGATGACAAAAAGAAAAACAAAAACTATAAAAAAAATGAGGCTTTCCTATACTTATGAAAGTGTTACTTCCGGTCCGAATTTTGAAATTTCATTTATATAAAAAATATTCCAAATCCAACTTTAAATACTTTTGTACTCTTCATAAATATATATAGAATGCATAATTTACGACATATTTGCAAAAAACCGATTTTCGATAAGAGTAAAAAACCTACTTCCGGTAGGAATTTCGAAAAAAAATTTTAATAAAATTCTTATCAAATTTAATTTTAAGTACATATGAATTCTTTATAAATTCGTCTAAACTTAGTAGTTGACTAAATATTGGCAAAATTCGAGTTCTTCACTGAAGTAAACTACTACTTCCGGTCGGCCGAATTTGTTGAAAATCTAATCAGTTCTCAAGAGGAAGATTATACACGTAAATGCAAAATTTTGAAATGATATCTCCAGCGGTTTGACCGCTATCGTGGTCACAGACAGACACACAGACAGACACACAGACACACACAGAGACATTTTCTAAATACCACTTTTTCGGTATCAGGGGACCTCAAAACGTGGACATCTGCAAAAATCTCGAGCAATCAAAACAAGCACACTTAATACCTACCCTCAATGTATCCTTAATTTCCAGAAATCCTCTTTTAATATTCTATTAAATGCTACTCGATATTAAATAATATCATAATTTCACCTAAAAAGAAACTAACAAAATGTATTATATAACTAACCTAAGTATAATTTCGTCTCTCTAAATGAGAAATCGCTGCTCAAAATCTGCACAGGTTCATACGAAATATTAATAAATGTAATTATTATTACAGCAACATGAAATAAAGGAATTGCACAAACGCTTCAGAGTAAATTTTAGCTACCTTGCGCGTCTAATTTTGTTAATATTTACATGAATCCGACAAGCAGA
Organism: Amphimallon solstitiale; assembly: GCA_963170755.1. Lineage (NCBI taxonomy): Eukaryota > Metazoa > Arthropoda > Insecta > Coleoptera > Scarabaeidae > Amphimallon > Amphimallon solstitiale. The sequence continues at coordinate 163,454,941 of OY720676.1, read as the reverse complement.
CATACCTCCCGGATATATTCAGACTTCAAATAAGATAATATTGCTACAGATATGCTCGTTTTCATTTGTTAGATTCAAGAAGCTCATACCAGACTTTTTCTTTTGATACTATGTTTAGATTACATCCATAACATATATAAAGTGATATTTAATTTTTGGATAATACCTGTAATATGAAATATTTATTAATTTTACAGACTCTTAATATGTATACAGATAGTCAAAATTTATAAAGAACGTGTTAGACCCATAATGACATACGCTATGGAGACTAGATTCGACAGCAGGCGGAGAAAAAAATCACTAAGAACTACAGAAATGAAAAGTATGAAGTATATCGGGGTACACACTAAGAGATAGAGTCCGCAGTGAGGACATAAGAGGCGAATGTCAGATAGGTAATGCATGTAATAAGATGGGGAAGACAACGACAAAGGCAGTGGAAGAAGGATGTCAACAGGATGGAAGAGGACAGAATAGCAAGAATCGTGTCATCAAGAGGAGGAAGAAGAAGATGATGATAAAATACATTATTCTTATCAGGTGAAATGTTTATACCAGATCTTATAAAAAATCCCAAAACTTTTAAATCTCATCCTGGCGTATCTTTAAAAAATTAGTAGTCATATCGAATGCGTACTTCATTGTTGGCGATCGAAAATCTAAACATGTCTTGGTGTGTTCGGCAATTTCTTACTTGTGACAATAAGGAAGGAAAGAGTTTTCTTTAAATGCTGTTTCAAGAATGGAATAAAGTGCAATACTGTATTGAAAATGATGTTGACAAAGCTTTTATAAATAAGCCAAACATTTGCAGTAGGTATAAATTTTCAAAAGTACCGTAAGATGTAGAACGTGAAGAAAATTATTATAGACAATCGACAAATCGGGGAGACTTCTGATAATCTTGGCATATCAAGTTTTTTTTTTTTCGGATGGTTGGGACATAGGTCGACATTCTGAAATAGTTAAATTTTGATTAGAAGCAGTGAAATTAATAAAGTCTAGGAGTCGCTAAATGAAATCTACAACGATCCAGAATTGCTCAAGCAGATTATTACAGATCACTAAACGTGTGTATTAATATCACGTGGAAACAAAGTGCAATCATTACTGTAGACATTTTCGAAGTAACCAATACCTTAAAAAAGCTTGTTAAGTTTCATCAAATGTTAAATTCTGTTTACCACGAGAAGTTTTATATGCACCTACTTATATTTTACTGCTTTATTTTTGATCAAAAATAACTACATATTTGTCGGACATACGTTTGCGACTTGATGCTACTTCCGAAAATTCCTGCAAGTTGGTAATACTACAAAAATAAATTTCTTTCGAAGTCTTAGAACGCATACCTTTTAATAAACTTCTTTATGACCAATATAAATGATAAAGTTGAATGTTTAAATCAACGCGTGATTTTTATTTTTAATATGCATGCACCAGTAAAATCGTGTAAATATATAAACTGGGACATCGTGGTTAACTGATTCTTTGAGACTTGTGATGTCATTAAAAGTTAAAGCAATGGCTAAGTTCAAGATAACCGTTAAACCTTGTCGTGGGGAATATTATACGAGATCAGTTCTCTTTGCGCTGAGCTTGGTTAAGTAAAACACAATTTATTTACAAAAAACATTTATGTACAATTTGCTACAGTGGAAACATGCCCAGTAATTCCGAAAAAGGTGGCGATCATCTTCTTTTGACTTTTTTCACGAACAACTTTTGTTGAAGCCGACTCATTCTCAAAGATCCAAATGTCTATTGTTGCTTTTTTCGGGATCATATCAGTATACCTATGTTTCATCACCTGTGATGATGTTGTACACCAAGTGACACGATCCACGATTAAAGCAATTTCTTTTTGAATTGAAGTCAAGTTGTTGGGGTGTCCACTCTATAATCATGTTCCGAATAAAAGCAATATTTTTTTCTGTAACGTTTTTTGCTTAGGAGCTCAAGTACAATCATTTAAGGAAAGTCGACCGCGTTGAAATTCGTTGTACCACCGCTTTACGGTAGTGAAGCAACAAGACTTGTCACCAAACACTCGATCGATTTCTTCAAAACATTCTCTTCGGCTTAGGCCACGCTTGGAATTTTAAAAAATTACCGCTCGATAATGTTCCTTGTTCAGTTCCATAATTTATTGGCTGTCACTATAACTAAACTTGTAAACAACTGATTGATTTTGTCATACAAAATTTGTCGCAAAATATCATCGGCTATTAGATAAGCTCAGCGAAAAAGAAGACATCCCTCTTAAACCTAGCAGCAAGATCACTATATGCACACTTATCCAACATTAGCAAGTATATATTTCCAACCTTCTCTAAAATTAGGAAGTCTTTGAGGAACCATTAAAAATAAAAAAACTTGCTTACTATGTTGGTCAAATACGTACGCAATGGTATTAGAAAATTAGGTATGATGAAGAAAAAGATTGTCTGATGTCGGTAAAATAAACAACTTTTTAGAACAAGTACTGGCAGCATAATTAATAACGTCTCGCTACCGGATGATATCGATTTATATAATCAAAAATTTAATAATAATTATTCAGAATTTCATACATTAGAAATATTGATGTATTCAAAGTAATACAGAGTATTGAATCTCCTCCGGTTAACAGTAAAGTTAGTATCATAAAAGTGTGTTGCCCGTTCATTCTCTCATATAATATTTATTGTATACTATAAAGCATAACAACCGACCACATTAGAACAACAATACAGTCACATCACGTCTGAACAACCTTCATTTTGTCCGCAACCAGAGCTCAGCCAATGGCAGCCCTTTTTTATACTGTTACTGACTTGAGGTAAAAACTTAGTTGGCAAGTGTTATTAAATAAACTACTAATGCAATAACTAACTATGTTTCATATATATATATATATATATATATATATATATATATATATATAGGGTCGTACATTCCCTTAAGAATTGTAACCGCTCATATTTTGTTTGAGCTCTAGCAACTTCTTGTGGTGAGTTACTCCACGTTCTTCCATTCTGATCCTATTCTAAGCTGTTGTTCAACTTTGCCTCCTAAATTATCCTCTTCCACGCCTCTCGGTCCTGGGCCCTGCTCCTCTACCTCGGTATCTTCAATTTCTTAATGTCCTCCATCACCTGATCCTCCTATCTGTTTCTCGGTCTCCCTCTTCCTCTACTTGTATTTGGTCTCCATGTCGTAATTTTCTTCACTACTCTGTTATTTTCCATCCTTCTTATGTGTCCGAACCAGTGTAATCTTTGTACTTTTATGAGCTTTACAATATCTTCTCCTTTTAAAATGTTTTCTATTTCAAAGTTCATTAAGCTTCTGTATTCTTCCTCTGCCACTTTCTTCGGACCATATATTTTTCTTACAATTTTCCTATCAAATCGTCTCCGTTTCTCCTGTTGCATGATCGTCAGGTTCATGGTCTCTGCCCCATAAATCACTACTGAATACCCTCATTTTTGTGTTTATGCTTATCACTTTACTTTTCAGTATTTCCTTGTATTTATAATAAGCTCTATGTCCACCCTTAAGTCTATGATCTATCTCTATAGTTCTATCATTCCCACTGTTTATCATTATTCCCAAATACGTAAAGTTTTCAACTATTTCAAACTTATAATTTCCAATTTTTATTTCCTTGGTTGTAGTATCTCTATTTCCTCTACTTATTTCCATGTATTTACTCTACAGCGGAATTTGCCCAATAATTTTCTCTTTCCTGTATTTACTCTTTTCTTGATTTATTATTAGGCCTTTTTTTGCTGCTTGATCGATTCTTAGAATTGCTTCTTCCAAACTTCTCCTGTCCTTAGCTAGTATGGCGAGATCGTCTGCATACGCAAGTACTTGTATTGTCTTATTGATTATTGTTCCCTGAAAGTTGCATTCCTTGACCACTGCATCCAATGCTAAAATAAACAAGGTTGTTTATAGTCCGTCACCCTGTCTTACTCCTAGGTTGATTTCGAAGTCTTCAGTTATACCTTCGTCCACTATCACAGCTGCTTTTGAGTTTTTCATCGTTGCTGTCAATCTTACTAGCTTTTTGGTATTTTTATATCCCTCGTAGCTTTTATCACCTGCTCTCGCCTAAGACTATCAAATGCCTGCTTGAAGTCAATATATACTATTTGCAGGCCGGTACTATATTCGTAGAACTTTTCGGTTATTTGACTCACTATGTGTATAGAGTCTGTGGTAGATCGCCCGCTTCTAAAGCCGTACTGGTAGTCTCCTATTTGCGCCTCCGTGTACTTCATTAATTATGTGTTTACTAACGTGGTTAGGATCTTATATGCGGCGTTAAGTAGAGTAATTCCTCTATAGTTTGCACATGCTTTTGGGCTACCTTTCTTATATATTGGGACTATTATTCCTTTTTCCCACTCACTTGGCATTATTTCTTTTTCCCAAATTTAGATTAATAGTTTAAACAGTCTGTGCCTTAATAGATCTCCATGCTTTATCAGTTCGTTCACAATATTATCTCTTCCCCCTGTTTTGTTCATCTTAACCTGAGCTATTACTTCTTTGAATTCCTTTTCTGTTGGTGTGTTCAATTTGTCCTCTTCTGTGTTGTTTTCTAGGTTTTCTATTTCTTGATCTATCACCACATTGTTGTCTGTTAATAATTCCTTAAAGTTTTTTCTCCATTCTATACCGCTTATGTTTGTTGTATTTCTTTTCATATTTTGTTTCTTGATGCATCTATACAATTTCGTGCTGTTCTTGTTATCGTTCTCAATTACTTCATTGCTATATTTCATAGTTCAGAAAAACAAATTGATTTTGGAATAGCAAAAATTAAAAAAAAATTACCACCTTTTCCAATCCGCATTGCCAGTTTGAATAGCCAAACCATATATTTGACAATTCATTTTGGAATAAACAAATTCACATTTTAAAGATTACACAATCATCAAAACTAAGTATCTTCATTATCTTGTGGAATTAATCCACCATGAATAACAATACGTTCTCATCAGATCTATTAATTCCCGAATGTTTTGCGGTCTTTTCTGTCTGTATTTTATCCCCTATATACGTATCCGTAAATAACAGGAATCGCACAGGGTAAATGTCAATGGAATTAGTTTAGAATTAAATATCGAAATGTTTTTCTGGCGGAGTGTGTTAGCCTGGGGATTTAATTTTGGCAATGTTTATCTCGTAAAAACCAATAACTGGGCGAGCAGCGGTGTTGGTGTGTCTCTCTTATATACAGAGGACAGAGAGGATGGCCTCGAGCTACAGAACTAACACCCAGGAACCCCCCTATTCACATGGAATTCCATTTTACTCTTTTTAAGTAATAACTGGAGTTAGTTTGTCTGGTTATTGAATTTGTTTTGGCGTCTCCCTCTTCTACTCTTTTCATGGTGAACACACACTAGATCCGACCGAAATTAATCGTAACGTTATTAAAGAATAAATCGATGTGGTGGGATGAGTAATTTTAATACTTATTTCTGTAATGATAAATAAATTAATTCAGAACATTTTATATTCTTAAAATAGTGATAATTTTAAAATATGCGCCCTATTTTATATATAATAATAGTAGTAATTTAAAATAAAATGCAAAAGGAAAAAATCCCTTACCACAAAAAATATATAAACAATCTATATACGTATTTCGGCAACTAAGTCGCCATCTTCAGTAGAAATCTGTATAAAACAAAAAGAGTGTTAAACGTAGTATTTTTAGCTAAGGTGTAACCTTAGAAGATATGCTCTTCACCAAATCACCAGTGTTATCCGACTGGTGATTTGGTGGTTGGATTCATATCTTCTAACGTATACAGGCTGTCCCAGAAATAAAAAGACGGAGTAACAGGTAAGTAAAGTCCGAACAGAAACAGGCCCAAATATACCGCAATAACGAAGAAATTAAAAATTTAATTTTATATGTTGTTTTTTAGATAAATAATTACATTACGGACCTGGCACAGAATGTATGTTTATAAATACACGTAAGAATGCTCATTTATAAATAGAAAAGAACACGCATTCATAGAAAAATACGCATTTATTTGTATAAAACGGGGAAAAAACGTTAAATCGTACTCATTCATATAAAACATATTTTTTGCCAGATGGGTGACCGACTTTATTGCAGACAATAAAAGATTTGTTTTTATTTTTAAAATAGGAAGGTTGTTGCTCTTTAATGTGTATGTAGTCGGAAACAGCTGATTATTATTATTTTAGAATATTCAGTAAATCGTAGTTTTTCTAGATTACAGTAATTATTTTTTTCTAGCAGGTGTAAAATTAAAGTAATTAATGGTTTGATATTTATTATGAAGTATCTATTCCTCCTCCTTTTCTTTAACACGAGTAATATGGTGGTCCTGAAAAGGACCGATTGTGAAAGTGAAGCAGAAGGATATTTAGTCCAGGGTCGGCGTAAGGCCAATTGAATTCTTTATTATTTGTTTCTGCCGTCTGCGCACGAATAAAGACTTGATATTTTGAGGGTACGTTTTTACACAATCTAGCTCCCGATTTCTGCTACTCCTTCTTTTTATTTATGGGACACCCTGTATAGATTGTTTATATATTTTTTGTGGTAAGGGATTATTCCTTTTGCATTTTATTTCAGATTTTTGGTCACAGTTTCCACCCATTACTGGTTTAGTATATATATATATATATATATATATATTGGGTTACAACGTTTTACGTCTTCCGATTCCAAATCGCCATTCCCCTCTGTTCATCCACATGCCCTCCTCCAGATCCGTCTCTCGAATTTCCTTATCCACTCCGTCTCTCCAGCTTCTGCGCGGTCTTCCTCGTTTTCGGTTTCCTTGGGGGTTCCAGTTTAGTACTTTCTTTGGGATTCTGTGTTCTGGCATTCTTTGGACGTGCCCATACCATGTTAGCTGTTTAGTTATAATGTAATCAATAATGTCGTGTTGTATTCCCATTTCTTGTCTGATGGTTTCATTTGGGACTCTATCTCTTCTGGATTTTCCTACCGCTCTTCTCCATAAGTCCATTTCTGTGGCTTTTATCTTTCTTTTTGTTTTTTCTTTTATCGGCCACACCTCCGAGCTATATGTTATTATGCTTTTCACGATGGAGTTGTAAATCCTTTTTTTATTTTCTTTTGTAATGGTCTTGTCCCATAGAATACTGTTCAGCATGGAAGTAGCTCTTCTTCCCTGTACGTTTCTGTCCGATATTGCCTCATCTAGTGTCCCATCCTTAGCTATTTTCATTCCTAGGTATTTGTATATATTGCAATGTTTGATGATCTGACCCGTTGCTAGATGTAGGTCTTCTTGCTGTCCTCCTATGCACATATACTCCGTTTTTGTAATGTTGACATCCAGGCCCCATTTTCCGTATTCCTCGATGAGCTTTCGGCTCATATATTCCATGTCATCTATATCTTGTGCAATAACTACTTGGTCATCCGCGAAAGAGAGGGTATATACTGTCGTGTCGGCATCCACCGGCATTCCCATACTATTGCATTTCCGTTTCCATGTCTTTAGTGCATATTCCAAGTATATTTTGAATAGTGTCGGAGATATACAGCAACCCTGTTTAAGACCCTTTGTTATTGTGAATCCAGATGTTAATCCTTCGTTGGTTTTGACTCTGGATGTGGAGCCCGCGTATAAAGACCTCAGAGCTTTTATTATTTCCATGTTTATGTTGCTATGTTGAAGAGCCTCCCATAGTTTTACTAAAGGCACACTGTCGTAGGCCTTTTTCTGATCTACGTACAGGAGATGTACCTCTTGATTTCGTGCTGCTTTCATTTCTAAAATTTGAGTTAGCGTAAACAGGTGGTCGACTGTGGATTTTCCTATTCTTCTGCCTCCATATCGGCATATTCTTTCTCTATCCTGTTCTGTAAGATTTTCCCATAAACTCTACTTATAGCGCTTGTAACGGCTATTCCTCGATAGTTGTCGCAGTTACTCTTGTCGCCTTTTTTGAATATCCTCGATAGGTATGATATCTTCCATTCCATGGGTACCTCGTGCCTGTTAAGGCATCTTTGGAATAAATTTCTTAATACCCCGTATAGTTTATCTGTGCCGTATTTTAACAGTTCATTAGTAATATTACCTGGTCCTGGGGCTCTTCCGTTTTTTAAGTTTTTACAGACTTCTTTAACCTCCGCCACAGTTATTCTAATTGGAGATCCTTGTATAAATATGCCCTGGTTTTCGTATTGGATGTCTTTAAATTGAGGTACTGGTTTAGTAATTTAAACTTAAAATTTTGGCCTTTTAGTCATACAACTTATATACTTACCGTCACATGCGTCTTTTAACAATAGAAGTTAAAAATTGTCACCCTAAATAGAAAATCTGGTAACTTGAAGTGTTACTTAAATATTAGTAAAGCTATTTATCTCCACATACCTATACGACTGCTCAATCTTGCACCGCAGGCAATAAAGCTTATTATGCTAAACCTATGTAGTATATGATAGCCACAAAAGTGTACAGGTCCTTTGTTGAGCGTTTCTTGAATATATCTGGATCTATTTTCTGTTGCCCAAAAATCCTTTGCCACTAACTAAGATATGCCTGACCGTTTCTGGTTTCTTATTGAAAAACCTGCAGCTATTCAACCCATCTTATTTAATGTAGTAATTCTTCATCTCTTTTGGCTTCGGGTCATACGTTTTGCTACCCACAGAGCCAGTTCTGAGCATATGGGTTGTATTTCTGATCCTCTCCTAGAGAGAGGATCAGAGACCAAGACTAGTTTTGCTTTATTGTGGTCCGTCAGCGTTTTAGTTTTTCGAGCCATTCCCATATCAGTCTTGACTAGATATAGCTAGATATTGCTCTCCGTGTGAGACATTATTTTGACCTGTTGGTGAACGATGGCCGTCATATTGTTTACTATAACAAATTGTAGTATGGCATAGACTTCTAGCTGCAACACAGACTTTCCAAGTGAATAGTTGTCGCTCTAACTAGCAGAATAGATTTATGCTCCAGTACTGCCAAGTATTAGTGTACCATGTCTGGTCCAGTCAGCAAAGCATGTTTCTATTTTGTTCTTTCTTGAATGCTTACCTCGAATAAACTTTTAAGGTAATATCCCTTTACCATATGATTTGTCTTCATATTTAAAACATCTCCACCTACAAGGTTGGCGTTGCCATGTTCTGTGTCCTTGTTTTGGTATCGGCGGTATTAGGACTATTACTTTCAAGTAATTATAAGGTACAGATAAGAAATTTATAATTTTGCGCAATGTATTGTCATACTAGCATCAGAGTTAAAACGAATTCTCAAGCAACTACATCAAGCATAATAATCCAAAAACTTACGAGATCTCTGTCCTGGAGTCTCACATACACTACATTATTGACTCAAATTTATATATACATTAAAATTGTAGGTGTGTATTGTGAAACAAGAAAAATCCTTTCTTTACAATTATGAACCCTTTCGGTCCTAACGGTGGCATTTGCCGCCGCTCTTTTTGGCAAGGTTTGCTTACGAGATATCTTTTTGATAACTCAACTGTTGACCACTAGTCCTTTAATCAATATTACTGTTATCAGTTTTGCGCAATACAATAAAATTATCACAGATTGCTCTGTGTCGAATGTGGATTATTCAACAGCAGTTTAGCGAAGTTTTGCCGGCATGGGTTAATTTATAATTAATTTTAGAATAAAAAATATTTGATTTATAAACTTTTCTTGGATGGTATTTATTTGTATGTATATTCCAATGAACTTTGCACGCATTTTTATCTTATTGTTTATGCCTGGTGTCCTTTTACAAAGTCCGTTTAATATTTGCAGATCTAGATTTCAAAGTGCTTACATTTATGTTTTACGGAACAGAGATACCATCTCTAGATATTGTTGAAGCAGCAGTTTCCACTCTAAGTGATGATAATTCACATACTGAAACTGACGAACTTGAAAATTTGAGTCTTCTGAAAATGAAGAACCTGAAACTTCAGAAACATATAATAATATAGAATGCGAAGCTCCAAAAGAGTCTGATAGGCTTGAACAAGACAAATCTAGTGATGATGTTTGTCCCAAAAAAAAAATAATAAAAGAAAATTGTTTGCTAAAGTATCAAAGAAGAGTAAATTAGGAATAAAATTTAAAAAAAGCAGAATAGTCCGGAATACGACTCTTTGCGACAATACACACGATCTAAGTAACCCTTTCAGTGAAAAATTAGATTTTAATTACTTTACGTTGTATTTTCTGGCCAAAATTTTCTCTGATCTTCCTGATAATAACATACCGGATTTTCAAAACAGCAAAAAGCTTAAACACATATAAATCCGAAATAAGACATTTGGTTGCCATGCACCTTTTAACGGTAATCGTGAATTTGCCAATACTCACACTTTATGGGCACCTCAAATGCACTTAAAAAATTTTAAAAGAAACTGGCATGCCCAGAAATCGTTTCGAAAATTTTCGCCACAATTTACACATTGTTGATATTAGCACAGACAAAAAACGAAAAGGACAAACTGTGGAAAGTACGTCCAAAAAAAAAAGATGTGAAGAACTGGACAATGAAGAAAATAAATGTATCGATGAAGCCTTTGAATGGTACTATGGAACCATTCAAAGGCTAGGTTTCTATAAAAGAATGCATCCCCATACATCAGGATTTCCTCTAATATATTGTTTTGATTTTGATTCCCCAATCAAGTCTTTATGCTATGTGGTGAATCTGGAATCATATATTGATCTGTCGTGCATCAAGGAGCAAGTAGATTACCAACTCCTTTATATTTTCAAAGAATTCCAGAGCACCATTGATATATATTTCGACTATTATTTTTCTTCTATAGATGTCCTGCAAGTCCTTCATGAAAAAGGAAGTTTTACTGCAGGTACTGTTAGAATCAGTAGACTTGAAAACTGTACTTTCAGACAGAAAAAGTGCTGAAGAATTTAGGAAAACGATCATGTGATTTTTCTGTTACAAATGACGTCAGTGTTGTCGCACTAAAATGATATGGTAAGAAAGTTGTAACATAATATCATTTTTTTTCCTGTTGAACCAAAAGATCGTGTTCGAAAATGAGATAAGAAAGCAAAAAATCATGTAGCTATTGATCGCGCAGCTATTGCTGCTTTGTATAACAAATGTATGGGGATGTAGATAAGTGTTCAGAGTTATATTTAATTACTTCAACCTGGCAGTATGCAATTCTTGGCTGGACACCCAAACATGTATTTGTTGGAGTTTACATTTTACGTTGCTGAAGTGTTGGCCCTTTCAGGAGCAACTCGTAAAGTGTCAAAACGTGGCAGACCGTCATCTGAAAACTCATGTTTTTCACCAATAGCGACACCATTGCCAAGAAGAAACAACATACAAAAAAAAACAACTGGTACCTAAAATGCGTTATGATCAAATTAGGCACTGGCCATTAGCAACAAAAGGTCATAAGCATCACTGCAAACTGAAAAACTGCTCTGGAAGGTGGGGAACACAATGCCTCAACAAAAGCCATAATTTTTTTATAAACTACCATGCACCTGCCTAAAGAATAGAAATAATAATGTGAAAACTGTTATAACTTAAAATTTATGCACTTAGTGGTGACATTTGTCACATACATTGTTCGGTGAAAATATTTTTTACAAATTATGAGACTATAGCAGAATTGTATGTACACACCTTTTCGTGCTTGTACACTTCTTATTCATACTCGGGCTCTTTTTACTTAAGTATATTTGGCTTTTTTCTGCTCCCTACGAGGCATTTTCTCCATTAGCTAGTTATTAACTATACGACCGTTTCACGCACCTGACAAGCTGTTTTTCAACTTAAAGGCTTTCTATGCGTCCTTCACCTTTTCGAGTTTATCAGTATCAGTATCTTTGTAGAACCATGATTATTGCTTAGCTTACAATTATTTTTATTACGAATAACATTTACTTTTAATTAGGTCTATCATATGTTATCTATAATTTTTTGTTATTGTTATAACATTATTATTATTGTCGCGAATCAACACTCTGTATAGTAGTAGAATTATTACAGCGGTAACCTGAATCCTGATTTACCTAGCGCTGAGTCGATACATCCTGTCTGTCCGTTCGATGAGTTCAACGGAAGTTGATCGAACGAAAGGAATGTGCGGATTCAGCGGGGTAATGACGGACTTGGCGTTACCCAGGTTATAAATGAAGCAGATTCCGAACAGAATGATAATTCATGAGTGATCTGCCGATAGCAGGATCACTTGTGATCCTTCGTAGTCATTCTTATTGTTGTCATCTAGTGGTTATTAGTATTTAATAAATAAGTGTGTTATTACAAGTAGTGGTTTATTGAGACAGTTATATCTCCTCGCCTAATTAAGAGAAAGCCAGGTTTGTGGAGAATTAAAGGTGGGTATTTTTTGCTTTTGCTATTTTTATAATTATAATAGCGAGTGCTCCCCTAGAGCAAAACCCCAATCACGGGTTTAGACCTGAGATATTAACTTTAAAGCCCACCGTGATATTGTGGTGAAGGCGCGTTAATATCCCCACCGTGACATTATCATTATCCTGACGCTGTTATTTTTTGAAAGATGTTACTTATCTAGGACTCTTGAAATTTAATTTAAAATACGAAATCGATAAAAACGGATATACGAGGCTAATCCAGAAAGCAACAAACGTTTTAGCCTGGCGCGGCAGAGGGCGGGACTAGCGCCGCCATTTTGGCGTCAGAGTGTTCCTACGCTCAGTACGCAACCAGCCGTGGTAATTAGCGGTTCGTGCCTATAATACTTTGTATACAACGGAGTGTTAAAATGAGCGTTGCTGTTCAAAATCCCGCCAGTTGTGAAGTGAAAGCTGTAATAAGATTCTTCTTAGCAAGAAATCACAAATCAATTGAAATTAACCGCCAGATTTGTGATGTGTACGGCCAAGGAATAATGAATGAAAGCCGAGTGAGGCAGTGGTGTATTGATTTTAGAAATGTCCGAACCAGTGTTGAAGATGAATCTCGCAGTGGCAGGCCTAGTCTTGTGACAGATGAATTGGTGGCGAAAATCAACGAAAAAATCCGTGGAAATCGTCGTTTCACGATTACGGAACTCTCTGAACATTTCCCTCAAATTTCACGGAGTTTAGTTTATGAAATTGTGGTTGATAAACTTGGTTACCACAAATTTTATGCCAGGTGGGTTACGAAAATCCTAACGGAAGACCACAAAAAACAAAGACTTCCTGCAGCACTAACATTTCTGGAAGACTACGACAAAAGTGGAAACCATGTTATCGATCGTATCCTAACTGGCAACGAGACTTAGGTAAAGCACGTCAACTGTGAAACAAAACGGCAGTCGATGGAATGAGGACACACGCATTTGCCCAAGAAACCGAGGAAGTGTTTGCAAACGCTTTCAGCAAGAAAAATCATGGCTGCTGTGCTTTGGGACGCTCAGGGAGTGATTCTCTTGAAATGCCAAGAGTTCGACGACAACCGAATTATCGCCAGCTAAGCGATTTTGAAAGGGGTCGCATCATTGGACTACATGAGGCAGATATTGCATTTCGTGAAATCGCCAAGCGGACGCAACTAAATGTTGCAACAGTTATTCATTGTTGGAGAGATTGGTCTGAAGAAGGGAGACAACATCGTAGAAGAGGTTCTGGGCGACCTAGAGGAACCACAGAACGAGAAGATAGGAGGCTAAGATTGCTTGCCATTAGAGATCGGTGTAGTACCTCAAGATCTATAGAAAGTGTTTTTTCGGCAGACATAAACCACAGAATAACAATGCGTACAATATATCGACGTATTCGTTCGTTTGGATTGATTTCCTATCGTCCAAGATTAATACTGCCTCTCACTAATCAACATCGTACCCTTAGATTAGAATGGTGCAATGTACATTGGGATGAAGAGTGGAACAGTATCGTCTTTTCTGACGAATCTCGCTTTTGTTTGTGGGCCCATAATGGTCGCAGACGAGTTAGGCGTCGAAGAGGTGAAAGATAGTTTTTAAATTTTGCAGTAGAACGTGAGGCAGCTCTTACTATAGGATTGATGGTATGGGCTGGAATTAGCATAGGAAGTAGGACTCCTTTAGTCACTTAGGCCACTTAAATGCTCAAATGTACATTAACGAAGTTCTGGAACCAATTGCTTTACCATATATCCGAGGGCCAAATAATGCCACATTCCAGCAAGACAATGCCAGTCCTCATGTAGCAGCAGTTACGTTACGGTTCCTACAAGACGCCAACATCAATATTTTTCATTGGCCTGCACGATCGCCAGATCTGTCGCCCATAGAACATGTCTGGGATATGATGGGTCGCAGGCTTGGTATGTTACCTAACCCTCCTATGAACATACAACAGCTACATGATGCCCTACAATTTGCTTGGAATGAGCATCCACAGGAATCCATAGATCAACTAATTCGAAGCATGCCTAGGTGAATAGCAGTATGTATTCGGTTATGTGGAGCATCAACTCAAAGGACAAAGCAGAAATAGAACACACAAATGATATATATTACTTATTTTTTTTAAGTGGGTAGTAGGCAAGGAGATTGACGAATAACATACTTAACATATTTTCGGAGCCTCAAATCGTATGTATTTGCCTCTATTATATCTAAAAGATTAAGATATGATAATCATAAATACAGTATATTTAAAAATTCCTCCTTATCATGACGATTTTATATTTAAATAAATTTACAACAAAGTATTAGGTACAGTTTCCATCAAACAATGTATAATAAAATTAAATTCGGATTCCATTCCGACTACGATCTTTCACCTTTGTATAAGAGAATTCTGTTACATCCCCATCGCTCATTCCTACTATTACCACCCACCCACCCTTTGCAAGCGCCCATCCATCCAGTTGCTTTTTATTCCCTAAAACACCTCACGAAAACGTAAAAACTTCAACGTTCAACACCAAAATCTCACAGTCGTCGATTGTTAATTTGCCTTTAATAATCTAGTCAACTGAGAATTTACCATTTTCACATCGGAATGTAATTACGCTGGCACAGGATGATGATAACTGTGACAATGAGCAGAATCTATAGAGACTGATTTAATAATTTCGCAGAAATTAATAATAATTGTATTATACTGAATCAACAGGACTACTTTGATGTTGGATACTACCACCACCACTGCCATCCGTTTTGCGCATTTCGACTCACACAAACGATCGGTATGCATCTACATGTAGTTGTTGGCATCTCTCTTCCACATTATATCTATGTCTCTTGTTCGCCCTTCAAGCTTCATACATTTTATCATACTCCGTTTCGCTCATTCTCTCTTTTTGATGTAATTTTCTATGTGTCGTGTTTGCTATTGTTCGAATTTCGCTTTTGTTGATTACGAACGCTTCCAAAGTATAGTGGGCTGTGACAATTTTATCACATCCTTTTATGGATTTTACAAAATTATGTATCTGCTGTTACTTTAATCGTTTGTGTAATAATTAACAATGCGAGCATGTAACAATAAAAAATTATTTAATTTATTAGGAGATTCTGAACATTTCACTTTTGAAGAACTATAGTATACGTAGTATAAGGAAGTACTGTAATGATGGAAATCTTCGACTTCGAAATTTTTGCAGACGTCCACGTTTTGAAGTCCCCTGATACCGAAAAAATGGTTTTTGCAAACATGTCTCTCTCTCTGTGTGTGTGTCTGTCTGTCAATCTGTCTGTCTGTCTGTCTGTGATCACGATAGGGGCCAAAGGGCTACAGTTCCAATACCAAACTTTATGAGTATAATCTTTATCATGAGATCTGATTAGATTTTCAATAAAATCGGTAAACCGGAAGTATTAGTTTACTTCAGTAAAAAAATCAAACTACTAAGTTTAGACAATTTCCAAAGCGAATTTTAAAAGGGTTTTATAAAAAAAAAATCCGACATTCCTACCGGAAGTAGGTCTTTTTGTCTTATCGAAAAACTTTTTTTTGCAAATATCACGCAAATTATACATTTTACACAAATTTATCTGAAACACAAAAGAGTTCAAAGTTCGAATTGGAAAAAAATTCTATAGACCAATTAGTGTACTGCCTGTTCTCTCTAAGGTGTTCGAAGGAGTAATTGCATCGATACTTTACAATTATATGGAAAATAGAAAGTGCTTGACTCCTAGTCAACATGGGTATCGGAAAAACAAATCGACCACTACGGCTCTTGTGGTTGTAATAACATACATCAACAAAGCTCTAGATAAAAAGAAAACGGTCATAATGAGACTCCTCGATCTAACCAAAGCTTTCGATACCGTAGCCACGGTATTTTATTAGACAAATTGGAAGGATATAGAGTGAGAGGGCCACCTTTACAACTAATTGGGTCTTACTTATCAGGTAGAGCACAAGTAGTAAATTGGAAAGGGCACAACTCTTCAGTGGGTTCTACAACACTAGGAGTACCACAAGGCTCAATTTTAGGCCCACTTATGTTTACTATCTATATCAATGACCTGCCGTATTCTCTTCCAGGAGTAGAAATGTGCTTGTATGCTGATGACACGACGATTCTTGTCAAGCATCAAAGCATGGAGGAAGCTATGGCAAAAACAAATACATATAGCCGTTAAGCCGTACAACAAAGTGAGTCATGGTTCGAAAGTAATAAACTAAAATTGAACACCGCTAAAACGCAAACCCTTACGATTCAGACACGTTGCGAAGAAGAAAATCAGGTTAAGCTATTGGGTTTGTATATAGATACAGGTTTGAGCTGGACACGGCATATTGACCACCTAGCAAAGAAATTGTCGTCAGGAATCTTCGCAATCCGCCGTATAAATGCCACAGCCACGTACGAGGCATTGCCACCTTTCCTACGGTATCCTCCTGTGGGGTACCTCGAATGCGGCAGACAGAATTTTTGTCCTGCAAAAGAAAGCCATTAGAGTATTGCATAATTTAAGATATAGAGACTCGTGCAGAGGCTACTTCAAGCAAACAAATATACTTACTTTGAAGCCTCTTTACATATACCAGACGTTAAAATATATTCATGAACACCATAAAGAATACCAGCTAAATGGAGAAGCACATGAGTACAGTACTCGCGAATGTGAGAGTCTGCGAGTTCCGAGGCATAGAATATCAAAGACACAGGATAACATGCACTACTGGGGTGTAAAGCTCTACAACCACCTACCGCACGGAGTGAAAAAGTTAAACTTGACGCAATTTACATATACTGTCAAGAAGCACCTTGTAGGGAAAGAATATTACACCATCGAAGATTACCTGGCAGATAGATGGTGACTCACTGTTCTCTGGCCGCTATAATTATACACCATTTTTTTCTCTTTGTTAGGTTTGTTTTGACTGTCATTTCTAGTATTCATTGTCGGTTGTCTTTTACATTTTTAATATGTTATTTTATTTTATTTTATTTATAAAACTACTATATATGTATATGTATATTATAATAATTACTTTTTTTTTATATGGCATAATTTGACAAAGATTGTATTGTGAAATACTACTGAATAAAATTCTATTCTATTCTATTCTATATAAAAAATTTCAAAATTCGGACCGGAAATAACACTTTTACTCTTATCGAATAGCAGTTTTTGCGAATATCTAGCAAATTATGCATTCTATATAGATTTCTTATAAGTGCAAAAGTATATAGATCTAGATTTGGAAAAATCTTTGTATAAAAGAAATTTTAAAATTCGGACCTGAAGAAATACTTCTACTCTTATTGAGTAACAATTTTTTGAAATTACCTCGCAATTTTTGCATTCTATACAGATTTATTAAGAACCCAAAGGTAATTAGAGTTCTTTTTTATATATAAAGAATTGTAAAATTCGGACCAGCAGTTTCACTCTTATCGAATAGCAGTTTTTTGCAAATATTTCAAAAATCATGTTTCTGTAGAGATTTATTGAAACAATAAAAATACTTTAAGTTGGATTTGGTATAATTTCTATATAAAAAAAAATTCAAAATTGGGAATGGAAGTAACACATTTACTCAGGGGTTTATTTTATTAAGGAATACAGTTTAATTTAAAACAACTTCTGTATAGACATTTCGGAATGTACATACATATAAGAATATCGTGTAGTGGCCACACCTCATTTTTTAATATAAATTGTAAACATTTATTCCAAAAAAAAACATGTACATACACATAGATACATATATACATATACACATATACTGTACATAACATGTCCCCTTCGGTCCTCAGCCTCATTACAAGATCCTGGTTTTTACAGTTTCCCGCATGAGTGGTATTGACGGCTCCTGTGTGTTGTTCCTCTTCTTTTCTTTTTTTTTTCTGGATGTCTCCCAGCTTTCTTCTCGATTTCATTTATATTTTCAATATCCTCTTCTTGATTTCCTTGTGAAAGTCATCAGACGATAAACTTTATGAAACAGCTGTATTAACACTGAAAGCATCGGCATCTTCTTGATTGTAATACAAACCCGTTCGATTGTTTTCTGCATCGAAATGAGGCGAGCTTTGTTATGTTCTTTGACTAAAAATCGTTCTTGTGAAACTTGTACAAGGATTGTGTAATCAAAAAACATTACAAAAAAATGTCAGAATTACGTCCTCTTTAAGTTTGAAAATAAATGTCTTCCACGTGAGCTCAACCATTGAGTTATCGTAAAAATAAAATTGCACCTTTAATCCAAGATGGCGCCTAGAGCTGCCTCCCCTCAAGGTCGAAAACTTAGATTTTTTATTAGGACTCAGACCTCAATTACATATACAGGGTTTTCAAACTTAAGTCGGCACTATTGCTATCTTCGTTATTATTGGAGCTACGAAGTCGGTTAAATAGGCAAACTAGTAGAATTTTTTTCTCTCATTACGACGGTGAAAACGGAATAAAAATTGAACATCGCGTTCGCGACTTATGTCAAAAAGTTAAATTTTTTCAAATGGAACAGCCAGTATAAAATATCCTCAATCGATAGGAAATTGAATTCTGAACAAAATGTGCTCTATGACCTTTTAAGCTAATGTCAAAAATGACAAAGCTATTGATGACTTTTCAAATTCGTGGCTGTCTTAGCTGTAACTTTGTATTAGCAATGAAATAAAAAGCAAGGGGAATATCAATGAAGTATTGTTTATTTTAGGTAATCATAATAGTAATAATAATAAATCCTATAAATATTTAAAAAATACAACAAAACTTAAACTAGATGCTCAAAAACACCTCCCTCGTACTCCAAGCATTTTTGAGCCCGCTTGTAAACGCTCCTAGTGGCTCTGGCAATGATTCTACCATCAATATTATTGATAGCATGAACGATACTCTGCTGAAGATCGTCAAGATTATCATACTGCCTGTTGTACACCACACTCTTCACATATCCCCAAAAGAAAAAATCCATCGGCGTAATGTCTGGTGATCGAGGAGGCATACGGATAGGGCCGTTGGTTGATAACTATCTGTCATTAAAAAATTCGTGTAATAGGATATCTACCTGGCGAACGTTATGGGGAGGAGCTCCGTCTTGTTGGAAGTAAATCTGCTGTCTATCAATTAAAGTCAGATCATCCAAGAAGTCGCGAAGTGTGGCGGTTAACATTTCGGCCTACCGCTCACCAGTTAATGCGCCCTGATAAAATATAGGGCCTACAATTGTTGAGCCCATTAGACCGCACCAAACATTAATACTAAAACGTCTCTGCGGGTTACAAGGACGGAATAGCATCGGATTTTGGCGACTCCAGTAGTGACTGTTCTTTCTGTTGAACATGCCCCTATTGGAGAAAGTTGATTCGTCACTCCAAAGAACTAAGCGCCAAAAATTATCATTGGTTCTCATTTTATTAATGAACCACTGACAAAACTGGATGCGCCTTTCTTGATCTCCTGGTACCAACGTCTGTGTAGGTCGATACTTGTACGGCACAAAATTATACTTTTTGAGAATATTATGAATAGTTCCCAAACATAGTTCACTTTCTTGCATGAAATCGTTAATTGAATTATTAGAATGAGCTTCAAAGTAAGCTAACACATTAATTTCCGTTGCTTCACTTATTATAAATTGTTTCTTGGTTCTAGTTTTCTTGAACACATTTTCATTAGATCTAAATTTACGATACAAAAGCAAAAAGTACCTTCTATCTGGCAAATTACGCATAGGAAACAACGCACTATAACGTTCACGCGCTCGGTGGCTATTTTTTTGACAAACGATATAACATTCCACCATATCACATTTTTCTGAATGCGTGAAAGGCATTGTTTCCTCAAAAAACACAAACGTAAAGTGTTCACTAGCAAAACTTCAATTTGACATCATAATTCTGATGACATTTATGAAACAAACGAATTTTGTTTATGAAATATCAGCCACCTTGACGAATTTGAAAAATCATCAATAGCTTTGTCATTTTTGACATTAGGATGAAAGGTCATAGGACACCATTTGTTCAGAATTCAATTTCCTATCGATTGAGAATATTGTATACTGGGTGTTCCACTTGAAAAAATTTAACTTTTTGACATAACTCGCGAAAGCGATGTTCAATTTTTATTCCGTTTTCACCATCGTAATGAGCGAAAAAAATACTACTAGTTTGCCTATTTAAGCGACTTCGTAGCTCCAATAATAACGAAGATAGCGATAGTGCCGACTTAAGTTTGAAAACCCTGTATATTAGCCCTTAATACGGCTCCTGTGTGTTGTGCTTCTTCTGTTTTGTTTCTGGATGTCTCTCAGGTTTCTCTTCGATTTCATTGTTATTTTCAATAGTTGACCACTTTCAAAACCACGTACTTAAATGTAGAATATGATCGGATTATACCCAGCCCAGTTTCAGCATGGACTGACTTGTGGTTTATATTGAACATTTTTCTAATATATAAATATTTCACTGAATTTTTACAAATTGAGCCTTATTTTTAAAAAGCAGTACCCGCACAGCGTTAATCATGCATGACATGTTTATAATTATTTCTGTTCTCAGACTACCTAAAATAACACAAAACATTAAATTA
This sequence comes from Amphimallon solstitiale, assembly GCA_963170755.1. Classification (NCBI taxonomy): domain Eukaryota; kingdom Metazoa; phylum Arthropoda; class Insecta; order Coleoptera; family Scarabaeidae; genus Amphimallon; species Amphimallon solstitiale. The sequence continues at coordinate 163,433,944 of OY720676.1, read as the reverse complement.
AGAAAAGTCTAAGTTTAATTTTAAAATTTGGACTTTATATCGTAGACCTTCACACAATGAGGTGTGGCCACCACACGACTTTCTTATACGATTGAGTGTTTTAAATTATACAATTTTAAGAACTTTTTTATACAAATATTATTCAAAATCCTATTCTAAGTACTTCTATTCTCTTAATAAATCTCTATAGAATGCATACTTTGCGAGATATTCGAAAAAAAGTGCTACTCGCTAATAAAAGTGTTACTTCTGGTCTGAATTTTGAAATTTTTTTTATACAAAAGATATGGAAAATTAAGTTCTAAATACTTTTATACTCTTGATAAATATATATAGAATGCATAATTTACGACATATTTGCAAAAAATCGCTATGCGGTAAGAGTAAAAGTGTTACTTCCGGTCCGAATTTTAAACATTTCTTTTATACAAATGGTATTGGAAATTAAGTTCTAAATACTTTTATACTCGTAACGTCCCTGTCTAAAAAGCATGATTTGCAAAATATTTGCGAAAAACTGATTTTCGATAAGAGTAAAAGACCTACTTCCGGTAGGAATTTCGAAAAACGTTCATAATAAAATTCTTATCAAATGTAATTTTGAGTATATGCTGCATGACATGGAAAGTGCAACACCAAGAATGGGTGCGAATTTTTTGACCAAACTTGGTAGAATCGTATAACTAGTCAAAAGCAATAATTGATTAAAATTTTGTTGCGACAGATCAAGTGGTCATGACACATCTGACACTTCATTCAGTTTTCGCTGACATTAATGTGTGGTGTATTAATTGTTTGTTTGAAATTAATTTCAAGGGTTTTGTCTTATTATACCTTTGTTTAACGTGTTTAAAGAGTTTTATTATGCCTAGAGCGCGGCAACGTGGAAATTATCGCCAATTAAGCGAATTCGACAGAGGTCGAATTGTTGGTTTGCGAGAAGGTGGTTTTTCATACAGGGAAATTGCAAATCGCCTTAACCGGAACCAATCCACCATTATGCGCTGTTATCAATCATGGACTAGGGAAGGTCAGGAAAGACGCCAAAGAGGAACCGGAGGCCGAAGAAGAACTAATGAGATACAGGACCGCCGCCTTCGCTTAATGGCACTAAGAGACAGGTTTTCCAGTACCAGATCAATTGCTGATGTGTGGTTAGGTAATATTGGTCGTCCTGTAACCCTTCGAACCGTTTATCGTCGAATTAGGGGTTTCGGCTTACAATCTTATCGTCCACATCTTGTGTTACCACTTACGGCTCAACACCGACAGCAACGTTTGGAGTGGTGTAGATTGCGACTGCACTGGAACGTGGAGTGGCACAGGGTGGTATTCAGTGATGAATCTCGATTTTGTCTAGGGATGCATGATGGCCGTATGAGGGTCAGACGAAGACGTGGGGAACGTCGTGATATTCAGTTTTCCGTTGAAAGGCATGTGCATCGAGCAGTGGGTGTTATGGTATGGGGTGCTATAGCATATGGGAGTAGGTCTCAATTGGTGTTCATCCAAACCACCATGAACGCCCAGCGTTACATTGATGAGTGGTAGAACCCCATATTCTACCATATCTTCAAACGCTCGAAGACCCACTTTTCCAGCAGGATAATGCCCCTCCCCACGTAGCGAGAATTTCTATAAATCGCTTGGAAGAGGCTCATGTCAATATCTTGCCATGGCCACCCAAATCCCCCGACCTCTCGCCAATAGAACATGTGTGGGACATTATGGGACGAAAACTTATGAATTTAGCCAATCTCCCGCAGACACTAATAGCTCTCCGGCATGAATTACAGGTTGCTTGGGACACCATACCCCAAGAGGGTATCGACTACCTAGTCGAATTAATGCCACGAAGAGTGAGGGAGTGTGACACTAATAGGGGCGGTTCAACACATTATTAATAAAAATTATGTTAAATTGTGTTAGTCTTTTGTTTTTTTTCTTTGAAATTTTAATCAATTATTGCCTTTGACTAGTTATACGTTTCTACCAAGTTTGGTCATAAAATCCGCACCCCTTCTTGGTGTTGCAGTTTCCATGTCATACAGTATATATGAATTCTTTATAAATTTGTTTAAACTTAGTAGTTGACGAAATATTGGCAAAATTCGATGATTTCACTGAAGTAAATTACTACTTCAGTCTGCCGATTTTACTCAAAATCTAACTGACCTCAAGAGGGAGATTATACTCGTAAATACAAAATTTGGAATTGATAGCTATAGCGGTTTGACCGGTAATAATTACAGCATTTTAATAATTATTATAGCATCTATATTTATCCAACAGCTTCAAGTCTAATTACAGGACAAAAATTGAAAATGTTGAAATGCTCATAATAATCAGAGTCGTTTTCCGATATCCTCTTTAAAAATATAATACATTAGCCGCCAAATACTTTAGAATTCACATATTCAGACTTACTGTTAATACTAGTGACCAAATAACGTCTACCAATGCTGCTTCACCTCAGCCCGGCAATTTTTCCACTAGATTTTAAAAAATGTTCTCTTCGCACATCTATAAAGATTAAAATATCAATTTAACTTATAATGTAAAAAATTGTGGCTATTTACCAAGAAAAACTAGATCGGTTTGTTTTGTTACAGGCCGTTACTTCCAGAATATATTATAGTAAATATGTAGACACAATTAACGGAACGGCTAAATTTTTCTACTATTAGAATGTAGGTAAATAGAAATGAAATAAACAAAATAAATGGGAAATATATCAAATGTCAATAATAGCAATAAATTAATTGTTGACTGGCTTGGTATAATCCAATCATATTGTATTTTTTATTTTGAGGTTAGCGGCCTTATATCGAGATCCAGTTATGTTAGTTAAATATGTGAAAACGTGGCAAACTCGCTTTACCGCTGGGTCTGAAAAGGTTAAAAATATTTTAGGCTAAGTTAGTATACACATAGAACTATTCCATCATTTTTCTTTTATTATTATTAATAAAATTCAATTGCAGGTGTTGGTGTGGTACCAAATATCACCAAAGGGTTTCATTTCATTTATATTATACTTAATTAATAACATTTCCACTATTCCCAGTACAAGAAACTATTAAAAATTACACATAAGTAAACCTCATAAAGAACACTAAATACATTTAATGAAGGAATTCTTCCCAGCACCTTCACACTATTAATTTTCAAGTAATTATTTCTTATAAATTCTTGTCGCATTTTATCCGTTATTAATTCGGTAATATTACAACTTCACATTTACCCCGCAATTTAAGCGAGGAATAGATGGGACAGATGATTGGTGGATTATCCTTTTTAATTGAAAAAGGCCACTTGTTGACGACCAACGCCGACCGAATGAATGAACGACCCATCCTCGCTCGAACTAATGCACATTTAATTTGACAAAAATTGGGTGCCTATTCAAGTCGTATTCTGTCGACGAAAGACCGTAGCTGGCTAATATTAGCTCGAACTTTCTCATATTCATATTGGGATTGAACTTTTCGTCCATATACACAGTCATATGTTATAATATGTTTGCACATATATACAGAATTAGAAGATTATGTTGTGTGCGAAAATACTGCCCTCATGATTCGCTTTAAGCTTGCAGCGCTTACATTCCCATCGACAGGAACAATTTCAAAACAATTAAATGAAACTAATTTATTTATATTTCAGGATATCTAGACTCCTATAGTGAAATACTATTACATAAAAGCCAGTTGGACATTGAGTATTATAAAGTAATTACATATTACTTTTCTATACCCATATTTTATTTGATACTTGGCTATTCTGGTTAGTACACAAGCATTGTTGACAAATTTTTATTATTTGGATGACAATTACAACAAACGTCAAAAGGTAATTACCACAAATATTAAAAAGTGTATGAATATTATTATTTAGGTCAGACCTGAAATGGCGTTTGTAGGTTATATTACTTGACAGATAAAATTATGTAACATCTCAAATTTGACGTCATTTTAAATTATTGGCCCATGTCGGTTGCCAGAACGGCGCAACCATACAGAGATATCAACAATTCCTGTAGACCACGTGACTACCAAATTAGGCAACCCAATTAACAGCAGTTGGTTGTATTGAAAGTGTTATGTAAAATATTCTAGACAGTGGCGCACCATACATACATATTTCTTTTTCCGTAATGCAGCTATATTTGACTTGTCAACAATGACAGCAGTATTTGTGAATAAAATGTAGGCTACTGTCAAATACTAGCGATACGCGAATCTCATAAACGTGTGAACACGATAATCACCAGATTTTAGAAAACCACTAATCACGTGGTCTACAATCTTTCTCGATAGCACAGTATATATTTCAATGTGTTCTGTAAATAATTGTATTATGTTTTTCTACTCCAGTGTTTAAAAGATGGTTGACGCTTGTCATCTATCTGTCAAACTACCCCACATGACGCGACAACAAACAAGTAATTTTAGATAATTTTGGATTATTTGCTGTTGTAGAAAAAGTATAGTATAAATGAAATCTAATATTCTGAGCAAAGCATACTTATCGCTGTAAGTTAAGTTATACAACTATAAGCAATGTACGGAATAATAATAACCAAAAGAAGAAATACTGTCCACATGTATTTTATTTTTTAACTATTATAGGATAGTACAAGTGTTTCTCATTCTTTATGTATAATTTTACAGTCGAAATATATTAATAATTGTTTGTTCATGATATTATTTTCTTTCGGAATATATAAATATATACAGGGTCGGGCAAAAAGAGCGGAACACCGAATTTATGGCTTAACTAGCACTTTTTCGAAAATTTATCCTAAATTAAAGTTTTTGTATACTTTATGTATTATTTATTGGTGTTTGCAGATTTTCCGTTTTTGTCACATTTTTGAAGATATGATGTCACCGGATAGTATTTTAAATGAATCACCCTGTATTTATATTTTTTTTTGAGTAGATATTTTTTTCCTGAATTCACAAATACCAGGTTTAGTGGGTCTCTGTCTTATGGTTTCATAAGAAAAAAATTAAATGTAATGGCACCTAAATATTTATTTAATAAAAAACGAACGACAATAACTAAAGATTCTATTCATTAACGTCCATTAACTTTAACAAATGATTATGAAATTCATTTCTCGCTTAAAGGTGACATGAACTTTTAAAGCAGCATTAACTTTTTTTAGAATCTTTAGTTATTGTCGTTCGTTTTTTATTAAATAAATATTTAGGTGCCATTACATTTTATTCTTTTCTTATGAAACTATAAGTCAGAGACCCACTAAACCTGGTATTAGTGAATTCAGGAAAAAAATATCTACTCAAAAAAAAATATAAATACAGGGTGATTCATTTAAAATACTATCCGGTGACATCATATCTTCAAAAATGTGACAAAAACGGAAAATCTGCAAACACCAATAAATAATACATAAAGTATACAAAAACTTTAATTTAGGTTAAATTTTCGAAAAAGTGCTAGTTAAGCCATAAATTCGGTGTTCCGCTCTTTTTGCCCGACCCTGTATATACAGAAAAATCGTAAAAGGTTGACCGTGCCGCTTTATCGACATATCTAGTTTATTTAGCACGAGTTCAACACACGTTCATTGTTGTAGTGTGAATATTTAGTTTGTACATAACTCACAGTGGCTGTTAATCCAATATTCTGTTATTTATACATATTTGCCAGTCATATAGGATTTTGTCGTTCCTTTTACTTTCTTATACGTAGTATAAGGAAGTATTGTGATGATGAAAATTTTTGACCTCGAGATTTTTGCAGATGTCCACGTTTTGAGGTCCCCTGATACTAAAAAAGTGGTTTTTAAAAAATGTCTGTGTGTCTCTCTCTCTGTGTATGTGTGTGTGTGACCACGATAGCGGCCAAACCGCTGTAGATATCAATTCCAAATTTTGTATTTATGTGTATAATCTCTCTCTTGAGATCTGATTAGTTTTTCAGTAAAATCGGTGAACCGGAAGTAGCAGTTTACTTCAGCGAAAAAATCGAATTTTGACAATATTTCGTCAACTACTAAGTTTAAACAAATTTATAAAGAATTCATATATACTTAGAATTGAAATTGAAAATAATTTTTTTTAAAAAGTTTTTCGAAATTCCTACCGGAAGTAGGTCTTTTACTCTTATCGAAAATCAGTTTTTTGTTACGGGTATAAAAGTATTTAAAACATAATTTTCAATATCTTTTGTATAAAAGAAATTTCAAAATTCGGACCGGAAGTAGCACTTTTACTCTTAGCGAATAGCACTTTTTTGATAATATCTTGCAAAGTATGCATTCTATAGAGATTTATTAAGAGAATAGAAGTACTTAGAATAGGATTTTGAATAATTTTTGTATAAAAAAATTCTTAAAATTCTATAATTTGAAACGCTCATACGTATAAGAAAGTCGTGTGGTGGCCACACGTCATTTTTTACCTTGGTTTACTGGGTATAATTGAATATTAGAAACTGACTTTCCCAAGGCAATAAAAGGTAGAATTCGTTGTTACTGTAAGTTATTTTTTTTTGTGTTTATAAGGGGTATGATTATCATTTTTGCTTAATTTTAAAGTTGCGTTGAAATCAATAATGCCATTTACGGAAGAACAAGATAAGTTTATTGTTCATATAGAACCATCTTACGGAACATGTCATAAAGCCATTAAAAAACTACATCCATATAAAATATCTGTTGTACAGAAATTGTTGCCAACAGACTTACAATTTTGTATGTGGTTTAATAATAATCTTGCGGATGATAATTTGTTGGACATCACATTTTTCTCAGCCGAGGCCTGGTTTCATCTATGTGGATATGTCAATTTCCAAAATTATCGACACTGGTCATCCGTAAACCCACATGTTTTTAATGAAACTGACATGCATCCTATTAAAAAAATAACATAAAGATGTGTCTACAAAATGAAGGATCATTTTGAACACATAATAATTATAAATATGTAATTTTATATGCAATATCGATCTTTGTATTAAATTACTTGTTATATGTAATATCGATCTTTGTTCTAAATTATTTTTAATAAAGATATTTTCAATTATTGAATTTATTTCTTAAGTTATTAAAACAAGTAAATTTAATAAAAATTCTTGAAAGTAGTTCATACGTAAAATAATAGATGTCGCACGGACGAAATACAATTCAAAATATGATATATGCGGCAAATATACCATATGACTATGAAGCAGCATGGTCAACCTTTTACGATCTCTCTGAATATATAGGATGATGGTCTCTTTTAAAAAATGCATTTTTGTGACTATATTGCAAATGGAACAATCAATTGTTTTTTTTTTTGTTATAACCGCCTCAATTAAAACAAAAGAAAAATGATAAGAAGTTGTTAATTTAACCAACTTCATAGCTCCAATACCAACGAAGTTAGCAATGGTGAACAACTTTGGAAAAGGAGTATTTGACCTTCCACGGGAAGCTAGGAAAAAATGAAAACAGATTTGAAAATGGCATCTGAAATATAGTCCGACTCTAATGGTAAAATTACTTATTAGAAATTCTACGAATTATTCAATATTTAGGAAATAAATCTCTCCCTATCTTGAAATAAACCAGTGTCCTACTACAACATGTAACAAAAACGATACAAAACAAATATTTCAAATCTGCATTTACAATTAACTTCAATTATAATTACCAATTAAAAATTTAATTATATTCAAAAAACATTCTGCAAATTTATCACATGATAATCCAAAAATTTTTCATAAAAATCTCCTCTATAGAATCTGTAATATCTAGTCCATATATAATATACCAAAAATGTAATAAACTCTGCTAAATTTGTCTAATAAAGACGGGAGCATCACCCTAAACCGACGATTGCGAATCATTTCAGGGCTGTTCATTTCGTTCATATGTAAAAATAACCCAAGCTCATTCACCCTTTAAATCTCTTCGTCTTTCACCCACACCCGAAGAGAAGGGAAGTTCATTTACCATCATGTCTCAATAACTCCAAATTTCATTTTTGCCTCATCCTGTCTAATATTAAACGTCATCAGAAAAGCGAAGGGAAGGGGTGTGTAGACAAGTTGACACGGAAGGGGATCGTCTAAGAGCTTGAAAGTTAGAAAGCAAACATACAAGGTACCGATGGCAGAAATTTCCAATATATAACGCATAGGTATACATATCGTATTCAATTCAATGTGTCCAAATCCTTTTTTATGAAATGTAGTCGACCATCCGAAGGACCCAGTTAATTTGTCGGCTTATCTATTCGATGTTTACTTTGAGGGGAGCGACACCTCAACATTCAAAGCCCACTTTGTACTACTCACTCCGTCAGCAATTTTGCCATATACTCAATCGAACACGATTTACACTGTTAGGGTGGCGGTGGTAGTGATAATGATTTCGACGATGTCTAAACGATGATGGAGCTATGGCTTCTTTGAGGCGAGCGAGAGGATAGGGTGCGGATTTATCATTCGAAACTGATGGATATTAGAACGAAATTACTGTTTGTGGAGGACCCCGTCGGATTAACATAATCATTACATATTAAAATTGCTAATATACAAACGCGAATAGATATATTAAATTTAATATGTTGTTTTACTGTTTTGATTAGACATGCACGTATGATATTAAAATATTAACCATGCGTATGAATTAATAATTAGTTATTATTAATTATTAATAATTTTGGGGTGGATGGAGTTACTCGTTGCATATTACCAAGTATGTCACTGGCGGCACGTCGACAAATACGCTGGACAAGAGATTTTTTATTCTTCAATTTTTTCTTCTTTATATGTTGCTGGTTCTTACATCTAGCGTAGTGAGTTTTTTATTTCCATCCTTACATATTGTAATTCACTTGGATTATATTAAACATGTAGTGTCTTGTCACATTCTTATACGCAGGAAGTATTGTGATGTTGAAAATTTTCGACCTTGAGATTTTTGCAGATGTCGACGTTTTGAAGTCCCCTGATACCTAAAAAGTGGTTTTTAAAAACGTCTCTCTCTGTGTGTGTATGTGTGTGTGTGTGTGTGTCACCACCATAGCGGTCTAACTGCTAAAGCTATTAGTTTCAAATTTTATATTTACGAGTATAATCTCCCTCTTGAGATCTGATATGATTTTTGGTAAAATCGGTAAACCGGAAGTAGTACAGAGAGATAGTAAAAGGCTGACCGTGCAGCTTCATAGTCATGGTGTATTTGCATTTCTCATATTCTGAATTGTATTTCGTCCGTGCGACATCTATTAGTTTACGTATGAATTACTTTCAAGAATTTTTGTTGTTTACTTGTTTTAATAACTCAAGAAATACATTCAATAATTGAAAATATTTTTATTAAAAATAATTTAACACAAAGATCGATATTACATAGAACCAATATTTAATACAAAGATCGATGTTGCATATAACATCACATATTTATAAATATTATGTGTTCAAAATAATCCTTCAATTTGTAGACACATATTTATGTTATTTTTTTTAATAGGATGCATGTCAGTTTCATTAAAAACATGTGGGTTTACGGATGACCAGTGTCGATAATTTTGGGAATTGACATATCCACTTAGATGAAACCAGGCCTCGGCTGAGAAAAATGTGATATCCAACAAATTATTTTAATAATTATAATATGTAATGTTATATTAACATTACATATTTAGAAATATCATAACATAAGTTCAAAATAAGATCCTTCATTTTGTAGACACGCGTTCATACGTCTTTAGAGAAATGAAAACATTTTGGATCATTTCTTCTGTTACAGCTACGAAAACAAGCCTTCACAATAAACTCATCTTCTTCTTCCGTAAATGGCATTGTTAATTGCAACGTAACTTTAAAATTAAGCAAAAATGATAATGATATTCGTATAAACACAAAAAAAAAACTACAGTAACAACGCCTTGAGAAAGACACTTTCTAATATTCAATTAAACCCAGTAAACCAAGGGAAAAAGAAACGACTAAAAAGCTTATATGACTGACAATTATGTATTAAGGACAGAATATTGGATTGACAGTTACTTTAGCGAAGTTATGTACAAACTAAATATTTATACTACAACAGTGAACGTGTGTCAAACTCGTGCTAAAGTTGATATATCGATGAAGCGGCACGGTCAACCTTTTACGATATCTCTGTAGTTTACTTTAATCAAAAACTCAAATTTTAGCAATATTTCGTCAACTACTAAGTTTCAACAAGTTTATAAAGAATTCAAATGTACTCAAAAGTGAATTTGAGAAAAATGTTTTTCGAAATTCCTGTCATTCTTTCTAGGCAAATACATTATGTGTAAAAGTATTTAGAACTAGATTTTTAATACTTTTTCAATAAAAAAAATTTCAACATTCCGAACGGAATAACACTTTCACTCCTATCAAATAACGATTTTTTGCAAATATATAATTATAAACAGCACAAAAGTATTTAGAGCTGGATTTGAAATAATTTTTGTAAAAAAAAATTTGAAAATTCCGACGGAAGTAACACTTTACTCTTATTGAGTGTCACTTTCTTGCAAATATCTCGCAAAGTATGCCTTCTATAGACATTTATTAGGAGAATAGAAGTACCTAGAATAGAATTTTTAATAAAGTTTGTATACAAAATTCTCAAAATTCGGACATGAAGTAATACACTTACAGGTTTATTATTTTAGGAAGATACAAGCATTTAAAAATCAATTTAGAACAACTTTTCTATAATTTGAAACGCACATACTGCTGTGGCAACATAACTATTTGAATATGATAATTGTAGTATTGCCATACATTAGGCCTTGCCAAATAAATTATGTTGTGTGCTGTTTCAGCAACATAAATAATTAAGATGATGATAATTTTTATTATCCTGATGTGTATTTTATTTATCTTAACAGCACGTACTTTATAAGTATTCGTGACTTCTTCAGTGTATCTGAATTTCTTCCCTCTCGTCTAATCTCTTGTTTTTATTTAAGATTGGGATAAGGTTATAGCTTATTTAAAATGAAAAACCAGAAATCATATAAAACATAATTGTCGAATTTATTTAATATTTATTACATAAAAATAAATATAGCATCGCTATACTGTATTCACCATATATATATTTTAAAAGAAACATAATTATAAGAAAACGTTTGTACCTTGTTCTAGGTTGTAACGTTTCTTTATGATACGAATATATTTTCTTATACTTAATTAAATAGAACTCTAAAAAATGTTTTCCTGTTTATCAACAAATAAATCCAATTAACTTTTGTATATTGTTTATTTTATGGTCAATGTTTGGAGAAAAGCTTGAATCTGATTACTATCTATAACCATTCGCACGCGTTATAGCTAGCATCTCAGAGTCCGCTACCCAGAAACACTTTCCTTATTTCAAATCTAATCTTAAATCATTAATTCATAATCAAAATTTTATTGTAACTATTAATGATGCCAAATACTGTGCCAGAAAATATACATTTGCACGCTATATCCTCTTAACACTCAACACCATTAATTATTTTATCTCTTTTAAACTTGAAACTAAAGAATGCTTATTACTATCTCAGGAAAATATTTATTATCCCTGTTGCATAACGTTATACTGAATATACGTTCGCACGATATATTTCAATACTCGTATAGCCACATTGATAAGTCTTTGCCTCTAACTTACTTTGAATCATTGAAAAACTTTTCAAATTCGGTCATTTGAATGAAACTTGAATGAAAATAAAATTAACACGCTAATACAAAAGAAATCAATATGAATCGTGGTGTATCTAACCCTACGATTTATATAACCAGCTAAACTGTGCATCAATTAATTAATATAATGAATTGAATATCAATGAATGCACAATCAATGAATTAATGTCAATGAATGAATCTTGTCGATTCTTGTTTTCAATTTATATTCCCGGGAAAGACACGTGACCGTTCTCAACGCCATCTTCAGAAACTACCATTTAAGTTGTCACCCTGCATCTTCAGTGCTCCTGGCTTTCAAGTTGCCGTAGTGATTTGAACACCCACACACACGCACTTGTTGTCTTTTTGACAGTTCCTCACCGCAAAACGTCAACACCCCAAGAATTGTCTGTTTACAACTTAAAAACTTCCTATAAATTGTACAGCGTTTCTCCAACGTAGGTATACTTGTATTAATATAACTCTTCTTTATATTTGTCTATGAATTTATTACCTTCTTTACTATTTTTCACATATTTCCTCTTTCCATTGGCTAGTACAATTCTTATTTTTGTTCTTTTTCCAGCTCTCGGCAATATTGGAAAAACATTGCAAACAACAGGTATCCTTTTAATAAGATTACTTGCACCACCATGGTCCACTTGGTTTGCCCCTTCGTCGCCTCCTTCTATTCAAGACTTCTGCAAGGGTGATATATCTATCTGTAATAAACTACAAACCAAGTTTACATTATATTTTCTTTTTATTTTGTAGGTTATCGAAAACCGTACAAAAACCTCTCTACTGTTTATGAAACATGATATTACATATACAAATTCCTGAATGTATTCTATTATTACCAGCTGTCATTTATAAAAAAAACACTACTGCTGATGTCTCGAATATTTTTATTTATATCCTTTTTTATTTACTTATCTAGTCATAAGTTAAGGTAAATATTTATTCTTTTTGTATGATTTATTTAATAAATTTTTATTACCTTATGCACGTTCTCAAGTTTACATAATTATTCAATTATCTTTCTCTCGTGCATATCGAATTCTATTTTCTTCATACATTTTTACTGCATTAAGATGACTAGTTCGTATTACACTACCATCCATAAGCATAACCCTCTCTCGGTTATTTGCTTTCATTTCTTTTTTATTTTTAAACAACGGTCCATTATTTAAAATGTTCAGTGCAATTCTCACACATTTTATAAAGTCAGGTTGTTTTTCATTATACACAAACCATACATCTTGTTTCTCTTTTCTATAAAAGAAATATATATACATCTTAAATTCTATCTCGTCTTTTATTTTAGTACTTATTTAAATTGTAAATATAAATTCAATTTTTATGTCTACATAAAAGTGTATGCAACCCAATATACTCATGTTAAAATTTTTTAAATACAATAAACTTATTATTATTGTTTCTTTTATATTTTATACACTTAAATTAAGTCTTAATACTATTACTATTATCTTATTAATATAGAAGATACCACGGCAATACGTATAAGAAAGTCGTGTAGTGGCCCCATCTTGTATTATATTACAAAGAAAGAGCTTTCTTAAATGAATAAATGTCCAATTCTCAAATAGTTCAGTCAGTAAATTAATTATATCTAATTAATGGGTTTTATTTAGATATATTGCTTATACATAACACAAAGTACCATTTTTCTCAAAAATCAAATTTGTTACAATAATATTTTATCTCAGTGGTTCTCAAACTATGAGGAGCGGCAGTTGCTCCAGAGAGTGGGAGGAACAAAGTTAAAAAGGCGTCTTGAAATAAGACATACAAGGTATACAAAGAAACTAAAAGAATTTGTTATCAGAAAACTTCTTAATTGTCAGTCTACCCAGCCAATCTTTACTAAAACAATTAGTTCACCATCTGAAGCCCTTTTGGATTATTATCAGGATTTCTTACAGAATTGCAAAGCGTAAAAAACTACACACAATATGTGAAATATACGGCGGAGCAATTAAAAAATGTCCCCCGTTCTAATGACATAATTTGCCGGCAAATATTAAAAATTAAATAAAACCAATATCGGGGCTTGACAGTCAATATAAACAAAACAAAGTATCTATGTATTGGCAAAATCTGGAAGTGGATAATGGTCAAGAAATAATGCAATGTCAGGAATATGAATATCTGGGCATAACTTTCGACAACACCGGAACAGATGTGAGACAGATCGAAAAACGTATAGTTAAAGCAAAAAAAGTGATCGGATGCCTGAATGGAATTTTATGGAGCAAGGAAATAACAAAGAAGAGAAAATTTAATATGTACGAGACAATGATAAAGAGCAGCCTTCTGTATGGAGCAGAAACCTGGAGGATTGCAGATAGACAAAGGAAGAAGGTTGAGGCGGTTGAAATGGATGCCATTAGAAAGTCCATGCGGATTTCACGAAGAGAGAGAATAAGGAACGACTATATAAAACAACAAATGGGAATAGAAGGCACGATAATTCAGGACATCGAAAAGAAACAACTTACTAGGTACGGACACGTAGAACGAATGAAAAATAACAGGTGGCCCAAAACAATAATGCACTGGCACCCAAGAGGGAGAAGGAAACAAGGAAGACTGAAACTGGAATGGCAGAAAAGCATACAAAGATCCATGAGTGAAAGAAACCTCACACCGTAGGAATGTGAAGATAGAAGAGGATGGAAATTAGGTGTTGGACAACGGAGAAAAACGTTCTAAACCGGCATATATAGGTATATATATTAAAAATTTCAGAGGACTTAAAAAAACTGTTAATAGATAAGTTGTTAGTTACCCTTTTCTTAAGAATACGACTGCAAAGTGTATTTATTCTATAAGTAAAAATATTTTATAGAAGAAACGGTATATCATGTCAGAGCTGCCTTGGCATATGTATAGATGGAGCTCGCGCAGTGTCTGGACTCCAAATGTCTCCAAAGCTAGGGAGGCACTTGCACCTAAACAGCTAAGCTCTCTACTAAATGAAGTGTTACAAGCAGTTATCAAAACACTCAATTTCATGAAAGCTAAGCTATTCAAATTTCGAATTTTTAAGGCTTTGTGTAAAGATATGGGTTCAGAAAACACAAACTTATTTCATGATTCAATAGCAAAGTTTAACTGCAACTCAGATTTCGTTTTGAAACTGGCATATCTTGCAGATAAGTATGTTTGAAAAATTAAAAATTCTAGACAAATCACTTCAAAAAAAATAAAGCAACCATACTTTAGTGGATAGAGAAAATTCAGGCATTTACAAAAAAATACAACTTTCGCTTAATGCTTTGAAAAATAAAAATTGGGAAATGTTTCCTACTCTTGTGAACATGCTTAAAGAAACAGACTATAAAGTAATTCTCTCACTGCTGGAATGTTATTTCACTGACCATGTAGTCGTGTTAGAAGAACATTTCGTAAAATATTTTCATGAAAATCTCTAGCAATATGCTGCCTAAAAATCCATTTGAAAATGCACCACAGTCAATACAATTAATTGATCAAGTACCTTTTATTGATCTACAGACAAATGCTTCTTTAAAAATAAAATTTCACTAGTGAATTAAAACGCTTTTAATCCACTCGTAGATAATAGACTACTTATAAGGGTTACTATGGAGTTAATAATGTCATTTTGTAATGTCAAAATTGAATAAAAAAAAATATAACCGTCTATAATTTGAATTTAAGTATGACAACTGTCAGAATTTGATGTTTTCAAAAGCTTAGCATGTACACCAACATTGATTACTTAATTACTTAAAAACAGCCTACTTTAATGAGGTAAAATTTTGAAGGCACGGTACATAGATTGCACATTTGTCTTATAGTTATTAACGAATAGTGATTACCTTTACCTACAATTGTTTGATGAAATTATGAATTAATAATTCTGCAACATCAGATCTCAGTGATATTCTTATAATAAGTATTATTACATGAATACTAGATGACAATGAGAAGCGAGACATAATTTACGCGACCCTTCCATTTCAAGAAAATCCATACGCGCCAAAGCCTGATTGCGTGTAATTAAAATCGCGATATAATAACCACACTATTCTAGATTTGAATTGTGCCCCGTCTTCAGTGGCGAAACGTTACACCGTAATTAGTCAGTTATCAGTGATATTTAGTGACTTTAATTGCGAGTAGAAAGCAACGGGCCCATTCCTGCTCCTACGGTGGCTTCCTTCCTCGCGCCATTCCGAACCATTTCCCCCACAATCACTTCTGTGAGGCGTGCAGCGCACCAAATGAGCCGATTATTGCCGTCGCTTACCGCCCGTACTTCGTCTCCTACGCCCGTACCACCGTTGCATCACCATTGTTGGGAGTCATCGGCAAAGAAACGACACGACGCTAAAAACCGGTAGCACAAAGAGCGAAATTTAAAAATTACGTAGACAATTCGACGTCAATTGCGCAAAATTCTTGTCGAAAGATCGAGGATACAATTAATGTGTACGAAGAGGTATGTATTCTGGACTGGTGTAGTTGTTTAAAAAGATATTTTCATTTTGTTATACCGTTAAAAGGATAGCAAAATTTTACATGAAAGGTTTGATCAATAATTGATGAATTCTATACATTTAGCATAATCGCCTAGACTAAAATTTAAACGAACAATTTCAGCAGACTTTCCATGCTATAATTGTCATAAATCTAACAGTTAAATTCTATACACAGCTCAAAACAATTAAGAGATATTTCATAAATAATTGAAATAACCACCGAACTATCTAGAGTCTAGAGTAACAGTAAAAACTGCCATCTCACCGTGGAAACAGCAAAACATATTAAAA
Source organism: Amphimallon solstitiale (assembly GCA_963170755.1). Classification (NCBI taxonomy): domain Eukaryota; kingdom Metazoa; phylum Arthropoda; class Insecta; order Coleoptera; family Scarabaeidae; genus Amphimallon; species Amphimallon solstitiale. The sequence goes on along the minus strand of OY720676.1, from coordinate 163,417,451 downwards.
GCCGTAATAAACTAATCCCCCATTTAAAAATCTTCATCTATACCTTCATCTTATACGTATATTAGGCCATGGGCCTTTTATTGCAATGAGTTTTCTTATAACTAGGGGGCGGACATGACCGGTTTAAATTACGACGAAATTGCAACGGAGCAAAGAAATAATGTAAACAACACCCACTTACTGAATAGCACTAAGTTATGAGTAAAATCCTTTCTACAACGGCGTAGATAGGAGCGTGAGGGGTTTTTAAAATTCATTATATTTCGCAAGAGAAATAATGTAAATATGTATATACTTACTGTTCTTTAGTTTCAATAACATACGCGTACATTTTTAGTTATCATTTATTTAGATCTAGAACGTTGTTTATGTTTTTTTTTCTAATATGAAAATGAATTGTCAGTGATAGGGCGCGGACACGAAAGGTTACCCATGAGCGTACTATTGAAATGTTGTATATTTAATGAGGTTTTAATTTCATTTATATAATTGGATAAAAAGTGGCTGGTGATATATATAAAATACAAAATACCTTATTATTTGTTCATTTTCTCTTTTGTAAAACTTGTTCTCTTTGAATTAAGTACATCCTTGTAGATAGAAAACGTCCTTTCTACATCTCAACTGGTTATAGGTGCGTACTGGAAATATTCCTTTATTTCAGCGTATTTAGCATACACAATTGCCGCAATGTTAGATCTGGATTTCTAGTAAAAAGCGCGTCTAACTTTTGCCGAAGGCCACATCCGAAGTCACTTGGAATTATTAATAGCCATATCTAATGTGGTTAATCCATTTTTTAATTTGAGATTCGATTTTCAAAATATGTGATTAGTTTAGGCAAATTTCCAAAGGAATAACAACTGATTTTTTAAATTTGGGATTTGTGTTAGTTCCTTGCACTCTAAAATACTTGGAGCATTGTCATTTAAACATGTAACGACATTTTGTAAACTATCGAAATTCTCTGCATAAAAACTATTTCTGTGTATGTTTTAGCAAGGCTAAGTGACGAACGTGCGATATTTTGGCATTCTGTAACAATATTTTACAGACTTTCTAATAAATTTCGGAATCACTGATAATTCATTTTCATATCAGAAAAAGTAACATAAACAACGTTCTAAATCTAAATAAATGATAACTAAAAATGTAAGCGTATGTTATTGAAACTAAATAACAGTAAGTATATACATATTTACATTATTTCTCTTGCGAAATATAAGGTGAATATAATAAATTTTAAAAACCCCTCACTCTCCTATCTACGCCGATGTAGAAAGGATTTTACTCATAAATTCGCGTCAAAACATATGTTGCAGTTGACCATATGAATTAGTGCTATTCAGTAACTGCGTGTTGTTTACATTATTTCATTGCTCCGTTGTAACTCCGTCGTAGTTTAAACCGGTCATGTCCGCCCCCTTGCTATTACTTATGCGTTATATGGAATAGTTCGATGTAGTACATCAGCTACAACATTTACCACACAGCGTCCTAATATATCGACAGTTTCGTCGACACTTATCCATAGGTACTGATTTGAAAGATGTCTTCTAATGCCTTCTACTTTTGTCGTGAAGCACTTAGAAACATAATATTTGCGTAATGTGGATTCATCAGGAACATTTCGACCAGTATAATTGGAAGAAATATTTTGAAAGTGGGATTGTCAAGTTTCTTTAATGAGATACTAGCCGCCATTAAAGCTTCACAGAGTTCTTCGTTAAAATTGTCAGCTTCCAACGGGACCAATTTCTGTGAATGTTTTAGCGATGCTAAGTGACGTTGTACGTGGCCTTTTTGGGCATTCAACGATATTTTACAGACTATGCAATAAATTTCGGAATCACTGACAATGGAGGACATACCATCAGTATGACCCTTAATCCAACTTGCCATTGTTTTACGATGCCATTCTCGACGTTCTTCCATAACATGGTAACATAAACAACGTTCTAGATCTAAATAAATGATAACTAAAAATGTATGCGTACGTTATTGAAACTTAACAAAATCCAATGCACACTTACGTCGATAAACATGGAAGAAGTAGATTCAATGAACCGGTATTAAACAGGAACTATTACAAAAATTCCGAAGTACGTAATTAACAGTCAAAACAATGAAAAAGCAAAACTAACGTAAGTATGAATAGGTATACATATATATAACTTTATTTATTTTACGAAATAAAAGGTGAATATAATAAATTTTAAAAAATCGTCACACGGCATTTTTTGTTGTCCTTTTCAGTAACTTTTCAAGTAAACAACAGATGTTGCAGTTCACCATATGAATAATGCTATTCAGAAATAATGTAAACAACACACAGTTGTTTACATTATTTCTTTGCTCCGTTGTAACTCCGTTGTAGTTTAAACCTGGGACGCCCGCCCTCTAGTCAGTGATTCCGAAATTTATTACAAAGTCTGTAAAATATCGTTACACAATGCCAAAATATCGCAAGTTCGTCACTTAGCTTTGCTAAAACATACACAGAAATAGTTTTTATGCAGAGAATTTCCATAATTTACAAAATTTCGTTACATGTTTAAATGACGATGCTCGAAGTATTTCTGAGTGCAAGGAACTAATACAAATCCTAAATTTAAAAAATCAGTTGTTATTCCTTCAGGAACACTTTGGAAATTTGTCTAAACTAATCACATGTTTTGAAAATCGAATCTCAAATTAAAAAGTGGATTAACCACATTAGATGTGGCTATTAATAATTTCAAAAGTATTCCAAGTGACTTCGGATGTGGCCTTCGGCAAAAGTTAGACGCAGTTTTTCATAGAAATCCAGATTTAATAACATTTCGGCAATTGTGTATGCTAAATACGCTGAAATAAAAGAATACTTCCAGTACGCACTTATAACCAGTTGCGATGTAAAAAGGACGTTTTCTATCTACAAGGATGTACTTAATTCAAAGATAACAAGTCTTACAGAAGAGAAAATGAACAAATAATAAGGTATTTTGTATTTTATAGATCACCAGCCACTTGTTATCCAATTATATAAATAAAATTAAAACCTCTTTAAGAACACATCATTTCAATAGTGCGCCCATGGGCGATGAGTCATCAACCGCTCGTGTCCGCCCCCTACTTATACTTCAGTTACCAGCTACCTTGCACTCTCTGAGAATCTTCCCACTGGTCTTCTTCCTGGCAGTGTTCCATTTCTAGCATTGTTTGTTATTTCTTTTAAGCTCATTCTCTTCTTCTTTTTCGATACAGCATAACAACATCTCGAACTGTACATACCGTAAGTAGTCTTACTTACGTTTTGTAGATGTGAACTTTGCATTCTAGATTAGCATTCTGGTTTGTCCACATCACGCTCCTCAAGCGTCCTGATACTGAATATTTCTACGACTAGGTAATCAAGTCTCAGTACTTGTTCGATGTATATTCCTTGGATTATTATTTTACATCTCGTTGGTTCTGTTGCTACTACCCTGCGTTTTAATGGTTTCAGTTGATATTTTTGTTTTGTTGTTGATATGTTGTATTTCTAAATTTGTTGCAGATCGTCTTTGTTTTCTCTAACTATTACTAAGTAATACAGTACCGTTCCTTCAAATACTTTCCTCATTAGAGACGGCAATGCTTTTTTTTAATTGTTGATGACAGTGCATTATTTTGATAGTTCAGTTACGTCATGTAAATAATAATAGGCGTCTATAATTTGAATTTAAGTATGACAACTATCAGAATTTGAAGTTTTCAAAAGCTTAGCATGTACACTATGTTTCAAATTAAATGCGAATATGAAAACATTTTTACCAGCAGCCCGCATATCACCGGTGTATTGTGTGTAGTATCGATAAGTATACAGAGTTATTTAAATACAAGTATATAACTTTTAATGTTTGTAAATATCAAAACAAATAAGGAAAGTATATTTAATTCAAAATAAATGTGAATACGTATATTTAAGGAATGATTCATATTAGCAAGTTTATCTTTTAAAGTGGAACGTTCACGAAGTACTACTATATATGACTGAAATATTTGTATTTAAATAACTCTGTATACTTATCGATACCACACACAATACACCGGTAATATGTGGGCTGCTGCTAAAAATGCTTTCACATTCACATTTAATTTGAAACATAGTGTACACCAACATTGATTACTTAAAAAAAAGCCTACTCTAATGAGAAAGTATTTGAAGGCACGGTATATTTGTCCTGTTGTTTCCCATCCTTCTCCTTTTGTTTAAGAGTTTTGTACCATTTTATGTATTATCAGGTTGATCCAATAATTGGTAGAGACTGTGGCTCAAAATCTGAAACAAAATGCAAAAGGAAAAATCCCTTACCATAAAAATTAAACAGATAGGTATAAAAGATCTGTACACGTATTTCGGCAACTAAGCTGGCATCTTCTGTAGAAACCTGTAGAAAAACAGACAAGAATGTTAAACGTAGTGTTTTTGGCTAAGGTGTAATCTTAGAAAACATGCTCTTCACCAAATCACCAGTGGGAGAACAATGAGTGTTATTTCACCGGTTAAACACTCTTTTCTATTTTTCTACAGGTTTCTACTGAAGATTGCAACTTAGTTGCCGAAATACGTATATAGATTTTTTATAACTTTTTAATTTTTGTGGTGAGGGATTTTTTCTATTGCATTTTGTTTCGTATTATCACGTTGGATAACATTAAGCTTGGACTGTAGAAGAGAATTACGTTTATGAAGAAGGAAGTGTTTTAGAAGAAATACTTCCCACACATTTATTAGGTGATGTAGAATTAGAAAATGAATTGTAAAACGTATTGCTGTGACCTTCAAATTAAATAAAAAGAAGAATGTTAAGAATTATCATAGTTGTTAAAAGAGAATATTAATTTTTATTTTAAAACGGTTAATTTTAAGATTTAAGCATTAGACAAGACAGGAAACACAAGGGTATAATGGGTTGCCTATATTTAAAGGTAAACTCATATCAAAACAAATATAATTTTATTAGTATATTTTTAAGTTGAATAAGTACTAAAAATTAAGTACAAGATAAATACAAAACAAATCATTTGGTTTTATGCTGTCTAAAAGACACATAAATGCCATATGAATGAAAACAAAAACAAGACGTGCTTGAAAAAAATGATGCGGTCTTGAAACACAATTTTGAGTGAATAAATGTAAAATTCGGACATGCATATTGGTGAAAATCTATAAGAAAGATTTTAGTAATTGTACTTGAAATATAGCAAATACCTTGAACTTATATCTATGAATAGTAAAAGGATATGAGTCAAAACACTTATAATACGATATATTCGATGGCAATGTACTGTATAAATAATAAAGTTTTATACGCATAACGCAAGGGCTTCAATAGACTATGGAAATGGTCATGTGTGGTTTAAAAACCTACAAAAGAAAAATGCAGTGTCAATATTGTTTACAGCGTTCTGCAAATTAACATACTACCAGAAGAGAGGGCATGGATGGAATTTAGAGACAATGTGAGTGGTCTTGGTAGTGCAGGCTCCGTAAAGAAAATTCCAGTTGTGTATAACGTGTTCCCAATACTACCTAATCGGGGTATTCCTAAAAGAAAATTAAGGATAATGTTAACAAATGATGAAAAAGGAAATACGTTTATATACAAGTACAATGAGGAACTATATTAAGAAGAGAAAGAAAAAAAGGAATATACCTACCGTAGATGAAACATAACAAGTTCGTGAAAGACTTTCAGTGCTGACATTTTTGTGTATGAACTCTCAAAGACAAGGTGTGCGTATTGGGTAGAAGAAAATGAACAAGAGGGATTTCACTATTGGTATTTCAAGAAATCGATGCCAATTTAAAATTTAATTTAAGAAGAGAAGCGCTGTGAATTGTCGATAGTCAACTGTCTTCATATATAATCGGAAAACAAGAATCGACTTGTCGAAGATGAAATTTGTATTTTGAACAAGATAAAATTTTTGATATAGCAAAAGTGAGAGTAGGGTTGATACACTACTTTTTGACTCACGATTAGTTTATTTGTATTAAGATTTAGAATTCAATTTTTCGTTTAGCTTTTATTTTTAAATAATTTCCTTTCAACTATTTTTTTTTTGTATTACTGTTTATATTAAAATGGAGGATATGAATAAGGCAGAATTTGAAAAGATATACGATGAAATAATGTAAGTTAATAAATAAATGATTAAATTTTGGAAATAATTAGTGGTGCTGTGCGTTTCTAAAAGTACTATGTGAAAATATTTGCTTTTAGTAAGACGTTGAGCATTATTAATTAGATAAATATTATCCTGTTTAGTAATAATAATTTATTTGTTTCTAATAGTAATGAAAGGATAGTTAATGGTGTTGGATGCGCTGAGAGTACTATGTGCGAATATTTGCTTTCAGTAAATCATTAGGCATCATTAATTATTATACCTTATCATTTTGATTTAAAATTTCAATCCAAATAAATACGAATAAAAAGGGAATGTTTTTGGTGGGCAGGTATTAAGACGCTAGCGGTATTACGTGCGAATGTTTGCAGCTAGTGATTAGTAATTTCCGAGCATTCACGATTGCAAAGTTCTAGATTACCAAGGCACTATGTGAAAATGTATGTTTTTGGTAAAATGGAATCAGCTTCATATTAACAAATTACTTATCATGAATCAAGGCTTTTCTTATATTTAAAAGCAACAGGATAATTATTTTATGACGATCATTATAGATATATAAGCTTTACACAAACATTATAACCCAAAGATGGGTAGAAATGTTTTTCTTTTTCATTACTTATAAAATAAAAATTTCTATAGATACAGTATAGTAATGCTATTTATGATTGATGTTTTAATAAAAATATAAATATGATTTTTATGTAAAATTTAGACTTTTCTTTTAATTTGTAACCTTATCCCAAACAAAACTGAATAAGAGGTATACTAGAAAACGAAGAACCTAAAATCACTGCAAGAACTCATAAGAAATTTTAAAATATTATGCAGATCAGGAACAAGCTTATTATTAAGACTATAATAATTTAATCATAAAAACTATCATTTATTTAAATTATTCAAATTATTGAGCAGCAGGATGTAAATAAAAAGTTTATAGTAAATATGTTGATTATTATTGTAATTTATAATTTAGATACATAAAGGCACAGAACTAGTTTCGTTTTATTACTGACTAGCACAGAAAACGCTTACACTGACTAGTTTTTATGTTCATAATTTTTGCCAAAAAATTAGGACCGAGAAACCATTGTAGTATGAGAGGGACTCGACTATAAAAAACGTTGCAAAGAGCATTTCGCGTCTATAAAAATGTTGCCGCTTCCGAACATTTACCTCCAGCAATTATTGTTATCTTCTAAAGAAAATATTAAAATATTTAACAAATTAAGTAGTTATCATACAGCACACACTATTCATCTGTTTTGGAAATTTCTAACCATGTAGGCATTCTTTTTATGAAAACAATCATCGATATCTAACTATAAGAGCCTACAATAAATTTCCTGAAGATCTTAAATCTGAATCTGAATCGGGAAATACTTTTAGACGAGCTACTACTCGTTTTTGGAAGATAACATTAGTTAATAGTTTCTTCTATTTGCTTTTAAATTGTTATTATTTTATAGACGTGGTCAATACTTGTATCAGGCAAATGTACCTATAATATATTTATAATGTAATATATTTTATGGCTTGTTCTATATTGTCTCTGTAGTCTAAACGATTTAAAACGATTAATAAAGCTATGTTATACTATACTATAAATTTTATCCAAACACAAGACAAGAAATTGCCGCCTGTATGAATAGATCACAGATTGAATTTTGCCAGACTTTAAATGCCAGATATGTATATTTTTATGAACGGCTACGAAGAAACAGATAAATCATTTTTAGGCATACATAATAGATATACAACACAAAATTTTAAAAACTCCTCTTTGTCTCAGATATCCTGTAGGAATTGCTTTCTTTTCCTCCGTGACATCGTCGGCAAAGTACAGCGATGTCGTTGATAAATAAAGGAGACAAACCATCTAACCGGTAATTAATACGTTAAATCGAAACAAAGGCCATAAGCGAACCTATCAAGACCAGCTAGTTAGCGGTTTATATACAGGTTAATCAATTTCAGTTTTTGGTTAGTTAAGGGCGCATAAAGGCACGGTAGGTTCGCGTAGACGTCAGCCTGCATGATAATAGGTAATGAGCGGGTTATTAGCGTCGCAGATGGCGCTGACGGCATCCCGCAGAGTGTAGACCTCCCTTAACTAACAATATCATCGTAATTATAGCATGGCCCCTCAGTATATTGTATGAGGTACATTACTTACTTTGAGTTAGTTAATTCTGCATCCTTTCTGCGTTGTTTTCGTGTCTATACTTTAGAATTTTTATTTGTTTAGTATAAGTATCGAGTTATAATGAAAATAAAAAACATAGTTTCCTACATGAGGAAATTTTATTCATAATCTGTAAATTTTTTTCAATATTTATTCTATAAAGTTCACTTTCTAAACCACTTTTTATTAGAAAATGTCTTAATAAATATAAAACACATTTTAACGATTATTTTAAATAATTTGTTACATAAATCAATATGACATTTTGACCGTAATAACGCAGATTGTTAAGTTAAAAATCAGTGTAACTAACGTCAAAAAAACTAAATTTCAATAACTCTCAAATCTAGCTTTCTTGGCAGTAGCGGCAATGTGATTACTAAAAATGAGGTGTGGCCACCATACGACTTTAAAAAACTAGTCAGTGTAAACGTTTTCTGTGCTAGTATGAGCATTTCAAATCATACAATTTTAAAAATTATTTTATACAAAAATTATTCAAAATCCTATTCTAAGTACAGTAGAACCCCGATTATCCGCGTGCGGATTATCCGGGCTGCGGATTATCCGTGTCATACGCATGATGACGCAATATCGATATCGCCAGCAGTGTACTAGGGGAATCCCTGGGAATCATTCGCTTTTCATCTGCTTTATGTATATAAATGCAAGTTAACCTACCTATGTAGAGTTTATTTTTTCTTATTTAGTGTAAAAGTTTACTTATGTAGAATTCTGTTTTTTATTTTGTTATCTTTTTAGTATGTATACATACATACATATAAGAAATGTTCGGATTTTCCGTGCTTTTCAATTTTCCGTGCCTCGTCCGGTCCCGTGGAGCACGGATAATCGAGGTTCTACTGTACTTCCAGTCTCTTAATAAATCTCTACAGGATACATACTTTGTGAGATATTTACAAAAAAATGCTACTCGCTAAGAGTAAAAATATTACTTCCAGTCCGAATTTTGAATTTTCATTTATACAAAAAATATTACAAATCAAACTCTAAGTACTTTTATACTCTTGACAAATATACATATATAGAATGCACAATTTTTCGAAATATTTGCAAAAATCGCTATTCGGTAAGAGTAAAAGTGTTACTTCCGGTCCGAATTTGGAACTTTCATTTATACAAAAAATATTTCAAATCCAACTCTAAATATTTTTGTACTCTTGACAAGTATATATAGAATGCATAATTTACGAAATATTTGCAAAAATCGCTATTCCATAAGAGTAAAAGTGTTACATCCGGTCCGAATTTTGAAATTTTGTTTAGACAAAAAATATTTCAAATCCAACTCTAAATGCTTTTGTACTCTTGACAAATATATATGTATATAGAATGTATAATTTACGAAATATTTGCAAAAATCGCTATTCGATAAAAGTAAAAGTATTACTTCCGGTCCGAATTTTAAATTTCTTTTATACAAAAGGTATTGAAAATTAAGTTCTAAATTTTTTTATACTCGTAACGTACCTGTCTAAAAAGCATGACTTGCGATAAGAGTAAAAGACCTACTTCCGGTAGGAATTTCGAAAAACTTTTTTAATAAAATTCTTCTCAAATTTAATTTTGAGTATATATGAATTCTTTACAAATTTGTTTAAACTTAGTAGTTGACTAATAATTGGCAAAATTCGATTTTTTCACTGAAGTAAACTACTACTTCCGGTTTGCCGATTTTACTGAAAATCTAATCAGATCTCAAGAGGGAGTTTATATTCGTAAATATAAAATTTGGAATTGATACCTATAGCGGTTTGACCGCTATCGTGGTCACACGCATACAGACAGACAGACAGACATACAGACAAACACACAGACATTTTTTAAAAACCACTTTTTCGGTATCAGGGGACTTCAAAACGTGGACATCTGCAAAAATCTCGAGGTCGAAAATTTTCATCATCACAATACTTCCTTATACTACGTATAAGAAAGTAAAAAACGTACTTTAGTAAAACCATAATAAAAATTTTACATACGTGCTAAGTTAAATTTGGGATATTGTACCAGAAATACCCAAGTAACTTAGCTGTAAATACACAGATAAGACGCTACCACACTAATATATTGATGACTGCCTACTTTGCAACCATAGCAATCGATATATCATAGAAAATCGTCATGTGCCATCATAGCCGTACTTCCCCTACTTATTTTTAGTATTTTCAATGTTATAACATTTTAGTGGGATATACCAATGTTTATAATATGCAAAATGCGGGGCATCTAATAGTTGGTTGGCCATGAAAATAAAAAACGTAGTAACTTTAACAAACACCTGTTTTTTAAATGCTTTGTCATTAGTTTTAGAATTACATTTTGAAAATTTTCCTTAATCAAACAATCTTAATTTAAACTGCGTTCAAATAGCAGAATGCAGAATAACAGACGATCAAATTTCCTGGTCAGTCTGAGCACATGCCTTTTAATCTTCACCATGTATTTATGTATGACTTCCTTTTTGTGTATATATGTGTAAGAATATGTAGAAGATTAATAAATGTATTTATTATTATTATTATAACCGTTCTGCTCGACAAACTTACATTCTGCGCCATGTTGTTCTCATTTAATTGAAGAAACGCGTTTCTTATTCGTTGCTGCATGTTCTCTGCCGTTGGAGGAGTTGTTGCGTACACAGCGTCTTTGACAGTTGGCCACAGAAAGAGATGGCAAGGTGTGAGATCTGGTGATCGCGGCAGCCAGCTTTTGATGCTTCCTCTCCTAATGCACCAATACTGGTGAATACCCTATCTAAATGTGCTTTGCAGCAGCAGCATAATATGCTGGTGCACCGTAATGTTGGTACCACAATCTCCTTATGACCTTATGTGGTAGGTCTTCTAATAATAGCAATGGTAAAT